>CM062805.1:91143682-91743682 GCA_031772625.1 Pinus tabuliformis | reverse complement strand
AACCTTTTCGGCTTCAGCCTCTGTTTGTGTTTGATTGTCGATCATCACTAGCTCATCATCTGATATGTCAGTCCCTGGAACATCTTCTGCTTCAGCCTCCATGGACTTTACCTGTTTATTGATACAAATATCCTGTAATTTAATTTTCTTCTTTTTATACCAGAGCTTTAGGAATTTATCCCCCCTAGGTACACTACAGCAACAATTGCATTCCCCTAATTCATTCTTATATTTTGTGGGCACTCATAAGCTTTGTGTCCCAGCTTGTTACATCTGTAACATCTGATTTCTCTTCCTCTACCTCTGCCTCCTCTTCCTCTAGAAAAACTCCCTCTACCACTTGCATCACCTCCTGTGGGTGCATGCTGACTTGAGCTGCTGCTAGCTCCATCTCTAGGTGTTGTAGATCTTCCTCTACCACCTTGACTTCCCCTTCCTCGGAAAGTACCTCTATTTCTGGCAGACTGCTTCCTCATGAGTTTTTCTTCAGCCTTCAATACCATCTGATAAGCCTCTTCTACTGTTTTAGGAGACAGTACACTTATCTCATCTTGGATCTCCATTTTGAGACCATTCACATATCTTGCAACCTTCTCATGTGTATCTTGGATTTGTCCCACTCTTATGCTCACTTTATAAAATTCCTCTGTGTATTCTTTTACTGTCATAAACCTCTGCCTAAGATTTTGCATTTGTCTAAATAATGTTTGCTGATAATCACTTGGCAAAAACTTACTTTTCAGTTTTGCCACCATCCTGTTCCAATTCTTAATTGGTTGTTTGCCAAGTCTTCTTCTTTCTTCCTGCACTCCATCCCACCAAAGTGTTGCATGTCCTTTCAGTTTTGTGACAGCAAAATTCACTTTCTTTCCTTCTTCCGTTTCTTCATAATTGAATAATTTCTTCATGTCATTTATCCAGTCTATCAATTCCTCGGGGCTTAAGCTTCCTATGTAGATTGAAACTTCAAGTCTAGGCTTGGATGTGGATCTCAATACTGACTTAAAGAATCTCATTTCAAGAGTTACATCTGCAGGTTCTTCTTCTTCTGCAGCTTCAACTTCAGGTTCATTGACATCTCCAGCGTTTGCATCTCTTCCCATTTCCATTGCTTGCAATCTAGCTTGCATCTGTTGCATAGCTTCCAACACTTCATCATTTGCAACTAGTCTTCCTCTTCTTCGACCACTACCTCTTCCTCCAACTCTGAAAGCCATGTTGGATTTCTTTTTCTGATCCTTGAGATCCTGTTCAGTGTCAGTAGGCTGCTCTGATACCACAAATGGTGGTCTGGGTGCAGGTGTAATGGATAATCGTTCAAATCCATAAACGATTTCTGCAAGTTCAGGTGGAACTTCTTCTTGGATTTGCTTTGGAGTATCAATCATCTACCTCCAAACTTGGATATTCTGCTAAGTTAGCAGAACTACTTAAGTTTACCGTTATATTACAACCTTTGAATTGACATGGAATCAAAAGGAATTCAAACTTGTGGTTAATTCCTTATCGTGTCCGCTTTTTTCACAACCATTATCGTATTAAACTCTCTGCCGTTGATCTTACCTTTTAATCCGATGGTTGTTGATTCACCCGATCGACAAAACTAACCGATGATCCTCCACTATTAATCAAAGCACATTTGATCCAATGGTTAACAGCGATATCGGACAAAGATCTTGCGCAATGTTTATCCACCCGATAAAGTGGTCTCCTCTCTCCACCCAAGTGCTACGTGTCAGTCGATAAATGGAATCGCTTGGAATTTCAAAATACCGCTTACCACTTTTTCTTCACCCGATAAACAACTACACTAATAAAATGCCTTTCTTTCTTGACTAAATGTACGATCTTATTGACGCGCGATGACCATTAGATCTACTGGATCCATAGATTAGACGGTTCTAGACTCCTTTGGATTAATACGATTTTGTCAGGTGTTATTTTCTCCGTTTCGCCAAACTTGACACCTCTGCTACATTTAACTTGTCTCAAACCATATTCTTTGATGTTTTTAGACCATAACCAAATTATTTCAAAACATGGGAAAAAAACAAGATTGGCGATATAATACAGGTTTTTCACACTCTAATTCAAAATCCAAACTGCAAATCAACAGAACTCAGAGATATTTCGAAGGAATACAATGCCTTCGGGATTGACCAATTATACACAAATACACAGAGATACAGTTTCTGTAACTTAATCTTACACAGCCTAATCAAGTCAAATCAGTCAAAATCCCTTTACAATCATTCAGAACTTACATAAATACCATTTCATTCTAACAATCAGATTCTTAATCCATGGATCGAATCTGCCTAATCTTAGACAATATCTAATCTGGTTGATATTCTCCTTGAGAATCTCAACTAAATCTAAACAACTTGACTTAATTATAAAATCACTCAATCCCTAAATCCTAGCTCAAATCCTATCTAGAAAATTTTGTAAATTGACATCTAAAGGATCCCGCTCCTTTGCTTGTAAACTTTTTTTGTATTTTTGGAATAAATTCGAAGCCTTTGGTCTTCAAGCCTCATGCTCCTGCATCAAAAACCAATCTTTATGTTTTATTTTTCTCTTTGTAATATCATTTATGGTTTTTTTTTTTAGATGTCTTTCTCTAGGCATTTCATTATTGAAGTTTTATTACTTATTAAATTAAATTAAATTATTTTTTTAATATGAAATTATAATTTTATGTATTTGAAGATAAGAGTGATATTTTTATGTGTTGTAATATATATATATATATATATATCTTGTTGTATTATGTAATTTAGTTAAAAATTAGAATGTATTAAATTTAAATTATGTATTACATGTTTATCTAAATTTATGGGTTTTATTGACTTTATGGTTGTAAGGATAAAAATATATATTTAAGGTTTATGTAAATATTTTATAGAAAGTGGTGAGTAAATATGAAATAATGAGTTTTGATTTTAAATTTAATATTGGTGATGATGATGATGAGATGATTAACATCCATTAAGACTAATGTGGTCTATCGGACCTAAAAAAAATAAGAAATTAATTGTGATTCTTCAAGATCTTATTTCTATAATCAAAAAGAAGGGAAAGAAGAGTTCCAAGATCACTATAGTTAGGCTCACTTAACAAGTCAAGAAGATTGGAAGCGTGACAAATGTTATGAAAATGAGTGCGGATGTGAGTAAGAGTCGGGAAATCTAAGAAGAAGTGTTTTTCATCTTCCACCCTCTTAGCATTGCAAAGGAGACAAATTATTTCATCCCAGGGAATTTTGGGAATAGACCAACGCCCAGTTTCACTACGAAGCTCATGATAATTAGTTCTTATCCTAACAATGTTCATTTTTTTCTTAGTATTGATCAAAACAGAGAGTTAATTTTGGTTAGCAAGAGTGGGGTTGATCACCTCCTTATAATACCTTTGCTTCCTTTTTACCTCCAACTCCTTATCATCCCACAATTTATCCTTAAATTTGTAGGTAATAGTTTTTTTGATACTATCGTTTTTTCCCAGGATGATCTCCTCCTTTATCCCCTAGTGATCGAGCCAAGACTAGGCATCCTTATGCCATCCACGCTTAAGGCAGAGGTGAGGGTTTTGACTAGAGTTAGAAGCAATTTTGGGAAGCCTCTTGGGATCCATGTTTTAAAGATTCTTCTTATACATCAAATACCACATAGTCATGCTTTCAATGGGGGAAATGCTAACTTCGATCAGGAGGATAGGATAGGGAATATTTCCATTGATCTTGAGGTTGTAGGTTATAAATTGCTTTTGAATCATCTCAATCTTTATCCATGACTCTCTAGATATATTGTAACCCCAAACTTCACATCCGTATAAAATAACAGGGGTGATGAGAGTCTCAAAGAGGAGCCTTTTTTTACTCCAAATAAAAAGATTAGTTAACTTACAATTGTTCTCAAGCTCATAGTAAGCTTTCCAACCTCCAATAATCCTTTTCTCAATGTTATAATTCTAGTTGAGTTGATGATGAATGTCAATACTAAGTATTTATAAGAATAAACTTGCTCCAAGTAATTGCTATCATAGATGAACTTGATTGATCTATACAGATTTAATTATCATGACTTTAGTCTTGTCGGTATTAACTGTAATCATGAAGAGTCTTAAGCTTCTTGTCGAGGTAATCATGGCTTCTAGCAAGGAGAAAGATATCGTTGACATAAAGGAGAAGAGTAATGACAATACCAGCAAGCTGGGTCCATAGCAACCTGTAAATTCCAAGCACTCCTCTACCTTATCGATGTAAATGCCAAAAAGGGTGGGAGATAGGAGACACCCTTGCTTAACCCCGTTATTGCATTTAATGTCTTTAGACCGCCCTTCGTTGGTCTTAAACTTGGCAACAACAGTCTTGTAAAAACGAATCACAACAGTCCTCAACTCAGGGGGAATAATTATCTCTTCAAGTCTCTTCCAAAGTTTATCCCAGCGAACAATATCAAAATCTTTTCTAAAGTCAACAAAACAATAGAAGAGATCGGTTTTACGATTGTGACACTCCTTAGCAATGATCCTGAGGGTGACAAGATGGTTGATAGTCAAGTGATGTCTCTTAAAACAAGCTTGCCCTTTAGCTCTTTTACCATGGTTTTCAAGCCAAAGGCTAATCTTGCTTTCCAAAGTGAGCCCATATAGCTTGGCTAAGGTGTGGCTAATCATAATGGTCATGTAGTTAGAGGGAATATTTTTGTCCCCACTTTTAAAGATAGGCACAATAATGCTTTGCGTCCAAAGCTTAGGGAAGTCGTGTTTTATCGCCATATTGAGAATCTTGTGGAGATTAGGGATGAGGATAGGCCTTCCCATTTTAAATATTTCAGCTTGGTATCCTTCAATATCTTTATCTTTCCCATTGGAAAGCTTATTAATCCCAATCTTTATGTCCTTTAAAGAAAATGTATCCTCCTTAATAGGAGTGTTTAAGATGATGCCCATGATGTCCAGGGAGTCATACAACATCTTAAGATAGTTATCCCAAATTTCTAAGGGGATCGAATGATTGTATTTTGTTTTAAGAAAAATCACATTCCGCCAAAACTTTTTGGGTGCAACTTTAGAAAGGTGAAGAATATGCTCTTGTATCTTATTAATATAAGATCTTTTCTTCCTTTTGATAAGAGCTTTGTATATACTAATATTTCTTAGCTTTATAGTTTCGTTAGGAGCATCTCTAATTGCTTTCCAAACCATTTTACAATCCTTGTGATACCATGGGTTGGAAGTTTTGTTGTTCTTTTTATATGACACCTCAATAGAGAATTTGTTAATGGAAGTGGAAAGGGTAGTAGTAAAATTGTAATAGATTTGATCAATGTTATTCTTATATGTCGGGAACACTAGATTCCTCTTTAAATCCTTTAAGAAGAGGTCTAAATTACTCCTATCGAAACGAGTGTGCATTTGACTTTTGTTTTTCTCCTAAATTTGGATGGTACGTAAAACAAGATTGAGGGTTAAGGACAGAGGCTTGTGGTTAGAGTCAGGCTCGTAATTATTAAGCAGCTCAAATTTTGCAATATGGTTGAGGACATGGGTGTCAGAAATCGCATAATCCACAACACTACTACCAAGCACATGCATGCAAGTCATCTGGTCGGCAGAAGGCCACTTATTAATTCCATTACAAATTATCAGGTATTGGGAGCTACAAAGCTTGAGTAGCTCAGTATTGAATAGGTTCTTGGTTATGTCTTCAGAGTTTTTTTAATCTATTAGCTAAGTCATCATCTTCATCAAGCCACAGGGGGTCAAGGTTAGAGTTGTTACTTAACATAATAGATTAGTTATTAGTAATTCTAGCATTGAAGTCCCCAAGCAAAAGGATATTACCTTCATTCCTTAGGTTGTGGATGTCTTTCTCTAAGGTATTGAAAGGAAAATTCTTATCCAAGTTGTTTTTCTTATAGGAGGTAGAGTTGATATGAGTGAAATAACAGATTGCAAGAAAAATCTTACTGGTGGTAGAATTAGAGATCTCGATCCAAATGTACTAATTGAGGGGGTCAATTTTATGAAGTAGAATGTATGAAGAAAGAATGTTATTTATATAACAGGTTATATGATCAAAACCCCTACGAAATGATTTCCTATTCACAAAAATTACACGAGTCATAAAAATTATTGAGAAAAATAAAAAGAAAAATAAATAAATTCAATATTTAAATCACTAAATATTAAAATCTAGGTTTAAAAAGGAGAGAAAAGTGAAAATAAAGATGTGTAAATATATAAGACTAAATTTAACTAAATGCTAATAAAAATTATAAAAATATTAAGAAGCATTATTATCTTTCTTTCTTGATATTATATGCTTATTTCATATATACATATATACGTATTTGCCAATTATATTTATCTTGGGTGGTTAGAAAGAATATTGAAATTCTCCCTATTAAAATTTATTTCCAAAAATAACATGATAAATTTTAGTATAAACACTGTGAGTTTCGTTGAAAATAAATGATATTCTTTAAAAATGAAAACAAGTATATTATTTTTATAAAATATAAACATATTTTTCATATAAAATATATCTATATAAATAATTTTATAAAATTTTAAATTTTAAATATATTTAATATAAAAATAAAAATTCATATTAATACATAAAATCTTTATAATATAATCAAACAACAAAACATTTTTCATATTCACTTTGATGTTCAAAGATTATTTTTCTATGTATTCAAGCTCATTAGAGTAGTTTAGTGTTTTTTCTCAACCATAGAAGGGGATCTCATGATTGGAATGCAAATCGATTAAAAGGTTATGAAAAGGTGCATCCATCTTTTTGTTGGGTTGTGATGTGTTATTTCATCTTATATCAATTGGAGGGGGATGAAAAGAAAATAAGTTTTTAAAAATATTATTAATGTTTTAATATAAATAGTAATCATTGAAAAGAGATTAAAAATAAAAGTAGAAATATTGGATTTTTTATGTATTAAATACTGTTTTAAATAAATATCATGTATATATATTTTATGGTTATTAAAATAATTAATTTTAAATTAGTAATTATTTATATTAGTTTAGATTTATCTTAATTCTAGATTTATCAAGTGCTGAGAGGGATCAAATCTCTCAAGGTGCAAACCTCTTTTTTAGTGTAAAACTTGAGGAAAGGTTTGCACCTCGAGATATTTTATCCCTCTTGGCACGTGATAGATCTGGGGTTAAGATGGATCTAGGCTAGTTTCAGTCATGTGCAGTCATACAAAATTTGTTGAACATATAATTATTTTGATCATTTTAAATATGCTAAATATGTCTAATATTAATTTGGTCAATTTAACTTTAACTTTACCTAGTTACCTCAGTTTGTTGAGATGACAGAGATTGTTAATAACTTGAATTATGAAAAAAGATGAAATAAAAATTTTAAGTGCAAAGTGACAATGTAACAATGTTGAATGATAGAAAATGTGAAAAATAAGAATATAGTGAATCACAAACAATATTCACTGAGATCAATTTGAAACTATTTTCTTCTACTATTATTATTATCACATCTATGAGTTATTTTCTATTACCGCGTTTGAATGCAAAGTGATTAATAATGTTGAATGATGGAAAATGGGAATAATAAGAATGTAGCCAATTACAAATAGTTTAGAGTTTTAAGAAGAAAAAATTTGAGGTAAGTGAACATTTTATTTAGGATGAAAATTCAAGTATTGTATTTATGGTGGAATTAATGTAACAAAGAAGTCAATTCACATCATGAGCAATGTTTATGTACTCACACTAAGAGAGATTTTGTATGGATTGGGGGTGAGATAGATATATAGATGGAGGGGGGGAGAGAGGAAAAGACATGGAGGGAGGAAGAGATATAGATATGGAGATAGAAGTGTTAGAGACAGAGAGAAGCAGAAGAGAGAGAGAGGGAGTGGAAAAGAAAGGGAGAGAGAGATAGATAGATGGATATGGAGAGAGTGTGTGTATGTTTGGGGGTGAGATAGAGAGGTAAAGAATGAGAGACAATGGGAGATAGATATATAGATGGAGGGGGAAGAGATGTGATTACAATGAAATCTATGCACTTTATTAATCTAATTACTTTGAAATTAATGTACATCATACATCTAGTTGCATCAAATCAAAAATCAACATCTACACCGAAATCAATGCATCTAGTGCAAACAATCAAATAGGATTAGAAATCAACATCTTCGCTAAAATCAACGCATCTAGTTCAAACAATCAAATATGATTAGAAATCAACATCTACGCTAAAATCAATGAATCTAGTGCAAGCAATCAAATAGTACTAGAAATCAATATCTACACTGAAACCAATGCAATGCAAGCAATCAAATAGGAGTAGAAATCAACATCTACACTGAAATCAATGCATCTAGTGTAAGGTATTAAATAGGATTAAAAATCGACATCTACATTGAAATCAATGCATCTAGTGCAAGCGGTCATATAGGATTATAAATCAATATCTACACTAAAACCAATGCATCTAGTGCAAGCAATCAAATAGGAGTAGAAATCAACATCTACACTGAAATCAATGCATCTAGTATAAGGTATTAAATAGGACTAGAAATCGGCATCTAAACTAAAATCAATGCATCTGGTTCAAGTGATCAAATATGATTAGAAATCAATATCTACATTGAAAGAAATGCATCTAGTGCAAACAATCAAATAGGAGTAGAAATCAAAATCTACATTGAAATCAATGCCTCTAGTGTAAGGAATTAAATAGGATTAGAAATCGACATCTAAATTGAAATCGACATCTAAATTGAAATCAATGCATCTAATGCAAGCAATCAAATAGGATTAGAAATCAAAAATTAACAACTACACTAAAATCAATACATCTATTTTAGTGAAAAACCAAAATGTTCATGACTTTCTAGATCTAACTTCTATGTTTGTATTTGTCTCTGTGTGTCTCTTTCTTCTTCCCTCTCTCTCCATCTTCCATTCTGTGTCTATCTCCCATATATCTTCCTCTCTCTCTCTTTGTATCTCTCTCTCTCTCTCTTTGTATCTCTCCATCTATAATTTTTCAGTGACAGGTAACAAAGAATTTTTCAGTGATTTGGAGGAGAAGGATCTCCAAATGCACATCAAGATGGGAGATGATGGAAGGTATGGCGCGACTGGCATGGTGCAGTTACTTTTTAGAGGGAGACTTGCTCCCCTCTCAGGCTCAACAATGTGATGTATATACCAGGTTTGAAGAAGAATATAGTTTTCGTTGTGGTGCTGGAGGACCATGGCTACGATGTGATATTCAACAAAAGAAAGGCCTTCTTGAGACACATCGCCACAGGAAAAGTGAAGCAGATTGGGGTTCAAGTGAAGAACCTCTACAAATTAGATGTGGAAAACTGTGTAGCATTGAGCACAAAAGCAGAGAAGGTGCAGAGTCAAGATGTTGGTGAATTATGGCATAGAAGACTTGGCCATTTGCATCATGGTGCTTGGAATATTGTGCAGCATATTTCTGCAGGCCTTCCCAATGGAGTGTTGGAATAGCTAGATACATGCAAAGGGTGTACATTGGGGAAGTACACAAAAGCCACCTTTAATGATCGGGATAGCATGGCGCATGCAATCCTTGAAAGGATCCACTATGATGTATGTGGACCTTTCTCAATAGCCTCTATTGCCAAGCACAGGTATTTAATTATATTTGTAGATGATTTATCATGGAAGTGTTGGATCTACTTCATGTAGAAGAGAGACCAAAAATTCTCTGAATTTGTTGAGTTTAAAGCACTTGTTGAGAAAGAGACTAGTAGGAAAGTGAAGGCTCTCAGGAGCGATAACGGTGGATAATATGTGTCAAATGAGTTCAAGAAATTATGTGTAAAAGAAGGCATTCGACGGGAGTTGACAGCATCTCATAAGCCACAACATGTTAATTTTTCTTATTGCTCTATGTTGTATCAATTTCTTTAGCCCAATTTACTTCTTCATTTAACAATGCATCCAATTATTAACAATGTAACCAATCATAAACTGTAACTGAAGATAGAAAAATATATACAATGACAAAGAAGACAACAGCTCAACCATAGGAGACAACAGATTTTTCCAAGACCAGTGGAAAACCCCATAAGGGGGGAAGCCCTTTCAAATCTTCTTCTTTATTAGATCATCATAAAAAAAATCAGCAGAGTGTATAATGAGCCCAGTACATAAACTTGGAGCAGAGATTTACATAATAGACTCCAAAACTACAAAATAGCAAAGAGAAACCCTTGATCCATCATACCACTGTATCCAACTAAAGACAATTGTCAAACCCTAGATCAAAACCCTGGACGCTCCTAGCAAGGCAGACTGCGTACGTCTGAAACTTTTTGGACGCTACCTTAGCCACTGTGTGAGGGCGTCTGTGTCTAACCCGGACACTCCCAGGAAGATTGTATGTGTGCGTCCAAGGTCAAACTCATGTATAACATCTCCAAACCCCCAGATGCTCCCTTCCAGTTATTGTGCATGCATCTGGGACTACCTGAACACTCCCTTAACCACTTTGTGCGAGCGTCCGGGTACCAACACCGTCTGATCTGCTTCAGAAACCTTGGGCGCTCCCTTCAATATTCTGTGTGAGCGTCTCAGACTTCCTGGACACTCCCTTAGCCAATCTGTGTGTGTGTCCGGGGACAAAAAATCTCAGTTACGTGTTTGCGTCTGAGAAATAGAAACCCTAGATCTGTGAGTGCATTCGAGAACAGAAATCCTAGATCTGTGCGAGCTTCACTCCTATAATTTCGAACCCTTGCACGAACCTCCTTTGTTAGACCTGTGTGAACCAAGACAAAAGAAGAGAGTAGAATATGGCATGATCAATGTGTATGCTTAGGGACGACCTATTCCATTATACGTTAGTGGATAAAATAATTCAAAAATAAACTTCCACTTGTCCAAATAGGGTGATCTTTAGGTCGATTTTGTTCCTCTCAAAAAGAGGAATTTAATGCAATCATCATATCACTCATATGAGTTGTCCAAGGTGGAATTTTAACCTAGTTTAAAAAATTAACACTCCTTCTCAACTAGGAAGAATTCCACCTGCCAATATATGTCAGTTGATCATCACATCATCTTATCATGTTGTCGTCATGCTTTGGTCTCTTCTCAACTTTATCTACTGAAACTTTCTCGGATCTAAAATAAGGAGATTCAGGGAGAAATAGCTTCCACCCATACCAAGAAATAGGATAACTTAATCATACAAGGGAGCACATCTTTGACCTTGGAATCTCATCGGGGAGCTCATTGTCAACCCAGAATCTCAAAAGGGGAGAAAGTCTCAACCCATTCCTATTGCCTACCGATCTTCCCATAAATTATCCTCAATAGTCATGTGTTATAACACCTACATCATAATCGTCTTGGGTTGTACACCCCAAGTACACTCTCAACCCATTGGAAAAACAGGGAGTGATATTCGCAACAAGCCTTGCTTGAGGGTATGATGCCAACTAGGGTATACTCTGCATAGACCACATAGGGGAGAGACATCTCCAACCCTATGAAGATAGGGGAGCAGCATCTCCAACCCTATGAGTAATAGATAGGGCAGTATCCTATTGTCTAGATATCCCTCAACCCTAGGAGCCCTCTATCTCAATTCCTCACCCTGGGAGCTCAAATAGGGTAGGAAGAGTTGGCTCAATGTCCTCGATTAGTGCTTCCCCTTATCCAGAGGGGCCACATCCATCAATCCAAGCTTCTATTTGAATACCAAGAACTTTCTATTTGGTAATGCCTTGGTAGGAATATTTGCGATCTGCTCATCTATCAATATGTGATGGAGTCTAATAGCTCCACTTTGCACCATGTCTCGAATAAAGTGATATTGAATCTCAAGGTGCTTGGATTTGTCATGAAACACGGGACTCTCTGTCAAACAGATCCCACTCGTGTTGTCTCTAAATAACATTGTAGTGTCTAAGACCTACTCAAATATATATCCAAAGAGCTTCCTCAACCAAACTGCTTCGCAGCTAGCCATGCTAGCGGCAATGTATTATTTTTTTACGGTGCTCAATGCTACAAACTTTTGTTTCCTACTCATCCAGGATATCATGGTAGATCCAAGGCTAAAGAAACATCCATATGTACTCTTTCTGTCAATAACATTTCCTACCCCATCAGCATCAGTGTATCCATGAAGTTGAACATCTTTGGAAGAATATCTCAGACCAAGTGTGATCAACCCATGAAAATATCTCAATACATATTTGGAAACGATCCAATGTGCATGGAGAGGCTCAGTCATGAATTGACTCAATGTGTTTACTACATTGCATATGTCTATACGGGTGTTCACAAGGAACATTAGAGCCCCAATTAGTTGTCTATACTCAGATGGATTTGCCAAATTGGGTCCTGCGGCTTCTCCACATAATTTATTGAAGTTCATTTCCATCAGTGTAGCCATGGATTTACATTCAGTCATTCCAAATATTTCTAGCAGTTTCACAATGTATTTTCCCTGTGAAAGAAAAATATCACCAGGCCTTTGCCACACCTCAGACCTAGAAAGTAGTGCATGAGACCCAGGTCCCTCATCTCGAATTCAGAGGCTAGCTCCCTCTTACACTCGATCATCAGAGGCTCACTACCTGTCAAGAATATATCGTCAACATATAAAACCAAAATCAATGGCATACCTTGGACTACCTTGAAGTAGAGGTTTGGATTGACATTGCTTCTTACTCCATAAATAATTGTCAATGCGAGCATACCAATCTCGAGGAGCTTGCTTCAAACCATGTAATGCCTTCTTCAACCTGCAAACATCTGTTCTTCGATCTTCCACTTCAAACCCCTGTATTTTTTCAACATATACTTCATCTTGTAACATGCCATGAAGGAATGTGGTATTTACGTCCATCTAATGAAGAGTCTGTCCTTGAATAGCAGCAAGGGAAACTATCGAACAGATGGTCGTATATTGAGCCACATGAGAAAATATGTCATCATAATCTTCTCCCTCTTTCTAAGAGAATCCTCGAGCTATGAACCTTGCTTTGTATTTCTCAATGATGCCATCAATTTCATGTTTGATCTTGAATAGCCATTTTGAAGTCACGACAGACTTCCCATTCAGCCTTGGCACAACATCCCATACATAATTTTTCGCAATCAATTCATATTCCTCGTCCATAACATCCTTCCAACCTTATTCTTTTACAGCTTCTTCGAATGAGGACGTTCATCTTGAATCATAGTTCTCATGGCTACAACATATCCCTAACACCTACATGGTTGATTCCTTTATCTAAATGATCTACAAATGGGAACATTTCTTTCAATATTCTGTAGAGTATCACGAAGCCAAAGTGGTCTCTTCCTAGTAGGAGGATCACTTGGAGGAGGATCTAAAGGATTCATAGGCTCCATGGGATCATCAACAATATCGAACTCGAGCACAGAAGGACCATCGAGAATATCCCAATCATCATTCTCTTCCATGGGAGGAGGAGGCGGAGGAAGATCTCTTGCTTTTCCAAGAGCTACATCTTCGTCGAATGTTACCTCCCTACTAATTTAGACTACTAGGAATATACATTCTATATGCTTTAGAATTTTCACAATAACCCACAAACATACCTTTTCTTTATGTAGCTTCTAACTTGTTCCTTTTGTCCTTCGGCATATGAAAATATATGGGGCATCCAAATACATGAATATGGCTAATATCGGGCTTGACACCTGTGAATATTTCTTTGGGGGTCTTGTTTTCTAATGCTTGATGAGGCACCCTGTTTTGAACATATACAACAGCATGTGTGGCTTCTACCCAAAGGAATTTTGGCACCTTTTGATCATGGAGCATGGCACAAGGCAGCTTCTAATATAGACCTATTCTTCCTTTCAGCTAAACCATTATGTTTGGGAGTATATGGCACAATTGTTTCCTTCTTGATCCCTTCTTTCTTGAGAAATGTTATGAAATAATTTGACATGTATTCTCCTCCATTATCGGACATGAATACTTTGATTCTCTTCCCTGTTTAATTTTCGATCAAGGATTTGAATTCCTTGAACATTTCAAAGGCTTCATCCTTGTGCTTAAGGTAGTATATCCATGTATTTCTTGAGAAGTCGTCAATGAAGGTGATGTAGTAGAGATGACCACCAATAGAATGCATAGGCATTAGACCACATATATTGGAATGAATGAGATGGAGGATGTCATTTATCTTGTTCTCATTAGGGGGGAATGGTCCCCTTGTTTTATTTCCACTCGAACAACCTGGACAAACTCCATCATGATGGGCTTGAACATCGGGAATACCTGAGACTAATTTCTTCAATTTTGGAAGAGAATCATAGTGTATATGAGCCAGTCTGCGGTGCCACAACTCGCTCAGATGATTGGTATTATGAACCAATGCTAGAAGTGGCCTTCCAGTGACTTTATAGAGTCATTAAAATATTGATCCTGATGTGAATGCATCTCTCATACGTTAATCAACAGACCAAGTCAAAACTTTTACTTTGATGAAGGAAACCCTCATCCCTTTATCTTCCAATGTGGATATAAATACCAAATTCTTCATTAATCTTGGCACATACATAACATCATGCAGCAGAACTGATTCCCCAGAATTCAACTGAAATTTGACGAACCCAAAACCTTTCACGGGATCACTATAGTTGTCTCTAAGAATGATCTTCGGCTTAGTCTCCCTCTCTACAAGATTAGAGAGTACTTCCTTGTATCCAAAGAAATGATGAGTGGCCCCACTATCAACCAACCAACTACCCCACGAATACTGTGGAGAAGAACTAGTAAGGGCAGAAATACGAATGTATTCATATTTATTTATAGCATTACTTTCATACCTGGGAACTCTTGACTTCTTTTAAGGAGGATGATCTTCTTCACAGTCGCCTGAGGAATCTCTTCTTCTTCTTTCATATCTTCTATCCTAATTATTCCTTTGATTGTATTTTCTTCTTTTATTATTGTTGTTTCTTCTAGTGTTGTAACGTGGCCTTTTTCTCTTCTCGTGAAAGTTTCGAGCATAATGACCTTTCTTGTGGCAATTATAGCATTCAATATGAGATAAAGATATTTCATTCCTTCCTTTTGTATTTTGAGAAGGAGGCTCCCTTGATGGACCTCCTTTTCCCTTATTTCTTTTGTCATGAGTGATATATGCAATGGTCTCTCCCTCTTCATGTTTTTAAATCCTTCCTCTTTCTATCATCCTTGATTCTTCTTGAGTAAGCTTCCCAACAATTTCATCAAATGACAAAAGGACATTGTTGTTGCTTATTGCAGTAATGAAGCTTTTCCAAATAGGAGGGACACCTCTAAGAGTCACAACTACTAGTTCCCTGTTAGGCACATTTTCTCCAACTCTCTACAATTGATCTCTAAAGTGACATATCCTCATAATGTAGGATTGAACAACTTCTCCTTTGTTCATCTTGGTTTCCTTGAGTTGATGTTTCAAGGTGATGATCTCATTCAAATTGTTGATTTCATACATGTCTTTAAACTTTCTTGCATTCCCAACATATTGAAGTAAATGATCTTGTAAACCATCAACTATAATTTGCTTTGCTTTGGACTCACATTTCTTGTACCTGTTTTTGAGGGAAGCAGAATCATTTTCTGGAGGCTCGAGCATCCTTCCTTGAATGTATTCCAACACATAATTATTGTCATCTATGATCTCCAACCTGACTTTCCATGCAGCAAAGTTTGATGCGTCACCCATCTTTTCATGCTCCTTGAAGGTAGAGGAAGACATATTGACCTTGACTAGGCAATCTTCTTTCTAATAATGAGAGCTTCAATGCTTATATTCTTTTGGGCTTGTCCTTCACCTCAACCCTGATACCATGTTAATTTTGCTGATTGTTCTATGTTGTATCAATTACTTTAGCCTAATTTACTTCTTCATTTAACAATGCATCTAATTACTAGCAATGTAACCAATCATAAAATGTAATTGAAGATAGAACAATATATATAATGACAAAGAAGACTCCAAGACAAGGGGAAAACCCCGTAAGGGGGAAAACCCTTTGAAATATTCTTCTTTATTAGATCGTCATAAAAAGTTTTCAGTAGATAGTACAATGAGCCTAATACATAAACTTGCAATAGAGATTTACATAACAGACTTCAGAACTACAGAACAGTAGAGAGAAACCCTTGATCCATCAGACCATTATAGCCAACTGAAGGCAACTGTCAAACCCTAGATCAAAACCCTGGATGCTCCCAGCAAGGCAAACTGCGTGTGTCTGAAACTTTCTAAACGCTCCCTTAGCCATTGTGTGAGGGCGTCTATGTCTGACCCATACACTCCCAGGAATACTGTATACATGTCTCTAGGGTCAAACTCACTCAAAATCACTCCAAACCCCCATACACTCTCTTACAGTTATTGTGTGTGCATATGGGACTGCCTAGATGCTCCCTTAACCACTCTGTGTGAGTGTTTGGGGACCAACACTGTATTATCTGCTTCAGAAACCCTAGGCGCTTCCTTCAGGTTTCTATGCGAGAATCTAAGACTTCTTGGACGCTCCCTTAACCAATATGTGTGTGCATCCGAGGACAAAAAGCTCAGTTACATGTGTGCATCCAAGAAACAGATACCCTAGATCTGTGCAAGCTTCACCCCTATAATTTTGGACCCTTGCGCAAACTTCCTTCATTAGACCTGTTCGAACCAAGAAAAAAGAAGAGAGTAGAAGATGGCTTGATCAATGTGTCTAAATGAGCTTGAGGTATCTTCTATTGATGGGCTTCAATGAGGGTCCACTTGGGGTTGAGGCCAACCTGTCCAATTTTACATGTGCTTAGAGCCAACCTATTCCATTATACATGAGTGGATAAAATAATTCAAAAATCAACCTCCGCTTGTCCAAATAGGGTGATCTTTAAGTCGATTTTGGTCCTCTCGAAAAGAGGAATTTAATGAAATCATCATCTCGGCCATCTAAGTTGTCTAATGTGGAATTTTACCCTAGTTTCAAAAATTAACACAACATAATGGGGTGGCTGAGAGGAAGAATAGAAGTATTATGGGAGCTGCACTCACCATGTTGCATGACCAAATCCTACCGTTGCACTTGTGGGTTGAAGCATGTAATACAGTTGTTTATTTGTAGAACAAGATTCCTCATAGGGCTCTTTGCATGAGTACACCAAAGGAATCATTTTCAGGGAAGAAACCATATGTGTCACACTTCAGGATCTTTGGATCATCAGTTTACTATCATGTTTCCAAGGATGCAAGGAAAAAGCTAGAGCCTACAACTGAGTTGGGCATATTTGTGGGGTACACTAAAACACCTCACAACTATCGTGTGTACTTGCCATCTCTCAGGATGACAGTTGTTAGGAGAGATGTGAAGTTTGATGAGGAGAAGGCAATGAGGTGTTCTCTTGAGAGGGAGCTTCAATTGCAGCTTGATTAGGAGCTTTTGGCTCCAAAGGAAGAACCTCAGGAAGTTGTGGAGCAACCACAAGCAAAGGAGGAGAGAGTGGAGACATCCACTCAAGCAGAGACATCCAAAGATGGAAGGAAGCACACCAGGGAAGCTGACATATTATTGCATGATGCTAGAGAGAATGTGGGAGCACCCACATCATAGTGCAGGATGAGAAGGTTACCGGATCGGTACCTTAGATACATGGCTCTGATGAGTGAGCTTGTAGAGACTGAGTCATCCTCATTTGAGGAAGCATTACAGCAACCAGTATGGGTTGATGCCATGGTAGAGGAATATGATTCCATTATCAGAAATAGTGTTTTGGAAGTGGTCCCAAGACCATAAGACAAGTCAGTCGTAGGTTCTAGGTGGATCTACAAGGTAAAGCAAGCAACAGATGGAAGCATTGAGAAACACAAGGCCATATTTGTGGCCAAGGGGTTCTCTCAAGTGGAGGTAATTAACTATGAGGAGACCTTTGCTCTAGTAGCAAGGTACTCTTCAATGAGATCAATTCTAGCACTTGCAGCACGGATGGGATGGAAGATCCATCAGATGGATGTGAAGAAAACATTCCTCAATGGAGTGATTGAGTAAGAGGTGTACATTGAGCATCCAGAAGGATTTGAGACCTTCAACAGAGAGTCGCATGTGTGCAGACTCAAGCGAGCATTGTATTGATTGAAACAAGAACCATATGCTTGGTACACCAGGATAGACAACTATCCCACCAAGTTGGGCTTCACCAAAATTGAAGTAGATGCAAACCTTTACCATATTGTTGTTGAAGGTAAATCACTGATTATAGTATTATATGTCGATTTTTAATTTTAACCAATGATGAGAAGTTGATCAAGTCTTGCAAAGAGGATTTTGCAAGAGAATTCGAGATGAGGGACTTGGGGCTCATGCATTAGTTCCTTGGTATGGAGGTATGGAAAGGAGATGGGGAACTGTTTGTCTCTTAGGGCATTAAAATAAAAATAACTTTATGGTATTCACCCATGGTATGAAAACCCATGGTACTGACCTACGGTATTTGTGTGGAATATAGCCTATTTAAAGGGGGAAATTAAACCAACCTAGATCCATCTTAACATCGGGTCTACCAAGCGTCGAGAATGATCAAATCTATTGAGTTGCAAACCTCTTTTAATCTAAAAAGAGATTTGATCCCTTTCGAGGCTTGGTAGATCCAGAGTTAAAATAGATATAGGCTAGTAGATTTTGTTCTCTTATATTGAAATGTCCTTTCCTTTATGTTTCTACATCATTAGTAGCTGGTAGTATTTGGATTTTTTATTTTTATTTTTATTTCAATATTAGAAAAAAAAAAATTTGTTTATATGGGCTTAAATTTTTTTATGTAATACCCCGATGGGGGTGGGTGAACTGTAGAAATTTCCACTATAGATCAATAGATTATGAAATATACTAAAGCAAAATTCAAGATCTACTTCTACAACAAACTTGTGGAAGCTTAATCGAATATGAGCAAGATCAATTAGAACACATATAACTGAGAATGAGAAATCAAATACACATGAACACAGAAGAATAACCTGGGGAAAGCCTCAGCCTAAAACCCCAATCTCTATACTATCATACAAGTGGAAATATGTTCAAGTTACAAAAAGAATCAGCTCACAAGTTATCCTGCTCTCTCTGCAATCAAACAATACTACTCATCGATAGTCAAAGGCTTCTCCAAACCTTCTCCTCTACCCTCCAAGTCTCCTATTTCCTTGCGCATTTTTCCTTGGGGTTTAGTGTTGCCACCTGTGTAAATTGGCCTCTTCACACACTCACTAACCTATGATCTAACTGCGTAATCCTGAAGGAGATAATTCCTTCTGCATGGATGAGTTTCCTATATAGGAAAAATCCTCCAACTGATAGTACATTGTCCCTTCCTCTGATCTCAACTGGGTCTCTGTCTGAACTGACATGCATGAGTTATTTATGAGAGAATATTGGCTTCCAGGTTGCTGGGAGGTGGGAATTTGGTGTTCGGTTAGCTGCAATTGTTTCCTCAAGTGAAATTCCGCTCTAGTTGTTTGTTGCGCCAGTGCCCCATAAGAGTGGGGGTTGTTTGGGAGTTTGAGTGTGTAGCTTGGACGTTTGTGTTGGGTGGTTTGATAATTCTTCTAAATGTGTTCGGTGACCATAGGGCTTTTTGTAGTGGGTCTCTCACTCGTGTTGTAGACGTGTTATTTTTCTGGTGTTTTTGTCAATTATTCGATGTTTAGGTAGCAAGGTTAGGTCCAAAGAGGGATGGGGCCTCGTGGCCAGCCAACGGGCAAGATGAACGGGTGGGAGCAGTAGACAACAATGAGGCTGCAGGCACCGAGGTGGTGGTGAATTTGGCCCAGGACTGGGTTCAGTCGCCAAGACGTGTAGTTCAGCCACCATTTATGGAATCCCCTGATATGTAGCTAAGGCACATAATGGCAACCTTGGAGGAAATGAGACAGCAGAGACACGATAATAGTAACAAAATCGCATTCATGAATGACTTGCAACAAAACTAGTGGGATATTCGTGACCACTTGGTGTCTTTGTGAAGGAGCTAAAGGCGTACCGATGACCGACTCAATGAGATGGAGGCACGCCTAACTCAAGTGGAATTCTATGCCCATCAAGATCCAGGGCCTCCTGTAACTCCGGGTGCTAGTCATGCACCTGATTTCCCCCATTAATTTGTTATGATTGTTGGATGTCTTCTTATCCTCTATGTTTTCTTGGGTTATCTTGTCTTTTTGTTTTTGGAGATTATGTAAAGCATGGCAATTTCTACTCGGTTTTTGCATCGCTCCCTTGGCCAACAAATCCGATCAGAGTGAGGCAAGGAGAACAAAGGTTTTCATGTTTATCCAATGTAATATCTTGAAGAATTTATTGAAGATTCTGGCAAATTATGTAATAATTATAAGTATTTTAAACTGAAAAGTTAAAATAACTATAACACATTTAAAAGTAAAATAAAAATGAAAAAGGTTATTTCATGTATTTAAAAGTTGAAATAAAATTAATTAAATGTAAATATTAACAACTATTGACAAATATTTTTTTTATTTTTTTAAATGTAATTATTTAATGGGTTGATGACTATTTTTATGTTGATTTAAATTGAATTGTTAGATATACAAATTATAAAAAAATACAAATAAAAAATAAGTGTCATAATAATTTAGGCTTTGTTACAATACCATGAGTCAATATCATGGCTTATCAATACCACATGCCCAAAAACCATAACTCATTTCAAAATCAAAATATTTTATTTTAAATTAATTTTATAACATTTTTTAAATTAAAACTTAATATTTACAATATAACAAGATTCTTAACCATTTTACTATGACTTGGTTCAAAATGCCTCGACCTAAATATCCAATGTGACTTCTTCCGAAAAAATATTTTATACATATGACAAGATTCTTAATCATTTTACTATAGATATTATTAACTTGTACATAAGCTTTGTTACAATAGCATGGCTCAATACCATGGCTTATAATAACATAGGCTAGTACCATGGCTTATGAATATGACTTGACCAAAAACCATAACTCATTTCAAAATCAAAATATTTTATTTTATAACATTTTTATGTATCCCCTTATATTTATTTGTTTTAATTTTGGTGAAAAAACTTTTACTTTTAATTAGCTCTGAAAATTTTAAATAATTTTATGAAATTTATTAAACTCTTATTATGTTAAATTTGTATTTCACATTTTAATATTATATTGATTTAAAATTATATATATATATATATAATTTAAAATTATTATTATTATTTAAAATTACAATTACACTACACAGAATAATCATATAATTATTTATGTATATATAGTCAATCTAAGGGCAACTTCGTTTTTTAATTTTATAATCACTTTTTCAACCTAAAGGTGATCTTATGATTGGGATGTAAATCAATTAATAGTCAGATTGGGATGTAAATCAATTAATAATGACTATTAGGCTTATACGGACAAGGCTTTTTTGTTTTCAAAGATTTAGTGAACGGAAAAAAGGGAACAAATGGTCGTCGGATGTAAACATCAAACTATTATTAATTTAATTTTCAAAATTAAGGTAATTCATAGTTTAAGTGAGGAAATAATTACATGGTTAAATGCAGGTAAGATAGGTTGACAAAATTTAAAATTAAAATAAAATATGATATTTAATTATTTTAATTTATTTCAATCAAAAAGTGAAAAAGTGTTATATATATGATTTAAATTATAAGTTTATTTTTAATAAATTTAAAGTTAAAAAGATTATTTTTTTAATATAGAATTTTTTTTAATTAAAATAATTTTCCATTTTCCATTACATGCATCCCATAATTTTGGTCCATATTTTCATACCTTTTTTCTCTTTAGTTGCTATCAAAATATATTTTAATATACAATATATCGTTTTCTGTTTGTGACTCCTTTCTCTTTAGTTCCCTATCAAATCGTATTTTGTTTGTGACTCCTTTCTCTTTAGTTCCCTATCAAATCGTATTTTTTCCACTGTGATTTTCTTTGGGAGGTCCATCTATTATTGTTACTCATTAAATTAAAGATTTTTATATGATTTTATAATTTTATATATTTGGTGACTTATAAAATTATATGATTTTATAATTTTGTATATTATAAATGGGATAAATGTTTATGCAATAAGGAACCGTTTAATAAAGGGTGTATGTATGTTATAAGTGGATATAGTTTTATGGTAAAGAAGATGTGATTTAGATATATGATGGTATTGTCATTATTGGAATAAGTTTGTTTATTTTTTAAAAAGTTATTGTGTAATTCATTTCAATTACTAACCTAAATATATTTCTACTTTTTATTTTTTAAACATTGAGAAGATAAAATAAAAATTTAAATATTTAGATACTTAAAATATATATAGATAGAATAAATTTATATTATTTTTTATATAAATGGTATTAACAAAGGTTTGGAATTGCATTCTCTATTAAATATTATATCCTACTTCTTTCTTTTTTTTTCTTTTTTTTTTGATTCAGTAGTACCACTCATTTATGATGGTCCAAGCATAACTATAATTTCATGTGTGTTGAGAAATACATGTCATTCATGTCAACCTTACCCATTTGGATCATTTCAATGTCCCCTAATTGTATGCATTACCTCAAGACCAAGATGCACATAAATCTCATGTCATTGTTAAATCAAAACAATGACAAGAAAGAATTTCCATATACCTACAAAACGAGTACAACATTTAATTCATTATACCAAATACTAACATATGTGCACCTTAATAACCTATATATGTCCATCTCAATTGCAAATGCATACCCACCTTAATAACTTTTATATGCACCTCAATAACCAACCTATGTCAAGAATATTGACTATTATTAATATAATTATATCTACATGTTAAAAATGATACCTACCCTAATGGAATAAATACTAATACATAAATTTATAATACTAAATAATATCTCACATCTTAATAAACTTTCTTTTTAATATATTATTTAATTTTTACCCAACACCAAAACATCTCTTCATTTTTACACGCGTTACCTAAAAAACTAATTATATACATCATTTACATTATAACAATATTCCCAGTATATATTTCAACCTTGGCCATTTACACTAAACAATATCCCACATATATTTAAACATTAGGGTGATCTTGTGATGAAATGTAAATCAATGATGATTATTTGAACGAGAGAATGCTTTTGTTTTCTTGCACATTGTCACCACGTGGCTCTTCTAATAATAAGTTTAATAAAAAGATAAAAATAATTAATATAATATGTTAGAAAAAAAGATACAAAGTAAGAAATTTAATTAATTAAATAAAAAATAAGAAAGATTATGATATAGGAGTGACTATTATGATAAATAGTTGGAAAAAAAGAGTATTATAATAAATTTGTATTAACTTTGAAAATACAAATTTAGAGTAAAAATAGATACATGTATATTATTTTTCAACTTTATCTTAAATATAAAGCTAATTATATATCTCTTTTATATTTACACTATTCAAATGTTTTACTTAACATTATTGTTCACTTTAAAGGTATTAAATTCTTAGAAGTATAATCATTTTCTCAAATATTCTATTTTTAAAAAGGATTGTACTTCTGAATATTTTATCTTTCTCAATTCAAAATAAATTCAGAATTAAAATGCATTACACCTTTTATATATATGTGTCACCTATCTATTCATATTAAATATGAAAGGAATTAGACATCTTCCTCATATACATATCATTGAAATATTTAACCATAATAAATTTCTACTTTCAAAATATATATATATATATGTATGAGAGACAATGAAATATTATATTTATAATTGATATTAAAATATATTCTTTAAAATTTATATTGAAATAATTTTCGTTTTTTGAATTTTTTTAAATGCTACTTCTCAATTCTATATTGAGTATGAAAGTAATTACAAATATATACAACATATATTTACATTGCAATCACACATAATGCAATTTCAATGTTTATAAAAGACACATGAACTAACATATAAATACCATTTTATAAAAATTTGTTTTTTAATAAGATATATAAATACCATTTTATAAAAGTTTGTTTTTTAATAAGATATATAAATACCATTTTATAGAAGTTTTTACTTATATAAAATAAATATTCATTTTACTTATATAATAAATTATTTTAAATAAAATAAATATTGTTAATTTAATAAATATTAATTTAAAAGCATTTTGAAAATGTAATTTATTTGGTAAAATATGTAATTATGTTATATAAAATATTATGAGATTTTTGGTTTGATTTCTCTATTTATATTGATGTCATAGTGCTTAGAATGGTAGTATCTAGTAATTATAGTGATAATGAACCATAACATTTCTTATGTATGTGAATACAAGACTATCCCAATTACCAATTTTGTTAATAATAAAGAAAAGAAAAGGAAGATTAATCTAATAACCAAATAATTTTGAAATTATAAAATCTTCGTCAAAAACCTTATCCTCATCTCCTTAGAAAGGTCTATGGAAATGGAACTCAATTAGTAATTTCCACCTCCTTATTTCTAAGTGCCCTCATCTCTATTTTAAAATGTCAGAAAGGTTTATGGAAATTGAACTCAATCAGTGATTTCCACCTTAAAAATTTGTGGAAATGAGCTAGGTCCATAATATATTCATGTCAATATTCACCTCTTAACATTATAAACTTAACTCTTACCTAAGCCCAGAGGATTAGCTCAATTGGTTCATTTCTCATCGTTAAAGCATCTCACTATTGGGAGGTCACGGGGTCAAATCTCCTTGACACCCTTGGGATTAGGCTTTGCTAATAAGTAGGCGGGATGTGATCCCTTCGGATAGATCTACCCAGATATTTCTTAGAAAAAAATCAAAAAACAAAAAACAAAAACTTACCTTTAAACAGTCTCAACTATTTTAAAACACCTATACAAACACATCCATATCTATTTGAGTCCATATCTATTTGAGTTGCTTTAATGAGCTTATAAGAAACTCGTTACCTTCATAAATGACATGCTACAGAAAATATGTTTCCCTAAGAGGCTATTTAGCATTAAGCAGCCTCAACTATTTTAAAACACCTATACAAACACATCCATATCCATTTGAGTTGCTTTAATGAGCTTAGAAACTCGTTGCCTTCATAAATGACATGCTACAGAGAATATGTTTCCCTAAGAGGCTATTTTGGCAATGTTATAAGATTTAAAAAAAGTATTGAAAGTTTTCTTTATACTTTGATGGTTAAGTATTACTTTATTTTTAATATAGTGTAATATAGATATTAATGATCTATAATCTTCATTTTAACACATTATTTATGAAAATAATTTAGTTAATTAAATAGGAATAGAAATATATTTATAAATAAAGATTATTATTTTGAGAAAATATAATTTCAAATTTTAAAAAAAAACCAATACTTCATTTTTACCAATCTTATTTTTACTTGAATTTTTTCATTTAAAATATGTCAACCTTTCCAAAAATCAATTATAGATTCCCTCCTTATTGAACTCATGAAAATTTATTTCACCCTCTACATGTCTGACAAACTTTAAACATAGCAATGTTGTGATTTTCATAAATTTTCATTCATTTAAAAATCAAATATATTATTGGGAAAAGAAATAAAAGAATTGAGTAATTATATAACTGCCCACAAGTCGTTCGGCTTGCTCGTTGGCAGAAAACAGTCATTCACTGACGTACCCTTTTGGATTTAATTCTTGATAACCTCTGACACAATGAATAGGACATGACAGTCACGCGAGCTCTAGCGAGCGAGTTTTGACTGACGTATTGCCTTGGGCTATATAACCCTAGTGCTGGCAATGCCAATATGTCAGCCAAAATTTTTAGTATGAACACAAAAAAACTAAAGTGAACATTGTAAAGAGCATGAATTTTTATTTTTATTTTGGTATGATGAAACTAATGCCCCAGTGTCATTCTTATATGTCACTGGCAATGACATAATAAAGGAAATGGAAAAGTAAATTTATCTTTTTGTTTTTCTTTCCCAATGACCAAGAGGGTGGAAATAAAAACAAGCTTTAAAAAGGAATTTATTTATTTTTTATATAAGTATTCATCATATAGAAGGAGAATTGTACCAAACATGACCAAATCTAATCATCTGAAGGTGTGTACAAGAGGATGAAGTACTGAACATAGTGGATCGATGGGAGGAGCAATGGCGATTTACCTTAGTAGGGGATACGAGTAATTGTAGACTTACTTTACTGCAGGTACCGTAACCCTCTTGCTATCTCCCTCCGCTAACTGTTACCCTCTGACTACACCCTCTGTTTCGCTTTCCTGACGGTTATGGTCCCTATTTTCCAGTTGCATCATGGATGAGATGGACTTCGAGACGTTCGACTACTCATTGGACCCTAATCCCGATCAACCTATCTTTAGGCTCCCTAACCCTATGCCGGCCCTAACTACTCAACTCTCTCCCACAGCTTTATTTATTTCGGTCTCATCTCTTGTGGTTACCCTTCCCGGGCAGTCTGCATCCTCCCTCCCTTTTGCAACCCTCTCCATCGATTCCCTGGCACTAGATTGTCCCCCGCTCTCACCTGGGACCCTACATCTATCGGTTGCACTTCGCCTCCCTCTTCGCCATTTGAGTCATCGCCCCCTAGTGACCTTCTTCGCTCAGTGAACTTTACCCCTTCCCCCGGTCCTGATCCTCCTGAGGCGACTGTACAACAGAGCTCGGCGTCTAGCACCCCCCACTCTACAATGGCGACAACTCCCTCGGCTCCCCCATCTGGGTGTTTTGAAACCTCGGTCATCAAGGTTTGGACGACAGTGCAACATCTACAACAGGAGAACCTGAGCCCTTCTGATCCTCTGCAGGACCATCCCACCGCGCCCAGATCCGGGAAAAGGAAAATCAAGTGTGTGAAGACCTCTGGGAAAGACTTCACTATCAAATTTGGGGAAGGTTTATCCATGGGAGAGGTTGCAGACACGGCTGGGAAGGTTCTAGTGGGTAGGGTACGAGGACGTGCCTACTCTGCGGAACGTCTCGGTCTCTGGGTAAAAGAAATTTGGGGGAACATCTTCAAAGAACTTCCTGAAGTATAGATCCTGCCCCGAGGATGGTTCGCACTCCATTTTACACTGGAGGAATACACCAACATGGCGCTCGCCAGATACTGGCACATAGAAATGGCCCCGGTCTTGTTGAAACGAGGGAGTCTGCTCTTCGATCCGGAAAGAGAGAAAATTGGGGCAGGACCCCTATGGGTAACGCTGCCTAGCCTTCCTCTACAGTACTGGTCTGAAGATGTTTTTGTTCATATGGGAATTATCTTGGAACCTACTTAGACTACGACAAGTCCTACATTAAATCAAAGAATCGAACACTTGCTCGCATCCTGGTACACCTTGATACGTGCGAAGGGTTGGAGGAGAAAATAACCCTGTAATGGCGAAACTTCACAAGGATCCAAATCCTGGACTATGAAGGTGTTCCCTTCAGGTGCCATAGATGCCACAAGGTAGGACATCTATATAAGGAATTCCCTTTAGTGAGAGAGTCTCTAGATCCTTCGTTGGGTTCTGATGGTGGGATGGGCGTGACTACAACATATGTCCCCAAGAAGACTCCTACAGTAGAAGTACCCCCTTCTGGGATGGAATCTACATCTCAACAGGTACCCATCAGCGCTCCCCACACTCCTTCCCCGCCGATGACCAGATCAAGGGCTGTTGTAGAGGCTGCATGCTCGCACCTCGGGTACTCCTCCTTTTTTGCACTCTGTTATTTCATCTTCTATTGCTTGCACTACATTGCATCTACACAATGCATCTATTCTAGATCAGGATTGTACTCATCCTTCCATCCCTTGCTCCCTTACCTCCCACCAGTCGGTTTTCTCTACTACCCCCCCATCCTTCCCCCATGATCCCCCATCTGTTCCTCCCTACCCTTACTATGTCCCATCTGATTCTCCCTGTCCCTACAACCTCTGACCTTGTCCTCACTCATCTAAGGTCCCCCCCTCCCACACTAGATTGGGTCTTACCCCCCCCCCCCCCCCCCACTATCTCTCAAACCCCCCCCCCGTGGCCGCAAATCCCACCTTTCCAAAGCCATCCTGCGAGCTGGGGCTGAAGTGATCTCTTGCAGACAAACATCTCTTGACCGGGTTCTTAGAGCATTGAACACCCCCCCACAGTTTCCCCCATGAAGTGTGATCCGGACTTAAACAGGAACGCAACAAATTACAGAGATAACCATAAACACAGATATGCAGCGGAAATAATACTTCATTTCATTAATGGAACATACTGAAATATGCTTACAACCAGAAATGGAAATAAACTAGCTAGGGCGATGGTAGCTTATCTCTGAGAAGAGATGTGGTGGCTACATGCCTCTGAACTGTGTTACAATGAGGCTCGAAGGCCTATTTATTGTTGAGAAACAATGGAAAACCCTTAACATTCCAAAACCTAACCCTAGAAGATGAAACGCCAAATTGTGGGCCCCGTTTGGGTAAATTGGTACACCAACTTCCCGGGGTCGTAACTTTGGCATACGATCTCCATTTGACGCATACAATAGCTCGTTAGAAAGATCTATCCGAGCACTACCACTTTGGGAAGCAACATGGGTCCATGGACCCATGTTGCCCTAGATTTCCCAAAAAACGTCGTTTAGGGCCTCAAAACGGCTCCGGAAGTTCAGGACCCGAAAAACTACTAAAAATAGTAAATTGTGCTACAATTTAGGAAACTGAAAAAGCTGAAAGAGACAGTTGTGGGGGTCCAAATGGGATAGGTGGGTGGCCACCAACATCCACCTGGATCATTCCTCCCCCCTTAGGAAGCAATGGTCCCCATTGCATTGAGTTCCTCCCTGAGATGAGGAAGCTTCTGCTGAGTTGGGTCTCTGGTGAGTTGTTCTGCAATCTCTGATGTGTCCAGAAATGGTGGGAAGCATGGTCGACGACGGTCCACATTGAACACTCGGTGCAAGCCAAGGAATGGAGGAATGTTGTGCTTCAAAGCATTGTTGCCTGTAGCCTTGGTACTGGTGTAAGGACCATGTCGGAGTCGCCTGAGTTTCTGATGGGTTCTGGTAAGGCGTTCTCTCTGCAGATGTAACCAAACTTTGTCGCCCACCTGAAACTTGTGTGGTACCCCTATGGGTGAGGAGAAGTTGTTCCTGTGTCTTGTCATGACTGTATCCCTTTGCTGCTGCTGCTGCATGGAGGAACCCTTCGCGGGGGTCATGGATGTGATGACAATCTTCCCCTTACTTTGGGAGTGAACCAGACAGATGAATTTCCTGGTCTGGGAGATGAGCTTGCTGCCTTTCTTAGCGGTGATCAAAGATGTGGCAATAGGTGGGGCTACCTCCGGTATCCTGTATAATGAATTATTCAAAGAAATAATGACAGCACGAGGCCTTGACTCATACACAGCATGTCGCCTCCACAAGTATGGTTGGCCTAGTAATACATCACAAACACCTAGAGGTGTAACATCACACAATACCTCGTCTGTGAAGGGCTTGATGTTGTAGGGAAGGCGGCACTGCTGGCGAACTTTGAGATCTCGTCCTTCATAAAGCCACCCAATACTATACGGCTGTGGGTGTGGTGTAGTCGGTAGGCCCAACTGCTTCACGACCTCTACTGAAATAAGGTTCTTTTGGCTGCCACTGTCGACAATGAATTGCAGCGGCGAACCCTTCACCCACATCTGTGAGTGGAAAAGATGCTCCCCCTCCTCTGGGTCTTCGGGCTCATTCTTCTGGATCTTGGCAGTGGCAACAGTGGCGCTGGGATCCGCATCAATGATCTGCTTCCCTTTGCCATTCCCCTTGTCAGGTTCTGGCTCAGGGTCGGAACATGCATCTGATTCGAAAGCCTTCAACTCGGCCACTAGCGACTGCTTGGTCCGACACTCACTTGTGTTATGAGTGGGACTCTTGTGGAACTCACACCACTTTCCTGTGTCCTTCTTCGGCTTCATGGTGTTGTTCTTTTCTTGCGGCTTCGACGGGTTTTCTTGGGTCACCCCGCCTTGGCTTTGTCCTTTGGGCTTCGGATTTGCAGATCCAAAGTCTCGCTTCTCCTGTTTGAACTTTTGCCCGATTTTGACAGCGTATCGGTATGCTGTGCCGAGTGAGGAGATGTTCAAGAACACCATCTCTTCCTGGATGTATCTGTGTAGGCAGCCGCGGTATTTGAGTACCAAATGTAGCTCAGAATCTTTGATACCCAACTCTGTGTGAAGGGTATGAAAAATGTTTGTGAACTCCGGCACATCTTGGTCTCATCCCTGCCGCAGTGTGGTCCATTTGATGTATTTGTCCTCATAGCTTTTGACAGGGTAGTACTGCTCCTTGATGGCATCCCGGAAGTCATTCCAAGTGGGTGCGGCTGAAAATAGTGAGCCTGTACTTTCATCCTTCTGCTCGCAGTAGGTTTCCCACCAGTCCTTGATGTGGGGGGCTGCTTTGAGAAGAGCGAAAACAATCTTTTCCCGACTTGAAAATTCATGAACAGAAAAATAACCCTCTAGTAGATTTAACCATTTATCTACGGCATCTGCATCTATCTGACCCTCGAATATGGGGATTTCAAAATTAACTTGTACCTTAAAGGGCGTGGCGTTTCCAGAGTAGCTTCTGGAAGCCGATGTGTCACTTTTGGGTAGCCGCTGAAGGATCTGGGCAAAGTTGTCCATCATCGCGTTCCGTTGTCGCTCGAGGGCTTCTTCGAGCAAGATTTTGATATCCTGCTCCCTCGTCTTTCTTCTCATCTTCCATGGGAGGTCGTCAGGATTTGCGAGGCTGGTCTTGCAAGGGTTCGACCAGTTCAAGCCCTAACTCCTTATATCCCGACCTCGTCGGGGACATGCAAAGAAAAACAGAGAAAAATCAGACCGCTCTGATACCACTGATCTGGACTTAAACAGGAACGCAACAAATTACAGAGATAACCATAAACACAGATATGCAGCGGAAATAATACTTCATTTCATTAATGGAACATACTGAAATATGCTTACAACCAGAAATGGAAATAAACTATCTAGGGCGATGGTAGCTTATCTCTGAGAAGAGATGTGGTGGCTACATGCCTCTGAACTGTGTTACAATGAGGCTCGAAGGCCTATTTATTGTTGAGAAACAATGGAAAACCCTTAACATTCCAAAACCTAACCCTAGAAGATGAAACGCCAAACTGTGGGCCCCTTTGGGTAAATTGGTACACCAACTTCCCGTGGTCGTAACTTTGGCATATGATCTCCATTTGACACGTACAATAGCTCGTTAGAAAGATATTTCCAAGCACTACCACTTTGGGAGGAAAAATTTGTCCATGGACCCATGTTGCCCCAGATTTCCCAAAAAACGTCGTTTAGGGCCTCAAAACGGCTCCGGAAGTTCAGGACCCGAAAAACTGCTAAAAATAGTAAATTGTGCTACAATTTAGGAAACTAAAAAAGCTGAAAGAGACAGTTGTGGGGGTCCAAATGGGATAGGTGGGTGGCCACCAACATCCACCTAGATCAAAGTGGCTCTCCTTCAACTGCAGGGGCATGGCTATCTCGCCCAAAAATCTGGCCCTCAGAAGACTCTTTGAATCTGAGCTTGTTGATATCATTTTTCTCCAAGAAACCCTGGGTGAGGCGGAACAAATCTCCCGAACCCTAAGCTCCTTGAAACCTGGATGGATCTTCCATTCCCTTGATGTTGTTGGTTGATCTAGGGGCTTGGCCCTGGGATATAACCCCCGTTCCATATGCCTGAGGTCTACCTGGGGAGGAGTGGGTTTCATTGGGATGGACATTTTCTCTGCTGATCTTGGGATGGACCTTCGAGTCATCAATGTATATGGGCCTTGCCAAGGACGAGAGGCCTTCTAGCACCGACTTCTTAGCCTATCTACCACCTCTCTGGACAATCTCATCATCGGAGGTGACCTAAATTTCTCCATAGGGTTTGGAGAATCCTGGGGGTCAAACGCACAGGTGGACCTGCTCTCTCATTCAATGGAAGTGTTGCTGGAACGCCATCATCTGTCTGATATCCTAGTATTAAACGACTTCTTGCCTGGAGAAATAGGAGAGTGGGTGAGGTGGCTTTAGCTAGGAGATTGGACAGGTTTCTGATCAAGGATTCGATGTTATAGAAACTAACACTTTATAGACAGTGGGTTGGCACGGGAGGCATTTCAGATCACTCCCCCATATTTTTGGAAATTTCTGGTCCTCAAAGAAAACCCAGGGCACCCTTTAAATTCAATGCTACCTAGCTACAGGACCCGGCCTACCACAAATTGATCACAAAATTATGGCAGGCCAACCCACCATCTAAGGGGCGATCCTTGGCAGAAGGATTCTGCTACAATCTCTCTCAGCTCAAATGAATATCCATACAATGGGCAAAGGAAAAAGCTTTGAGGGATGACAATACCCTTGCATCTGTTGAGTCATCTCTAGCCACCCTCCTGGATGACCAGAATAGGGGTTTCATATCAGCTGAAGCAAATTCCCTCCTTATCGATCTGGAAAATCAGAGATCCAAAATTCTAAAGGAGAGGGAAGAAACCTGGCGACTTAGGAGTCAAGCGATCTAGCTACAAGCTAGAGATGAGAATACCAAGTTTTTTCAAAACTATGCAAAGGGAAGGAAAGTCTCCAATACTATCTGGAATATGCCCATGGATGATGGTAGTATGCAATCCACCTTCAGTCAGCTCTCACAGCAGGGGAATTCTCACTTTCAACGTCTCTACAAGGCTCTGCTAGGAGTCAATTTAGTAGAAATTGTTTGAATTGTTGGACACTTCCCCAGATTCGTAGATATGGATACAGCAGAAGAGCTCACTACTCCTGTGACATAAGCAGATCTAGAAGGGACTTTAAAATGGTTCAAAAAATATTGAAGCCCTGGCCCGGATGGCTGAACAATCGAATTATATATTTCTTTTTTCGAGCTCATTGGACAAGATCTTCTCAATGTGGTTGAAGAATGCAGGTCCACCGGAAGAATTTACGAGGCCATTAACTCCACCTTTATCGCTCTGATCCCTAAATATGACTCCCCATCATCTTTCAATGATTTTCGCCCCATTTCCCTCTGCAATTGCCTCTACAAAATCATTGTCAAGATCCTTGCAAATAGGCTCTGTCCCATCCTCTCACACCATATCTCCCTTGAGCAATTTTCCTTCCTACAGAATCGACAAATCCATGAGGCCATTGGTACGGCACAGGAAGCTCTACACCCTATCAAAAATAAAAAAAATTGAAAGGGAATATCCTTAAAATTGATCTAGCCAAGGCTTTTGACAGGGTTAGCTAGCTCTATATCAAAATGATCCTCATCCATCTGGGGTTCCCCTCTCCCTTTACTGACTGGGTCATGTGCTGTATCACCTCGGCATCTTTCAGCGTTCTCATTAATGGCTCAGCATCACATTTCTTCCATGCTGAGTGTGGCCTTAGACAAGGATTTCCTCTCTCCCCTCTTCTCTTCCTGATTGTTATGGAAGGTCTCAGTAGGCTTATCGCATCAGCCAAGAGGGAAGGCAGACTACAAGGGTTGAAAATGAATGATCACTGCTATCTCACTCACCTCTTATTTGTAGATGATGTCCTAATCTTCCTTAATGGTAGCATTCGGGACACATCTACTTTCTTCGACATTCTATCACTTTTCGCCCTCGCTACAGGTATGGAAGCTAACCATTCCAAGTCTATTATCTCACTATCTCACACCTCCTCTCAGGAAAACAGATCAGCCCTTCAGCTTTTTCCCTTCCATCAGCATCCTCTGGAGAATGGTCTCAAATACCTGGGGTTCTGGATCAAACCCCACTGTTACAAGATCGTAGACTGGATTTAGCTTGTGATCAAAATAGAGAAGAGATTGACAAATTAGAACCATAGATTCCTATCCAGAGCTAGCCATCTTGTCCTTATAAAATCTGTTCTGGAGGCCACTCCGGTGTACTGGATGTCGTTGGCCTGGATCCCTCGAGGAATACTTTCTCGCATCCAGAAGATATGCTGCAGATTCCTTTGGAATGGTCAAAAATATGGGAAACCATTCGCTTGGGTAGGCTGGAAAAATATAGCTCTCCCAAAGAGATGGGGTGGATGGGGCTTAAAAGACCTTGTTGGCTTTTCACAAGCATTAGCAACAAATATGGGTTGGATTCTACTCACATCTCAGAACCTCTGGACATCTGTCATATTCCACAAATACATTTGGCCACATCAGCTCATGGATTGGATCCGCATGCCAACCTGGCCTTGCACAGGGATATCTATCGTTTGGAAGGCTATCTTGCACACATTTCCTTTCATCAGATCGAGCCTGGCATGGAGAATAAATGATGGTAACCATGTGCATATTGGCATGGACCCGTGGACTTGGGGGGGTAATATGTATCAACTTCCTCCAGACCTCATCCACTACTTGCAACAAAGGCACATCAAGGTGATTGCGAATATTGTAGACATGGAACACAGTTCTGTCTTTGAACAGGCTTGGTTATCGGCTCACAACCTGGGTATCCCTGAACAATGGCAGCAATCATGGGACGGATACATCAATGCTCTGATCGAAGCACATGTGAAAATCAAGGAGGGTCCTAATGAGCTCATATGGACCCCGACAGAGCATGGAAAATACTCTCCAAAGATTGGCTACCTTGCTCTACTTACTGCTCGTAAACCAGAAGTACTTCAAGATTGGTGGCGAATACTCTAGAAGCTGAAAGCGCCTCCTCACACTCAACTTTTTATGTGGAATGTGCTTAACAATAAGACTCCTACAAGAGAAAATCTCATCCACAGATCCTTCTACGGGCCACACTAGTGTGTTCTCTGCAAACAGGAAGTGGAAACAAATGAGCACTTGTTCCTTCACTACCCTACCATTGTACATCTGTGGCAGCAGATAACACACACACTCTCCATATAGGGCAGATGGCAAGGACCCTCGATTAAATATGCTTGGAACTCCTGGACTACTATTTTCCATGGCTCTAAAACAGTATGCCTACCTCTCCTTATTTGTTGGTCAATCTGGCTGACCCACAACAATATTATTTTCAATGGTGCCGAGGCTCGATGGCCACTAATTACTACAAATATTGTGGCAGCGTTCCACGAAATTCCTGAGGTCTCCCAATCAACCCCATGGCCCATACTCTCCCCTGGATTGATTGATCGATCCATCCCATGGGCGTTTTTCGATGGTGCTGCCCAAGCACATGGTTGTGGGGGGGAATTATCCTATATCTGGAAAATCATCATTCATACAAAATACAGTTAGGATTGGGAGAAGGAACTAACAATTTTGCTGAACTTATTACTCTCAAACACCTCTTGCATTTTGCATTAGCACATGCATGCACAAATCTACAGATCTTTGGGGACTCTAAAATCACTATAAACTGGTTCAACAACACCAACCACTGTCATGCACATTCTATTAGAAATATATTGGATGAAGTTATATCCTACAAAGCACAATATAACTTTATCTCTTGTCAACACATTTACAGGGAACATAACGAAGGTGCTAACAAGCTTTCCAAGGAGGCCACGTTACTACCTTGAGGCCTGTGGATGATCCAGGAGCAGAACGGCGTAGAACAGTACCAATATTACCACCAACCCTACATTGATCGAGCATATCAAAGGGTGGACAGGCCCTAAATTTTCACATGAAATATATCAGCTGTTTTTATGTATATACATGTGTATTTACTTTATCTATGCATATCAGACTTATCGAACACCCTGCGAGGTGAACATGTACAGTTTTATTTTGGGAAATGGCTCTGGCCATAACTTATATTTTTTATACCTATCTAGCTTTGGCCATGGGCCAACAGTTACGCATATGCCTCGGGCATCTACTATATGTAATTTTTCAAATTAATGAAAGATTACGATTTTTCCTTCGAAAAAAAGAAATATTCGTCATTATCATTTTTTAACTAGAAAGAGTAATTATATTATATAACTTTGTGCCTGGCTCACAGAAAGTACATCGGGCAATTACATATATGTTTCTTTAACATTTTTAGTTTTCTTCTCTTGATCAAGAATATTTAATATCTTACCTAAAGAGAGTGATTTTGGGCTACAAAAATAGTGAATTTGTATGTAAAGACTTTACAAAATTTCCCCAACAATATACAAAATTTTTAATACATATGACTACTAATTTATGATGAGATCCTTGATGATAGTGGACCTGCTACATTCTTCAAGGGACTTGTTCAGATTTTGTCCTTTAACAAAATATGAGGTGTTGGTACAGGTTGTGTCGATGTAGTTGAGAGACAAGTTGTTGAGTTGGTCTTTGAGGGCATCTATTTCTCTCCTCAAGGCATTCATCTCATCCTCATGATGGCCTGCACTCATTTTAAAGTTGTTAACATTATCCATCTCAATTGAAATCATTGTAGCTTGATCATTAATTTTCATATTAAGAATCAAAATATCAACATGGAGGGCATCCATTATCTTGGCCAACTTGCTATCTTGACTATGCATCTGCATCCCTTCTTCGTGTTAAGGGGTTTCACCTATTTTTGTTTTCCCATACTCAACTCAATATTTCACATGACATTATTACTGTTAAACTTTGCCTACATGTTCTAATGTCTATGAACAAGGGGCCCAAGACATGTAGTAGGGGTACCTGGTTGACTCTCTCCCCAATTTCACTTACAATTTAAAAATGAACTTACTAACTCGTCATGAATGGCATTAACACTTACTAGGAGTCGTTCTAAGCATTTTAATTTCCTTTTTACTCCAACAAACTAGATTGTGTAGTCCCCTGCCAATGGCATACTCTAATCTGGAGTACATTGTAACCGGCTAGAATCAATCCTAGATCAAAAGGAGACACCCTTAATTCACACCAAAGAACTCCATAACCGATTTCATGAAGCTCTTTTAGAAAGTGGACTCCTTCCACAGATTTTTGTTTCCAATTTTGGCTCAAACAACTTGGAGATTTTTTGTTTCTCATTAGGGGATTATTAAGGGTCTTGTTTGATCATTGATCCTCAGAACCCCTAGTTTCAATTTGCATCAATTGTTAGTGTATTTTTCTTCTTCTTTATTGATATCACATAGAACATTGGCGTAATTTATGGAAGGAGTTTCATATATTATTTATAGGGATTTATCTTTTGGGAATGATCCTTTAACCAAGTGGTGTAATATCAAAAGGGAGTATCCCAAGCTTGTAAGGGCTTTCACCTGGTTTTGTTTGGTTGTCAAGTGCCCCTGATATAGGTCATGTATTTTTGCTTAATTATTAGTCATTTGGCCAAGTCCCCATGAGTATATGAACATTTTTTTTCATCGAGGTCATAAAGAACTCCTCCCCTTCCTGCCACCCCTGGGATTCTCTTAGATGCACTATCAAAATAGAGAGTCCATCCTTGCCTCCTCTTTCCAAGATTTGAACCCTCTATCAATCAATATAAGCTTCCAAATTTCTTCCTCCTTTTTTCATTTCCCTCCATTAGATTGTGAGGTGTTTTCCAGGGTTTTGAACTTACCAAGCCATGCCCTTTCCATCCGATCTAAGAAATGTTGAGAGGAAATGTGATCCTATTTTTGAGCTCCATATAACTCAACACATAATGAAATAAATTTCATTATTGTACTATGAGGGGCGACTATCTTATTATTCAATATTACATTATTCCTTGCTAGCCACACTTTCCAACAAAGGAAGCTAGCCAGTACTTTGTGAAGGATGGTTTCTTCTTGAGATCTCTAGCATAGCTTTTTGTCCAAAAGGAGAAAAGACCTTAGGGGGGCATAGGCCATTTTACCTTGTTGTAAAGAGGCACCATTGCCTCCATCCACACTATTTTTGTGTATTCACATTCCAATAATATATGAGATATTTCTTCCTCTTGTTGCTTGCATGACGAACACCTTGAGGGACCATCTATGCCTCTTTCTGAGGTTTTTTTTTGCCAAGATTTTCTTGTGAGTGAGTAACCAACATAATGAATTTACTTTTGGATTTGAATTATTCTTCAAAATAATAATAATAAAACAAACAAGCAAACAAACAAAAACAAAACAAAAACAAAAACAAAAATAAAAATAAAAAACAAAAACAAAAACAAAAACAAAAAAACAACGCATATCCTTTATTGTATAGTTGAAGCGTTCCATCCAATTAGATATTGAAATATGCTTACAAACAGAATGGAAATAAGACTAGCTCGGGTGATTGTAGCTTATCTCTTAGAAGATATGTGGCGGATAAATGTCTCTCAACTATGTTACAATGAGGCTTGAAGACCTATTTATCATTGAGAAACAATGGAAAACCATAAACATCCAAAAGCCTAACCCTAGGAGATGTAACTTTGGCATACAATCTTCGTTTGACGCACATGATATCTCGTTAGAAAGATCTATACAAGGAGTACAACTTCTAATAGTGAATATTGAGATAGGACACAATATTAATCACCCATGATTTTCCAAAAAAACGTCGTTTAGGGCCTCAAAATGGCTCTGGAAGTTCAGGACCCGTAAAACTACCAAAAATAGTAAACTGTGCTACATTTGATGAAACTGAAAAACTGAAAAGAAAAAAAAAAGAATGGTGGGGGTCCAAGTGGAATAGGCAGGTGGCCACCAATATCCACCTGGATCATTCCTCCCCCCTTAGCAAGCAATGGTCCCCTTTGCATTGAGTTCCTCCATGAGATAAGGAAACTTCTGCTGAACTTGGTCCCTCATGAGCCACTTGCCCTAGTGAATGAGTTGGCATGCTTTGACTACTCGATATAGTTGGATCCTTTGTTGTCGGGTGTTCTTGATCTGTGTTTCCATGATCTGATCAGTTGTGGCTTGTTCATGTAGTCTGGGTTTAACTCTATTGGTGTGAGTTCTTGTGCAATGTCGAATGTGTCCAACAATGGTGGAAAGTGGGGTCGAATGCGGTCCACATTGAACACTGGGTGAAGACCAAGGAATGGTGGAATATTGAGCTCGAAGGCATTGTCCCCAACTACCTTGGCGATGGTGTATGGCCCATATCGAAGCAGCGAAGCTTGCGGTGGGGCCCATCAAGGCGCTCCTTCTGTAAATGTAGCCAAACTTTGTCGCCCACCTGGAACTTGTGTGGCACCCGATGTTGATCATGTCGTTGCTTATACTTAGCGTTGGATTTGTCCAATATGTCATGGACCTATTGGACATAGGGGAGGCTCTCATCCCATATGCATGGATGCTTTGAGTTGTACATGCGCAGAATGTGTACGATCATCCTATTGACGACCTCTGCCTGGCTATCAGTTTGGGGATGGAAAGTTGTGGACATAGTGAGCTTGGTGTCCAGCATCGACCAGAGACTGGACCAAAATGTACTAAGGAACCTGTTGTCCCGATCTAAGATGGTAGACTGTGGGATCCCAAAGTGTACCCACACTTGTTTAAAGAAGAGTTTTGCAGTGGCTCCTACTATGATATTCATCTTGCAGGTTTCCATAATGGCCATCTTCGAGAATCTATTGATGACCACAAAAAAAAAAAGTTGTTGCCATGCTTAGTAGAAGGAGGCCCGACATGTAATCCATGGAGATGGATTACCAAGGTCAACTACGGGTAGGCAGCGGAGTATAAAGGCCTTGCTTCTTGATGTTCGGTTTGGCAATGGCGCAGGAAGTGCAAGATTTGATGTACTTCCCAACATCTTGTCGAAGATTCGGCCAATAGAAATACTTTTGTAGTACTGCCACTATTTTCTCGACCACGAAATGCCTAGCGACCCAACTGTAGTGTGCTTCCCAAATCATCTTAGCATGCTCACTTGAAGGAACACAAAGGTGTTCCAGGTGGCATAACAGTGCATCCTAGAGGTGAAAATATGGAAATTGTTGACCCTCCAAGAGCATTTGCTATGTGTGGCCAAATTCTGGGCCACTTTTGTAGAGGAGTGTCCAATCAGAAGTCTCGTGCCCACAAGAGTTGAGCATGGTGGTTAATGCCATGATCGGTGGTCGGTTGAGGCAGTCTACAACATTATTGGTGTTGCCATTCTTGTACTTTATATTCAAATGGAATTGTTGCAAGTATGTGGACCACTTCTGATGGCGATCATTCTGCAACTTCCCTTATGTCTGTATGAACTGCAGGGGCTGGTGGTCTGTGTGGATGATTGTTTCCTTCCCCAAAATGAATTACTTCCATTTTCGGCAGGCCTGCACAATGGAATATATCTCTTTGTCATAAGTGGGATACTTCCAGACTTTGTCTGAAAGTGTCTCACTGTGATATGCCACTGGATGCCCCTGTTGAGTAAGGACTGCCCCAATAGCATAGTCAGAGGCATCTGTCTCAATCTCAAATGGTTGTTGCAAGTCTAGTAATGTGAGCACTGGTGCAAAGCAAAGGTGATGTTTCAACTCTGTGAATGCATTCTGTTGAGATTCATACCAAAAGAATTTTGCTTTCACTCCTCCATTGGTGACTTGACTCAAGGGCCAAGTGATATGAGAGAACCCCAACACGAACTTGCGGTAGAAATTGGCAAGACCGAGAAAACTGTGAAGCTCTATCAGAGTGGTTGGGGATGGCCAATCCTGAATGACTTGTATCTTGGATGGATCCACATTCACCCCTCGTTCATCAATAATGTATCCCAGATACTAAGCCTGGGTCATGCCAAAAGTGCATTTCTCCAAATTGGCACACAGCTTGTGTTTTCATGGTGTTTGGAGAACCTATCGGATGTGGTGGAGTTGTTCTTCTTAGATCTAGTTGAAGATCAGGATGTCATCCAAGTATACCACTACAAATGAGTTGGTGAATGACCACAAGATGTCATCCATCAGCCTCATGAAGGTTGCAGGAGCATTCGTCAACCAGAAAGGCATAACCAGCCATTCGAAAAGGCCCTCCTTGGCTTTGAAGGCAGTCTTCCACACATCGGAGGGTTCGATTGGTACCTGGTGATATCTGGACTTCAAGTTGATCTTGGTGAAATATTTTCCCCCCTTGATTTGGTCCAGAAGGTCATCAATCCGTGGGATCGGGTACCTATTCCAAACATTGATCTTGTTCAACATACAATAGTCAATACAGAGTCTCCAAGTCCCTTCCTTCTTCTGTACCAACATAATCAGGCTCCCACAAGGTAATGAACTTTGCTGGATGTGACCTTTCTGCAACAGCTCCTGAATCTGCCTCTTGATTTCATCATTCTCCATAACATAGAGCGATAGATTGGTTCATTGGGAAACGGCGCACCTGGGGTCAAATCGATGGAGTTCTTGACCTGACAGTGCAGAGGCACCCATGGGAAGGAGGTGAAGATTTTCTCGTACTCCTCCATGACCTTTTCCATCTATTGTTGTCGTGCAGAGGGGACTTGTCTAGAGGTCGTGACCACCATCTTCTTCTTTCCCTGAGGGCGTATCATCAGGAAAAAAAAATTCCCTTTTTTGGCAATGATCTTACTGCACTATTTTGCAGTAACCAAAGAGATGGAAGTAGGTGGTGCTACCTCTGGTATCCTGTACAACTTATTCCCCAAGGTAACAATAACAGCACGAGGCCTTGACTCATACATAGCATGTCGCTTCCACAAGTATGGATGGCCTAATAATACATCACAAACATCAAGAGGAGCAACATCGCATAATACCTCATATGTGAAGGGCTTGATGTTGTATGGAAGGCGACACTGTTGTCTTATGTGAAGATATTGTCCTTGGTGAAGCCACCTGATGGTGTATGGTTGTGGTTGTGTTGTGGTCGGTTAGCCCAGCTACTTCATGACCTCTGTTGAAATGAGGTTCTTTTGGCTTCCGATGTTGACAATGAACTGTAGTGGGGAACCCTTTATCCACATCTGGGAGTGGAAGAGGCACTCCTCCTCCTCTGGATCTTCGGGTTCCTCCTTCTAGATCTTTATGGTGGCAACGATGGTGTTGGGATCCACATCAATAATGTGCTTCCCTTTGTCATTCCCCCTGTTAGGTTATGACTTAGAGTCGGAACATGCATCTGATTCAGAAGCCTTCAGCTTGGCCACCAGTGACTACTTGGCCCGACACTCACTTGTGTCCTGAGTGGAGCTCTTATGGAACTATTATGTTGTGCAACAACCCCCCATTTATTTTTCATAAATAGCTTAGGAGATTATTGTATAAATAAATAGGGACCCTTAAAAAATTGAAAAACATAGGAATATAGTTTAGTTTAAGGTTTTTGTTAAGAAGAAATTTGATTTTTTAATAAACAAATCCTCATAAAAGCTTCAATGACTTGAATAAGGCTTACCTTAAATAAAACTCGACAATATCACATATTGCAAAGTTTCAAAGAGACAAAGTTTCATTTACCCTTTTGAAACTTGCAATTGCGATAAAAGATAGCCCCCAAGAACCAAAACATATATATTCCTTAAAAAATCTTAAGTATTGATGATATTCCTTCACGGTGGAAATTCCCCGCATCACAATCTTATAACAAAAGCGATATATCATAAGACTGAGGAACATCCCGATTGCAAAATGTGATAAGCTACCGGACTCGACAAAACAATAAAACACACTCTTTAAAAATATCGCGTCCGGATAAATCGCAAGAGTATCAACATGCTCCCCACTTGTATCATTCCTAATTTCCCCAATTGCGATAAAGTTATTTCTTAAAGAACGCACCTAAGGAAAATCATAAAGCTAAATCTAAAAAAAAAACAAAAGCCACGCTTAATAATAAACCCATGGGCCCGCTACAATTCCACGTCACTTCTCACAAATTCACAATCGCTTAAAGCTTTTGGTCATATCCATTCTTCGCTACTCTTGAAATTGTCGATTGCGATAATGTGATTATCACAATCGGACATCTCTCATACTTAATAAACTGATACAGTGATATCGCTATCGCATATCGGTGGGGTACTTGAAGATAAGTTTTATTTACCGTTTGAAAAGGTTTTGCGATGCGATATATTAATGAATAATAAATAACCACGTGAAACCATGATTTCAGTTATTAAAGGATTCTAATGATATTTATGATTTCAAAGCCCAAGGAGATTTAATGGCCTGTTTGGATTGATTCGCATTTAAACTTCCCTTTCCGTCATTTCAAAGCCTTATGTGATTGAATGCTTCCACGTTTAACTCTTATTGCTCTTCATTCCTCTATATTCTCAATTTGCAGGTTTCACCCAAGAAAGAATTGTGTAACAAGATGACTAAGTCGAAGAAAGGAAAGAAACCCAATGAAGCCACACAATCTTCTACATCTTATGTAACAGAAATGCCCCTATTGTTCTCAAATACAACATCCACTATCGACAACAATACTTCCTCATGGGAAACTATGTCCCAATTGCTGGAGAACGAGGGTCCTAGGATCATTCAAATTAAAGCAACAGCAGATGCCACTACCTCCTATGAAGCCTCCCACTTTGAAGCTGCAAGTTCTTTCCTTCATAGAATTGTTGCTAGACCTAATATTTTACCATACACCAATATGGTAAAATAGATAATAGACAATATTAAAATTTCCAATCGAGCATTCCAGACTTCAAGCCAAACGATTATTGTGTCCTTCACAGCAAAAGACTTGAAGAGCATGTATCATATACCAGACCCATAGAAGGTGTATGATAAAGCCTTCCTCGAGCATTTCACAGCCAAGAATGAGGAACCATCAGACCTAATTAAGCAATGGAGGTCCAATTCAAATAAGCACAAATATGAGAAATTGGGTATGTATTCTATATCATCTCTCGTTGCTCCCTACTCTTATATCACAACTATGATGTGTAGATTGTTTGGATATGTCGATACCACCAAGTTCTCTGTTGAGTGGGTTCCCCTAATTGATGCAACAATAAATTCTTTTATAATGGATTGGGGCACTATCTTGTCTAACAACCTTGCCTTACAAATTCGAGAATATAGAAAACACTGATATGTCACCTCTAGAACAGTCCCACCATTTTTATGAGTGCCTACATTATGGATGCAGTCTGTTTCACTACTAGTTTCCCAAGTATGGGGTGGAAATAGACTATTCAAGATCCTACCCCCATTCACATATATCAAAAAATCCTATGGGAATCCAATTTCCAAACCCATTTCTACAAAATCTTCCAAGGAATTATGCTACCCATCCACCAAGTTGTTTTTGACAAGAGGGCCCCAAGGTTATCTGATGAGGCCAAGATTGATATTTTACCAATAGGTAGGTGGTTTGGGGAAGAACTGTTTACTTATGTCCGAGTCTTTGGAAGCATAGCGCCTCCCAATGTTCTCCCATAGTATGTAACAGATAAACTGCTTATTAGAGAAATTGCTTACCAAACTGTAGGGGATGGGATAACCAAGACCCTAAAAGAATCTAAAAAGTCTCTTTGGCCTTCCTTTCCCCTCCAATGTGGTGTTTATGCATTACACGATTTCAAGCATGTTGCGCTTGAAATCGATCACATTACATGTTTAAAGCTTTCCACCATTCCTGGAAGACAGTTTGACCCCAATAAGGTTGCACAGAACTTCACTGCTTCAGTGAAAATAAGACAGTTCAGCCATGAGGATGATGATTTTGATGACTTGTTTGAGTCAGCTGAGTTGTTTTCACAAGTGAAACATTTGGCTACTCTGAGATTGGACCCACAAGAGTTAGTCCAATTCCACCAGTACAGGAGAAAAAGGTTACAAAAGGTCCCTTTGGATCTGTTAGAAATCCCTCAGCCAAATGCTCAAAAGGAACAGAGCTCAATCCAAAGCTCAAAAAAAGGCTTGGAACATAGTTTCAAGCATCATTCAGAGAAGAAATCAGAATTCAGAACATGATTTAGAGCATAACTCAAAGCACGGCTCATAGTAGAGCCCAGAGCACAACCCAGAGAAGAGTCCAGAAAAGGACACTAAGAAGGAATCTAAAAAGGTCTCAAAGGAGAAAGAAGTGGAAGATGTTTCCACTAAAGTGCATACAGATGAATCCCCTCTAAAAAATCAACTGGATGAGGCATGGAAACAGTTTGACCAATAACTAAGAGGACAGCAAGGGGAAAAATATGTTGAAATGGAAACAACATTCAACACACCCCAAAACACTGGACAGAGCTCGCTCACTAGAAGGGCTATTGATAAAGCTATCACCATAGAAGAAGTTGAAATCATCTTGGCCTTCCCTTCAACCAAAATCATTCTCAGAGTGGAAGAAATTCCTCCTCTTGATGTCTTTTACAGTCCCAAGCATCGGGATGTAGTAAAAATATAGAGGAAAAGGAGGAAAATAGAAGCATCATCAACAATAATTCCTAGTAATGAACCCATGCATGTAGTATGGAAGGACACCCGCATGGATCCTTCAGACAATTTGACAAAACTATCACAGTTTGCAGGTGCTTATGCATATGCTACTATTGACAAGGTAGTGGAAGTCAAACAATTGGTAAGGGAGAAAGAAGAAAGAATACAGAAGCTAGAGCAGCAGTTGGTAGAAGAGAGACAGAGTGTCGACCATCAAATGCAGGCACAAATGGCCCAATTATAGCAGAGCTTTGACCAATTGAAGCTCCAGTATCAAGCAGAAACAAGTGCCAAAGATAGTCAAATACAACAGTTGCAGTTTTCTATAGATCAATTGAAAGATAATCCTAAGGTTGAGGATTTTATAAGAGAAGCACTATAACTCAATTCTTTATTACCAAAGAAACAAGTGACATTATGTCAGAAGCTATCAGTCATCAATCCAATGTGCAAGCAAAGTGATCCACTAATGAATTAAGCATCCGATCTGAGGATCACATTTAATGATATTGATGATAAGATTTTAGGATACATAACATGGCAGGATACTCCAGAGGGCGGAGCAACAGATCTTCCCAAGATAGAGGAATCTCATAAAGACATCCTCTTTACCGATTGTGATATTCAACTAAAGTAGGCAGAAAGAGAAGTTTCAATAGTAACTGATGCTACAAATAATTTCATTGAGGCCATCAATGATCATTTTCACAACGTTAATTTGATACATGAATGCCCACTTGGGAGTCTCCCTGGTATCAGAGCCCTAGAAACACATTGGCAAGAAACTTTCAGAGCAAGAGAAGAAGTGATTAAACAACTAACAAAACTTGACTGGGAAGTATATTGGAGATATCTAGTGAAGCCACATAGTCAGTGGCTAATGCTATGCTGCCTCGTTGACTCATCCATGCACATGATTCCTACTCTCTCAGATGCAGTGTATACAAGACAGTTGTGCATGAGGACAGGTCAGCCTCCTGAAGTCAAGCCGATGATGGATATCTATGAGCTCAGACAATGAATGAAAGAATAGACATTGTTACATGCTGGAGCTCGTCATTTCAATAATTTTTGTTTTATGTAATTATGTCACTTATTTTAAGGAGAGTTGTTTAAACCTCCTCAGAACTTTCATGTAATATCTATTTTTGTACTTTATTTTTATTATATAAACCCTTTCATGTCTTTAAAGAAAGGGTCCCCAATTTTATAAAGAAATGCTTTCAAAGCTTGCACTTCTGTACTTTTAAAGTTTATCCTAGTAGAATGACTGGATCAGAGTCCTGAAGTTTTGTGAAGAAGGCTTTTGGAAGCTTTCACTTTTGTACTTTTGGAAACCATCTTAATGAAAAAGACTAGACTGGAGCTATTTACTTCATGAGCAGAGTTATATGCATCAGGTACTTCTATCATTGTGTATTTATTTTTTTATAAATTGATAACCATTTCTATTTATATTGTTTATCATATGTATCTCTTTTCATGCAGTTCTGTATCCATTCATTTCTGAACATGCTTGGATTGTTATATTTAATACATTGATGAGAAAATGTTTGAATGATATTTGATGCGATATATGTTTAACAATTATTTTGATTAACTATTTAATCAAAATAATTGTTTTAATGGTTTTTCATTTATGTTAATGTTTGATCAATATTAATTATCATACACTAAAGATAATCATTGTACATCGCATATGTATAAGTAAAATCCCAGGTAATATATAGATAGGTTAAATATACATGTATTTCAGTTGAAAACCACCCCATCTATCACTTAGTTTTTGGTAATAAATATCCTGTCCATCCTATCACATTTTTATTGGGAAATTGGTCCCATTATATCAAGTCAAAGCCACTAATCCAAACGGACAAGGGATGGTATTCATGTCCCCGACCAGGTGGTTTTCCCCCATGTTGTTGCAGCGATTTTCGAGGCAACAACATTTTGGCACTAGGAGGGCCAAGACTATGAATGGAAAAGAGAACTCAATCTAAATTAACAAGCCATTCCAAGTGTCATTCCCCCTCAAGATCACCTCCAACTTCTAAATCCTCGTCTAAAACTCCTATTTCTAGATCAGAAGTTGAGGAGTCACCTACGAAATCTCCTAGTATAATTTCTAAAGCACCTTCTTCAAGTTATAATCCTGAATCACCTGAGGTCCATACTTTAATAAAGAAATTAGAGGAAATATTTATTTCAACAGAAAAGCTTGTGCCATCTAAAGCATCTGAAGGAAGTATCGTTTCTATTTTTCAGCCCACTCAGATTCTAACTTGTTCTCAAAGCGAAAAGCTTGGAGTTCCTCCCTTTGAATTTCCTCTCCCTTCTTCCCGAAAGAAGACTAACAAATCTGAGTCATGGACATCAACTAGTGAGGTTTTATCAAATTCCCCTCCACAAACACCTTCATTCCCTCCATTCATTCCTCTTAAAACCCATTCTTCTCAAGGTACTGGTGCTAGTTCATCTAGCCCAAGTACACAACCTGCCCCTTCTTCCACACAAACTCCCTCAATATCCACTTCCCCTTAAACTCCAATAATGGCAAGTCAACAACCACCACTAGTCAGACCATGGGAAAATCACTGCAACAACATGGGGGAAGACCACCCAATCGGGGACTGCAATATCGTCCCTTGTCCGTTTGGATTAGTGGCTCCTACAGGATATAATGGGACCAGTTTCCCAATAAAAATGTGATAGATGGGGTGGTTTTCAACTGAAATACATGTATATTTAACCTATCTATATATTATTTGGGATTTTACTTATACTTATGCGATCTACAATGATTATCTTTGGTGTATGATAATGAAGATTGACCAAACACTAACAGAAATGAAAAGCCTTTAAAATAATTATGTTGACTAAATAGTTAATCAAAATAATTGTTAAACATATATCGCATCAAATATCGTTCAAATATCGTTCAAATATTATTAAAGATAATTGTCCAAGCATGTTCAAAAATGAATGAATACAGAACTGCGTGAAAAGAGATACATGTGATAAACAATATAAAGATAAATGGCTATCAATTCATAAACAAATAAATACACAATGATAGAAGTACTTGATGCATATAACTCTACTCATGAAGTAAATAGCTCCAGTCCAGTCTTTTTCATTAAGATGGTTTCCAAAAGTACAAAAGTGCAAGCTTCCAAAAATCCTTCTTCACAAAACTTCACGACTCTAGTCCAGCCATTCTACTAGGATAAACTTTAAAAGTACAGAAGTGCAAGATTTTAAAGTGTTTCTTTATAAAATTGGGGACCCTTTCTTCAAATACATGAAAGGGTTTATATAATAAAAATAAAGTACAAAAATAGATATTACATGAAAGTTCTGAGGAGGTTTAAACAACTCTCCTTAAAATAAGTGACAGAATTACATAAAACAGAAATTATTGAAATGACGAGCTCCAGCATGTAACGGTGTCTATTCTTTCATTTGTTGTTTGAGCTCATAGATATCCATCATCAACTTGACTTCATGAGGATGACCTGTCCTCATGTGCAGCTGTCCTGTATACACTACATCTGAGAGAGTAGGAAGCATGTGCATGGATGAGTCAGTGAGGCAGTGTAGCATTAGCCATTGACTGTGTGGCTTCACCAGATATCTCCAATATACTTCCCAGTCAAGTTTTGTTAGTTGTTTAATCGCCTCTTCTCTTGCTCTGAAAGTTTCTTGCCAGTGTGTTTCTAGGGCTCTGATATTGAGGAGACTCCCAGGTGGGCATTCCTGTATCAAATTAGCATTGTGAAAATTATCATTGATGGTCTCAATGATATTATTTGCAGCATCAATCACTCTTGAAACTACTCTTTCTGCCTACTTTAGCTAAATATCCCAATCGGTAAAGAGGATGTCTTTATGAGATTCCTCTATCCTGGGAAGATCTGCTACTCTACCCTCTAGAGTATCCTGCCATGTTATGTATCCTAAAATCTTATCATCAATCTCATTAAATGTGATCCTTAGATCGGATGCTTGATTCATCAGTGAATCACTTTTCTTGCACATTGGATTGATGATTGATAGATTCTGACAGAATGTCGCCTGTTTCTTTGATAATAAAGAATTGAGTTCTAATGCTTCTCTTATAAAATCCTCAACCTTAGGATTATCTTTCAACTCATCCATATAAAATTGCAGTTGTTGGATTGGCCCATGGTCTGACTGGTGGTGGTTGTTGACCTACCATTGTTGGAGTTTGAGGGGAAGTGGATATTGAGGGAGTTTGTCTGGAAGAAGAGGCGGGTTTTGTACTTGGGCTAGATGAACTAGCACCAGTACATTGAGAAGAATGGGTTTGAAGAGGAATGAATGGAGGGAATGAATGTGTTTGTGGAGGGGAATTTGATAAATTCTCACTAGTTGATGTTTGTGACTCAGATTTCTTAGTCTTCTTTCGGAAAGAAGGAAGAGGAAATTCAAATGGAGGAACTCCAAGCTTTTTGCTTTGTGAACGAGTTAGAATCCTAGTGGGCTGCAAAATAGAAGCGATACTTCTTTCAGATGCTTCAGATGGCACAATATTTTATGCTGAAATAGAGATTTCCTCTAATTTATTTATTAAATTTTGGACCTTAGGTGATTAACTATTATAATCTAAAGAAGGTGCTATAGGAATTATACTAGGAGATTTCAAAGGTGACTTCTCAACTTCTGATCTAGAAATAGAAGTTTTAGATGAGGATCTAGAAATTGGAGGTGATCTTTAGGGGGGGTTACTCTTGGAATGGCTTGTTAATTTAGATTGAGTTCTCTTTTACATTCATAGTCTTGGCCCTCCTTCTAATGAAAAAATGTTGTTGCCTCGAAAATCGCTGCAACAACATGGGGGAAAACCACCCAGTCGGGGAATTGAATATCGTCCCTTGTCCATTTGGATTAGTGGCTCTGACTAGATATAATGGGATCAGTTTCCCAATAAAAATGTGATAGGATGGATAGGATAATTATTACCAAAAACTAAGTGATAGATGGGATGGTTTTCAACCGAAATACATGTATATTTAACCTATCTATATATTACTCGGGATTTTACTTATACTTATGGGACCTACAATAATTATTTTAAAGGCTTTTCATTTATGTTAGTGTTTGATAAATCTTCATTATCATACACTAAAGATAATAATTGTAGATCCCATAAGTATAAGTAAAATCTCGGGTAATATATAGATAGGTTAAATATACATGTATTTCGGTTGAAAACCACCCCATCTATCACTTAGTTTTTGGTAATCAATATCCTATCCATCCTATCAAATTTTTATTGGGAAACTAGTCCCATTATATCCAGTCGGAGCCACTAATCCAAACGGACAAGGGACTGTATTGAAGTCCCCGACTGGGTGGTTTTCCCCCATGTTGTTGCAGCGATTTTCGAGGCAACCACAGGAACTCACACCACTTTCCTGTGTCCTTCTTCAGCTTCGTGGTGTTGTTCTTTTCTTCCCCCATGGGAAACTTTTGGGGTTTGCGAGACTGATCTTGCAAAGGTTCAACCAGATCGAGCCCTAAATCCTTATACCCCGACCTCGTTGGGGACATGCAAAGAAGGATCAAGAAAGAGCAGGCCACTCTGATACCACTGATCTGAATTTAAACAGGAATGCGAAAAATTACAGATATAACCATAAATATAGAGATGCAATAGAAATATCATTCCATTTCATTAATATCAGATATTGAAATATTCTTACAAACAGAATGGAAATAAGACTAACTGGGGCAATGGTAGCTTATCTCTAAGAATAGATGTGGTGGCTACATGCCTCTCAAATGTGTTACAATGAGGCTTGAAGGCCTATTTATCATTGAGAAACAATGGAAAACCCCAAAGATCCAAAAACCTAACCCTAGGAGATGAAACGCCAAACTATGGGACCCGTTGGGGTAAACTGGTACATCAACTTCTCGGGGTTGTAACTTTGGCATACGATCTCTGTTTGACGCACACGGTACCTTGTTAGAAAGATCTATCTGAGGACTAAAAATATTGATAGTGAATATTGAGTTGAAAATTCGTATTCACAACCTGTGATTTTCCAAACAAAACAAAAAAACATCTTTTAGCGCCTCATAACGGCTCCGAAAGTTCAGGGCCTGAAAAACTACGAAAAATAGTAAATTGTGCTACAATTAAGGAAACCGAAAAACTAAAAGAAATAATGGTGGGGGTCTAAGTGGAATAGGCAGGTAGCCACCAATGTCCACCTGGATCATTTGGTGTGATGGCAATTGTGATTCCAACATCCAAAAATTTCTCCAAGGGTCATTGATGCATGATTTTGTCAGTCCATATATTTATTCTCTTTGAGTTTTTGAGCTTCTAATATAGTCCTGGGAAGATGAGGGGAGAGGTCAAAACAAAGAGTTTCTATATCCAAGAGAAACCTTTCAAAATATAAATAGAGTCGACACTTCTTAAGCACTCCCCTTGAATATATTTTCCCTTGAAGACAACATTCCACCAGTCTTCTCTTTGTGTTATAAATCTCCAAACTGGTTTGGAGCCTATTGCCTTATTCATTAACAGAGGATCTCTAATGCATAGTCCACCATGGATTTTAGGGGCATGCATTGATTCCCACACTTTAGCAAATGAAATTTTTTGGTACATGCTTTACTCGCTTCCCATAAGAATTTACAAATATATTTTGTTAATGCTGATAAAAAACTCTAAGGAGAAAGGAGGGATGAGAATTTCTATAGGGGCAATGCAGTGAGGATTGCTTTGATGAGGACCACCTTTCTAGAAATATTGATCCAACGAGGTCCCCAAGATGTGAATTTCCTTTTGATTCTTTTTAAGACTCCTAACTAAGCTTCAGGAGAATGTGATTTTAGGCATATTGGGAATCCTAAATATTTGAATTCCTTCCATGCCTCTACAATATGGAATCCCATTATGATTCCAATTTTCCTTTGTTTCCTCAATGAGACATTCCATACATAAATTTGTGATTTTCCTTAATTTTTTTGGCCTCCCAAGGCTTCTAGATAGGATTCCAACAGTCTTTTAAATATTCTGGCTATTATGGTAGAGGAACCTCAAAGAAATAGTGTGTTGTCGACAAACTTTGAATGATTCACTCAAAAAGAATATGTGAATTAAAACAAACGAGAAATTAAAATGAATTCAAACCAATGGAATTGGACAAAATAGATTAGTTTGTTTAGGAATGAACCTAGGTGGGGATAGAGGGACATGAACCCTAATGGTCTAGAAAATAAGCTAATAGCCTATTGTGCAAGCCTCCCAGGGATGGAGACCTCAACATATCCAAAATAGAAAAAGAGAAACCATAACTCTTTTTTTTTTCCAACCCATGTCCCTGATTGGGTGGAAACATGGTGAGGCAAATGGGATATGGGATATCAACTTGCTTTGATATTGATTCATGTTCCTTAATTCGATCCATATTCGAAAGTCTTGACATTTGAATGTGTTAGCATTTTGTAATTCCTCCAAGTTGAGGATAGGAACCCAAAGGTAACCACAAACCAATCTTTGGGGCTGGAAGTTAACCCTTCCAAACCTAGAGAGGGCTCTCTCTTATGAAATGTTATGGATCTTAGGCTGGATCTATAGATTAAGGTAGAATAATTTTAAGAGTTTGATGGCAAGGGAGAGGGAAAATCCATTGGTCATGGAGTCAAGTTAAGCTAAAGGCTTCCAGTGTTATGATGGGAAAATGAAGAATCCTTAGACAGCGGCAAGGTAGGTAATCCTTTATGGTGTCTGTTAGTGTCAGTCAATTCAGCCTGTCACCAGTGATCAAATATGCTCTTACAAGGTGTTGTTAGGGTGTCAAGTCAATTTTTTGTCATTTTAGTGAATCTTCAAATAAAAATTTGGTCATTGGTTATTGTGTCTAGGTCACTGCTGCTCCCTTCACTTACTCATGGTCTTCATCACTCATCATGGTCATTGTCTTCTTCGAGGTATCATATCTTCATTTAAGTGTCTTGGGTCATGAAATGGTTAAATTCCTCATTTTAGGTCATGGTCTAGGGTTTCACTCCATGTGTCATCATGATACCATATGTTGCCAAAAACATGTCCATCATGTGATTAAGTGGGTAAAGGGAGTTAGCAGCTTAGGGAAAGAAAAATAAAGGTAAAGGTAATGTTTTATTTCAAATAATACAATGTTGCAATACACTACCTTAGCTCATCATTTCTCATAGGGACATGTTTGCTTCAAAATATGTTTCCGACCAAATGGAGAATAATTTTACAAAAGTGAAAGAGGTTTTTTTCCACTATAATCCAAGGAACAAAAACCTCCTTCATTTTATGCAAAAGTGTTATGATTTCAATGAAATTCCCAAAATACACTTGCTACAGGAGAGTTGCTGCACTTCTGGACAGCTTGACTTCAAGACATTTTTTCAAGCGTTTGGAGCAGGTGTTTGCAGTGGTTAATGACTATGTTGTGTAGCGTACATCCTAATCTTTCCAATTGTACCTTCAAATCATGATTTGGATTAGTGGAAGGTATCCAAAAGTGATCCGCAAGTTGGAGCTTCTCTTTTGTCAGAGATAGCCTGGGTTTTGGAGTGACCTTGGGAAAATCAAGTTTTCTCCCTAATGGAGTGTCCAAATTGCATACTTGAGGAGTCTATCTTATAGCAGAATTCAATAGTTTTCCAATGAGCTATGAAGTTCTAAATTTGGAGCAGTTTAAGGCCTCAAAAAGTGGTTTGGAAGATGACACTATGCTATGCTCAGGAGGCTGGCACTGCGCGCATGATAGAGTGCCCAGAAATCCTTCAAAACTCTCCCAAATCTCATTTTTTCATTTGGAAGATTGATTTTATTGACTTCTAAGCCAAAGGACAAGATTTTGTGTCATCATGGAGGAAGAATCTTCGCCAGAGAGAAAAAGAAAACATAAAGGAGGAAAGATCCTCATATATGAGCCATCAGACTGCAATGCAATCAACTCCTATCCTTTCATTAAACAATGCTTTGAGGATGTACATTGCCTGGAATTTTGCAAAAGGGTGAGCAAGATGGGATTTCATGAGCAATTAACAAATTGGGTGGCAACCCAGCTGAAAGGTGAAATTGTTGTCATCGCTGGTGTTGAGTTCAGTTTTTCAGTGACCTCCATCTGACTTGCAACAGAGTTACCAGACAATGGTGAATATTGGTTCAAAGGAATAAGCCTAGACCTTGGACACTACAAGCCTTTCTTAAAGACACCATACAGAGAAACACATACTAACCTTATGCCTTTCAGATATTTATTGCAGAAATATGTCCCTTTGATGAAGACTGCCATGAGGTTCTTCACTTGTGAAGGTATATTCTCTAGGTTGTATGCTTATCATATTCACCTCCTGATGCATTTCACCTCTCAAAAGCCACTCAACATGTGTAACTACCTATCCAGGAGCATTTCAAAAATGTCTAAAAAAATACAATTGAAGGACAAAGAGAACTCCCCAAGCTTGTTTCATCACAATCTAATCAAAACCATTGTCCTTTACCAGCTAGCAGAGAAAGTTATGGCTTGGTAAGCCTTTTTGGAAATAGCCCTGAAATGGCATGAAGCAAATGCAGCATCTCAATCTCATAGTGTGCCAAAACAGCAAACAGAGGTGGGGTCCTCTAGTAAAATAGTGGAGAAGACTCAGCTACCCAAACCTGAGTTGACTGAACTGTATAAGAAAGGACAGAGGCTTGTGTTTTCTTCTCATGGAGAGAAAGGGGCCAAGCCTTCTTCATCGACAAAGCAGGAACCGGCAGCAAAAGAGAAAGACACAGTTGAGCATGAGTTTGAATTGGTTGATTCAGAGGCTGAGGATTAGACTTCAAATATGCGACAGACAATCAAGGATAAGGACTATCAAATCAAGGAGCTAGCAATCAATTTGGAAGGAGTAAAATATGTCATATCATTTCTTGAACAGGAAAATAGTCAGCTCAAGGCAAAGGAGTTGATCCTAGAAAAGGAAGAAGCCAAGTTATTGCAGCAAGTTGGCAAAGGCAAGGAGATCATAGAATCAAGAGAGCCTAAAGCATCAAAGGGGAAAGGAAAGAGGAAAATACCAAGAAGAAGAGGCCTCAAGAAAGCTTTGCAAGAAGAGCAAGAACAAATTTTGTTGAATGAGGACCTTGACCTAGAGGATAGGATTGCCCTTGAGGTTCATAAAGATAAGGAATATTGGCTAAATAGGGTAAATGAACACTTGGAGAAGATCCTTGAGAAGGAAAATAGGGATAATCAGTTGCTCAGACACATGGCACACCACTACCAAGCTCAAAACATGATCGCCAATGTCAAAGTAAAGCAACTTGAAAATAAGCTCAAGGAGGCAAAAAAAGACCAAAAGGATGAGGGAAACTTGGAGATGCTTGCTGAAGAATATATGAAGCTTTAAAAAACATGTTTTTACACCTTCCATCCAATTTTGAGAAAATTCTGAGCACATTAAGTTTTTTGAGAAATTTTGGTCTAAATTCAGAAATTTAGTTGCTCCAGAAGGCGCTGCGCTTTTTCCTCAGGCCTCCATTTGAGGAAAGGTATACATTTTTGGAAAGATCTTGCCATCCTCTAAAAACCCATTTTCTCATATTTTGCAGAGGTGGCTCAGTTTTGGAGAAAAATGCAAAAAAGTGACAAAAAACTAGCATTCTGGACCATTTTTTGACAAGCGTTGCGCTTTTGGAGCAACCTTGGGCTAATGGATTTTTGAAGGCCTTCCCATGGTCCAAATTCATAAATTCAAACTGTTTTAGAAACTAGACTTGAAGGGCTAGTTGACCATTCTCTCAGTTTTTCATTTTGACCCCTGGAAGGCACCTAGAAATCAGCTAAAAGTCGGAGCTGCGCTTCTACACTTTCCTGTGTTTTAATTTGTAAATTTCACTGTGTAAAATTTCTAGTTTCTAGTTTGACTTAGTCAAAGTCAAGATTCTCTATGTTATGGCACTAGTTTCAAGGCTAGGTGACGTAGGCATGAATAAATGGACATTATAGGTTGTTTTTGATGTTTATTAGGCCTCATGAAAGAAGCAAACTCCTAAACAAACTCTCCATGACGTGTTTGAGTTTCACCTTCTCACTCTCACCTGTTGGTTGAGTGAATCTTGGAGTTAATTCCTCCACCAAGGAATTCGACTCCTGATGTGGGCAAGTGATCTAGGAGAGTATATATGTATCATTTCTCTTGAGGAGAAGAGGGTTGAACTTTTTGTGAAGGAAGCTTGCATGTAATCATCTTTTCAGCTAATACAAAGACAGGTTGCAGCTATTTTCAAGAAACTCTAGCCTAGTAAGTTAATGGTGCTTGTTCTTCATTATATTTGTTTTCTAATTGTTTACACATATTTATCTACATGATATCTCTTCTTTCTATGGATTCCTTTCAGTGAAATATGCAGAATTCTTGTTTCTCAAGCTCTATTATTTGGTTTTCATAGTTATGTTTATGTCTTCCTAAGCTAATGAAATCATGTTTACTTATGCTCATTAGTTTTTCCTACACTTTCTCCTATATACTACACTGACAATATTCAAAATACACCATGGATTCTGACATCTAGCTCCTTCTCATGTTTGCTCCTGCACTCCTACAGCCTAGACCTATTTATGGCTCCAAACCCTAAGTTCAGCAAACCCTAAAACTCAAATTTTCACAAACAAACAAACAAATACACATATCTAGCCTAAAATTCATTTACTTTAAGATCATATCACTGAGAAGAGACTTAGAGAGATCCCTCTCATGCTTAGTAGGGCTAGCTACTGAGATGAAGTGGTTTGAGGTTACCCTTCTCGATTTCTTTTTCAGCCAAGGAGATTGTAAGGACTAACAGTGTCTTTGTCAAATTTCATTGTAGAGAGGTGAGTAGAGGAATTATGAAATTTATAATATCTAAATAATCTAGCTGAGGATGAATTTTAGATATTATTATGGAGGAAAAAACACTAAAATGTTTAGTTACTTATAGCAGAGCACTTGAAAGTGAATTCTGGAATGAATTTATTTAACTAAACAGTGAAGACATAACATTTAAGCATGGTTATAATAGAATATAAAGAAACATAAACATGAGATAAACATCACCATAAATGATTGACACAGGAATCCCTGAACAAGTAGACTTCGACCTTCATCATTCACTAAAATTTTCAAATGAAACTGTACAATGCACAATGTATTTTCTCTATCACACACTAAACATACCTTTTCTTAATCAAAATTACATCATATATACATCAAAAAACATTAGTTCCTCCCTTTAGGAACTGAATTCCCCAAAAATATTTAGTTTTCTGCTTGTAGCAGCGAATATAGAACCACCTTCTACAAATTAGGAAATTGTTTGACTGGAGGAGTCTTTTAACAAAATACATCAAATGCTTGCCTCTAGATGAGGTTTGAACCTTCAATACACTTAATGACACTTTTCATAACCATATGAATCAATTTTCGGAGGTTTGGAGTCGAATTGAAAGGTCAAACCACTTACTATATGGAAGTGCAGCAAATTTGTTACGCTACTTATTTCTTCAAAGAAAGTGTAGAAACTAAGTGCAACGAGTTCATCATTTGCATACTTCTGATCATCTCTTATACTTCTGAGTGTTCCATACATGTGGAAGACAACCCCTAAAATATCCAATACCCTTTAGAAAACATTTATCCAAACTGCAAACCTCCCTTCTTGAAAATCATCACCTATAGCAAGAGCGCAGAAACCGAGTGCAACGAATTTATTTGTATGAATTTAACCAACTTTCAAAGTCTCTGACTGAGAAAAATAGTTGATGCATGATCATGAAAATATCAATAACTTATTGAACCTCCATACATAGGAAAAAGATGCCAAAACTTTGGTATTCTTTCAAATCTCAATGATTTTTACAGTGTGTTATGTCCCTATACTACTAGTGTAGCCCCTTGTTATTATTAATGCAACCCCATTATTGTATTATTGTGCCCATGTAATCCCCATAATGTTATAATTGTGCCCCATAGAAGCCCACTATTGTTATTTTTGTGCCCTTACATTATTATTGTTATGTCAACTCTTATTCTATTATGACCCCTTAGACTCCTATATATAGAAAGGATGTATTTTCATTTGTATCATCCAAGAATTGTTCATTAGTGTAATGTAAAGGAGGTTTCACCCTTGAAGAGGCTGATTTTGAATTCGTTGATCTATCTTTTCTTCTATTTTTAGAGTTGGTTTCATAACATTTGGAATCAAAGCTTGTCACCTATAACCTTCTTTAGGCATGAAACATGGAAAACTGGGTGCACTCGGGAAGTTGCAGGAAGCTCCAATTTTTATGCCATAGTACCAATCTTTTGCAACACCTTGTAAGGACCATATTACTTTGGTGATAATTTATTATCCTTCTTAGCTTGCTTGAGGGACATTTGTTTGTATGGTTGTAGCCATAAAAATACCTAGTCGCCTACATCAAAACTTTTTTCGTTGCAATGTTGATTTGCCTATTGTTTCATCTGATTCTGCGCCAAAGTGAGGTTATCCTGTAAGAGTTGGAGAACTTATTGTTGATGCTTGATGTGATCTTCCATTGCTTGAACCTTAAAATTTTCTCTTAAATATGATGTGATGGATGGTGTATGATATCCATAAAGTGCCATAAATGGGGTCATTTTTGCTAAAGCATTATACCACCATTCAACCAAATGTAACCACTTGACCCATTGTGTTTGTTTATTAGATACAAAGCAATGAAGATTTCCTTCCAAACATTGGTTCACTATGTATGTTTGTCCATCTATTTTGAGAGTTTGAGGAGTGGTAATTCCTACCAATGCACTACAAGATATGGTCAGATTCATTTCTTCTTTCTTTGGGGTTGGTTCCTGGTATATATCCTCTTCTTTTGATGTTTCTTGATCCTTTTCTTCCTCCTCTTCACAATCTATGTAAAAAAAATTCTTCTCAGCACACTTATGACATTTAGTGCATTTGCTATCACAACTATAACAAAGCATGTTTTCTCTTTTTTCTTCCAATTTTTGTGGTGTCAACCTTCTGGGTTGTGGAAGGCTAGGAGAAACAACACTTCCATCTTTATAGTTGTGAGTGGTAGGATTCCTTATTGCCATAATTTTGCTTTCAATTTTTCTTGCCAACATGTATGACTTCTCTAATGAATCAGGTTCCCAAAGACGAACCTCATGTTGAATGTTATCCTTTAAAGTCCTTATGAAGACAACAATCCTCTGCTTCTCTGGAATATCATTTACCCTTATATTCAATTTTCTAAAGTCCTCAATGTGCTCTTCCATTGAACCATTTTGTTTGAGATTTATCATTGGCTAAAGAAGGTGTTTTTCTTTGTATCCTCATAATGTGCTATCATTTCCTCCGTGAAAATTGACCAAGTGACAAGCAGGGAAAATTTTAGGGGCTAATGTTCACCCATGGGCTAATTTTCTATACTTTTTCCAAAAAAAGGATTCGCTGATTTCCATTTTTTTGTAACAATGATTCGCCCAAATTTTATAGAATGAAATTATTTTACCCTAAAAATCGCCAAAAAATTATATATATACTATGTAAAAATATTATAAATTTGAATATTTTTACAAAAATATCTCCAAACATTTTATATATTTCATATTATGGACTAGTAAGATTCACCAAGGTTTCTAAACTTTAAGATAAATTTCCATCCTTAAAATTTTCCCTGGTGACAAGTGGTTTACCAGAACAAAGCCCTCTATACCATACAAACTAATTCGGTTCTAAATATAAACATCCAATACGTACCTTTTGTAACAGTGCACATCATGTAGATCAAAATATCTCTCCATCTGTAGTATCCAAGTTACCATATCCTTGCCATCAAACTTCCATATCTCTTTTTCTTGCTTTTAGGAGCGTGATATTGAAACGATTGTAACTTTGTAATTTTGGATCTCCAAGTTCTTCAATTTTGTCCTTTGTGTCGAGCTATAAAAAGGGTCTCTTTCACCTCTAATTACCTCACATTAGTTTGTCAATCCAGGAACATTTTGTTATTTCAAAGAGTGTCTCAGTCTGAGGCTATCATTTGCCAGAGTAATGCTAGTAGTACAGTGCTCAAAAATACAAGAGTAAACGGATGCTTGTTTACAGCAAACTACTTCAAAAGATTAAACCACACATTCAGAAAACTAAGCAATTTATCAGTCAAGGGTTCAGTAGCAGTAACTCATCCCTTTGTAAACTGATGGAACTAAAAGAAATCAGAGAACAGATCGTGGATCTGGGAGCCAGACAGTAAATGTCAATGCTCACTACAGCCTTAGATCGCTCTTCACACCAAAATAACAATTGACAGGAAATGGAACGGCAGATAAGAAATGGAACAGCAAAAATAGAACAGCAAATCTGAAATGGAACAGCAAACAGGAAACTGTAACAACAACTAAGTCTAACAAGCAGTAACACCTTAGTCTACAAGATCAAATGCACTAATCGTGACCTACAGGAATCAAATGGCAATCCTTCACTCTTAAGGACAAATTGAACAACACACCAAAATGGAACAACACTGATTAATGATGAATTATAGAACAACGCTTGAAAACCTCGCATACATACACACGGCACACCTTAATAGTAATCTAATCCAGTTATCAATCTCAGTTAGAAAGAGTACGACTGCATTTCAAAATGGAACAGCAATGTCTATAAACTCAACAATCGCAGAGACATAATCGCTAAGATGAATTCCGTAATATCAATGAATAAGTGCACAGCACAGAGGCTCTGTAATTGAATAGCAACAATATTTTGTAAAGACCGACAGTATTATATCAACACTTAAAAGAACAGTGATACGTTGCCAAGTTAATGCAATAGTTATGTCTTTAGAAACCTCAGTAAATCAAACATAACAGAGCATGTGATGTAAACTAACAAAACATATCAGATTACCAAATAACGTTGATAAGCAAACCACGCATAAACCAAACGTAATAGTACAGGAGCAAGTGTCCTCCAGGGCTGGGCCCTTAGCCTCCAGGGGTACACCGCTTGAAGTTATTCCAGACTCAGAGATGAAATAGCAACCGAGTTTGTATTAATGCATAAAATGGAATTACAGTAGATCAATTCTCAATGAGACTCGATGATCAAAGTTTCAATCTTCAGAGAAATTACATAAAACATAAGGACTCGACAGACCCTTCGAGCTAACAGTGCTTCCCCTTTTATAATGGTGAAGGCGGAGATGTCTAGGTGCAAAAAATAGTTAAAGCAACGATCCTGAGGGATCAAGGGATCCTGAGGGATTCGCCAAACCGTTAGTCCTTAGTTATCTCTTTTCCTTCTTGCGCCGAGCCAATATCTCCACTTCCTTTCCAGGGCTTATTCGCCTTGATTTGTTTTGCCTTGTTTGCATACGGTTCCCCGTCAAAGGGACAGCAATTAACCCGTCCTTGTCCTCTCCTTTGGAATAACAGCTTTTCGTTTTTCCTTCCTCCTGCATAAGAAAATGACAATGGTCAGTGTTTTCGTTTTGCACATTAATCTCACAAGTTTTATTACAATCCCTTATCATTTTCCTAGTTCATGATGCAAAAGGTTTGTAAGTTCTAATGAAAAGATCCTGAAATAAATACCAAAAACATACCTTCTTTAGTACTCCACACTTTGGTATCCCTATGAGTCCTCTTTCCAACCGCACAGGTATGATCGAGATTAGATTCATCAAGAAGGATTTATTCCCAATCTCCCATGATGGCCTGATTATAGACAGGTTCAGTAGAGAGAAATTGTATGAAGTGCTACGTGTCACTGTTTCGAACTTCGACCCTAAAAACAATACCCAATAAACTATAGTTTGTCCTCTTTCTATCACTTATTACGAAATATGAATCTGATGCTTAGAGAGAAAGTTATGACGATTTTTCTGAGGTCACCTGTTTGAGATGGAATTCGAGAGCCTGCAAAAACCCTAACTTCCCCATATCATATTTCCGAAAATATAGTGATCCAAGAGCTTAAATGGGTTTTAATTTCAGCTTCTGAAACTTCGTAGAAAAAAAATTTATAGCGAAATTCCCAGAATGCCCTATTTGAAACAGCGAAACCCTAGAATCCAAAGCTCTAATACCAAATGTTATGAAACCAGCTCACAAAATAGAAGAACAACAAGGATAATTTTAGGGGCGAATGTTCGCCCTTTGGTTAAATTAAGGGGTTTTAAATTTTTAGTGGGCGAATATTTTGTATCATAGTACATTTTTACAAATCACCTCAAATAGCCCACCTTATTTTAAGGGAGAGGGTAAAAAAGGTAAATTTAGCCCTTGAAATTAGGACTTACAACCTTCCATTCGCCCATTTTCAAGAATAGGTTTTATTTAAGTGAATCCATTCGCCCATTTTCAAGAATAGGTTTTATTTAAGTGAATCCTATGGGCCAAATACCATATTTATAAAAGAGGTATGGTAAATTAATAAAAATATAAATAAATGAGAGTTATGGTAAATAAATAAAACATTTTTTATATTTACTCCATAAGTCACCTTATATACATGTAAGGGTGTAAACAAATAAAAATATAAGTAAAGTGGAGGTATGGTAAATAAATAAAACGTATTTTTATACTTACTCAAAAGGTATGGTAAATAAATAAAAATATAAATAAACTAGACGTATCGTAAATAAATAAAACCTCTTTTTATATTTAGTCCATAACCCTCGTTCTATTTATGAAGGCTCAAGAAAGAGGTTTTATTTAAGTGAATCCTATGGGCCAAATACCATATTTGTAAAAGAGGTATGGTAAATTAATAAAAATATAAATAAACGAGAGGTATGGTAAACAAATAAAACATTTTTTTATATTTACTCCATAAGTCACCTTATATTTAAGAACACTCAAAAAATGGGTTATATTTAGGTGAAACCTATGGCCAAAATACTATTGGACAAATACCATAGACTAGATTATTATTAATACCATGCAAAAAACCATTATTAACCCTAATATTAGAATTAATAAAAATAAAAATGGCACATGGTATTCACCCATGGTATTCACCAAAATGGCACATGGTATTGACCCATGGTATTCACCTGCAATGTAGCCTATTTAAATGGGGGAATTAAACCAGCATGTAGCCTATCCTAAGATTCACTAGGACTTTACAAAGTTTTATTATTTAGTGAAAGACTCGCCAAGATCTTACAAGATTTTATAATTGAGTAAAATATTCGCCATGCCTGGTGAGAGATTCGCCAAAAAATTATATATACATATTATATTATTGATAAAATCGCCTTCCATTTTTCCTATATACCATGGAAATTCGCCCACTTATTATATTTATAAATTTAGGGGGGGTTCTTAAAATTTTCCCTGAAGAACAGATAGATCAACGACTTCAAAATTAGCCTCTTAAAGGGGGAAACCTCCTTTACATTACACAAATGAACAATCCTTCCATGATACAAATGACAAAACCTCCTTTCTATATATAGGAGTCTAAGGGGTCACAATATAATCAAACCTGACATAACAATAATAATGTAAGGGAACAACAATAACAATAATGGGCTTCTATGTGGCACAATAATAACAAAACAGGGACTACATGAGCACAACAATACAATAAGGGGGTTGCACTAATAACAATAAGGGGCTACACTAGTAGTATAGGGACCTAACATGCCCCTCTCTTTCAAAAACTATTGTACTCAATGCTTGAGTAGTTATGGATGCTTATGTATAAAATTATCATCCTCCCATGTGAAATCTTTAGTGGGTAAGTTCTCCCACTTGATAAGATACTTAGAAATTGATCGATTTCGTAGTTGTCGGGTTCTTATTTCCATGACTGCTTCAGGTTCCAATATGATTTTTCCTTCCTCGTCAAGTTCCGACAATATTGTTTGAACTTGGAGCTTGTTACCTATAACCTTCTTTAAGCATGAAACATGGAAAATTGGATTCATTGGGGAAGATGCAAGAAGCTCCAATTTGTATTCCATAGTACCAATATTTTGCAACACCTTGTAAGGACCATAGTACGTTGAGGATAATTTATTATCCTTCTTAGCTTGCTTGAGGATCATTTGTTTGTATGGTTGTAGTCGTAAAAATACGTAGTCACCTAGATCAAAACTTTTTTCGCTACAATGTTTATCTATCTGTTGTTTCATTCGATTTTGCACCAAAGTGAGTTTATCGAACTTGTTGTTGATGCTCGATGTGAACTTCCACTACTTTAACCTTAGAATGATTGTCCAAGAGTTTTTGGATATCTAGAGAAATAGATGATTTCGTTGTTTGAACCTGTGGTGACATATTATGGCTCATTGTTATTTCTTTAGAAGCCTTCTCATGCCATTAGAGTTGATTATCTTTCCTGGTTTCCTTGTGATACCCTTAAATTCAACTTCCTTTCCTTCCCTAAAAAATTTCAAGAAAAGTTCTTCAAAATTGAAAGTTATCGTCCTGAAATATTGTAACCATTGGACTCCTAGTACAACATCAGCACCACCCATTGGAATGGAAATCATTGGACTATTCAAGACATATTCTCCCATGGATAGCTTGATATTATGGCACTTTCCATAGCAATTTATGGTTCCTCCATTTGCAACCATTACTTTACACTTTGGTGCTGGATATAGCAAGCAATTCAATTCCTTGGCTATATTACAATGAATAAAGTTATGGGTACTACCTAAATCAATCAAAACTATTACCATTTTCTTCTTGATATGGCCTTCTATCTTGAGAGTTTGAGGAGTGGTAATTCCTATCAATGCATTACAAGATATGGTCTGATTCATTTCTTCTTTCTCTGGGGTTTGGTTCTTGGTGGATATCATCTTCTTTTGACGTTTATTGTTCATTTTCTTCCTCCTCTTCCACATCTATGTAAATTAATATCTCTTCAACACACTTATGACCTTTAGGGTATTTTCTAACACCACTGTAACAAAGCCCTTTTGCTATTTTTTCTTCCAGTTTTTGTGGTGTCAACCTTGTAGGTTGTGGAAGGATGGGAGAAACACAACTTCTACCTTTATATTTATGAGTGGTACGCTTCCTTGTTGCCATAATTTTGCTTTCAATTTTTCTTGCCAACCTGTATGCCTTCTCCAATGAATCAGATTCCCAAAGGCGAACCTCATGTTGGATTTTATCCTTTAAAGTCCCTATGAAGACATCAATCCTCTGCTTCTATGGAATATCATTTACCCTTATATTCAATTTTTGGAATTCCTCAATGTGCTCTGCCGTTGAACCCTTTTGTTTGAGATTTATCAATTGGCTAAAGAAGGTGTTTCTCTTTGTATCCTCATAATGTGCTATCATTTCTTCCGTGAAAATTGAGCAGGTGACAAATGGTTTATGAAAACAAAGCCCTCTATACCATAAAAATTGATTTGATTCTAAATATAAAGATGCAATACGTACCTTTTGTAATAGTTGCACATCATGTAGATCAAAAAATTGTTCTATCTATAGTATCCAAGTTACTGGATCCTTGCCATCAAACTTCCTCATATCTCTTTTTCTTTCTTTTAGGAGCTTAATCTTGAAACGATTGTAACTCTATAATTTCAGATTTACAAGTTCTGAAATTTGGTCCTATGGTATCCCTTTGATTCCTCTTTCCAACCCCATGGGTCTAATTGAGATTGGATTCTTCAAGAAAGAGTTATGCCCAATCTCCCACAATGACCTGATTATAGACTGGTTCAGTAGAGGGAACTTGTACGAAGTGTCACATGTCACTGTGTTATTGTTACTGTGTATATGACTGATATAAATTGATGGACTAGGACAAAAAGGGAAAAAAGCAAAACTATATTGGTTACCTGTCAACAATCAAACTTTAGCTGCCTCAGCTAATAGATCTAGTGTTCCTCTTCTTTCCTCCTGCTTTCCTTGCAATGCCTCTTGTAATTCCTGTTTTGCAGCCTTCAACTCCTTTTTCAAGGTGAGATGTTGCCTATACATGTTCTTGAGTTGTCTATGTAAGGGCAGAGTTCTCCTCAACATATATTTATCTTTAAACAGTGCTAGCCCACAACTATTCAGGTGATCATGTATCTTTTGTTTAGCCCTTTCATCTTGTTCTCTAAGCCTGATGATTTCATCTTGAGCTTTCCTTAGTTGCTTCCTTAGCCTATGGAAAGTGTGTTGTCCTTCATCCAACTCAGTCTTCTTCTTCTCTTGCATTGACTTTCCTTTCATCATAATTTCTTTTTGTAGCTCCAATTTCCTAGCTGAAGATCTGGTTACAGGGATTCTTGATTGTGAGGTCTCTAGCTCTTGGATGTCCTTTGTTTTTGCTTTTCCTTTACCTTTGGATATGGTGGCAAGTGAAGTGGTTTTAGTCACTAGTTCTGCTTCATCAACTTTAGATTCCTTTTCCAAAATATTCTTCTTCAACTCCCTATTATCATGTTGAAGTTGAGCAATGACTAAATGAGCCTTTTTTAATTGTTCTTGTAGTTCCATAATCTCTTTATCCTTGTCATCAATGTTTTATGATATGGTGCCTTGAAATTCAGTAGGTTGTTTAGGTATTTGATCCATGGATAACCTTATTTCATAAAACTTGACTTGAAGATCTTGGAAAGTTTGCTTCATCCAGAGAACTTGAGTACAACAAGTTGTTGTTGTGATATATTTTTCTTTTGTTGTGGATAACGAGATTGAAGATTGTTTTTTACTTAACCATGAAACAAGACAACCACCTAGATAGAATGTTGCTCCACTGGTACTCTTTCGAACATCAACACTTCATGCCCAATCTTCATCTGTATAAGCTTGGATAACTAGATCAATTCCTTTGGGATACCATAAACCATATTTTGTTGTGCCCTTAATATATTGAAGAATTCTTTTGATAGCAATAATATGAGATTCTTTTGGTGCTGCTTGGAATCTTGCTACTTGTCCAACTGCCTGCATTATGTCTAGCCGAGAAGCTATCACATATAGAAGACTGCCAATCATAGATCTATACAACCTTTGGTCCACATCCTTTAATGAATCTTCTAAACATAACTTGCAACCTCTTACCATTGGGTTAAGGACAGGTTTGCAATCTTCCATCTTGAATTTTTTGAGCATTTCCTTGATGTACTTGGTTTGATATACAAATATTCCTTCATCCTGTTGAGATATTTGAAGCCCTAAAAAGTATGTCAACTCACCAAGCAAAGACATTTCAAACTCACTCTGCATATTTGTGGCAAAGTTTTTACTTAATTTTGTAGGAATTTACAGGGTAAGTTCCTCAGACAGAACACTAAAGGACACCGCTCACAAACAGATCACAGATCAATACACCAGTACTTTTGACATGGTTAAAACCCTCAAAGAGGGAAACAGTCCACGGCCTGAGCCAACGCGGCCACTTCATGCAATTTATTAATAAAAGAATGAAAATTTACATAAGCTTCTCTCATGAACAGTTAACCTACAAATGACCCTCCATGCTCTTTAAATAGAGATCATGGACCAATCGGGTGTTAAGCCACGAATCAAGTGTCGATAATACTGAGGAGAGAATGAACCGTCGAATCACTACATATCGTGACCGTCGGATTGTAAGTTACAAAATGTACATAGTAAAGAAACACACTTTACCTAACTCTATACTAGACCAAGTTATACTTAACTATTTCCTATGTGTCAGAATATCCTAACATCCCCCATTAAGAACAACTTGGGATAGGCAAGTTATACTTAACTATTTCCTATGTGTCGGGATATCCTAACAAATTTGTCATCATTGCTTCCAAAAATTATATCATCCTCATATACCTCGATAATCGTTAGGTTATCTTGATCCACTTTCACATAGAGATTGTTTTCGGCGCTTCCTTTCTCGAATCCTTATTGATGTAGATATCCATCAATATGAGCATACCAAGCTCTAGTAGCTTGTTTGAGACCATTTAATTCCTTCTTTAATCTGCAAAAGTAGTCTTCCTTGTTAGGGAGCAGAAAACCTTTGGGTTGTTCAATGTAAACTTCTTCTTCTAATTCACCATTTAGAAAGGCTGACTTAACATCCATTTGGTACACCTTGATTTTTCTCGATCATGCATAAGCGAGAAACATCCTGATAGCTTCCATTATGGCAACGAGAGAAAATGTTTCTTCAAAATCAATTCCTTCTACTTGTGCATATCCTTTGCAGACTAATCTTGCCTTATTCTTGGTAACTTGTCCATCCTCATTCAATTTGTTTTTGAAGACCCATTTAGTTCCAATAACATTTTTATCCTTTGGTTGTGGAACCAATTCCCAAGTGTTGTTCTTCTCAATTTGATCTAGTTCTTCATTCATAATTGCTACCCAGTGTTCATCTTGACTAGCTTCCTCAAAATTGCTAGGCTCAAAAGTTGCTAAAAGAGAAAGGTGGGCTTGTTGTGATGAACGAAGTTGTCGACTTCTTTTGGTTCTAATTCCTTCATTTATGTTGTCGATGATTTGATTTGATGGATGATTCTTTTGACACCATTCTTTTAAAACTTTTGGAGAAGTTTCTTGTACATCCTGCTGATCATTTCTTATTTCCTCTTGGTTGACTATTGTTTCCTTATTTGATTGGTCTTGTTCTAGAGATTCTTCTTCATCCTTCACAAATTCTTCCTCAAATCCCTTAGATTTGCTTGAAGAGACAATCTCATCGTTATCCTTTGGACCACAATCTTCATCAAAAGTAACATTTATGCTTTCCACTATTTGTTTTTGCCTCAGATTGTAGCATCTATAAGCCTTCCTTTTGTGTGAATAACCAATGAAAATACCTTCATCAACATGGGAATCAAACTTGCCCAATTTTTTATCTTCTCTTTTGATGTAGCATTTGCTTCCAAATATTTTGAAGTATTTGACGTTAGCTGGTCTTCCTTTCCATAGTTTGTACGGAGTCATGTTACAATTGTTCCTGAGCAGACCTCTGTTTATAATGAATATGGTTGTATCGATTGCTTGAACCCAGAATTTATCATCTAATTTTGAGTCATTTAACATTGTTCTGGCCATTTCTTGTACGGTTATGTTTTTTCTTTCAACAACTCCATTTTGCTGTGGTGTTCTGGCTATTGAGAATTTCCTTTTTATTCCATTTTCATCACAGTACTGTTGAAATACCTTGGAAGTGAATTCTCTGCCATTATCTGATCTCAAACACTTGATCTTCAAATTGGTTTCATTTTTGACCAATTCCTTGTAGATTTTAAAACACTCGAATGCCTCTAACTTTTTCTTTAAGAAATTGACGGCTATCATTCTGGTGTAATCATCTATCATTAGCATAAAGTATAATTCTTTGTCTAAACCTTTTTTCTCATAGGACCACATAGATCTGTATGTATTAATTATAATGGACGTGATGCAAAGTGTTCTTTTGTCTTGAACTCAACTTTTGTCTGTTTTCCGTGCCTACAAGCTTCACATATCATATTGTTAGGTTTTGAAATTTCCGACATTTCTCTTACTACTTCCTTTTTGCTGATCCTCACCAAATTTTTGAAATTTATATGTCCCATTTGTTTGTGTCATAATTAAATTTCGTATTCTTTTTCCAAAAAGCACCCTTTAGGTGTCTCATCCAAAATGTATATGTCATTTGGAGCTCTACTTGTTGTAGCCACAATTTTTCCAATTTTTCCTTTCCTGATTTCACATTTCTTAGAGTGGAATTGCATCGTGTGTTCTTGATTGCACATATGTCCAACACTGAGCAGATTGTGATTAATATTTTCAACCAATAACACATCCTTTGCTAATTCATCCTTACTTCCAAGTGTGATCGTACCTGCTCCTGTGACATTTGAAGACCCATAATTTCCAAAAGATACTGTTCCATCCTTCTTTTCTTTCAAGGATATGAACTTATTTTTTTCTCCAGTCACATGCGTTGACCAACCATTGTCAACATACCAAATGTTTCTGTTTCTTTCAACCTTGACATCGATAGCACATTTTTCAGTCTTCTTTTTCCATACTTTTTCATTCTGATTTTGCGAGAATTCCTTTGAAGAGCTTCCAAGTCTGCAATATTTAGCTAGATGTCCAAAATTGTTACATTTGTAACATTCGACATCATCTCTCAAATGATCAAATTTGTTGATATTCTGCTAAGTTCTAGAATATCCATTTATGAAAGATCTCCTGGAACTATATTCATTCCAAACATACATGTGACATTCTACAGCTCTATGTCCAAACCTTCCACATGAATAACAATGACCATAAAAGATAGTTTGATACCTGGGAGGAAATCTTCTTTGAGGAATTGTTTTCCATGGTTCTTCCTGCGAGTCTTGATCTCTTGATTTAGCTGAGAGATCTACCTGCTTGGTAGATTTTTCATATCCATCTTCTTTTGTTGTCATAGAAGGACTTGACTCATTTTCAGATTTATTATTGTAACCAAGACCACTCTTGTCACTGCGTGATTGTTGATTGTTGCTGAGTTATTCCAATACCTTTGAGTTGTTGGCTTAGTTTTGAAGATTTTTTCCATTTTTTACTTCCTTTTGTAGAGTGACTATTTCAGCTTCCAATGCCTCTCTTTCCTTTTTATTTCCTTTAATTCTTTCCTAAGCGATTCTTCAATTCGTTTGTATTCTTAAACCTTTATTTGAAGATTTAGGACTTGTTCCCTTTCTATCTTTAATTCGTCTTCAAGAGTGTTGACGTGCTTCTTCTCGACCTTGAGCTCTTTGATAACCCTAATCACTTCGTTTTGAAATTCAACCCCAGTCATCTCTTCTTCTCCCTCTTTGCTAGATGCCTCTTTCTTATTGTTTTGGGCCATAAACAATAATCTTCCATTGATTTCTTCTTCATTATCACTATCTTCATCAGATGAGGACACTTGGCTGCAAAATGCCCAACCTCACCACAATCAAAACATATTAATGGAAGTTTACCTTTGAATTTTCCCGTACCTTTTCTCATTTTCCACATGAAGTAGGCAAATTGTTTATCTAAAAATTCTTCTTCATCTTCTTCCTTTTCTTAATCCTTACAACTCCAAGTTTTTGCTTTCAGAGTCAGCTTGTCCTTACTAGTCTTCTTGGATGCGGCAAATGTTGTTTCAAAGTGAGATGTACCATCCTCTTCTTCATTCCTAATTTCATATGCCGTAAGAATTTCATGCAATTCATCTATGTTCAGATTGGTCAGATTTGATCTATCTTCCAAGACAAATACCTTCGGGTTGAATCTTGTTGGCAAGGTTTTGAGGATCTTTCGAACAACAATTTTTGTGTTGACAGGTTCTCCCAAACCTTCCAATATATTTTTTTTTTATCAACATGCTGAAAGTAAGCATAAATATCTTCATCTTCCTTCATTCTAAGTTGCTCAAATTTTTCCCTGAAAATTTGAAGCTTTTCTTCTTTCACCTGTGAGTCACCTACATATATATTCTCAAGCTTGCCCCATACCTCTTTAGTAGTTTTGCAACTCAATACCTTAAGATAGACAGATTCGATAAGCCCATTGATAATAAGATCTTTAGCCTTTGCATCATATACCATATTTTTCTTACCTTGTTCATTCGGGGTCGATGTGAAGCCTTTTTCAATGATTTCCCATACTTTGTATCCTTGTGCCAGCAAATGAACCTGCATTCTTCCACTCCAAAGTGCATAGTTATTTCCATTGAACAAAGGAACTTTATTCTTGGTATATTCCATGATCTCCTTCCAGTTGTTAGACTGTTATTGAAGGAACCAAGCTCTGATACCAATTGTTGGAAATACTGTTTGGGGGGGTGAATCAGTATTCCTTAGCAATTAGCACTTTTAAATCTTTTTAGAGCATTAGTTAATCTTAAATTATTATTAATGTTTATCTAGTAACAACAGTAAATAATAAAACACAGTAGGGAAAACAATTTTAGGTGGAAAACCCCCTCCGAGTCAAAAACCACCGAACGCTTTTCTAATAAATTCTTTAATTTTCAGCCCCAACTGAAATGAAAGTTATAACTTCCTAGAATTCTAGAAAATCATTCTTCTCCAGCTCCCACTAGAAGCACGCCCCAACGTCCTGGTTTCTTCGTAGTCAACTGAATGGATGCCCCAACATCCGAGACCAACATACCACCCTGAAGTGTTCACAAGCTCCAACCTTTAGGCAACTTCATGCACCTACCCAGCACCTCCCTGCCACCCTATAATGATCAAAAGTGAGAAAAGAGTGTGGATTCCCATACCAAGGACAACGATCCACGATACAATATGATTTACAATTATTTTCATGTACTTGACTGAACACCCAATCACACTATGACCTGTAACCTAATCATGACATCATCCAACAATGACTCCTATACCTCCTAATAATGCCTCTTCAACTCTAGACAGATTGAATTTTTTACAATAATGACTCTTCTACAATTTTACAATTATGATCTTTCACAATACTGACTCTTGACAATAACTAACGCTTGACTTGACACGACTTCTTGGATCACTTGCAGCTACTGAGGTATTATTGTGCTTTTTTCAAGTAATGGTACTTTGGCGCTGCATGTCCTTATAGTATGTGTCTGAGTTGTCCTGAACTGTCATTTTTCCTGCACATGCATTAATGAACAAGACCCAAACCAATACACAAACAAAACACTGACATTGTCCTGTAAAACATATGTCAGAGATGATATTCAAAATTCAAATGCAAACACTAATCATACATATCTTGATGTAGCAGTCTTACCCTTGATTGTTGATGTGTGGTCCTTACTACAGTGATCCTTGAATGAATACTTTTTCTTGCCTTCTAGGAGCTCGATATTGAATTTGTTGTTTCTATGTAATTTCGGATCTCCAAGGTCTGAAACTTCGTCCTATGGAATATATCTGAGTCCTCTTTCCAACCCCATAGCTCTGATCGAGATTGGATTCTTCAAGAAAGAGTTATGCCCAATCTCCCACGATGATCAGATTATAGTCTGGTTCAGTAGAGTGAACTTGTACGAAGTGTCATGTGTCGCCGTTTCGACATTCGGCCCTGAAAACGATACCAAACAAACTACAGTCCGTCTTCTTTCTGTCTCTATTTACAAAATTTGAATCCAATGCTCAAAGAGAAACTTATGACGATTTTTCCAAGGTCACCTGTTTGATATGGAATTTAGAAGCCTGCAAAAACCCTAAATTCCTAAGGTCATATCTCCGAAAATATAGCCAACCAAGATCTAAAATTTGAGCACGAGGTTCATAAAGATTTCGACTCAAAATGGTTTTAATTTTTGCTTCTAAAGCTTCGTAGAAAAAACTTTATACGAAAATTCCATGATGAACTGTTGGAAGCAGCAAAATCCTAGAATCCAAAACTCTAAACTTGCTTCAAAACAAACCTTCAAAATTGATCATAATTTTGTACCCTAACCAAACGTCAACGAAACCTTAAACTAACTACAATAGATCCTGCGTTAGAATCTCAAGAGGGCCGAAAAATTACAGAGGTCTTCTCACAAGATAGTTCGTTGAAAGTGCTTGCATGAGGAGGATATGAGGGTCACGATTTATAGAAATGACTTGAGTTGAGAGGGGCTTCAAGAAGTGAACATTGGAGGGATTTTAGGAGCTTAAAACATTATTAATCATTGACTATTCAATTACCACAAGCAATGATGAGTGCCATGCCACAACCCCATGGGGTTTTAGCCCTCTAACTAGGGTTACTAACTTCAAACATGAATAACTCTCACACCGAGAACAATTACGTGGTGTGGCATATATCAACGAAAACATATCGATGAGTAGAATCCATCTAGAAGACCCTTGACTCATAATAGAGTAAGTTGTCAAGTCAAAATTTCCATGCAAGATCGAGGTAACCCCTAGTGCTGCTTGGGTTGACAACCACTGATCAACATGAACATCCTTTACCACTGATGAGGGTGTGTCTTTTTTGCTTCAGGGACTATCTGAAACTTCAATTGTCAACTTGGATGAATCCAAAAATGCTTGCCATGATTGTTTTCTCTTGCTCAACCCTTCCACCACTAACAATTTGATCAAGGAAAAATGAAAGAGATTGGGCTCCACTTGACTCTTCTTACCCTAAACCTTATCTGCCATTTTACCAATGCTCCTAAACAAGTAAAAAGGTATATTTAAAGGGCTTTTACCTGTAAAATGCATCAACAGCCTGAAGTGGTACTGATAAACCCTCCCAAATCTTCCTTCACAAGTGAAGTATCTTTGAATCACCTTGAGTAATTTGTTGTAAGGTTCAAGAAGATATTCTCTTGGCACAATAGCCCCATATTCTTTGTTTTTATACTTTGGCTTCAGAAAATATTTGTAATTGACCATATCTAATGGCATGCCCTTGAACCATTGTTCTCCATGCAAAGGGATCTCTGTAGCAGCTGAGATAGTAACCTATAAAACTGGGAAACTCAATTCTCCAACCTTGGCTTCCACACCAGTGAAGTTTAAGGCAAATTCTTTGGTAACTTGAACACTATAACCCTGTATCTTTTCACAAAACTTGATGCAACTAGTCTACTCAAATGCAACCCTAATAGTTGGATCTAAATTCACCATGGTAAGGTCTTGAGGCTCAAATCGAACTATGTCACCCCCTCTATACCTCTTCTTCTTGTTTGGTGTTTTCATGACTCACAATGAAAAACTTATAAGGTTTCAAAATGCAATGACATCGCTCAACAAGAATGCAGCAACAGTGGAATTAGGGTTTTGGTGATAGTTTTTGGAAATCTTTTGAATGGTAAATTCTTGTTTTTAAAATCTAAAACTACACGAACATAAGTCACAAGAAAAAATGCAGCAACAAATTGTTTATGTGTGCAACAAATTACAAAAACACAAGCACAACGAGGAAAGCACAGCAAGTGGAATATTATGAGGGTTGAAAGGCCATTTAGGTGCTCTCCTCGACTATTAAAGGTGAATTAGACCACATACAACATGAATTATTCTAGAAAAGAGAGATTTGAAACCTGAATGCAGTCGTGGTAGCAAGGAAACCCTTGATTTGCAAAAGCGCGATGGATCCCTTGCAACCAAAACACAACAACTCTCGTTGGATGTCCATGGCAACTAAGGAGGATAAGTATCATGCTCAATGGATTTTTGAAGGCTAGAACATGTCTTTGTAATCTTCCACGTGGTCCAAGACTACCTTTAACTTCAATGATGAATTTTCAAATTAAATTATTGAAGCGCAGTGCAAAGGAAAAGCACAACAGCAACTCATGACTACAAAGAAATGATGTACTACCTGATTTGACCATGCAACTGATTGAAAAGGCACCACTAACTACCCCAATGACTAGAAACCAAACCCATTATTTACCTTTATCCATGATTGGATGACACATTAACCCTAGACTTACTAAACCTAGACCTATTAAGAAATTAATAACTTGATTGCTTTCACCACTCAAAACTTTAGTATATCCTATATTAAATTGACACCAAGAATTGATCTCTATGAGATCATAGCAACACTTTACAAATAACAAGAATAATAAAAAGAAAAAACTTGAATTTGTTTACTGTAACATAGGACACTAACAAAATGTATGTCGAGATGCTTTTGATGCCTCTTACAAACTGGCTTCCAAGGAGACTTTCACACTTCTTTTGTATTCCAATTTACAATTGAAAGGTTTTGCCATTATAGTATATAAAAAGGGGGATAAGAGGTGACCTTGTCGTAGGCCCTGAGAGGTTTGAAAGAAACCAATAACTCTTCCTAATATATTGAGGGACCATGTATGCCTCTTTTTCTGAGGTTTTCTATTGTTAATATTTTCTTATGCGTGAGTAACCAAAAGAATGAATTTACTTTTGTATTTGCATTATTATTCAAAACAAATTACCAAGTATTAAGCTTCGAAGGCACATGTGATTGAAAAAGCAAAGACATATATCCTTCCTTCATTGTATATTTGAATCATTTCATCCTATTTGGTCCTCGTCTTCTACTCTCCAAGGCGCACAACCAACCAACTATTCTTTGACATTGGAAATAAATTGTTGGAAGCTGTGTGGAAGATCATTGAAGTTCCATCCAATCAAATTACCTTTCTCATCCCAGTTTGAGATATCAGCTAGGATGAACTTTCTTTGTGCATAGAGGGTTTCTCAAAGAGGAAAAAAGTCTAAAAATTTCTACAAGGGTTGTTGATGCATGATTTTGTCAGCCCGTAAGATTATTCTCTTCTCATTGTCGAGCTTCAAATATCGTTTTGGGCATATGAGGGGAGAGGTTGAGATAAATAGTTTCTAGATTGAGGAGCAACCTTTCAAAATCTAAATAGAGTCAAGAGTTCTTGAGTGCTCTCATTGAATATATTTTTCCCTATGTACAACTTTCCACCAGTGATCTCTTTGTGTTATAAATCTCTAGACTGGTTTAGTGCCTATAGCCTTATTCATTAACTAGGGATCTCTAATTCCTAGTCCACCATAGCTTTTGTGGGCCTTCACTGATGGCCACTTTGGCAAATGAATTTTTTTGTAAGTTGATTTACTCCCTTCCCATAATAATTTATGAATATATTTTGTTAATTCTAATAAAAAACTTTGAGGAGCAAGGAGGGCCGATAAATTATATAGGGGCAGTGCAAGGAGGACCGCTTTAATGGGGACCACCTTTCCATAAATATTGAGCCAACAAGCTCCCCAATATGTGACTTGTCTTTTGATTCTTTCTAATACTCCTAACCAAGCTTGAGGATAGTGTTATTTCAGACATATTGGGATTCTGAATATTTGAATTCCTTCCATGTCTCTAAAGGATGGAATCCCATTATGATTCCAAATTGTCTTTGCTTCCTCAACGAGACATTCCATGCATAAATTTGGGATATTCTTTCTTTTTTTCTACCTCTTGAAGCTTCTAGAAAGGATTCCAACACTCTTTTAAGTCTTCTCACTATTATGGTAGAGGCACCCCAAAGCAAGAGCATGTCATCAACTAACTGTGAATGATTAATGCTTTTAATACCTCTTACAAACCTACTTCCAAGGAGACTTTCACAACTTCTTTCTGATGTAGGGTAAGTACTTTAACCCAACACCATGTAAGGTTAACACTAAACCCCGCTCATATAACCCAGGTTAATGCTCTAATTCTAGGTTATTAATCATTAATATATTACTATGGGTTTTAAAAAAAACCCTCTCCAACTTTACTCTTGATTCTCATCAATCAATTCTATAAGCAGAGGCTTTTCAACTAATTAATATTATTAAATGAAATACTCTGCAACCCTTTTCTACGTGGCTTGTGGGACCTCATGGCGTGAATACCCATAATAGAACTTTATACCATAAGTTAAGCGTTGAGCCAATGGCTTAACACTTTTCCATAAACCTTTGTGATGACTTAACTCTTGTCTCATAACCTTTCTTATTGCGAAGTTGATTCCACGCCATGATCCCCATCGTTGGTTCAGTACAGATCCAACGACTATCGCGCCATCGCGCTTCAACTATCCCTATAGTTATTGTTTTGTAATCACGCAAGATAAGTAGTTTTGGTCCCTCGCCCTTGTGCTACGTGTCACCGCCACGGCTCATCACTTGAATTTTAGAAATACCATTTACCAAGTTTTGTCTGCGCGAGATACCGTTTACCACTTGCCTGCTTGAACTCAAAGAAGTTAAACATCTTTTGAATAACTCATCGCGTTCCTTTTTTATATTAACTTGCTTGCATGTTCTGAAGCGATATGCGTCGAACTCCTCTGATCGGACGATCACAATACTCTCGCGACTTTCGTCAATTCAAAAGGGAAACCCCGATCTCTACATGCCTATACAAAGGTTTTATTCGACAATTAAATACTAATCCTGTAAAGGAAATTCTGTCAATCAGTCATGCTATTCAACACAAAAATTCCACAGTATTTCTCAGATTCACAGTCAACACACCATAAATCTATTAAGACACATACAGACATAAATGCCCACACATTATATATACAAATCCACACTGTTTTGGTATTTTTATAAAATATTTACAAGGAAAACAATCACATTCGATTGTTTCAGTTCTTTCCCATAAAATCCATCCACTGCTCTTCCTAACTTCTCACTCTTGCGCTTACTATCTTCTTGCTTTCTAACCCCTAGTTAGCCTCTGGCTAACCTCTAGCTAACCTTTCGAATTATTCAAAAGATCACAATTTATACAAAAACGGATTCATTAACTAATTTAGTTCACATCCAACAATCTCTCACTCTCTCCCAAAGTATCTCTCCAGCTCCACTCTTTTCTCAAACAGAATCCCAAATTAATCATTTAAATCCCTCAAATCCTCACTCTTCCTAGGATTACTTAACTGTCTCTAATATCTCTACATTCACGACATATTCTCCATTAATCAAATTACATTCCAATCTCTTTAAAACTCAAAATAAACTTGGAAAATTAAATAAATAATTAAGGGAACCCACTCCCTTTAGTAAATGTGTGATAAGACTCTTAGGTCTTATAAACCTTGAAGAATGCTCCTGCATCAGACTCCCCAGGTTGAAATAATTCATGGACTCATGTTCATGAGTCTTCCCACTTCCTCTGTTGTGAACTTCATCAGATTTCATCTTCCAACTGGTTGTCTAACCTTTTTCAATTGCAGGTGCATTTACTGCCTTCTCTCCTTCTCATGGATGCCAAACTTTGTGTTGTGGATGTCCTCTCGCTCTGCTTTCATAAGCATCTCATTTACATAATGTTTTGGTGTTGATATCCTGCATAAACAACTCCTCAAACAACATAAATTTATGCTCCTCTGTCTGTTGCTGTCTTGTCATCATCTCAATAGAATTGAGCTCCAACTTTATGTATTTTCCACTGTCTTGTACCTGACTGTATATTTTTATTTCTGACTCAATCACCAGTATCTTCTTCTGTATATAAACCATTTCCTTTATGATGTCCTATATATCCTGTTGTATATTTAACCCAGAAATATATGATAATAGAAATAAACCCAGAAACAATAAGATAGAAATGGATAGAAATGCTTCTTTATTAATCAAACCCTTAAGGTAGGGCAACACCATACATTCACTCCTTAAGGAAGGAGAACACTCCACAAGCCATATGCTTGTTCATACAATAATCCTTCTTTATCTCCCATGTGGAGTCTCTAGCCTCTATATAGGCCTCATACATACAATACCATGGGTCATTACCATGGTTCCCTCATACCATCAACTAATACCATGGGCCCATTACATTATTATTAACTACTTGTGGTCCCTTACATGACATGGGTTAACCACCTTATTTATTACTATGGCCCATCACATTATTACATTATTACCTTGGGTACCTTCCTTGGTACCCCATATTATCCCCCCTAGGTATATAACATTCCACCCCCCTAAGCATGTTTCGTCCCCGAAACATGGGAAGAACACAAATAATAAGATCTACTCAAAAGAGTAGTCCACTGGTACCATGAACGTGCATCTAGCCATCCAAGAGAAAGGTGAACCCTCGTTCTCGCTGGTGCCTCGCTCGCTTGAGACGGAAGTTGACCGTGGCAGCTCTTCTGTGTGTAGTAGGTGGATCGTCGCTCCTCGCTATCCATCATACGGGGGTTGTTGTCCTTGTGGCTAATTGGTTGCCATCTTGTTGGTTGTTGTCTTGCGGGGTGATGTGGGTGATGATATGTTGAAGTTTTAACCCACGGTGTCTTTTTCTTTAATTCACCCTGCTGTGGTGCCCGTTGTGGTGTCTTCTTTTCCAATATGACTTCAACCACTGAGCCCTCCTCTGATGTATCAACACCTGTAACCTTTTCTGCTTCAGCCTCTGTTTGTGTTTGATTGTCTATCATCGCTGGCTCATCATCTAATATGTCAGACCCTGGAACATTGTCTATCATTACCATGGTTCCCTCATACCATCAACTAATACCATGGGCCCATTACATTATTATTAACTACTTGTGGTCCCTTACATGACATGGGTTAACCACCTTATTTATTACTATGGCCCATCCCATTATTACATTATTACCTTGGGTACCTCCCTTGGTACCCCATATTATCTCCCCTAGGTATATAACATATCCTTCCATCTTTCCTTGACTTGCTGACTTTGACAATTCCTCATGCTCATCACCTTTGTAGTTTTCACCATCCACCTATCCAATATCTTGAGTAGAATCATCCCAATCTCAAAAGAATATTGTTTCTTGTTTGATACAAGAACATATAACCTTTCAACCACATATTGTCCATCAGTTGCAAATATTTTAGTTATTGAACCTTGTTCAATTGTATCCATATTCATATTAAATTTAACTGAACTATCCATCCCACTTTTCAATTGCAAATTCAAAATAAAATCTCGATATTCCAATCTTCTTTGAATCAAGAACAAAACCTATTTGTGGACTATACTTTCACATCCTCTGCAATTTTCTTTCTCTTCTGCAATGACTTGTTTAAGAATTATGCCAACTCTCCTTCCTTCATCCAGAACTTCTGAGTCAACTAGTTGCTTTCTCCCATATTCTTGTTTCCATAAGGAAAATTGTCTTTCTGCAATTCTGGAACTTACATACTCCTTCATGTTTACTTGTGCAAACATATTTCCAAGAGCAATTTGTCCTTCATCCTGAAAACCACATTCAACAATTAATAATTCAAAATCAAAAAATACATTACATTTTCCATCTCTTTCCTCATTAACTCTGCTCCAAGTTTTCTCTGATTTGTCATCCTCTTGATATGCATATGACATCCCAAACTTGTCATGTTGTCTTGTCTTGAAAAAGTCTTCTTGGTCTTCACTTTTCTCTGGATGTTAACTAATTTCTGAATTTTGTTCTCTGCTCTTCTCTTTGACCTTCCTTCCTTTCACACTTCCTTTCATTCTTCCTGTTTCTTCCTTACAAATATGTAAGCCACTACATTGCCTTTTCCATTCCTCTTTCTTTTCAATCAAAATCTGCCAATCTCTGATTTTAGAACCTAAAGTTCTCTTTGTTTCTGTACAGGAAACAAAAACACCACATACAATAGATTTTCCATTCCACTGTAGAGCCCCTTTTACAACAATAAAAAATACTGTCAACACCATGAATATCGCATTCCACTGAACTCCTTTGTTGCTCACTGGATATGCATAGTTCATGAAAGCATCTTGCCTTCATCCTCTGAGATTGTCTGTCTCTTCCCAAGTTGCTGATTGCATTCACCCTTAATCTTTTTGAAATTTGTACAAATAACACTATCTTCAATTTTCTGTTGTGCATCAGTCTCTACCAACCTCTCTTTAAGTTCTTGATTGTCCTATTTTCCTTTCTTCTTCATAGCCTTTTCTGGACTAACTGTTCCTCCTTGGGCTGAATTCTCTTTATAAATCTTTGTTCTACTATCTTCCATAGTACACTCTTTAGTAAGAGTCCTTCCCATCAATGTTCCACTATGTCCTTCCAAGACAATTTCTTGTCCATTAACTATCAATACAGGTTCATAATTTTTGAATAAAAATTGAAGAGATAATTCCATTACCTCAAGTGTTTGTATTGCACGTACACTCTTGCTTGCTCCTGTCATAAGGTTATCTTCATACCTCTCTTCTACTTCTCCTTTTGCAATCTACACTTTCCTTTTGTCTTCAGGCCGTCTGCCATCTTTTTTCCAAGTCTTACTAGATTCATCATCCTCAGCTTCCTTAGTAGTCTTCAACATTTGTCCATCTTTAGCTTCTTTGAATACATTTTCAATCAAGAACTGTTCTATTACATCCATCTGTTATAGACATTTTTGGGCACTACAACCCCAAGCATGATATGTCCATAAACCAAGGGCTCCTAAGTCCCTAAAAGTGTTGTTCTAACCCCTAAAGGAACAAGGTCAACTGATTACAGCTTCTCCCAGAAGTTCTCCATGAAAAACTGCTCAGAACTGGTCAAAACAGAATCATTTCAGCTGCTCCATAGGCAAAGTGCGTTGCATCTCACCTAAACACACTGTGTGGGTGCGTTGCATTTCAAAAATCCCTTCTATGGGGTGTGATGGGCGAGAAGTGACAAATGGCAGTGTCATTCCGCGAGGTGGAGAGGCATGGAAACTTCCAGAAACTTCTCCTGTGACACTTGCCTCTTTGAATTCGACCAAGGATGAGTAAGATATCATCAATCTCCAAGTGGAAGCAAGAACTATGAGAGGGAAGACACTAATCAAATCACAAGCTGACTCATCTCCCTTACAGATATCTATATATGGATCCCTCATCCCAGAGATCCTGAGGCTGGAATTTTGCATATTGTAAGGAATTGTTGTTGGTTTCTTGAGACAACATCAGATTGTTGGGTGATCTAAGCTTTGTATGAGGTGAAGAGGGGCTTCCTTGCTGAGGGGATAATGCTGGGTCAGAACAACTGGTTGTAACTCCCTTGGCTCTTTCTTGTTTATCAATAAAAGCTATTCAAGTTTTCCTCCATACTCTTGTGTAATTTATGTTTTATGCATTTGTATGGTCAATTTACATCTGATCCTAGATTGTTTATGATTATAGATCCATGTTCTTGTATAGTGCTATGCTACTGTGATCTTACAGGTACTCTGTGAAGCTGGGCGTGCAAGGGAACAAGTAGTGAAAGACTATCAAGAGAGAGAGGAATCGAACTAGGAGATTAGCGCAAGACAGAGGTTGGTCTTCTTTGTTCTTCTCTCATCTATACTTCATAAAGGAAAAACGAAAGTAGCTTTACTTTGTTTGTTTCTAAGGTAGCTATCACACCTTAGTGGGATAAGCAGTTCTGTGTAGACACTTTTCCCTGTAACAAAATGGCGACTCTGCTGGGGACGAATTAGTTTGTTTGTTTATCCTCCTTGTTGTCTATTTTATAAACTTACGGACGGAGCCTGAAGTCGAGCCAGGTAGCTTTCGAACTGCATTTGCTATGCAAATTCAAAGTAGATAAATGTCGCTTCAGTCAATCTCCGGGATTTGTTTATAAATTAAACAACTGATTTACAAACTCTCTGATTGCCCTTGTGATAGCTCTTAGATCCTCTTTAGATCTACCCCTGATTGTTGCATTACTGATTACCATTTGCTCGGCCAAAACCCATGAACTGAACTGCAAAATGTGACCCGGAACCCAAGCAAAGTCTCGTCTCCGGCCCAGCGCAGGTACTGTTCTGTGAATCTGAAATTCAACGCACTTCCCGAGTGTAGTAGGTGCGCTGCATTTCAAATTCCCTGTGTTACAGGTGCGCTGATCAGACTAGGCATTGTCCAGTTTTGGTTCCTGCGATTCATTCTTTCCAGTTATATTGATGAATTTTGCTGCCTGTGATCAGTATATCTCTGTTTGAAACCCCTTTTCCTTGCTGTTATTCTGCCTCCTTTGTACGAGAGAACTGTAAATGTTTTTGTGTATTTGTTGAGTCATTTTCAGTTCTCCTTTGCAAAAGTAATGTAATCGTACTGTCGTCCTTTGATTTGAAAGCGTCGCAAGTGTCGTTTTCAGTCATAGGAAAGAGTTTGATTGCTGTAGATAGTCGATTATCCTATTACTATTGTATTTGGTCTGAATTTGTAATTTTTCTAGTGTCGAAAGCAAGTATTCATTTCTAAATCGTAAAGTGTTGTGATTGCCTCCATTTTTTATTTCGAAAAGAAACTTGTTGATAATTGTCGCTTGAAAAGTAATTCAAATTTGTGCATTAGCTTTCTTTTCTCCATTCACATACTAAGAAAGCCGAAAACAAATACATGCATGTGCATTTGCATTTAGACTGTTTGATTGGTTTGATTTAGGAAAGTGCATTTAGAGTGTGCTCTTTTCTCTTTGTGAAAGAATACTGTCTCTCTTTCCTTAGTAGCTAGGATTTTCATTGCACAAAGAAGATAAAAGATTGTTTATCATCTTAGATTTCATTTTAGGAATTACACATCTACATCTCGCAGTGAACCTGAAAGGCAAACTTCATAAACACGATCAACTATAAAATAAATTCAATGAATCTAACAACGCTTTGGAACCTAACGCACAACATTTAGAAGTCTAGGCTAGAGACGTATTCCGGCGTCGTAAAGCCTGGTAACTGTTGTTCTCACTGATGGTTGGGTGATTCCTCCACTTTGAGACGATAAGTGGCAGTACAGACTTGTGCTCCCACGTACTGTCGAGTATATTTTGGGAGACCACAATAGGCTTAATCCTTTATCCATAGGAAGCCGTGTCTGCCGCCCTATCGATCGCAATGCACTGAACACAGCATTCGGGAAGATTGACTGCCGTACCATAAAAAGTATTCTGCAGTTTTGCAATTGGTTTGGTAATCCCTCTGCCTAGATTTCCAGAGCAGTCCCTTTCGTTCCTTTTTAGACTCCTTAACAGAAAAGGTCCATCTGAGCACTTGTCACTTCAGGCTCATTAAAAATCGAAGGCAACTAGAGTCAACTTTTTTTTTTTCTCGACTCTTAAAAATTGAAAAAACAAGTTGTTTCAAAGCGTCTAAAATTTATTTTAAACGGAATAATCATCACCCTTTCCTACGTTGATCTTAAGTTGAGAAAATGCAACCCACCAACTAAGGAATTCCCCTTGGAGGAAATCCTAGTCCCTTCTCCTCTTGGGGAGATGTTGGTGCACCCCATATGGCCACATTGTCGCTTCCAGGATTGAAAATCGGCTTGCCCGTATGGCTCTTCTCAACCTCTGTCGTTCAAAACACCGCAATTCCTGAACAGTCAGGTCAACAACTAGACGAATCTAGAGTTACCCACCAACCTTCTACTTCCTCCAATTCTTCCTCTCCTCCTTCTTCTTCGCTTGATGGGGTTGGTAAAGCCAAAAATCAAGTACCTGAGAAGAAGAAAGAGAAGAAGAAGAAGGAGCCAAAAGCGAAAGGGGGCAACCAAGCGTCGTCTAGCGAAAATCCACACACTGCACCGACCAGGCCTAAATCGCCATGTGTCATTTGCAAAGGAGACCACTATCATAGAGATTGTCCTTGCATCCCTCGGATCTTAAGGGATTGGTCTCCTCATTTGCACAACCCGGTGTCGTCAACCTCTGATGATCATGTTGAAAGCACACCGTCGACTAGTGAAAGTGAAGCCCTAGGACAAAAAGGAAAATATAGATTTCCTTGTAAACTGTGCGAAGGCGACCATGCCATCCACCGTTGTCCCTTCTTAGACGAGGCTAAAAGAGTTTTGGACGATCGTCCGGTCTCACCATTACGACTTCCTCCTGGATATAAAAAACTCTTGCCGAGTCTGTCACTAGTTGAAAAGCCAGCTGACCTGCCCAGGTGGTCGGCCGAAGCATCTATCATTGAAGACAAACCATCTGAACCCATACCAGACGAAAGTCAAAAGGTCGAGGCGGCAGTTGACCCAGTCTTGCCTTCAGAGGTTCCATCTTCAGATGATACAATCACAGAAGAGAATAAGGATGACACCGTCCAAATTCTTTTCATAAGCACAGACTCCGATGAACATGGGGTCAATTTACCCATTCCTTTACCGCAAGAAGGAAGTTCATCAGAGTCGTACCTGGCCGTCTATTCGGTCCCACCTCCAAGCAACCTAGTTGTTTCCTTCGACTAGAATCAACTAGGCAGACCTCGTTTACCGGCTAGTGTACCATTCCGAATTATTGCTCAAGTATATAGAATGGTTATGGCCGGTACCATCATAGATGAAGGGGCTTCTGTGAGTATCCTTTCCTCGACTGCTTGGAAAGCGCTTGGTTCGCCATCGCTTTTGCCTGAGATGAGAAATCTAACAGGCTTTGACAAAGGAACCAGTCGACCGTTAGGGATCCTTCCCAATGTGCCCATAACATTGAGAGGGAAAACCGTTCACATGAACGTAATGGTCGTCCAAGGACCCTTGGATTATAATCTACTCCTTGGACGAGACTATATTTATTGCATGGGAGCCATTGTCTCATCACTCTTTAGAGTAATGTGTTTTCCGCACGAAGGAAGAGTGGTCAAGCTCGTAGACCAGCTTTCATTTCCCGGATCACACAGAGAAAATAGTCATATGCCATCCCTGAATGGTCTTTTCACACAAAGAATGTCTCATCAATCTCCAGTCCGTCCACCTGATGAGTGCGAGTGATTCGGGAGACATGACTGAAACCCAGGGGGCATGCACCCTGGTCTGCTTCGGCAGGAAAACTTCGGGTATAGGGTAGGTTTCCACGAGAGATATATGACTGGTCTGTACTCCCGTCCGTGATTGGAAGAGGGAGTTATTTTGGAACAAGATTCTCTTGTCAAAGTTACGTGAGTGGAGTAGCCTCCTCCACTCACCTTTGTCTATTTCGGTAGACATCGCCGAAGAAGTGTTTTGTTTGCACTGTGAATAGAACAATCTTTGGTAACCTGAAAGAGGATTACCTTTCCTAATAAAACAAATGTTTTGTCGGTAGAACAAAAGGTGGCCTTGAAACTTTATTTTATATCTAGGGGCATGCAAACCTTTTGGCATGCAAGCGAAGAGCGACTATTTATTTTTTTAAATTTGTAGGTCCTCTAACCCTTTAAACTCATAGGATTGGTCGTTTCCTAACTTGCATAAAGAAAGGATGTGGGGCAAAACTCTAAAAATTGCCGTTTTTAAATAGGACATTCTTATTATACGACTGGATTAATCGAGCAGTTTTAGCGCATAGTTCAAGCTCGTTAAAAAATAAACATACACCATGAGCAAATGTTTCCCCCCGCGTTTAAGCTCATTAAAAAATGAACTATTTCCCAGTAAATAACCATCGTGAATGTAGTACTTCATCCTTTAAAATCCTTGGTCGTGTTCTCATCATCACCTCCACTCTGTATTGGTCGATCATTCACCTCCATTTGATTGTTTACCCCTTTTGAGGAACAGCTGCGAAGAGTGATCTCACTAGCCATCCTTGTAACACTGTCATGATTGGAACATTCCAAACCTTACCTGGAATCAGCTGCTACCCAATTTTATCACTCGTTTCTCAAAAGACGAGTCTCCTTTAAGCTCTTTTCAACTGACTCGTAAAATATGAAAAGATTGCCGAGCCATTGGCCTTCCCAAATCGTTAAAGGGACCGGAAGTGCTATCCCTCCACTAAATTTTAATCTTTTTGGACCTAAGGGATTATTACACAAAAAGATCGAGTGCTTGTTTTGTTCGGCTCGTTAAAAGTATCGAAAATTCATCCCTTCTGTATTGTTTTATACTTTTTCGGACTTAAGGGATTAGATGAAGAAAAAGGAATTTTGGAGTTTCCTTTACGTTCCTTTTTAGACTCTCTAAAATTGAAAGGGATCGAGTTATCTTTGTCATTAAACTCGTTAAAACTTAATAGCGACAAACTTGTCCATAGCAGACAAGAACGAGTTTCACTATCGCTAGGCTTGTTAAAACATAGCGATGGGTTTGCCCGAAGGGAAAATTATAGAACAAGCATATGTTATCCTCCTCAAGCTTGACAAAAATAAAGAGGTACTGGTCAGCAATGACTGGGGAAAATTGGGAAGAAAACTTGAAGAAACTTTGTTGGTAGCAAGTCGCTCTTGAACATGACACTTTCACTCCGCATCCAAGTCGGGTTGGGTTGTTTCATTCACCGGTCACATCACCATGGTCCCATCACACCATCCACATTTGGGGTAATGCTACCAATCCATCATGTCAATGTCGCCGATATGTTCAAGAGAAGTCATTCAGAGAATTCACCTATGTCTCACCCGCTACAATACATTTACACTCCATTCTTTCATGACTGCCACCCTAAACCGTATGTCATCAGATCGTTTTCACCTCCATTAAAATCATTTGCTCTGTTCTGTGTCATTGATGTGGGATTCATTAAGGCCCTCCTGTGACGGATCGCTTCTTGTCGACATCAGCTCATTATCCAAGAAGTCGATCTAGGAACACCCCGTTCAGTACTTTGAAGCTTGCATGCCTCAATGGCAAGTTTCTCACTTCCGGCGACAGGTTTACATCAATGGCCTTCGACCGAAAGATTTTGCGTGGTGTTCGACGCCAAGTCCTTTATTCACACCACGTGAATTGTACTGCAGTACCTTGAGGGTCATTATCATTATCAGTGATTCCTCTCGTGCCTGTTAACAGCTTACATCATTGGCTGGTAATCAAGCGATGTCTTTCCGTGTTCGACTCCAGAACATCTTTCATATGGATAGACTTGTACTTCGAGTGAAGATCGAACGAGATTGAAGACCCCGGATCTAGTTTCATCCATCCGGTCTGTGATATATATTCAGAGAAATAAAGACATCAAATGCACATCATTGCTGCATAGATGATCATCCAATCAAAGGGATGATGACTCTACCAGAATCATCAGTCTACACTCAGACGTTGTATGTCCTATGTACATGAAAATGAATTTATAAAGCTGAGCATGGGAATGCCCGCCTCAGCTAGATCATGAAAATATTATGAAGATAATGTATTGTATTGTATCTTATTACAGGTCTCCTCCCAGCTTGAAAGAACTTCGGATCCTCATAATAAAGCATTTCACCCGACATCAAAAGATTAACGACCTCATGCTTTAGGGGGCAACTGTTATAGACATTTTTGGGCACTACAACCCCAATCATGAAATGTCCATAAACCAAGGGCTCCTAAGTCCCTAAAAGTGTTGTTCTAACCCCTAAAGGAACAAGGTCAACTGATTACAGCTTCTCCCAGAAGTTCTCCATGAAAAACTGCTCAGAACTGGTCAAAACAGGATCATTTCAGCTGCTCCATAGGCAAAGTGCGTTGAATCTCACCTAAACACACTGTGTGGGTGCGTTGCATTTCAAAAAGCCCTTCTATGGGGTGCGATGGGCGAGAAGTGACAAATGGCAATGTCATTCCGCAAGGTGGAGAGGCATGGAAACTTCCAGAAACTTCTCCTGTGACACTTGCCTCTCTGAATTCGACCAAGGATGAGTAAGAGATCATCAATCTCCAAGTGGAAGCAAGAACTATCAGAGGGAAGACACTAATCAAATCACAAGCTGACTCATCTCCCTTACAGATATCTATATATGGATCCCTCATCCCAGAGATCCTGAGGCTGGAATTTTGCATATTGTAAGGAATTGTTGTTGGTTTCTTGAGACAACATCAGATTGTTGGGTGATCTAAGCTTTGTATGAGGTGAAGAGGGGCTTCCTTGCTGAGGGGATGATGTTGGGTCAGAACAACAAGTTGTAACTCCCTTGGCTCTTTCTTGTTTATCAATAAAAGTTATTCAAGTTTTCCTCCATACTCTTGTGTAATTTATGTTTTATGCATTTGTATGGTCAATTTACATCTGATCCTAGATTGTTTATGATTATAGATCCATGTTCTTGTATAGTGCTATGCTACTATGATCTTACAGGTACTCTGTGAAGCTGGGCGTGCAAGGGAACAAGTAGCGAAAGACTATCAAGAGAGAGAGGAATCGAACTAGGAGATTAGCGCAAGACAGAGGTTGGTCTTCTTTGTTCTTCTCTCATCTATACTTCATAAAGGAAAAACGAAAGTAGCTTTACTTTGTTTGTTTCTAAGGTAGCTATCACACCTTAGTGGGATAAGCATTTCTGTGTAGACACTTTTCCCTGTAACACCATCTCTTCTAACAACTTCATTTCTTCAGCAACCTGCATAAACATATCTTCTAAAGGTTGTTCATCACCTACATACATACATAAATCATCAGTTTAAAAAACACTAGGCTCCTCTTTCTTTGATGTTTCAATCATCACATCTCTCTGTTGATTCAAACTTGTCCAACAATTTAGGAAATCATCAATGATTCCTTCCTCAGCAAGATAAACCTCTTGCTCAAGCCTACAATAGTCATCTTCCATCTCTAACTCAACTACCCTGAGTTCTTCTCTTAATTTGATATACATTCTCCTCTTTATCTGTTTCTGCAATAGCTTCCACTTTATCTTCTTTCTTTTCATAGTCCAACCATACCTTTGGTCCTTTTCACATTTTTCTAGCAGCATTATTATGGCATCCACACTTGCTTTCAATTCTGCAATGTATCTGTCAAATATCTCTTGACTCATCTCCTCTCCTTTGCCATTTTCCTTGGAATCTTCCTTTCTTCTATTGTGGCTTCTCTCTGAACCCCTGCTATGACTATCAATAGTCATTTCCTCGTTATCTCTATGAGCTCCTCACTCACTATGAGCTGCACTAAGCCTCTGCAACAACAAGTCCTCCCTACTGTCACTTACCTCACCAATCCCCTCTCTGGACTTGGTCTTTTGGCAAGCACTGGTTCTCTATCTCTAGAACCTCTTGAGCACTCTCTTCTGCTCTCTTTAGGCTTATATCCTCAACTCACCTTCTCTTGAGAATAGTTTAATTGTCCTCCCTGTCCAACCTTCAGCTGGAATATTTAGGTTCACTGCCACTAACACAACTCCTCTCTTTCTTTACACAGTTTGCTATTGTGTGTTGTTGTTATCATTCTCTTCCCTTATAAAAACAATTCAAATGAACCACATCAAAATACAACTCATACCTGATGATCTATCTCTTTAACCTTTCACTAGCTTGGCAATACACATGCTGCTTTACTTTTCACTGTCTGCACTTCAATTCTTCTTTCAACTGAATTTTTGTTCTTGATGAGTACATCCATATTCACTTTATTTCCTTACAGTATCTTTGATGTGATTCCTTCACGTGCTCCTTTGTCACAGCTATCTGGCTAAAACTTCATTACCTGCTACTTGCATTCACCTACATACATCATTGAAGTTTTAAAGCCTACAAGATCCTTCCTGATCTTGTCTTCCTCAAATCCTTTTTCCACAGTCTATCTTGAATGAACCGACTGAAGTCTTCATTGCCTTTAACATTTCAAAATTCTTCTCTGCATAAAATTTTGTGTTCTTATCTCCCAACACCAATTCCTTTCAGATCATATCCCTCTATATCTCAATCCATTACCAATGCAATTCTACACATTTTGAGAATAAAATTCACTCTTTCAGCCAATCTCCACAGAGCATTAATCTCTGCTCTGATACCAAATGATGCAGGGTAAGTACTTTAACCCAACACCACGTAAGGTTAACACTAAACCCCGCTCATATAACCCAGGTTAATGCTCTGATTCTAGGTGATTAATCATTAATATATTACTATGGGTTTAAAAAAAACCCTCTCCAACCTTACTCCTGATTCTCATCAATCAATTCTATAAGCGGAGGCTTTTCAACTAATTAATCTTATTAAATGAAATACTCTGCAACCCTTTTCTACGTGGCTTGTGGGACCTCCCAGCGTGAATACCCATAATAGAACTTTATACCATAAGTTAAGCGCTGAGCCAATGACTTAACACTTTTACATAAACCTTTGCGATGACTTAACACTTTTCTCATAAACCTTTCTTATTGCGAAGTTGATTCTGCACCACGATCTCCATCATTGGTTCAGTATCGATCCAACGACTATCGTGCCATCGCGCTTCAACTAGCCCGATAGTTATTGTTTTGTAATCGCACGAGATAAGCGGTTTTGGTCCCTCGTCCTTGTGCTACGTGTCACCGCCACGGCTCATCGCGTGAATTTTAGAAATACCATTTACCAGGTTTTGTCCGCACGAGATATTGTTTACCACTTGCCTGTTGGAACTCAAAGAAGTTAAACTTCTTTTGAATAACTCATCGTGTCCATTTTTTATGTTAACTTGCTTGCATGTTCTGACGCGATATGCGTCGATCTCCTCTGATCTGACGACCACAATACTCTCGCGACTTTTGAGAATTCAAAAGGGAAACCCCGATCTCTACATGCCTATACAAAGGTTTTATTCGAAAACTAAATACTAATCCTGTAAAGCAAATTCCGTCAGTCATTCATGCTATTCAACACAAAAATTCCACAGTATTTCTCAGATTCACAGTCAACACACCATAAGGCTATTAAGACACATACAGACACAAATTCCCACACATGATATATACAAATCCACACTGTTTTGGTATTTTTATAAAATATTTACAAGGAAAACAGTCACATTCGATTGTTTCAGTTATTTCAAATCCTAACCTCTAGCTAACCTTTCAAATTATTCAAAAGATCACAATTTATACAAAAACGGATTCATGAACCAATTTAGTTCACATCCAACAATCTCTCACTCTCTCCCAAAGTATCTCTCCAGCTCCACTCTTTTCTCAAACAGAATCCCAAATTAATCATTTAAATCCCTCAAATCCTCACTCTTCCTAGGATTACTTAACTGTCTCTAAGATCTCTACATTCACGACATATTCTCCATTAATCAAATTACATTCCAATCTCTTTAAAACTCAAAATAAACTTGGAAAATTAAATAAATAATTAAGGGAACCCACTCCCTTTAGTAAATGTGTGATAAGACTCTTAGGTCTTATAAGCCTTGAAGAATGCTCTTGCATCACTTTCATATTCTAATTTATTGCTGAAAGATTTTGTCGTTGTGATGTATAAAAAGGGGGACAAGGGGAAACCTCATCGCAAGCCCTGAGAGGCTTGAAAGAAACCAATAACTCTTCCATTGACCAATGGGGTGATTCAAGGCACTTTTATGCACAAAGAGACCCAACAAATGAATTTAACAGCAAAACCAAACTTCTTTGTAACCTTGAACAATAACTCGTGGTTAACCCTATCAAAGGCATTTTCCATATCAAGTTTAATGATGATGCCTTTGTCTCCCCAATTTTAAATGGAGTTGATAGCTTCTTGTACCAAAGTTATATTATCCAGATTTTGCATTTGTTGGACAAAGGCTCCTTGTTTTTTTGAAATAATTTCAGGAAAAATGGGATTAAGTTTGTTAGCCAAAATCTTTGAGATTACTTTGTATGATACATGACAAAGTGAGATGCGCCTAAATCTCAAGAAATAAGCAAGATTTATTTCTTTTTGGATAGGAGCTAAAAAGGAAGAATTGATTCCTTCACCGATGAAATTATTCTTAAAATTATAACCCACCATTCTATAGAAATTGAATTTTATCAACTCCCAAAATTGATGATAAAAGTGACAAATAATCCATCTAGTCCTAGATCTTTGTCTCGGTGGAAGGAGAAAACAAATTTTCAGATCTCTTTTTCCATAGGTTCTTTGTTAGAGCAAGGTTTCTTCTTGAGAGACTACATCTAGGATGTGTTCTAGTATTATGCATTTCGCTTCAAGGCTTCATGGATCTATAGTTATGTAGAGGCCACTAAAGTGGTCAGACTACCTCCTCCTTGAGTTGTGAAAAATCCTAAATTTTAGTTCCCCTAGTTGTGATCTCCTTGATGTTATTTTTCCATACTCGGCTTTTGGCTTGTTTGTGGAAAAAAATTGAATTCATATCCCTTGCCTATAACCAAATGCTTATGGACTTTAGTCACCATATCTCCTCTTCCTCCTTCAATGCTTTATGGTAGGTTGTGAATTCTTCCTTTTTTTTCCTGGAGAAGATTTTTTGTCTCCTTCCCATTTTCCATTTGAGATTGAATTATTTCCAATCTTCTTTCATGTGTTTGAATAACTAATTTATTCACTGTGTGTTGATCTTTGGCCCATTTTTTAATTTCTCCCTTCAACCATTTAATGTTTTGTTCCCAAAATGTAACCGGGTTTCCTTTGACCCATTCACTCCAAAACGATTTCACTAAGTTGTTGCAACCTGTTGATCTTGCCCATATTTGGAAATATTGTTAAACACACATGGACAGCAAAGACAATGTGAAAGATAAATCATGCAATTCATTTTTTATTAACATGAGATATACATTTATAGTACATTATATGACTCTTGAGTTTCAGATCCCAAGGTCTCTTGGACTGCTTTTGTCTATTCGACTTCCACACTAACCCATTGAGGATTAGGTGTCCAACATTCCCCCCCTTAATCCGAAGGGTTATGTATGAGTCTAAGAAGAGAGTTGTAATACAAAATGTGCAAAAAATGCATGGCAGCACTAGGCTGAATGTGCTCTATGAAATGTTGGTATAAAGGGCGGTGGTTTAAGGATGACCACCAACACTGGAACGCTTAGTGCAGTTCCCGGAACTCTTCCAAAACTGGCAAGAAACTGAAGTTTTCTGCTAGAGGAAGTGATCCTATTGTTTTAAAGAGGGAAACCTTCAACCATAAAAGGGAGGTCTCACCCCGCATAAAATGTAAAACTTCAACCTGAAAAGGGAAGTCTCAACCTGTGATGGTTTAAGGATAACCAACAACTCTGGAATGCTTAATGCAATTCCTGGAACTCTTCCAAAACTGGCAAGAAGCTGGAGTCTTCTGCTAGAGGAAGTGTTCTCAATTGTGTTCCTGGAACTCTTCCAAAACTGGCAAGAAGCTGAAGTCTTCTGCTAGGGGAAGTGTCCCAGATTGCCAACTGAAGGCATGTTCACGGGCATCTTTGTCGCTGGCTACAACTCTGAAACTGGTGTGGCAGGTTGTGGCTCAGGCTCGCTTGATGTGACTTTGAGGCTTGTAGATGACCATCATTTCCCCCCTGTCAGATACAAGGTGAGGTGATGGAGAAAACTCAACTGCAAGACTGTTCAATACTCTGGAACAAGTTCTGACATGTGTTTGGAATATCTTCTTGGCTGTTGATGCCCATTGCCAAGAAGCGATCCATCCAAGATGAATCTTTGTTCTTGTAGGACGTTTGTTTTTGAAGCATCTGTGTGAAGAATGGCTAGTTTTATGACAGTGCTTACATGGATGAAGATCAAAACAGTGATCTTTCAAATGGCCAACTCGATCACAGTGTTGGCATTTCACGATCTGTTGTTTTTGTTTTTGTTGTTGTTGCTGTGGAAGAGGGGCAGAATCTGGAACAGCTGGAGGTGAACTGTCATGAGGAGAAAGTGAACTGTCATGAATGAATCCAGCACTCTGAAACTGAATGGGCTTGGCATAGTCTGGAATATGAAAGGACAAGTCCTTGTCATATCCAAGCCCAGTTTTGTGCTTGTTGTGGACAAGCTGTTCCCAAGGTCTGATGATGGGCTTGGGAAGTGCAGACTGAGTTTCTGCATCTGCATATACAATTGCTGCTTTATTTGAATGAACTGTAACATTATTAACATGTTGCTGATGGGTGGTTGTCTCAATGTTCTGAACAAACACAGGTTCAGAATGGTGTCTATTTTGATGTAGCTCTTCTTGTTGTAGCTGTGATTCAAGCTGCAAAAAATCGATCTTTTCCTGTGCATTTTATAGACATGTTTGAATTTCAGAGAGAGATCCTTTGCTGATTTGTAATGTGTCATCAACAGTAGATAATATCAAAGTTTTAAGGAACTGTAATACTTCACTGGTTCTGGCCATTTTTTCTTCAATGTCTGATTTACACCTTAAAAAACTGATCACAACTACTACTCAATGCAGAAAAGTAATATCTACTCACAGTACATAGCAATATCCTTTATAAATGTCAGCAAATGATCAGTGTGCAATATAAAAGATTACAATCAGTTCACCAAAATCTTTATGCAGCAGTGGAATCAAGGAATCAATGCACTATAATGAGTTTTAAATACAATGCCACAATTGGGGCAGCAGCAACTGCAAACTTGTTTGGATCCTTCAAGTACTCCTTCAGAAATGATGGTTATCAAAACTTCAATAATTATAACACCATGTCATGGGCATTCTTTGAACTGTAATTTACAGCGGTCAACCTCAGCAAAGCATTAAACATATGAATGGCACCAGCAATCAAATCGGATCCAACTATAGGAACAGAAGCACAGAATCTCGGTTGCAAATGGAATTCGAACTATTCAAAGTGTATTTGAAACCAATCACCATACCATTGGATTGTATACCATTCAGGCCTCATACAGACTTATTTAAAACAGCAGCTTCAACGTATTTCAGGCAGCATCATAACGTATTCAGGCAGCTTAAATCACAGTTTTCGTTGCATTCAATACAGCTCCAGGTCAGCACACAAATAAATCAATGAGCGATATACAAAACTTATTTCTTTCTCTACAGTAGAGACTTAATGTCCAGCACATACTGTTAGGATATTCCGACACATAGGATATAGTTAAGTTCAACTTGGTCTAGCATAGAGTTAGGTTAGAGTTAGGTAAAGTGTGTTTCTTTACCGTTGTACATTTTGTAACTTACAATCCGACGGTCACGATATGTAGTGATCCGACGGTTCACTCTCACCTCGGTATTACCGACACTTGATCCGTGGCTTGACACCCGATTGGTCCATGAGTTCTATTTAAAGCGCATGGAGGGTCATTGTTCGGGGAATCCGTGCATGAGAGAAGCTTATGTAAATTTTCATTCTTTGATTAATAAATTGTCTGTACCCACGTTGGGACAGGCCGTGGACTGTTTCCCTCCTTGCACTCTGAGGGTTTTAACCACGTCAAAAATACTGGTGTATTGATTTGAGATCTGGTTGTGAGCGGTGTCCTTTTGGTATTCTTTCTGAGGAACTTACCATGTAAATTCCTACATGGTATCGGAGCTATTTGAGGGCCGCGTCCGTTGGTGATCCAAATCTGAAGCCGGTAGAACTGCATGCGGCTGTCGCTTCCTAGATCTGCTGTTTCTGACTGCTTTCGGGCCGAGAGGACTGCTCTGTTGCGTTCGGAGCATCTGTTTCAGTGAGGAACCCCTTTCGTTTCACGCGAAAAGGTTTCCGGTAGCCCTAGCTGCGTCATTTTTCAGATCGGGAGGTATACAGTGTTTTTTTTTGCAGTTTACTGTCATTTTCTCTCTGCTTATTTCGGTTTCGGTTTATTTAGCCTTTTTTTTCCCGGATCTATACCTTTCATTTCTGCGTATGCTCTTTGCCCTGCGACTCTGTGCGATCTGGGCAAATCAGAAACAGAAAGAAAGGATTTTTCTCATGCGTATGCTCTTTTCCCTGCACCTTAGTGTGATCTTGGAAAATCAGAAACATTGAGAAAAATATTTAGTTTTTCGGTTAAAAGCTAACTTTGAGATTTTTTTTTAAAATTCTAGTTTTTTGGCTAAAGCTAACTTTGAGCCGTAAGGTTCGTTTTTCCTTGCATATTCGTGTTGGGTTTTGTGTTTTGTGTTTTGTAGGGGAAAAGAGCCTTCCCAAGGCAAGCACGCAAATCGAGGCCCCGCCCCCCCCCCTCTCTCTCTCTCTCTCTCTCTCTCTCTCTCTCAAATATTTTGTATAGATCAATTGGTTCAAAGACTTTTTAAGAGAGTAGAGGTCTTGGGTTCAAGTCTCCATTTTGTGGGGGCGGATTTTTTCATTCGCGCACTTTGCCGGCAACGTCAACAATTTTTTTTCAAAAAGCCATAACTTCTTCATCCGGAAGCCTTTTTCAGAGCCGTTTTTTTTAAAACCGCCTATTTTTTCGAGATCTATCCATTGGACCACTTACTTTCAGCATCTTCAGCTTCAGGTTTTTTTCAAAAAATGGAAAGTCCATGCCAAGTCATTCTTGACAGCACTAACTACTTCCAATGGGTAGCCTACATGGGAGATTTACTTAGAAGTAAAGGTCTCTTCAGAATAGCCACAGACCAAGAGAAGAAACCCAAAGATGAAGACAAGGCCGAAAAATGGGAAAATAGACAAGATCAAGCACGTGGTTTGATAGGAATGTCTGTTTCTCCTGATCTTAGATTCCACATTGCAGAAATTGAAACTCCTCATGAAGCATTAGAAAAACTTGCTAAAGTTTTTGGGATTAAAAATGAAATTAGAGCCCATCAACTTGAGAATGAGTTGCTTACTTTGGATCCTAATAATTTTTCTTGCATTGAAGATTTCTTGTCCAAATTCAAGACCCTTAGATATCTCTTGGAAGGTGTTAAAGTTAAGAAAGAAGATGGTAACCTTATTTATTCCATCCTTACTAAGTTGGGACCAGCCTACTCTGTATTTGTTTCCACTTTCCATTCTACAAGGGAAGCTTTCATTTGTCAAGGCAAAGACTACAAACCCCCTTCCTTTGACTCCTTTTGTGATTCCTTAATAAGAGAACAAGAAAAACTCTTACACCTTGGTCTTCTTAATCTTGGAAACTCTTCCTCAAAAGCGTTAGCCACCCAGCAGCAACCAAATTCAAAGAATCCTAAGAAGTCTTATCCTCAAAGGAATGGTCCTAAACCAACTCAGCCTCAAGATGAAAGATCATTTCAGCAAAATGACAAGACCAATAAAAACAAATGGAAGAGGACTGACAGACATTGTAACTTTTGTAATCGAGATGGCCACTTAGAATCTAAATGCTTTAAGAAGATGGAAGCCTTGGAAGCCGCAATGAAGAAACATAACATCCATCTGGAGCCTACTTCAACTTCAACTTCCAGAACGGCACTTTTTGCATGTCATCGTCAATCATCTCAGTATGGTTATGCATTAAATGTATCTTCTTCTTCTTCTCATTTTCATGAGTGGCTCATTGATTCTGGAGCCTCTTGTCACATGGCCAAAAACCAAGCCATGTTTTCTTCTTTAAATGATTGTAACACCAAAAATATATATGTTGGTGATGATAGATCTCTTAATGTTGTAGGGACTGGAACTGTTCATCTAGACAATGGTCAGTTCAATGATGTATTATGTGTTCCAAACTTATCCTGCAACCTTCTATCTGTCTATCAGATAACTCATTCAGGTGAAGGTAAAATTGTTGAATTTTCACCTCATGATGTTGTAATCAAGGATCTAAAAGATCCTAAACAGATTCTAGCTACTGGTCTTGCTGATGATTCCAAAAGGTTGTATAAGTTTCACAACTTTGGGTCATCCCATCTTCCCTCAGTGTTTGTTGCTCATAATGATGAAGTGAGCAAACTTTGGCATGAGCGGTTTGGTCACTTAAACTATCGCTCCCTTCAGCATCTATGTAAAGAAAATATGGTGACAGGTCTTCCTATGGTATCTTGCAAAGATGGTGTTTGTTCCGAATGTGTACTCGGAAAACATCATCGGGACAGTTTTGACAAACGTGCCTCTTGGCACGCCTCAGCCCCTTTACAGCTTGTGCACAGTGATTTATGTGGTCCTCTTCCTGTTGCTTCATTCTCTGGCTGCAAGTACTTCTTAACTTTCATTGATGATTTCTCTAGACGCACTTGGGTATACTTCTTAAAACTCAAGAGCGAAGTATTTAGCACTTTTTTGGCCTTCAAAGCATTTGTTGAAAAACAATCTGGACATCAAATTCTTAAGCTAAGAACTGATAATGGTGGAGAATATGTTAAAAACGCATTCATCAACTTTTGCACCGAAAATGGAATTCAAATGCAACATACTGTTCCATACACTCCACAACAAAATGGTGTAGCTGAAAGGAAAAATCGCACCTTAAAGGAAATGGCTAATTGTATGCTGCAATCTAAAGGACTCAGTCTTAGTTTTTGGGCCGAAGCAATTAATTGTGCAAATTATATAATCAATCGCACTCCTACTAAGGTTCTAGAGAATATCACTCCAGAAGAAGCTTGGAGTTCCATTAAACCAGATGTAAGTCACTTTCGTGTGTTTGGAAGTGAAGCATGGGCCCATATTCCAGATGAAAAGCATAAAGCTTTAGAACCTAAGAGTGAGAAATGTACTTTTGTTGGATATTCTGAAGATGTAAAAGGTTATAGACTTATTCCATTTAAGTCCAAAAATGTTATCATTAGAAGAGATGTAAAATTTGATGAAAATAAATCGGCCTGCGAGCCTAGTCCGGCGGATGTGCCACCTCTTCCTATCTCTTCTATCTTTGAAAACATTTCTTCTTCTGATGATGAAAGCGAGGATGATAATCCTCCCCCACCTTCTCAGGATCCTCAACTTCCAAGATGGGTCCGTGCTACTCGGGATGCAGCAGGTGATCTTGCCGGTGATCCTACAGATCAGCGACGTACACGTTCTCAGTTTGAAAGAGCCTCTTCTTTACTGGCTCAAGCTCCAGTAAATCATGATCCTGACACTTTTGCAGAAGCTTCAGGCCATCCACATTGGGAAGCAGCTATGAATGAAGAATATCATTCATTGATGACAAATGATACATGGGATCTTGTTCCTCTACCAAAGGGACGCAAACTTGTTAGATGCAAATGGGTTTACAGAACCAAGTATGGACCAGATGGGAAAGTTGATAAACATAAGGCTCGTCTAGTTGCTAAGGGCTTTTCACAGGTTGAAGGCATTGACTACACTGAAACCTCCTCTCCAGTTGCCAAAATGAACTCTATCCGCCTTGTTCTTTCCCTTGCTGCCTCTTTAAAATGGGAAGTCCATCAAATGGATGTTAAATCTGCCTTCTTGCATGGGGACTTGCAGGAAGAAATCTATATGGAACAACCCATTGGCTTCATACAAACAGACTCCAGCCTCGTTTGTCGACTTAAGAAATCCCTTTATGGCCTCAAACAAGCTCCTCGGGCTTGGTATGCCAAAATGGATAGCTTTCTTTTAGAATCTGGCTTTTCTAGGTGTCATTCTGACAATACTGTCTACACCAAGAAAGTGGGCAACTCTCTTATCATCCTTGTTCTTTATGTTGATGATCTTATTCTTACTGGTAGTGATCCCAACCTTATAAACCATGTGAAGTCCAGCCTTAAAAAGAAATTTGAAATGACAGACTTAGGACACTTACACTATTTTCTCGGTCTTCAAGTCTTGCAATCCCAAGAAGGTATTTTCCTTTCCCAGTCCAAGTATGCTTGTGATATTCTTCGTCATTTTCACATGGAAGACTGTAAGCCAGCCCCTTCTCCCTTTCAGTCTGGAGTCAAACTTTCAGTCTCTTGTACTTCTCCTGAAGTTGATGCTACCTTATACCGTCAACTTGTCGGAAAACTCTTGTATTTAACCCATACTCGTCCTGATCTTTCCTTTGCTGTTGGCCTTGTTGCTCGTTTTATGCAAAACCCCCGTGAAAGTCATTGGAAAGCAGCTAAAAGAATACTTCGTTATGTTCGAGGTACAGTACAGTTTGGGATTCATTACAGTGCCAAAGCAACTCCTCTGTTAGTTGGTTTCACTGATTCTGATTGGGCTGGTGACCTTGATGATCGGAAGTCTACTGCCGGTTATGTCTTCACTCTTGGTTCAAGACCTATTACATGGGCTTGTAAGAAACAGGCTGCCATTTCTCTTTCGTCAGCAGAAGCAGAGTATCGTGGTGCCGTGGAAGCTAGTAAGGAAGCCTTGTGGCTTCGTCAGATCCTATCAGAATTTGGCTTTGAGCAGCAGCATCCAACCACACTTTGGTGTGATAATCAAAGTGCCATTCAGCTATGCAAAGATCCAGTCCAGCATCAGCGCAGCAAACACATTGAACTACACATGCACTTCATCAGAAAGCTCATTCATGACCATGTTCTTGAAGTGCAATATTGTCCAACGGATGATCAGGTTGCAGACATCTTCACAAAGGCTCTCACAGAGGCGAAGTTCACTAAACTTCGATATATGCTTGGAGTTCAGGAAGTTGTCACTAAGGGGGGATAGGCTCTAGTGCCTCCTTCCTTCTCCTATTGTGTCATATTTGTAAATCCTTCAATCCTATCCCAAGTTGTTCTTAAGGGGGGATGTTAGGATATTCCGACACATAGGATATAGTTAAGTTCAACTTGGTCTAGCATAGAGTTAGGTTAGAGTTAGGTAAAGTGTGTTTCTTTACCGTTGTACATTTTGTAACTTACAATCCGACGGTCACGATATGTAGTGATCCGACGGTTCACTCTCACCTCGGTATTACCGACACTTGATCCGTGGCTTGACACCCGATTGGTCCATGAGTTCTATTTAAAGCGCATGGAGGGTCATTGTTCGGGGAATCCGTGCATGAGAGAAGCTTATGTAAATTTTCATTCTTTGATTAATAAATTGTCTGTACCCACGTTGGGACAGGCCGTGGACTGTTTCCCTCCTTGCACTCTGAGGGTTTTAACCACGTCAAAAATACTGGTGTATTGATTTGAGATCTGGTTGTGAGCGGTGTCCTTTTGGTATTCTTTCTGAGGAACTTACCCTGTAAATTCCTACACATACAGTGCACATATTAAGAGCAATAATCATCACAAAAAGAAACGACCTTTCCAACGAACGCTCGGGGCATTGAATAAATTTTCAGCAGACATCTGACGGACCATATTTTGAGTGCAAACAACAAATATACACCAGCCTCTATATAAATATATAGCTGAGAATACCCATAAAAATGGTATTATTCGTTGTTGAGTAGATTACGGATGAAGCCATATTTCTGGTTGATTTCTTTCATGCATAAACAACACTCCTTTGCAAGAAAAAATGAATGTCTTCCACAATATAATGCACAATTCATGTGTTAACTTCACCATCTATGTTGGACCGCTACAAGCAGCTGACATATGGGTAAAAATGATACATGATGCTGAAATAACTGGTCTTTATGAAGGAAAATCTCTCCAAGAGGCTTTATGAAACATGTGCCAGATATTCACATTGGAAATGTAACTCTCTCCAGTTTCCAGTTCTCCAATCAGAACTCTCAGCAAAACCCATATCCATTCCTGTCACTATGCAAACTGATTTGTCTTGAGTTAATGCAAAAGCCTTCAAGCGATATGCATGTATCTTCTACCCGAAACATTAAAAGGGTTTCTTAGAAGGGAGAATTCGTGAACGATTTCTGCAAATGGAAAATCCTCCATCTTGACAAAGAATCAAACATATCTACTCTGTAGCTCTGGATATGCTCTCAATTATGTACGTCTTGTTCTTTATTTATATTTTGTGGGCTCGGATAGAATCTTCCCCGTGTTAGAACGCGACGCTGATGGCCGGTTGGCGCTTGCCCTAAGAAATATCTTGTAACATCGCATGTTGGCGGGGACTCGATCCTTCCTTATTTCTGTTGTTGCATCAAACCATTTATAAAAGAAACACCACAGGAATTCAAAACTGATGAATTGACACCAAATGAAAAGAGTGGTTTTTGAACAAGTTATCAGAGGAGCAGATGAGATTGATCTTTTCTATGGGAACCCACTTTTGTTTTCTTTGCTGCAATACCCGTGCGGGAAATGAAAAGCCCGGATACCTTGTGGGCTAGATCTTAAATCATAAACGCATGAATGAGACCATTGAAACGAATGCTGCTACATATATCACCACATATATATCACGTCGCTCTGGTTGATTAAATTCAGATTGCCAACACAAGAAACCACATGACTGGTCCACATGTAATTACTGAAGAGACTTGGGAGTTAGCTGCAGATTCCCAGCTTCGACGCCCATAAATTTTTCCAGGCGTCGTGGGTTCCATTTCCAACCACCCCTCAGTTCTTCATTTTGGCACACGAAGTTGGCAATGCCACGAAAAAAGAAAAGGTCCACGCAAGGCAGTCTTCGGCTGGAAGAAAATGTTAATGAAGGTTTTGATGTCGACGAAGCCGTTACAACCCCAAATTCAAAGAGAATAAGAACAGTCCGGAAGGAAGAATTTGACGCTGAAACTCTGGGAACTCAAGGTTGTGGTCTACCCGAAATTGAGGATTTTGGATATCAAAATTTTACAGCTTCCACAGTTTTGAGTAAGAGCTCAAGAGCTTCAGTTCACTTATGCGGGATGCCACCAAACTGGAAAAAGGTGCTTGATGGCATCTGTCAAATGAGGGCTTCCCAGGGTGCTCGAGTGGATTCCATGGGGTGTGAAAAGGCTGGAAGTTTTCTTCCGCCAAAGGATTGAAGATTTGCAATTTTGGTTTCAGCACTTCTCTCAAGCCAAACCAAGGATGAAGTAACTCATGGAGCAGTGCAAAGGTTAAGTCAAAAAGGTCTGTTGACAGTCGAGGGGATTGCTAATTCAAGTGAAGCAGATCTAAAGGATGTTATCTACCCGGTAGGATTCTATACACGAAAAGCAGCAGCCGCAGACCTTAACTTGCTAGATTATGAGATTCCTTTCACTGAGCACACGGACGGTTCCAACCGGAGACTAGAAATCCGCAACAATACTCAACAGAAAATTTTTGTTTTCATGGCAACGGGTGGCAGACATAAAACACCCCAACAATTCTCAGCATTGTATACATTATGAATTCAATATAAGCAGCGTTGTATACATTGTATATTCAATAACTGAACCGACAGCGTCCAAGGCATATACAAACAGCGTGTAAACAATGCATATACAAACCCGTTACCAGTTTTAATGCACTGCACATTCAAAACGATGATACCAGCTGCGTCCTCCACAATTCTTTGTCAGGCAGCGTTCAACAATTCAGCTGCGTATGGAGTCTCTCAGAATGGTGAGAGCGTCAGGTGAGAGAACGTTAGGTGAGAGAGCGTTAGGGCAGCACAGGCGTGGCAGAGACGCAGGACAGAGGCGTTCAAGTTTAATGGCTATTCAAACACATTCAGTAACGCAGGTGAGAATAATCAGGTGAATTGTCAGGCAGTAGAGGCGCAGGAAGGCAAGGTGCTCAGTAGTGTCAAGTATGCGTGGAACGTTACAGATAATGAATACCAGGCCAGCGCTATTCAAGGCAGCTCAGACACAGGTAATGAAGACCACGTCGGCGCTATTCAAGGCAGCTCAGACACAGGTAATGAAGACCACGCTGATATATTTGAATTTGCAGATCTAGCACGCCAATTTTACTATTTCAGGATTATGGGTAGAGGTGCAGCACTGACATGCACATAAAAGGCCACAGAAAAACAAGCGGCTCTGATACCATGTTAAACACACATGGACAGCAAAGACAATGTGAAAGATAAATCATGCAATTCATTTTTTATTAACATGAGATATACATTTATAGTACATTATATGACTCTTGAGTTTCAGATCCCAAGGTCTCTTGGACTGCTTTTGTCCATTCGACTTCCACACTAACCCATTGAGGATTAGGTGTCCAACAAATATCAAAAGGGGAGAGGCCCAAATTCAATATTTTCTGAAAATTCAAGAGATATTGGTCTATGGTATGAGCTATTCCACAGAAGGATTTTGGAGCATGCCAATATATTTTGTGTTACGTATTGGTCATTATCATTCATAGAATTAAATTTATATAATTCGTTTATTATTATTATATATATGTTTTGTGTTTATTATTATATTTATTCTTAAATTAAAAATTATTTGAAAAAGAAATAAGGTGGTTTTTTAGTTTGAAATTTTATTTAATATTATTACACTGAAGGCGTTCTTTAAGGGAGTGGTTTTGTCAAGGGCTTCATCACCTTTCTATAGCCACTTAAAACCAAATTTATGTCCAAGAAAATCATTAATTACCTTTGTCCACGTGTTGTTTTATCATTCACAAATTGGATTATAGAGAGCATTGTTTGTTGGGTATGTGTTATATTCTTTCCACGAGTAGCTCTATGAGTGGTTACTTTGTGTCGAACGCAGTGTGGGAGGTCTTGGGGGGGCGGCAAACCCAAGGATGGGGGGTGGACCCAAGGATGGTGGGTGGACCTACCCATGGTTTTGGACATTGTTTTTGGGCATGATGGTTTTTTCCATGGTATTTTGTAGATCTGGTCAAGGGAACTATGATTATGTTCTGTTCCAGGGTTACTAGATTGGGGTTTATGAATGCTTCAGCATGTATATAATGTATTGTAACATTGAAAGGAATATAATGAAAAATCAATATGGTTTTTCTGGTTTTGGGTTCTAGGAGAAAATATTTGTGTATATTTCTTTATGTTCTTGCCATTGTATATTTTTCTATTTTTAAGAATTTGTTTGCAGTTATTTTTGTACAAGCTTAAAACCTACACTATCGTCTATTCATATTCACTTGTAATCTGTAATGTGTCTAAGCAAAAATGGGGCACAATCATTGTTTGTTGTTGTTATTATTATGTGGTGTGAATCTTATGTATGAGTAGAGAATTACAACTTGCATTTTAATTTGTGCTTGAAGCATGTGACCTATGCATGCAAATCATGTGAAGACATTGAAACCTAAGTATGAGGCTTGAAGCCAGCTAACCTAAAACATTAAGCTTGAAGCGGCTTGGAATTTTGAGTGTGAATCTTGTTTTGAGCATTGAAGCAACCAGAGTAAGTTGGATTATTTCCATTGCAAGAAAGCTATGTTGTGAGTAACGTGCAGATAGCCACAAATTTTTTATGAGTTATAAAGTGGTAGGATGATGTTGCATCTATGATCCCAACAATTTTGAAGAGATCTAGAGGCTTTATATGGAACCACCAACAATATTTCCATTGTGGATAAAAATGCAATAAGAAACAACAATATCATGGTTGCTTATGTCTGGTTGCGAGTTTCATGCCACACCCAATTCTCCTAGCACTGATATGAATAGATCAATAAAAGATGCAAGTTCCACTAGTATAGTGCACAAGTGTTATCTTTTCCAAACCATCGATCAAAAAGAAACCATTCAAATTTGGAATATATTTCCTAAGAAGCATGAAAGACCATTACTGTGGCTATTACTGTAAGTACTAACAAATCAACCATGTAAAAGTTCTTAAAGGTTGGCATGGATGGTGTGTTATTGAAACCGATGTCTTTTGAAAAAATACACAGTGTACTAGTTGGTCTCTTGGAGCATGGGTCACCATTTAACAATATACAAAGGCTATGACATTATATAAAAAGGGGAAGTTGTTACAAGTAATGTTTTGTTATCTTTTGAAAAACCGAAGGTTGATTATATGATTGGGTTTGCGTGAACACTATTAAGGTTCAAATTTAATTTTTATTCAAAAAAGTCATGGAACTTAACTAAATTAACCATTGTATTGAGTCTATCCAACTCAATACAAAATGTAGTGGTTTGTTAGAATTGCCTACTTTGACAAATCACACTTAAGTATGGAAATTTAAGACAAAAATTGAAGCAGGAAAAGAATAGAAGATCAAAGATGCTCGGTGGAAGATGATCCCATTGAAGTGTAGGACATTGGAAGAAGATGTGCTGCATAAGTGGATCATGGAACAACAAGGAAGTTCCATCATAAATTTTATGTATCCCTTGTTTTTGTTTTGTAGTGTTGTAATATTTTGTGATGTGATTATCATTCTTGAGTCTACATCTAAAAAGTGTTGTCATATGAACAGTGTTCTAGCTATGAGGTTTTTCTCCATGAACTATTTGTCGAGTAGTGCACTATAAATCCCTAATTGGCAAGTGCGGAGAATGTAAGGTCGAGATGAATACATTTTGTATCAATACTACTTACCTAGACAACTGGCAATGACAATGGATGGCACCCATGTATCTTAGTAGATGGAAGTAAATCCATAGGATGGTGAATGAATAAATCTTCATGGTTAGATAGACGTTAGGCCTTGGAGTATAACAGATTCCTAGTCGATCTGAAATATCAATGGTACTTTGGTTTTGAGCTGGTAGGTGATGATAATTCATCAGAAAAAGGGAGAAGCATGGACAATTTTTTGTGGTAGTAGCGAGTTGCATAGTTATCGCTTGAGAAACCAAGATTGGTTGCAAGCTGAATTTTTGGAGAGGAATGACAATTGTGTAGCATGGAGGACATATAGGTCCTAAATACAATATCAAGATCTTTGTAGAGCATGTGACAGTGCTTGTGACAGCGATAATAGAGGAGAATGGTTGGAGCAGCAGCAGAGGTTATAAAGTGGTAGACAAACGAAGGTAAAATAGAGTGTGAGTGCGTAGAATAATAATAGAATAATTACCATATTGTAATGTGAGTCACACATTGTAGCTAGTGATGAGCCCCGGTATTGCAGCAAGGATGTTGCAACTCCTAGGGTGACCAACTTTACTTTATCAACCCAGGGTTCATACAAACTTGGAGGTGACAATGTTATATGCACAACAGATGCAACAGTCTACTCTTGTCACTTCTCAACTGGGGCGATAAACCACTAGGGTTTCTCAAACCAATCTTCTATTGACTAGAAGGAGGTTGACTACTGACAGTGAATGTAAAGCTATCTTTAATGCAGAAAGTAAATGCTTGCCTATTTTAAGGAAATGAAAGTGTTGAATAGAAAGTGCTATGAAATGACATGAAATTACCTAGCTAAGAATTAACACACATTACTTGTAGAAAATACCTAATTTAACCTTGCATTCTATCATCTAGCTATCTGGACTAAGTGAGCATGGATATTATCCTAACACTGCTACGACTAATGGATGCATGCACTAGCTAAATATTGTAGAAAAGAGTCTTTTGGTTTTCAATTTAGAAATGTAAATGCTAAGCTAATAATTTGATCTTTTGCAGGGGAGGAAGGTATGGAAAAGCTGGTCCAAAATGGAATTAAGGGGTATGGAAGTCAAGTTGAAGGCCTATCCTAGGCTCTGATCATCATTTTTGCCCAAAACAGTCTAAAACAGGCTACTACAGGGTTTCTTGTAGTTACTACAGGATGTCCTGGTTTACTACAGGAAACTTAGTTGAAGGTTGTAGGAAGGTAGGGAAGGTGAAAGGAAGTTTTGGGAAGATGTGTGATTGTAGAATAAGGTATGGGGAAGGTGCACACTACCCAAGGATCAACCCAACTCTTTAGGATGGTTAGATTTTCTCAAGGTGGTTGTCCACGGTGGCTACAAAACAAAAATCTGAATTAGTGGTTGGTAGGATTGGGCGAGAGGTGGAGAAGACTTAGATGAGGTTGGTGGAATGAGTTGCCCCCTGCAGATCAACAACTCCTGCAACAACACATATTCATTTCTTCATTTATGCATAACTTGATGTAAATGTGGAAAAGATGAGTTTAATTTGAGAAACAAATTTATTGATGGCTAATGACTTAAATCTATGGGGTGGAATGCTTCCTAATCTACAGCAAACTCAAGAAACCAAAATGACAATTGCAGGTGCTTCTAAGAAATCATAAAAAATGATCTACTCAACAAGAAATCCTAATCTATGCAATGACCAAAAGGTAAATCTATTTTTGGGGCTATGAGAGTGGGGTCCTCAAACCATGATCCCATGAGGGAGATGAGGAAGAGGCCACTGTCACAAGATCTTTTGAAGTATTTTATTTCACTACTGTAACATTGATCTACTTCTCCAACTAATGGAAGCAAAACTAACCAATCATTCAAAGACTTGTAAATTAAACAAAGCAAAGGTAACTTCAGCAGTTAACCTATGATTCTAATCTAAGAATACATGTACAAAAAGAGGAACCTCTGCTGGTAGGGTTGGGCCCTAACCTAAGAGCTTCAATCCTCTGAGACAACTCAATGCTGGATCAAAGAAGAGCCTTTTCATTATCATCAAAATTTCAAAAATAACAGTCACAATATCTTAGCTCGAAACTGCCTCTTGGCTACAATAAAAAGTTGAATCCTAATGAGGCCCTAAGCCTTCTTATTTATACAACTAAAGCTACCAACAACTTCCTAAAAATTAGGGAGGCTTGGCTCCCAAACTCGAGATTGAATTGTCTTCAACTATCACTGGCTTGGTTGTCAATGAACTCGGTGGGGTTAGATGCTTGTAACTCCGAGTTGATGAGATCTGGTGGAGGAATCTTCGAGTGATTGAGGAATTAAGGAGGGAAACCAAATATCCTAAAATCCCTCCTACTTGTCTACTTCGAGTTCCTGCACTTAAATTAGCCCAAAACTGCTCCAAATTCTGCAACTAATGCACATTAAGCCACGTGACATAACGTCTCACCTTTACCCTTATCACTAAGAAAAATATAATAAAATATGTAAATAAATGTGAGAAAATTTGATTTTAATAAGCTGGAGAGTGGCATTAAGGCCCATATGATTTACCTATTCATGAGCCTCATCAGCAAGTCTATAGTGTCATGTTTTGCTTGATGTAATGGTTCGTAATAATGTATGTACCTGGTATCTCAATGAGTGGAATTTTCCAATAAATGTACCTAAGTCAATCACGATGTAAGCTTGATGAGGCATGTATACCCTCATGTAGTTCGAGGTGTTAGTGTCAATCAATTTTTCCTTCCACCAGTGATCAAATGTTCTCTTTCAGAATGTCCATTAGGGTTTAAGGTCAAGTTTTTGTCATTTCACTAGGTCTACCATTCAAAAACTTTGGTCACTGGTTAGTGTGTCTAGGTTGTCAATTACTCCTTTACAAATTGCCATGTTTTGTTCACTGACATCATACATTTGGATATACCATCTCTGAAAATTTTTATGGTCATCTCAATCTCACTATCATGGTTTTCATCCAACTCACTATCATCCATTAGGTCATTAGGGTTTCAGTGATTCAGTTTCTCATTCCATTCATAAATTTGGCATGTAAAGGAGTAGTGATACAAATTGGTTCAAAAAGGTTTTTATTTCAAATGAATATGTTGTAATAAGTTTCAAATAATACCAAAGCTGCATTCAAAAGGTTCACAAGTACATGATTTTCAAATCAACAAAAAGAAAGGTATATGGTGGGCCACCCTACTATAATCAAAGCAAGTCACTTCTCAAAGCTACAAAAGGTGACCAAAACATACCAGAGAGGAAAAAGACTTGTGTTTTCTCCTCAAATTTAGGAAAGGGCCAAGCCTTCCACATCAGCAGAGCAGGGAACATCAGTGCAGCATGAGGCATCCATGCATAAGGAAGAAAAGGAATCTGATAGCCTGTAAACCTAGAGATGATCATCAAAGAGAAAGATTCTGAGATTGTGCAGCTCAAGGATAATTTGGCAAGGGACAAATTCATCATTTCCTTCCTTGAGCAAGAAAACAATCAACTCAAGGTCAAACAACTAATAATAGAAAAAGAGCATTGCAGAAGGAAAAAGAGAAAAACCCTACAGATGAAGAGCTCACTTTTGATGAAAGAATTACCAAAGAAATCAATAAAGACAAGGAATATTGGCTAAGCAGGGTCAATGATCATCTGGAGAAACTCCTTGAAAAGGCCAAAATAGATAACAAGATACATAAACTCATGGCTGCTCTCTATCAAACAAGGAATCAAATTGCACAAATCAAAATTGAGAAACTGAAAACAAGATTGAAAGAAGTCTAAGACAAGCAAAGGGAGTCAAGAAAAAGGGGTAAAAGAGTGAAATTGGTGGCTACAACACCCTTTTATGTTTGGCCTATCATTCATAGCAGCCAAGGAGAAAATTTTGAAAATTTTGGAGAAATTTGAAAATTTTCTTAAATTTTGCAGGAAATGGCACACAAAAGCATCGCGGAGAGGCACGACCCTTTTTCCCTATACATCCAAATGAAGTCTTTCCTACATGGATGAGTACATAATGATGAGTACATGCCAAATCTCAACTTATTTTTGCATAAAATCTTCCTATTCTGATCAAAAACTCAAAAAACCTCACCTTTTTCATGCCTCTGCCACTAAATCTGGACTAGTGCGACGCTTCTGAGTAAGGTTGGAAAAATCAAGTTTTAGAGGCCTTCCCATAGGTATTTTTTGGATCTTGATGGCCCATTGGAAAGTAGACACGTGGGGCTACTTGACGCAGCTTTTAGAATGCAGAATGAACTCCTAAAATTCTGCCAAAATCAGCTCTCAATAGGCGCAACCCTTTTGTTGGCTGGTGCAACCCTTCTGGGCCTCGTGCAACCCTTCTGGAGACACCTTGGGAGAATGAGTTTTTGGAGGCCTTCCCATGGGTAATTTTCAAAAATTCAAGATGTTATGGAAACTAGACAGACAAGGCTAGTTTACCGTTCTTTTAGATTTCAATTTTGACTTCAGGAAGGTACCTAAAAATGGCCTCAAACTTGGCGCTATGCTTCTACAATTTTCTGAGATTTTAATTAAAATTTTCACTGTGTAATTTTTCAGAGTTTCTAGTTTGACTTTTGTAAAAGTCAAAAGGTGAAAGTGGATGAATGTAAATGTAAATGGGTTACTATATGGGTAAATAGGTGTCTTATCCTCCATTTAATTCTTTGGATAAATATCTTGTGATAGTTAGATAAAAGAGGAAATGGTTGAGTAACCTCCCTAGTATGTAGCAGTGATCAGATAGGTGCATGTATTTGACTTTATTTGCTGGCAATTCGACCTCCTAGGGAGGATTTCGACTTCAGAGCCTATATGAGGCCTTTTGTAATCATTTTCAAGGGTTGGATGCAGTGGAATTAAGCCTTGAATGCTAGTGTAATTGAGAATTTGGCTAGAACTAATAGACAGAGTTTGCAGCTATTATATTGGGATTCCTGTGGTATGTGTTTTAGTAGTGTTCTTCCTTTTGTGATCATAAGTTTGAAAGTATTGTATCTTTCATTTCCATTTCCATGTTTCATGTGCTTGTTTCCTAAGATAATAAACAGAATTCATTCATGTAATGCTCTGTTTTGGAGAAGCTTTCACATTATTGTTCATTTTTCTTCTGATATAAACAAATTCATGAGACTCATGCTCATTTAGAAACCCTACCTATCTCCCATATACACAATGACAACCCTAAAGTGCTAAAGTGTGTGCCTACCTTGCCCCATTACATCTCTGCAAATCTGATTCTCAAAGCCTAGACCTAGCTCCCTAGACCTAAGCCATCATCCAGCAAACAATCAAAATCAAATCAAACCTTGATCTAAACATATCTAGCCTAAAATCCTTTATATCTCAGTCATCTTTTGACTGTAATTTCATAGAGAGAGCCCTCTCTGGTTTGGTAGGGCTAGCTACCAAACTAAAAGCTTGGTCTGTGTTTACCTCTGTCAATTCCTCTCAGCCCAGGACATTGTGGAAGACAACACGAGGTAATCTAAAAAATACTTTAGAAGTGTAGGTTTGTGGTAAGCTGAAACCACCTGGTGTCATGTGGTGAAGTTTGTAAGAGACAGGGAAGATATGAACAAGGATTCCTATAGAGTGTTGTTGTTCCTTGTGAGTGTGATGTAGGAGCATCAAGGGTATGGTTGAGGGTAAGCCTAAAAACCTAGAACATGGTTGAGGGTCAGCTAAGAAAACCAAAAAAATGGTTGAGGGTCAGCCAAGAAAACCCACGATGATGATGATGGTGATGTCTAAGTCTCAACACCTCGCCTTCATTGGGGAATTATGGATTTAGGGAAGGAATAAATGGGCTTGAATCTAAGGGAGAGAAACTATCAAAAAAGACTTTCGTTCTACGAGCATCAATGTTGGAATCAATTGAGTTTCCCTAAGTATTCATTCCTCTCTAGTAAGTTGCCATGAAATTCATGCTCGTGTATAAACAATTCTCTTCTCAAAGATAATCCCAATTGTTTTTTTTACTCAAACAATGTGTTAGTCATTTAGCCTGCCATAAAAGATCACAGTCTAAATCTAACAATTATAATGGCTTGCATATAAGTCCCCTCTTCAGATTTTCTATGTGAATCCACCAATGGATGAAGTTAAAAACAAGAATATCAACTCTCTTCCAGCCCCTACCACTAATCTCAATTGAGTCCAGACAAAGCACCATTTTTTGTCATCCTTGAACCATTGTGGTCACCATGTCCACTAGGTACAGAGCTCAATAAAATGACACTAAAACTTTGTGATCTTGATAATACTCAAATCAAATTTAGCTTAATGACCTCATAGAGTTGTAGATAGGATCTATAGCTTCAAAGTTGTCCAATGAAGATGGAAACGTGAATGGAACAAAAACACTATAAAATGGTTAAATGATACTTGATAAATATGAGATTGTGTTAAGATCATAATGCCTGGAAGAAAGATTTTAAAAGGAGAAAAAGAAACTTTGTGTCATTAATGTGCTCCTTGCCAGCAATCCCAAGTGTAGCACAAAATGAATTTAAATAATAACATGTTATATGGATTGCCTAATAATGTCCAAAATGTCCTCATGTGTGGAGTAGGATGATTCAAGATTATAATCGATATTCTAATCAGCACAGCCTATAAATTTTGTTATGCTACAAAGTGTGCTCTTGAGGCAAGATAAGGTTGTTTTGAGGGATGCATGTTTTTTTCAATTCATGTTTACTCCATAGATGGTTTTAGTACAAATATTTCAACAGATGTATGGGCAAAAGGATTCACTGGAATTGCTTATAATTAACTATCTTGTCTTCTTATGAGCTCAACTTAATATACACTTGTTATTTTTATGGGAAGACTTGTCCACCTTGGAAACTTAGAGCATTGTAGTTTCTTCCTTTGAAGAGAAAAACGAATCATGCTTTTTGAACTCCCTTTCAAATTGGCATTTGGTCCATGTAATGTTTCTCTTTGTGGAATGCAGATGACTCTATGAGAATCAACATAGTTCTTAAATTAAAAAAAAAAAAATGGGTTTTTGAAATCTAACAGCGAGCTCTGCAACTCAGCTCCCACTGCAAACCCTTGAGCCCGCATCCTGTGCGTTCGATTGACAGCGAGCGCACCCGCTCTCGGCTGTCAGATTCCCTGCGGGCGGATCCGCCTGGGGCTTTCTTCCATCCTGCGGGCAAGCTTGTTAATGGAGGACTGCATTGTTTATTGACAGGCCCATCCCCTAGGGCTTGTGGCCATGGAGGCACTGGGCACTCCCCAGGCGTCCCCTCCTTCTCCTCCGCCACTCTTGCCTTCTGAGGCCTTCAATCGGCTTCTGGCAGGGCTTCCAAAGAAGAAGAATTCTGAAGTCACGAAATTTGTTAAAAAGCTGGATGATATCCCTGTGATCTCTCTCCCTCCTGAAACCCCGATCCAAGTTGCTTTGTCTTTGGCCGAACGGGCTCTCATCGGCCAGTTTACTGGGCTATGGCCGTCTCCAAAAACCACTGAGAGATGGGTCAACAGAAATTGGGCGTCGTTGATCAAAGAAAGTGTTACTTCTTACTTTCTGGGGAGAGGATACTTCCTCTTCGAATTCACTTCAAAGGATGACAAAGATCTAATCTTCCAAAACGGCCCCTACTTCATGGGTCCTCATGGATTGTATCTGAATAAATGGACCCCGGATTTCGATTCGGCAGTAGATGTGCCCAAAGCAGTACTGGTGTGGGTTAGACTCCCAAATATCCCAGTCCATTGTTGGAATTGGGACTCACTGATGCACATTGGAAATGCCCTGGGGAAATTTATAGATCGAGCGAACAATAAGGACCAATATGACTGTGCCAGGATCTGTGTAGAAGTAGATCTGGAGGTAGGGCTTCCTGAGGCCATCAAAATAAATGTAGGAAGCTGGACGCACTTGCAGAAACTGGATTATGAGCAGTTGCCCTTCAAATGTCGGAAATGCCACGTTTATGGCCACTTCGCCAGAGGCTGCCCAACCAACAATGAGGCTGTGCAGGGGAAGGAGGATGGATGGAATCAAGTCAAGCGCCCCAAACCTCCCAAGACACAGAAGTCGGGAGGCCCTAATGGCAAAGGACCTCATCAGTCTTCTGCTCAACAGATCCCGCCTAAACCAGCTTCAGAAAATAAGTTCGATCCTCTCAGCTCGCAACCAGAGGAAACCCAGGAGGCAGAGATCCAAAAGGAGACAGAAGATACTCAGGAGATCGAGAACCAAAAAATAGTCTCTCCAAGAAAAGGTACATCTTCAGCCTCCCTTAAAGGTACAATTTCTGAAACCCCCAAAGGTAAGAACTTAGAAGATAATGAAGAAGAGTAGGACACGGACGAGTTAGAGGAGGAAGGAGAAATAGGAGAGTCCCAAGCCTCGGTAAGAATATCTACGAGAGGCCATAAAACTGACAGGGAAAAAAGAGAGCAGGAGACGTACAAAGATAAACTACAACGCAGCTAGCCAACTCTGGAAAAACTGCTAGCCTCAAAGCCTAGGATATTGAAAAATCATCCCCATGGCTCCAAGGGAGCCCACCAGAAACATAAATAATGAAAGTCATCTCCTGGAATTGCAGAGGTATGGGGAGTAAAGCCAAGGAAGAAGCCATGAGAAGCCTAATAAGAATAGAAACTCCAGACACACTTCTCGTCCAGGAGACTAAGCTGGAAGACATAGCCTTCATGCAAGCAAGCAAGAAACTTTGGTTTAAAAGTGAAGCAAGAGCAGTCTCTGCCAAGGGCGCCTTGGGAGGGATTGACACTCTATGGAACACTAATAAATTTGCAGTCATCAGTGAGGCTAGAAATACTCACTGGTTGCTGCTGAAAATGCAGAATTTGGATACTAAAGAAACTCTCTGCCTCTTCAACGTTTACTCTCTAGTCAATGCGGGGGAAAAAAAGGTTGGTTGGGATTCGATAAGACATCAAGCAGACTCAATGAACCTGGAAAATATTATTATTGCTGGAGACCTCAACCTCACCCTTCACTCGTCTGAAGAAAGGGGAGGTAGTGCAATCCGAGACCCGACAAGGGAATGGGCGGAGGATCTTATGCAAGATTGGGACTTGCTGGATATCAAGCCTTCTTCCGGTAAGTACTCTTGGACTAACAAAAGAATAGGCCCTGGTCATATTGCTGCCAAATTAGACAGATTTTTCATTCAAAGCTCCTATTTGTTACTAGGTTTAGAGCCCAGAATGCACATCCTTGCTAGCAGTATCTCGGACCATAAGCCCATAAAGCTAGATCTTCTAGCCCATCTAGATTTGGGTCCTATCCCCTTTAGATTCAGTCCCCTCTGGGTCAAGGAGCCAGACTTCATGCAAATAGTCAAGGAATGTTGGAGTCAACCTGTCAAAGGATCTCCTTTCTATATCTGGGAAGAAAAGCTTAGAAGGGTAAAAGGAGCAGTAAAACGATGGGATAAAACCCTATCCAAACCTGATATAGAAAGGAAAACTATTAAAGTCTCCCTTGCCACTCATCAAACGCATATGGAGAATGCTACAGTCACAGAGGAACTGTTGGATCAAGAGGCCCACCTGCAACAGTGCTATCATAAGGCCTGCTTAGCTGAAGAAGAATACTGGAGATTAAAATCTCGAAATCTCTGGCTTAAAGCAAGGGACAGGAACACTGCTTTTTTCCATAAACAAGCCCAGGCCAGAAAATGCTTCAAAACTATTTCTGAGATTAAGGAGGATAGTGACACTTACAAGGAGTTTTCAGACATCAAGAAAGTAGCCTACTCTCATTTTCTAAACCTGTACAGTGAAGAAAAGGATCAGCATAAATCCCCAAAACTATTAGACATTATTCCTTCTGCAATTTCTCCACGTATGAATGAGATCTTGGAGGCCAAAGTCACTAAAGACGAAGTTAAGAGGGCCCTTTCTGATATGGATCCAGATAAGGCCCCTGGGTCGGATGGCTTCTCTGCGTTTCTCCAAGTTTGTTGGCCGATTGTTGAAAAGGACCTGCTCAAAATAGTTCAAAAGTCACAAAATACACAGAAAATAGGTGGCAGCACAAATTCTGCTTTCTTAGCCCTCATACCCAAGGAAAAAGGCGCCAGCAACTTCAGCAGATTCCGTCCAATTTCCCTATGCAATACTGGATACAAACTAATCACCAAAGTAATTGCAAATAGACTGAAGCACATTCTTCCCAAAATAATATCGGAGAATCAAGGAGGCTTCATCCAAGGAAGGTAGATCATGGACAACTTCACCCTTGTACAAGAGGCAATTCATTCAAGTCTCCTTTGAAAAGAACAACGTATGGTGATTAAACTTGATTTAGCAAATGCCTTTGATCGAGTAAATCATAGTTTTCCTTTAAAAGTCATGAGCAGATTTGGTTTTGGAACAAATTTCATTAACTAGATCCGGGCATGCATCTTGGAGCCATGGATTGCTCCTCTTGTAAATGGAAGAGCCACAGATTTTTTCAAAGCTACGAGAGGGCTTAGGCAGGGTGTCCCCTTTCCCCTCTGCTATTTGTCATTCAAGCCTCTGTTCTCAGCTTCCTGCTAGACAAAAAGATGCAAGATCGAGATATTAATGGACTGTGTATTGCAAGAGGGGTCAAAAACATAAATCACGCCTTATTTGCAGATGACACTCTGCTTTTGGGTGCTACCTCTCTTTCCTTTGCCTCTAAATTTAGAGCAGTTCTGGAAGAATTCAGTGAGGCGTCAGGCAGCGTTGTAAACAAGAATAAATTTCACATCTTCAGCTGGAATACTTCGCCCAGATTGCTCTCTGTTATTTCTAGATGTTTGGCATTTGCAGCCTCCTCTTCTTGGACTTCTTTCAAATACTTGGGCCTTCCTGTTGTTCATAAAAGACCTGCAAGCAAAGACTGGCTCCCTCAGCTTGAAAAATTTAAGTCTAGGATCCAAGCCTGGGGTTACTCCTGGCTCAACTCAGCTGGCAAATCTGTCCTAACCAGATCTGTGCTTTCTAGCCTCCCTCTATTTCAATTTGCCGGGCTACTCGCTCCTGTATCCATATTAAAAAAAATTGAAGAGTTCATACAGAGGTTCTTTTGGAAGGGAGGAAAACAGAACGAAAACAAGATCCCCCTTATCAGTTGGGAAACCATATCCAAGCCATTGTGGGAGGGTGGTTTGAATTTCAAAAACTTTGTCAGCAGAATGTGGCTATGGTAGCTAAGATTATCTGGAGGATCATCGCGCCCAAACCTAGCTGGGCCCAATTGGCCCTCTGGAAAAAATACTTCCGAGGTCTGCGTTCTAGTTGCTTAGACAATGTGATCCATTTGTCTAACTCGTCTTTCCTCAAGCTGTATGCTAAAGCTGCTCCACTAATCAAAGAACACACCTGCTGGATCCCTGGAAACAGCAAAAAGATCAACATCTAGACTGATAAAATCATGCAAATGGATCTGATTGAAGACAGAGCCCCCATTAGAGCGTTGCGATGCTGGATGGACAGAGAGGGGTTGTGTTCGCTGTGGGACATCTCTCTTTGGAGCGATTCTGATTGGGCAGGGTGGAAAAGAATAGAGGTGCCGGTCCATCTGACCAACGAATGGTCCACGCTGCTCGACCTTCTTCATGGATTGGCGCCCACGCACAGGAGGAAAAGAGATGCGAAAGGTTGGGGGCTGAATGCCAGAGGATATACTGTCTCCACGGGATATGCCAAGCTGAATGAGAGACCACACGTCCCCCCCAATCCAGCACCTTGGCAGGGGGTCTGGCGTTTCCAGTCATGGCCCAAAGTCGATTTTTTTGCCTGGCTCCTTTGTCATGGCAGAATCCTAACGTTTGACATTTTGCAGAAAAAAGGTTTTTACGGTCCCTCCATTTGCTCGCTATGCAAGGAAAATGCTGAGACAGCAGTTCATTTAACTCTGGAATGCAACTTCTCCAAGCAGATCTGGTTCTCCCTTATTCACACCTTGGATCCCAATTTTCTGCTCCCTTGCTCCACTGCTGATCTTTTTTCTAATTGGGCAATCAAATATCCTGGTCCCCCTCCTAAAAACCAGATAATCAAAACAGCATGGGCTATCCTTCCAAAGGTTATTTGCTGGCAGATATGGCTAGAACGAAACAGAAGAATCTTCAGAAATTCTAATCAGAATCACAAGGCCTTAGAAGTCAAGATCAAATGTCATTTAAAGGAATGCTTGACTGATATAAAAGATGATTCTAACCTCAGCCAGCAGGATATCGCTTGGGGTTCATTCCTTGACTTACAATTTCAACCAGCAGTTAGAATCATCCCTCCTCTTAAAGACTGGCAAATAAGGAAATCGGAAGCAGACTTTCAAGACTGGCTCAAATTGCACTCAAGACATTCTCTCTTTTTCGATGGGGCAGCTAAGGGCAATCCGGGCAGAGCTGGTGCAGGAGGTGTTGTTGTAAATTCAATTGGGGAAAAAATTCATTCCTATGCTTGGGGGCTTGGACACTCAACCAGCATTCAAGCTGAGGCTTTGGCACTCTTGCAAGGCCTCAAGATCCTTAAGGAGCTAAACATAAAGGAAGCAACTGTTATAGGTGACTCCCAGATCATTATAAACGCAATGGTTTCCAATTCCCCAGCTTTGGATCTTAAGCTAGCTAGGCTGATATCCAGAATTAAGGGCTTGGAAAATGCTTTTCAGAAGTTGAATTACTACCATGTGCTGAGAACTCATAATAAAGACGCGGACATTGAAGCCAACAAAGCTGCCCTCCTCTCTGCCGGGGTCAAGATGAAAGACGGAGAAGAATCATGGGAACCCATACCATAAGCTGATTATCGTCATGTTTTACTGCTTGATCTTAAATAAATTTGTTTGTATCTCCAAGTGGGGAAAAATTTCAAAAATCGAATCTATAAAATCCCTATCAAGGAAGAAGTCCTCAAGCTTCAGTAGCATTCTCAGTCTCAACAGTGAGACGCACCAGGATTTAGACATCCTCATTGTAAACAGATTTTTGGCATTCAAGCCAAGATGAATACAAACACTCCATAACTGTTTCTTTCAAAAAAAAAAAACAAAGTTCTTAAATTTTTAGGGGCATCCGATGGTATGAATTTTGAAATGACAGATTGAGTTGTTATGCTACCTTTACCTTCATATTTTTTTATTTATGTATTTTACTATAGTATTTCTCACATTATGTGGCAACTAGTTCAAATATGCAAATTAATTAAATAATGAGTTTCCAATATTAGCCTATGCGGAACCTTTTAAGGGTTGATGTCTATTTGCATTCTTGACATTGAATTATGCTCCAGCCATGTCAATTGGAACTTGAGGCACTGAAATTTTCTTTTTCATGTGCATAAATCATGGACATTTTATACACTCAAAATCACCAAGACATTGATGTTCCCACTCAATGATAGTGATCTTTCAATATTTGCTTGCTTTTGAACATTGAGTACAAAATACTTATGATATTTGTAGTTTGAGTGGGTCTAATGGTTAAAAACATGGTGTTTTTTGGTAAGAGATCGTAGGTTCAAATCTAGAGTGAGTAGAGTATGTACACCTCTATAGGTTCAAGTAGTCAAATAACTGCATGGAGGGGTGTCCCTTGTTCAACAAACAAAGGAATTCCATAGACTTTGTCTTTCAATTAAACAATTAAGTTAGTGGCAACATGGGTATTTGGAAAATTATTTTAGAATTTATGCACCTTACAAGACTACATTAACTCATATAATCTATACATAAATATAATGAAAATTTGTAATGTGTTGCATCATAGAAAGGTTGGGAGTAACTCTTAGTTGGTCATAGGTAGCCTAATCAATGCCTTTCTTAATCTATAAAAGTCCATGATGATTTTGAAAGCGAGTGGGTAGTAGTTCTTACTCATGTCGTATATAGCCTAATGAGTACTTTTCTTTATATGGAATGATACTATATACAACAAAAAAAAAAAAAAAAAATTGTATTGTGTGCTTCTTTAAAAATTCTTATAATACATCACATTATAAAAAATTTAAAATAGGCTCTTCACTTTGGCTCTTTCATTCATGGTAAAATCAAGATTGGGCTTTTGAAAGTAGCGTTATTCTAGAGGATGCCAACAATATTTTTCACTTCATAAGGGTTTTAACCTATCTTTAGTCTTTGTTGATTTTTTTGGACGATTTTACTTATAAAAATAAAGATGCGTCGACATTTTTCTCACTTGCTAATTTAGAATCAAAAGAAAAAAAAAAAAAAAAAAAACTTACTTTATATTTGTTTGAATTGTTTAACTCAAATTGATGGAACATGGTGATATGCATCAAGTGAGTGTGAAGTCGATTTTTTTAATTTTATTAATGTCCTCAATGCTAGGAAAATGTAATGGAACTGGGTGACACATTAACATGTAAGGTACTTAGTGAGGCATTACTTCTCTTCTAAGAAAAAGATATCTAATCCAAGTGTAATACCAAGGGGAGAGAGACTTTTACAATATACAAAACTTTTTTGTGTGGTTCTGGGACTCAAGGCCTATTTGCTCTATTTAACTGAAATAAAATGAGAGGAAATGAGGCAAGGAATACTTTGTAAAGCTTAGCTATGAGGGTTTAGGTTCAAGGCTTAGTCACTGCACAACTAAAATAAAATGACATGAAATGAGACAAGAACTTGCAAATTATTAGTTATATGTTATGACATTAAAGTTAAACACAAAGTAACAAAATTTGCAGTTGAATCAACCATTTTGTATGAAAATTCAGCCAAGAATTTAAATTGGCTAAATTCCCCCTCAAATCTACATTTGATTGATTCAAAAACTTAGAAAACCACTTCTATGTAGTCAAGGACTCCCTCTCCAACGCATGAACCTTTTCCCTTGGCTTCCCATTGTCTTCTGAGGTTGTGTTACACTATAATCCTATAAGCTCACTAAGGGTGCCACACTCCAACATGACAAATTCTAAGATATAATGTGAGAGGGGGGTCTAGGAAATTCTTGTTACCATGGGAAGGCCTTGCCATGTTTAGTTCAACGCTACGGGAGCATAATGTTCTTGTAGAAGGAGAGATGGTGCTTTTGCAATTGTGGGAAATAGAAACACCATGCTTTATGGTGCTTCTCAATACAATATTATAAATTCATGGAGAAAGATCAATGGTACCTTGAGTAGAACTATACTAATGCGTGGATGCAGGATGAACTCATAAAATTCATTTTTGACTATCATCACAATGAACTACATTTAAATTGGTTACCAAGGTTTTGGGCGAGAGCAAGACTCATGGATTCATTTTTTACTACCATAACAATGAACTATATCTAAATTAATTATAAATAATTAACACATTATTAAAAATATTTTTTATCTTTCAAATTTAATTAATAATTATAAAACTAAAATTACTAATATTTATAACATAAAACCTATAATATTATATATTTAAATATTAATAAAAAACATTTATATTTTTTTTCAATATAAAATCCAAATCCAAATTTATTTTACAACAACCATAACTTGAAACATGTTTACTTAAAACATGGTTAGTTATTATTTTGCAATCTTCTTAAAACATGGTTAGTTATTATTTTGCAATCTTCAAAAGTTAAAAATGTAATTTTTTGAAATGCGTTTACAATAGGATAAACAAATATCCATTCAATACATTTTTATATAATCATGTTTTTAAAATATACATTCAATACATTTTTATATAATCACGTTTTTTAAATTTATAAAAATAAAAATTATTGATTAAAAAATTTAACAATCATAGAATCATTTTTTTTATTTTGTTTAAGGATATGCTAGCTAATTATTATTTTATTATCGTATTAATTTTAAATTAAAAATTATTAAAGAAAAAAATAGGGTGGTTTTTTTTATTTTGAGAGAAGGAGATGTTTATTTTATTATTGTATTAATTTTAAATTAAAAATTATTAAAGATAAAAATAAGGTGGTTTTTTTTTATTTTGAGAGAAAGGAGATGTTTATATATATATATATATATATATATATATATTATTTTAAAAAAATAAATGAGAAAATCATATTTTTTATTAATATTTTTAATAGTAAGTAGATAATTAATAATGGTTGTATCCATTGTATAGTTGAAGATGGTTTTGAGTATGTTCTAAAATTATTTTTTGCTTGACTATGAGTTCGTCTTCTTTGCATGCAAGTAAATAGGTTAATGACCCAAGACCCAGAGGCTTCTGAAAGGAGTGAAAATTTGCCCCCTTGCAGATCACCAACGAGTAATTCTAGATGACATAGTTTTCCTTGAGTAACATTATATGTTAATCAACATTGGATATAGCATTAAAAAATGGCGCGTCTTTATTGTTTGACCAATTTGTTAGGTTGGGTTTTCTCTTTTTGTTATATATACGATTTTCTAATTTTTCCATTAAGTAAAGTTATATAAATTAAATATTTATTTATTATAAGTAATTATAAATTTATCCTTCATCATTCATGTTAGATCTAAGACTTTTGTGATCCATAATGTTGATATCAGTCTTCTGGATTAATCACATAGCTAGGATTTGGTCGATGTTTCGAACCAACTAATGTGGTTCATCCTCAGGACAAGGTGAGAAATCAATAGATCTAAGGGAATAAATAGCAAGGATGCATCACTGCCCAGAGTTAGCCATTGGAAATTAGCCATTAGGTAATTTGTTAAATTGTTCAATGATTTAGTTAGAGAATAGTTGTTATGTAATAAATAAATATTTAGTTTCGAAATTATAAAATGATAATATTAAAATTTAGTTATAAAATAGTTGTTGTGTAATAAATAAATATTATATTTCGATATTATAAAAGGAATATTAGTATTAAATATTATATTAAGAATTATCTAGAAATAATTAATCTTAGATATTGTAATATTATTGTCTAGAAATATCTAAATTATTGATGGAAAGTTGAGATGGAGAGACTGATTGAGCTCTGGAGTAGCCATGAAACCCTAGCTGTGCCTCGGCACCTCTGCGCCCTTGCTGCTCTGTGGCCCGTGGCTTTAGGCCCTCTGCCCTCCTTCTCCGCGTTCCTTTTTGAGTTTCTACGGTTCAGAGCGCACGTCTTCTGTTGAGAGGGACGATTAAGCCGGGCTCGCCCTCATGGAGGTCCCGAGCTCGCCCCAGGCAGGCCCGCCTTCATCTGCTGAAGCTTTCTCTCGGCTCTTGGCTTGCTTGCCACAGAAGAAGAAAAGTGAAGCAACCAAGTTTGTCAAGAGGCTGGAAGACATTCCCGAAATGTCCCTACCGCCAGAGACCCCGATTCAAGTCGCCCTCTCCTTAGCTGAGCGGGCTCTTGTTGGCTAGTTCACCGGTCTATGGCCTTCTCCTAAGACCACTGAGTCCTGGGTAAACAGGAACTGGGCTCCCCTGATCAAGGGCAGCGTCACCTCTTACTTCTTAGGACAAGGGTTTTTCCTCTTCAAATTCACCTCAAAGGATGACAAGGATCTGATCTTTCAGAATGGCCCCTATTTCATGGGCCCCCAGGGCTTGTACCTCAACAGATGGACGTCGGATTTCGACCCTGCAGTCGATGTCCCCTCGACTGTTCCTATATGGGTCAGACTTCCTAATCTCCCAGTCCATTGCTGGAACTGGGACTCGCTGAAACACATCAAAAATGCCCTTGGGAAATTCATTGATAGGGAAAACAGCAAAGATCAATATGACTGTGCTCGTATCTGCGTAGAAGTAGATCTAGAGGTGGGTCTCCCGGAAGCCATCAAAATCAAAGTAGGAAACTGGACCCATTTGCAGAAGCTGGACTACGAGCAGTTGCCTTTCAAATGCCGAAAATGCCATGTCTACGGCCACTTTGCCAGAGGTTGCCCAACCAATGTGGAACCAGATAAGGGTAAAGAAGAAGGTTGGAATCAGGTCAAGCGCACCAGGAAAATCCAAAAGCAGGTTGGTCCAAACGGAAGAGGTCCTCAGGCCCTCCCTCCGCAACCCCCCCAGAATGGATCAAGAAAATAAATTCGCCCCTCTAAGCTCGCAAATAGAGGAAACTCAGGAACCAGAAAATCAAAAATCAACCCCACCCTCTAAAGGTACCCCCAAAGGTTTTGGAAATGGAGTTGAGCAAGCTGGAAGCGGTGTTCTAGCAATAGATATGGCAATGGTTGAGAGCTCCAAAGGAAACATTGTCGAAGCAGAGGAAAAGGAGCATGAATCGAAGTGTTCGGAGGAAGAAGGGGAAATAAGAGAATCCCAAGCTTCGATAAGGAGATCCACAAGAGGCCGCAAATCAGATCGGGAAAAAAGAGAGCAGGAAACTTTCAAGGATAAACTTCAAGGCAGCCAACCAACCCTTGAGAAGCTACTAGCATCAAAAGTAAAGATGGCGAGAAACCAGCCCCAAGGCTCTAAGGGAGCCAACCAGAAATATAAATGATGAAGATAGTCTCCTGGAATTGTAGAGGTATGGGGAGCAGAATCAAAGAAGAAGCCATTAGAAGTTTAAAAAGAACATAAACTCCTAACATACTTCTCATCTAGGAGACCAAACTGGAAGACTCTATCTTCCTTCAGGCAAGCAAGAAACTCTGGAACAAATGTGAGGCGAAAGCTATCTCAGCCCGAGGGGCTTCCGGAGGGCTAGGCACTCTTTGGAACGCTAGCAAATTCTCATTCGTCTCTGAGACCCTCAATACTCACTGGCTGCTCTTAAAATTGCAGCACTTAGACTCAAAAGAGATTATCAGTCTCTTCAACATGTACATCCCCGTGAACGTTGTGGAAAAAAGGCTTGCTGGGACTCCATAAGAACCCAAGCAGATCTAGTTAATCTTGAGAATATCATCATAGCAGGAGATCTCAATCTCACTCTCTTATCAGCAGACAAGAGAGGAGGCAGCATTGTTCGAGATCCGGCTAGGGAATGGGCAGAGGACCTTATGCAGGACTGGGACCTGCTGGACATCAAGCCAATCTCTGGTAAGTTCACTTGGACTAATAAAAGAATTGGTCCTAGCCACATTGCTGCTAGATTGGATAGATTCTTAATTCAAAGCTCTTTTCTTTTGCTTGGATTAGAGGCTAGAGTTCATATCCTCCCATGCAGCACTTCGGATCATAAACCCATCAAGCTGGAACTGGTGTTTCAGCTTGACCTAGGTCCAATTCCCTTCAGATTTAGTCCGCTCTAGGCTAAGGAATCAGACTTCATGCATTTAGTTAAGGGCATCTAGATGCAGCCGGTCAAAGGCTCCCCCTTTTTTGTCTGGGAGGAGAAGCTCAGAAGAGTGAAAAGGGCTTTAAAAAGCTGGGCCAAATCTCTGCCCAATCCAGCAAATGAAAGAAAAAATCTTCAATGCAGACTGGAAAATCACCACCTCCAAGCTGAAACAGCTGACATAACTAAAGAGTTTCTAGACAAAGAAGCCCAGCTACAGCAAAACTACCACAAGGCTTGTCTAGCAGAAGAAGAATATTGGAGACTTAAGTCACGCAGTCTTTGGCTTAAAGCAGGGGACAGGAACTCTTCCTTCTTCCATAAACAAGCTCAGGCAAGGAAATGTACCAATTCCATTTCCCAAATCAAAGATGGCACTATTACTCATAAAGACTATGCAAGCATAAAAAAAGCAGCCTCCCTTCATTTTAAAAGCTTGTATAGTGAAGATAATAATCTGGACCAAAGCTCTGATATGATTGACGTGGTTCCCTCCTTGATTACTGTTGAAATGAATCACCTTCTTGAAGCTAAAGTCACTAAGAATGAAGTCAAGGATGCCCTCTTCGCCATGGACCCAGACAAAGCCCCTGGACCGGATGGATTTACAGCCAGATTCCTCCAATCTTGCTAGCAGATTGTGGAAAAAGATCTATACAAAATGGTTATTAAGTCCCAAGCTTGCCAGAAAATCGGAGGCAGCACGAACTCTGCTTTTCTTGCTCTCATCCCCAAAGAGAAAGGAGCCAACACATTCAACAGGTTTCATCCGATATCGTTATGTAATATTGGTTACAAACTGATTACTAAAGTCATTGCTAATAGACTTAAGCTCATCCTCCCCAAAGTCATTCCGGAAAACCAAGGAGGATTCATTCAAGGGAGACAGATAGTGGACAACTACATGCTAGTTCAAGAGGCAATCCACTCAAGTATGAGTCGCAAGGAAAAAGGTATGGTTGTCAAGCTTGATTTAGCAAATGCTTTTGATAGAGTCAAGCATAGTTTTCTGCTGAAAGTCTTACACAAACTTGGATTTGGGGAGAAGTTTATAAATTGGATTCGGGCCTGCATTTCGGAGCCTTGGATCGCCCCATTAGTAAATGGCAGAGCTGCTAACTTTTTCAAAGCCACAAGAGGGCTCAGGCAGGGGTGCCCTCTTTCACCCCTTCTTTTTGTTCTTCAAGCCTCTGTCCTCAGCTTCTATTTAGACAAAAAAAATGATGGACCAGGAAATTTTTGGGCTTTGTATAGCAAGAGGTGTTAAAAACATCAATCATGCCCTCTTTGCGGATGACACTTTGTTATTGGGAGCTGCCTCTGTGCTTATAGCCTCTAGATTTAAAGGTGTCCTAGACGAGTTTTGTTTGATTTCGGGAAGCAGTTTAAACAATGGCAAATGTCATATCTATTGTTGGAACACCACTTCCAGCATGCTCAATTCCATTTCCAGAACCTTTGGTTTCGCAGCCTCCTCAAACTGGACTTCCTTCAAGTATCTGGGCCTTCCTGTATTTCTTAAAAGAGCCTTCAGCAGAGATTGGCTTCCCCAACTAGAGAAATTCAAGAACAAACTGCTTGCCTGAGGCTTTTCCTGGCTCAACATAGCTGGTAAGTCTGTTCTTATTAAATCAGTCCTTAACAGTCTTCCCTTATTCAATTTTCTGTTCTTCTTGCTCCCTCTGCGATTCTCAGAAAAATGGAGGGGATCATTCGGAAATTTTTTTGGAAATGGGGCAAGAAAAATGAGAAAAAGATTCCGCTAGTCAGCAGGGATTCCATCTCCAAACCGCTCTTGGAAGGAGGCTTGAATTTCAAAAACCTTGAATTTCAAAATATCACCATGGGAGCTAAGCTCATTTGGAGAATTATTGCTCCTAACCCTGGCTGGGCTCATCTAGCTCTTTGGAAAAAATACTTTAAGGGAAAGCGCTCCCGCTGTCTAGACCATCCTCAGTCGCTCCTGAATACGCCCTTCCAGAAGCTTTATTCAAAAGCATGTCCACTTATAAATTCTCATGCCTACTGGGTTCCAGGCAATGGAAAAAGGATCAACCTTTGGACAGACAGAATTATGAACAACGAGCCGCTGGGAGACTGTCCCTCTCTCCAAGCATTGCGCAGTTGGATGAACGATGTTGGAATGCGTTCCCTGTGGGATATCTCAGCCTGGCAGGATTCACATTGGGCTGGCTGGAAATTGGAAATGCCCCCAAATTTATCTATATAACGCGAGGAACTGCTCTCCAAGCTTCACGGATTGGCTCCATCGCGGATGCGAAGCAGGGATTCTAGAGGTTGGGGTGTGCAGGCTGGTGGTTATTTCGTTGCTCAGGGATATGCCAAGTTGTGCGAGCGCCCCCATGTGGCCATGAATCCAGAGCCATGGAAAGGGATATGGCATTACCCCTCTCTACCAAAAATCGACTTCTTCAGTTGGCTATTATGCCATTCCAAAATCTTGACTGACGATAATCTGCAGAAGCGTGGCTTCCACGGCCCTTCAAGGTGCAGACTTTGCAAGGTAAATCAGGAAAGCGTCTCACATTTGATGCTAGAATGCTCCTTTACTTTGCAGATCTGGTCCGTGCTACTGGAAACTTTGAGTTCCAACTTCGAGTTACCTTCCTCCACTGCTGATTTTTTTGTCAAATGGCTGCAAAGGTATCCTAGCCCTCCTCCAAAAAACAAAATTATTAGAGCTGCTTGGATTATTCTCCCTAAAATTACCTGCTGGCAGATCTGGCTTGAGCGAAACAAAAGGATTTTCAGAAACTGCGAGCAGGATGTCAAGCTAGTGACAGTTAAAATTAAATGCCAGTTAAAAGAGTGCCTGAGAGACCACAAAGATGATTTAAATCTCACCCAGCAAGATAAAAATTGGGGATCTTCTCTCGACTTACAGTTCCAAAAATTGGTAAAGAGTATCTCCCTCCCAAAAGCTTGGCAAATAAGGGCTACAGCAAAAGAGCTCCAGGGATGGATTGCAAAACATCAGAGGCACTCTCTATTTTTTGATGGGGCTGCTAAGGGCAATCCTAGAAGAGCTGGTGCTGGAGGAGTTATATTAAACCCAGCTAGTTTTAGGATTCACAGTTTCGCCTGGGGTTTGGGCATCGCTTCCAGCATCCAAGCAGAGGCTTTGGCTCTTTTTCAAGGACTCAAGATTCTGAAAGTGTTGAACATCAGGGAGGTTAACGTTATTGGAGACTCACAGGTTATCATTAACACTATGGTGACTCATTCTAAGCCAATGGACCTAAGGATGATTCACAGAATTGCAGACCTTGGTGACTCTTTCCAGAATTTAAATTTCTATCATGTGTTGAAAGCCAATAGTAAGGAGACGAACACTGGAGCTAAAAAAGCAGCCCTTCTTACGGATGGTGCTCTGCTCAGAGGCGGACAGGAAATATGGGAACCAAATCCTTAATTTAGAAAATTGTCATGTTTTATTGCTTTCTGTTAAATCAGTTTGTTTGTACCCACAAGCTTGGGAAAATCTCTGAAATTGACCACATAGTTGCAGCGAAGAAGAGATGTGAGCTAAACATAATTGTCACGGACTTGCAAAACTATTCGGCATTTATCGTTTTAGACTCACCTTTTGTAATCCGCTCTTTGGCATTAAGGCCAAGTTTCTAATATATCCACTACCCGTTTCTGTAATATATATATATATATATATAGTCTAGAAATAATTAAATTATTAATATAGTTTGTTAGGGTTTGACTTATGGTATTAGAAACTAGCTCTTATGAAGTAATATTATTTAGGAATCATAAGGTAAAGGTTTTAATAGTAATATTATCAATAAATAGTTAGTTTAAATAGTGTAATTTGTAAGGGTCTCACCCTAGTATTTAATTCATTAATAATTTAATAATATTAATTCATATTATAATATTATAGAGAGATTGTAAAATTAAATCCATCAATAATGTATTCCTCTTAATATTATTATTGTAGAGATTAATAATATTAAAATCATTATTAATTACTATGATACTAATTTTAATCTCATGTCTTAATATCTATAAAAATAGGAAAGAGGAAAACATAATCACATTGAAAAGGAGGATAGCTAATTCATCATTCATGTTTATAATTATTAATTATAAATAATTATAAGTCTACTATAATAAGATTGAATGTTAAAATGTTGTGATCATTTGTGTGTATTATATGTATTATTTATATATACTTGTCTGTTATTATGTTTATGATTCGAGGAACTATTTTGTGGTCTAAGAAATTGTGACCATAGAAAATTTTAGGGGCGAATGTTCGCCCTTTGGCGAAATTAAGGGGTTTTAAATTTTTAGTGGGCGAATATTTTGTATCATAGTACATTTTTACAAATCACCTCAAATAGCCCACCTTATTTTAAGGGAGAGGGTAAAATGGTAAATTTAGCCCTTGAAATTAGGAGTTACAACCTTCCATTCGCCCATTTTCAAGAATAGGTTTTATTTAAGTGAATCCTATGGGCCAAAGGCCCAAATACCATATTTATAAAAGAGGTATGGTAAATTAATAAAAATATAAATAAATGAGAGGTATGGTAAATAAATAAAACATTTTTTATATTTACTCCGTAAGTCACCTTATATACATGCGAGGGTGTAAACAAATAAAAATATAAGTAAAGTGGAGGCATGGTAAATAAATAAAACGTCTTTTTATACTTACTCAAAAGGTATGGTAAATAAATAAAAATATAAATAAACCAGATGCATGGTAAATAAATAAAACCTCTTTTTATATTTAGTCCATAACCCTCGTTCTATTTATGAAGGCTCAAGAAAGAGGTTTTGTTTAAGTGAATCCTATGGGCCAAATACCATATTTGTAAAGGAGGTATGGTAAATTAATAAAACTATAAATAAACGAGAGGTATGGTAAACAAATAAAACATTTTTTCTTATATTTACTCCATAAGTCACCTTATATTTACGAACACTCAAAAAATGTGTTATATTTAGGTGAAACCTATGGGCAAAATACTATCGGACAAATACCATGGACTAGATTGTTATTAATACCATGCAAAAAAACATTATTAACCCTAATATTAGTATTAATAAAAATGGAACATGGTATTGTCCCATGGTATTCACCAAAATGGCACATGGTATTGACCCATGGTATTCACCTGGAATGTAGCCTATTTAAATGGGGGAATTAAACCAGCATAGATCCATCTTACTCTGGATCTACTAACCCCCGAGAGGTATCAAATAAATATCATGATATGCAATCTACATAAAGTGAAAAAATATTGGATCTGATCAAGAGTAAAAATGGATGTTGTAATTTAATGTATGTTAAACATTTTAGCTTGGTTAAAATAAAAATCAACTATTAATTTTATTAATTTTTATAAATTACTAATAGTAATTTTTAAGCTCTAGGTTTATGATAACCCATGGTATTGATGCATGGTAATACCATGGTATTCATGTGAGCATAGACTATTTAAAGGGGAAATTCTATCATCTTATATTCATCTTAATTCTGGGTCTACCAAGTGCTCAGAGGGATAAATAGATTTCATCCCCCTAAGAGTGGTGGTAGATGTGGAGTTAAGATGGATATAGGTTGGTTTTTATGATAATGAAGATATTAAATAGACTTAGGAAATTATATTGTAAAAACATCTTAAGGTGAATGGTTAAAGCATAGACATTGGACAAGTATATTTGTATACTTCTATTTTAAACTGAAACAAATCCAAGGCTCAAAGGAATGGATTGATTGCACTAGTCATCCTTCTATAACTTTCCAACATATGCTAGAGTAAACATATTGTAATTTGGGTAATTTTTCTAATTGAAAACAAGAACATACTTGTGTATTGGCAGGGTGGTTACGAGGTCCCTAGAAGTGATGAATTTGAATTTTTTCTTGGTTTTATATATAGTATTAGGTTTTTTCTCATGCTTTCTGTGAATGGCATGGGTGAATTTTATCCTACACCCACTAGGTTATCGATATGTAATTTCGGTAATTTTGATTTCAAAAGATATTTAAAGAAATGCAATGATTTCATTTGCGTATTCAATAAACACAAGATTTTATAATTGAGTAAAATATTCGCCATGCCTGGTGAGAGATTCGCCAAAAAATTATATATACATATCATATTATTGATAAAATCGCCTTCCATTTTTCCTATATACCATGGAGATTCGCCCATTTATTATACATGTAAATTTAGGGGGGGTTCTTAAAATTTTCCCTGATTGTGACCTAGGTGCATCTAAGTTGTCAAATCTATCCTCGACTTGGGCCACGCCAACCCTTAACATGGTTGGATTTTTTTGGGTGTCTACTCTTGATTACCATGAGTTTCAAACTTTGGTCATTTCATTGAACAAAATCCTCGAAATCCAATTGCGTTAATGAGATTTGACCTCGAAATAAAGAAAGGCGTGGGAGTGAGCCTTGATCCACTTATGTGTGCACATGTTACAAAACCATTTGTATAAATTTTGTGGGTCTAACCACACATTTAAGCACTATCTCAAGGTGTCCCTTGGCTTCCGAGGTGAGCGACACTCATGATAATTGAACCTTGCCTTGCCCAACGGTGAAAAAAAACCTTGCTTCCCAACATTGGATCCAACCCCATTGGGTTGTTAATAAAATATATTAGCAAAATGGTGTTGGGTATGTGTTATATTCTTTGAATGACTAGTTCCATACATGATTTGTTGCACTAGCACCCCCCTCCCCCCTTTAAAAACAAAAAATAAGGGTGGCTTTTGTGTTTATTTTTAGTGGTTTTTAGCACATCGTTTTAAAAACAAAAAATAAGGGTGGCTTTTGTGTTTATTTTTAGTGGTTTTTAGCACATCGTTTTAAAAACAAAAAATAAGGGTGGCTTTTGTGTTTATTTTTAGTGGTTTTTAGCACATCATTTTTTATTTTGGTTATTTTGTGGTGTGTGGCGGTTCAATCCGTGGTTTTCTAAATTTGGTCAAGGAATTGAGGTTTTAATTTAATTTGGATTAATAAATTGAGGGGTTTTGGATATCATAGGGTCCTATATATTGTATTCTAAACAATAGAGTTTATTGATGAAAAAAAAATGTGATTCCAATTTCATAGTTTAGGTTTCAAAAATAAATATGATAGGTTATTGTAATTATTTTATTTATTTATTAAAAATCTATATATAAATTACATTACTAAAGAGTTAAAAAAAAATTTTATATATATATATATATATATATATATATATATATATAAATAAAATATTATGAAAAATAATAATAAATAAGTAAAATATAATGTACCTGAATGCTGTTTATGCATCTACTTGTAACCTTTTATTTTTTTATAAAAAGTTCGATGTTTTTCTTTTGGAAAAAGTAAAATATAATGTGAATTTTAATGATTATTAAATATTAATCGAAAATAAAGGGGTGGAAAGAGTGGGGAGAGGAGGGGATTTTTTGCCCTAAGAATCAAGAAGAACATAGGTATGCTTGGGTTTAGGTCACACTTCAACCAATGTTGTTGAAGCCTATGCCTATATCAGGGTTTGAGGCAAATTGCGAATATGGGAATTTAGGAGGTGATTGTTTTTGGTGATTCCTCAAATATAATTCACCATATATATATTCAAGATATCTCCCCTCATATACAAAGTTAAGTCAGATTTTCAAGCGGATTTATCAATTGTATCAATCTATCCTCAAGAATAAATATCTCATGTTCTCAAATCAAACAACTCCAAGGCTAAACACATGACTAATTTGGAGTTGAGGCTAAATCAAGGTGAACTTTCATGGCAGGGGAAAAAGAGGCATGTCTTCCTTCCTTAATGGTTAATCAAGAGACTCAAAAATCAAAGCGGAGGAATAATTCCTCATGGTTTAATGTAACATTTTGATGCTTTATAAATTTTGATTTTTGTTAGGTTAGTATTGGAGAATGTACAAGTGGGATACTCTAGATATTGTAGCATTTTGTTCAAAAGCTCCAAAGGTCAAAATTATGTATCTAGTTTTTTATATACACACCATTCCAGCTATGTCCACTGGTTTCAACTTGCTTATGTAAATCATGTATCTAAACTAAGATTTTGCTCAATGTTTTTTAATATGATAGTTATTCTTAATTCTTATAAAAAAAATATCAATAAGCCCCAGATGGGGTGACATGCATGGAAGAAAGGGGGGACATGATGCCACCGCCGCACCTGGTGAATGGGTTGGGGAACGTGGCATCTCGTCCCTAATGATAGTTAATTGCACATGAAAAGGCATTCAACATGTAGTTGGTAGTAGAGAGGAAACTTTGTTGGGAGGAGACAAGCATGCTAGCCAAGAAGTTGAAGCATGTGATGAGTGTGCTGGAAAAGATTTTAAGTATGGAATTGTACTTGGGGAGACCTATAGAGATTAAATTCGAGAGAGTCAAGGACCATAATCCATTGATAGGGGGTCAACCTAGGGAGGATAACACCTATGCATGGTTCTTGGAGGTTGGTGGAATGCTAGTCTTGATAATAAATTAATTGAAGCATCTCAACTTAAAGCTTGTTTGATTGAAAGGAAGTGGATATTTCCAGCCTCACAAGATGATGACAATCTGAGAGGTATAGGCCAATTTCACTTAGCAGTCCTAGTTAGAGTCAATGTCAATCTCGCACTCTAGTGCCATCTGTAAACATATGAGAAAACTCAAAGGTTCTTTGGCTTACCTCAACTTAATTAGATAACTTTCAAGTTTATGGGGGTTGTCACTAAGTGGGACAGTGTCTAGTGGCACCACTTTTGGCGTCAGGTAGTTCCTTACCCCCCTTACTAAATTTTACGTTGGATTTGGTCTTGCTTTGTGACGCAAGAGGCACAGTCATCCTCTATTTCTAATATGTCAGTATTTTAATTAGTTGTTTCCTTTCTATTCCTTGGGGGTTTTTTGGTGCTAGTATCACTTCTTCTAGAGTTGCATGTTGGCTGTGGAAATTATTCTTTTATGGGCTAGTCTAGTATGGCGATTACTATTGGGGTCGGGAAGTATTATTTGTTAATATGGATGGGCTACCCCTGCTCCAAGATCTCTTAGTGTCTTTGTCTATGTTATATCTATATGGTGTAGTGGTGTGTCTCAAACATATTTATTTTGGGGTTGGTGCAACTAGGATTGACGAAATTTCATGGTGGTGGTGATGGGTAGGTCACACTGGCATTAAGACTGTAGCACTTCTAGAGGGGTGTTTGTATGATTCTGCTTACTATCAGGTGTTGTTTTGGATATCTTCTTGGAGTTAGGTCAAGATTGTGTGCAAGTGTAAGGAGATTGGGTTGAAAAAGAATGGATTCGGGGTAATCATTTGTATTAGAAAGTTATCATTATCTTTTGAGGCTGCAAATGTTGGGTCTTGGATTCACACAGTGAGAGGAGTGGTTGGCAACTGTGTATCAATCTTCATCAAGGGAGGCATTTTTAACCATTGAACTATTTGCAGGTTGGGCATTCATGTTCTGTCAAAGGGAACGATCTCAATGTGGGGATGCATATTATCGGGAGAGAGCCCAATGTGGAAACACTCAGATGCATCATTGTGTAGCCGGGTTCGCTTCACGCTATCGAGAACTTGCACTAGACCATATTCAGGCATAAATTACCTAGGTGGAAGGAGAGGCATAATCCCATAGAACCTCCATCTCTGATACTGAGGTGATGATGGAATAGAAAAAATGGACACCAAACATCGGACATACAAGGGGAATATTCAACCAGTACATGCATAAGATAATTTTGTATTGGAAAATGAAGCTTATGCTCAGAAGGATGATTATGAACCACCATAAATCCTGGATAGACATTATCCAATCATTGGATCACCTGCGCAATCACCTTCATGCTCTTGATCAGAGGATGGAGTGAGTTGAGCGCCACTTAGGCATTCCCCCAACTGTAGGACATCCTCTAGAAGGCCCACCAGACCCCATCCCGGTGGCAAGTTTAGACTCAGACCCTGTGGTTTGATGATACTTTGACTATGTTAGTTATTTTTCTTTATGATGTGTCCTATGCATATGGCTAGTTAGGCCTGTGTGTTAGCCTCAACTTGGATATTTTTGTAATAATGGACTCCCAAGTATCTATGTCCTCATTGAGGAGAATCTTCTTTTCGTTATGATCAAGTCTCCCATGTGAGAGATTGATCTAGAATATGTAATCCTTGTTATACATCTCAGTGCAGTCTTGTTTTTCCAGATAATAGAATTTCAACACACAAATTAAAATTTACATTTTGATTTTTTTTAATTCATCTTTACTTTCCATAAATTTGAATCTCACATGACTTGATGCTAGTTCTATTATCACTTACAACTATCATAAGATTGATTATCTTATAACACTCATTTTTTCTTTTGGAGAATTCAAGACTAATTGATCACCAATTAATGATAAACAATATTTGTCATTATCTTACGATGAAAATGTTAATGAATTCAATATCAATTTGTCACCAATTAATGATTGACCATATATATCACATATCTTATGATCAAAATATGTATATGGTTTGTAACAGGGAATTCAAAATATAAAACATTTTCATTTTTTTTTTTAAGTTGATGTATTATGATATTTGTGGTATATGTTGTCGTTTATTATACACTTTCCTATTTAGAGATTTCCTATTTACTGTAAGTATTAGAATCTGTTACCATTTTTATTAGAAATTTGGCTTATTGTTTTTTTAAAGCTAGATTATTTATATTACTTTCAAAAAGAGTGATACACATAGTAATTATTTGTTATTGGTTTCCCAAGTGGGAAACCATACTAGCAGCAAAGAAATTAACATTTAAATTAAGAAACATGCTTATAATACTAACATTAAATAAATTCTTTGCTAAGAGATTTACTTGCTTGGTATTTTTGTTGTTGGAGAGTCCACCTATACCCATGGCTAAGGTTCACTCTCATTGTCAGATGATGAAAATTCAATATTTTTCAAGTGCTTGACAAGGATTGAGACCTTTTTGTTGAGCTTATCAACTTTCTTTATCAAATATGCCATGCATATGACCAACTCTTAGTTAGTATTAGCTCTTTCAATTAAGACTCTTCCCATGAGGATCTTGATGTGCTAATATAGGTTTATAGTCTACATATAATATGTTTTACTTTCCCTGGTGGAGTTCCCCACCTCAAAAATCCAAGCCCTAGTGTCATGTTCAACATGTTTGTCCGGAATGAAGCACCTGGATTATCCAACTTGCTCCTCTATATCAAAGATGGCCCATTGGAAAACTACATGGATAATATCCCTGTAGCACTCCATGGTTGCTTGCAAAGTGGTTTAGGTCTGGGTGTGATGACTAGAAGGAGGGTTATGCTCTAAGGTTGGGTAAAATCCAAGGCACCCCCTTATTCCACCATGTTGTGAAACCAAAGGACAATGCATGGGCATTGAGCTTACCTTGAGATAGGGGTGATAAACTTAGGGTAAAGAAAACAATAGGAAAGGGAGTGAGGCGACGCTATAGTAGGGATGGAAGACTAGAAGAAGATGAGAATCAAACCCAGAGATCCATTGAAGAAGAAAAGGGAATTCTTTGTGGAGAAATAGGGTTGGCAAGAGACAAAATAGAGAGAGAAAATAAAAAAGGTGGCTAGGAAGATCATCAGAGAGTGGCTAAGGGATTACTAAGCCAAGATGAAAAGGCCCCCCACAGTTAATATACCTAGCAAAGAGAGAGATAAAAATCATAAGCTAAAAAATCCAATGTTTGAGCTTAGAGTTGCTAGCAAGATGTCTACAATTGAAACACAATTCGAAATTATATTGATAAGAAACCTGAATTTCTTGCGGCTACCATGAATTTCTTTGATGATGGAGCTTCCCCATCTGCTTGAATTTCAACTGAGGAGTACCACAATCCCAACGAGCCTATAAGCCTCCATGAATTAGCCTTTCAAGACAAGCAACTTTGCAAAAGAAACCTGAACGGGTAGCCTGCTTGGTCAAAACCCCTATGCCAGTATGCTAGTCCTTTGTCAAGAGGCGTAGGTTTGATCCTTCAGGTCTGCTCAGGTAAAGGATTCGATACACAAGCCGAATGGGTATGTGGCCTCTTCAGGTGGGCCCACCCATGGTTCATTACATTGAAAAAAAATGCAAAAGCTCCTAACAACCCATGGATGATGGATTAAACTCATGCAATCATTGACTAATAGATTGCATTTAATCTCGATCTGTCATCCTGAGCTATTATTCCACCTCCATTCCCCATATATTTCCATTATATCACTCAAAATTCCCTTGCAAGTAGATCTCTCGATTAATTAACCTTTCCCTCAAGTCTTCATGTTGAAAACAAAGTATATTTCGAGTTCTTTCAGACTGTATTTCAAGTTGGCCAAGGTGTGGTGTACGAGCAACCATGTAAGCCACCATTTGGAGGGCAGCCTAGTCCCTTCAATTATGCTATCACCTCTCCTCACGAGTGAAGGAGGGTGGCCCCTCACATGGACACCACCCATGGGGAGAGTGTTAGTTTAGTTTGAAGATTGTTGTTATGTAACTTTAAATTTAATTTAATTTAAGATTTTTTATCTTATTACTCAGAGGAAAAAAACAAAACAAACAAACAAACAAAAACATGAAAACGTTTTATTTATGTTATTTTTTATACATCACTTAATATCAATCTCTTCAATATTATAAAAGCCAAGTTCATTACTCATTTCTTCTTAAACTCAAATATGAAGAAAAACCACTTTTTCCATATTACTTACAAGGATCATATACAAATTATAATATTGTGTATTTATAACCATTTTTTCATCATCTTATTACATCACTTACTCAAAATAAATCCATGTTTTAGATTTTTCACAAATCCATGTTTTAGATTTTTTTGTTGTATGATTATTAAAGTTTCTTTTATCTTTTAAATTTCTTTTCTATAAAAGTTTTATTATTCAAGTTCCATTACTCATTAAATTAAATCAAATTTTTAATACAAATTCACAATTTTATGTATTTTGGCAACTTAAAATATATATATTAGTTACTTGTATTAAATCTAAATTATGACAATATATTAAATCTAAATTATGTGTGGAATGTGGACACAATATTTTCATGTGTTAGTTATATATATATAAATTATTAAATATAATTTACGTGATGATGTATTAAATCCAAATTATGTGTGGAATGGGGACACACAAATAAATTTATGTAAACTTATGCTTTTTATTGATTTTATGGTTGTAATGCCATAAAGATATACCTAAAGTTTATGTAAATATTGGTGGGTGAATGTGAAACAATAAGTTTTCATTTTAAATTTGATAATAATATATACAAGTTATACAAATTATTAAGAAAAAATAAATTTGTTTAAGCGAATATATATTTAAACTTAGGTTTAAGAATTAGAGAAAAATGAAAATAGAGGCCTGTAGATATCTAAATGTTAAAAATCATATATAAAAAAAAAAAAAAAAAAATCTAACTATTAGAAGTTTCTGCCTTTTTCTCATTATAAAATTTTTGGCAAGATCCTGAATTTAAGTTGTATAAAATGTGTTTATGAGTGTATAAATGGATTAAATGCCCTAAAACACTAGATTTTTGCATATTACATCACTAAAACCTAAGATTTTAAGAATTCCTATGGGATTTCAATCAAAATTACCGGAAAAGTTGTCAAGAAAAAGAAAAAGACAAAAATGTCTAACAACCACATAAAGAAATATAAAAATACTTAAAAGTATTATCCTCTTTCTTGCTATGTGTGTGTGAGAATTAAATTTATTTCAAAGAAATGAGAAAAATATTGAAATCCTCCTCACTCAAAATTGATTTCCAAAAATAACATAATAAACTTTGATATATGACTTTAAACTTTGTTGAAAATAAATATGTGCTCGAAAATAAAACCATATAAATTTCTTTACAAAAAATCACATAAAATACACAAATAATTATAATATTAAAATAAATAATTTTGTAAAAATTTAAATTTTAAATATATATTTAACATAAAAATACAAATTTATATTAATACATAAATCTTTATATTATAATATAAAGACAAAACATCTTTCATTTTCACTTTGATGTTCATGACTGTGATGTAAATCGATTAATGATGATTTTGTGGATAAAGGTTGTGAAAAGGTACATCCATCTTTCTTTTTTCGGTTGTGATGTGTTTTTCTAAAACGGAAAAAAGGTTGTTAAAAAATTATTGGATTTTTTTATGTAAATATTAATGAAATTATTTTTAATATAAATATTAATTATTGTTAAATAAATACTCTATATATATAAAATATAAAGAATGCTTTTTTTCCTCATCCATTAAAGTTAAATATTGTTATCACATATGTGTATCATGTTAACATAAAAAAATTGTAGGTTTGTTCTAATTTTAAATTAATGAAATATGTGAGGAATAAAAAAAAGTGAAATATAAATTTTAATAATTATTAGATACTGAAGTTTACATTTTTTATTTATTTATTTATGTAAATACTTAATATAAGATTAATAATTTATTTAAATATTTAATATATAATTAATACGGTTTGATATTAGTTTTATCATTGTTTTGAATTATTATAAGGGTTAATTTGTTTATGACATTAATTTTTATTTTTAACAATTTAAGATTTATTTTTATTGGTTAATAAAAAATATTAATGGTCATATATTTTGTTGTATGTGTATATGTATATGTTTATATTTGTGTGTGTGAGAGAGATTTTAACATGTTATGGTATCCATGTTGAACATTGTGACTTAGTCAAAGAGCTTTATCCTTTAAAATCCCAATATATATTATGAATATAAAAGATATGCTATTATTTTTTATTAAAGAACTTGTTTAGTTTGAAGTAAGTAGTTATAATGTTTGTATCGAGTTTTAAGAAAGGGACATGTGAGGGAGGGCATGGCCGCTGTCCCTCTAGGAATAAATGCGGGGGGCATGGCTAGCCCTCCCTTAAGGTCTATAATGCAAACGCAAAGTGCGGGAGGTGATTGAGAATGTTAATGGGTGTGCTATCCAAGAGTGTGTTGTTGATCGTCAAGTATGTAAAGGATTGCATTCATACCAAGATGTGGAGGTGAAGGGGGAGGGCTCAAAAGGCGATCTTGTGCATCATTACAGACCTATTACAACATGCTAATTTGTCATTCAAGGAGGTGGAGCACCCACAATTGGGACATCAATCAAATTTGAATTCTTGAGTTGATCTCTATACAATACTCCATTACTGATGGTTATGGTTGTAGGGTCTTGGTTTGGATTTTTGTTGTAGGGAAGCTCTAGTTATGGCTATAAATTTGCAGGCTAGCATGACCTCTCTTTGTCTCTTGGTTGTTTCTATTTGAAGCATGGCTCCATCCCAACTTTCCCAGTGTTTATTCAGTCTCTCCCCTTAAGCACTTGTGCTTGGTTCTCTCTCAAGCTTTCACTACTTAATGGCATTGGTTTTTCCCTCCTGGTCTAGGGTCCCCCCCTTGCATGCCCACTTGTCCACCCACTCCTCGCCACTAGGTTTTTCTCTATGTGTGGTGTAACAACCCTCGTTAAAAAATCATGTAAAAAAATATAACACCACAGATGATGGGACACGTTGAATCTTGTGATTTAGTCAAAGAGCTTTATCCTTTAAAATCCCAATATATATTATGAATATAAAAGATATGCTATTATTTTTTATTAAAGAACTTGTTTAGTTTGAAGTAAGTAGTTATAATGTTTGTATCGGGCTTTAAGAAAGGGACATGTGAGGGAGGGCATGGCCACTGTCCCTCTAGGAATAAATGCGGGGGGCGTGGCTAGCCCTCCCTTAAGGTCTATAATGCAAACGCAAAGTGCGGGAGGTGGTTGAGAATGTTAATGGGTGTGCTATCCAAGAGTGTGTTGTTGATCGTCAAGTCTGTAAAGGATTGCATTCATGCCAAGATGTGGAGGTGAAGGGGGAGGGCTCAAAAGGCGATCTTGTGCATCATTGTAGACCTATAGCATGCTAATTTGTCATTCAAGGAGGTGGAGCACCCACAATTGGGACATCAAGCAAATTTGGCACAAATCAAATTTGAATTCTTGAGTTGATCTCTATACAATACTCCATTACTGATGGTTATGGTTGTAGGGTCTTGGTTTGGATTTTTGTTGTAGGGAAGCTCTAGTTATGGCTATAAATTTGCAGGCTAGCATGACCTCTCTTTGTCTCTTGGTTGTTTCTATTTGAAGCATGGCTCCATCCCAACTTTCCCAATGTTTATTCAGTCTCTCCCCTTAAGCACTTGTGCTTGGTTCTCTCTCAAGCTTTCACTACTTAATGGCATTGGTTTTTCCCTCCTGGTCTAGGGTCCCCCCTTGCATGCCCACTTGTCCACCCACTCCTCGCCACTAGGTTTTTCTCTATGTGTGGTGTAACAACCCTCGTTAAAAAATCATGTAAAAAAATATAACACCACAGATGATGGGACACGTATTCCAAGCTGAATGGTGGAAAAAACATCCTAGTGGGTGTTCCCTTAGGTTTATTATGGCAAAGGCTTTGGAAAGGCATGGGGCATTTTATTTATGAAAATAATGGAAATTAGGAGAAAAGGGAGGTAAAAGGTGACAGGTTTCATGTGAGGAGGAAAATGAAGGAAAATAATTGAGAATGAAGAAAAAAGAGCCCTCGTTAATAAAAAGGCTTCTGAGGATTAGTGGGTAAGGTTGGTTAGTTCAGTTTTTGAGCTCCCTCGTTCCTTCTCTCTCTCTCACATTCTTGGAGCACTCTTGGAGGGTGTGGAATACTTGGATTTTTTTAGCATGAAGGAAATGGAAGAGCAAGAAAGCGCAAGAAAACATCGGGATCAGCAGCTACAATGGGCTTTCTTGTAGGTACCGAGTTGCATGTATGTTTTCCTCACTAGTTTTGGCATGCATGGCACATGCATGTGGTTTCTTCGTCATGATCTTCCATTGGCATGGAGGACTGCCAGGATTAACAGTGGATTTGCCTAGCCTTGCCATTTCCTGGATAACCATGGATATTGTGCGTTTATTTCCTTGTTTTGTTTTGGTTGGTTCTCATGTTTCCTTTAGCTTGGGTTGAGTTATTAGTTCATGGTACCTTAGTTGGACAAACGCTCGAGAAGCCCCATAATGGCTTGGGTTGAGTTACTAGTCCTGGAGCCTTGGTTGGAGAAACGTTCTGGAGCACTGTAACAGCTTGGGTTGAGTTATTATTCCTAGAGCCTTGGTTGGAAAAACGTTCTGGAGCCCTTGTTGGGTTGAGTTACTAGTCCTGGAGCCTTGGTTGGACAAACGGTCTGGAGCCCGGCAGCAGTTATGGGTTGAGTTACTAGTCTTGGAGCCTTGGTTGAATAAACGTTGTGGAGCCTGGCAACATCCGTGGGTTGAGTTACTAGTCCTGGAAGCCAGGTTGGAACAAATGCTCTGGAGCCCTGGAAGGCTTGGGTAGAGACCAATCTGATGATGGTTCTTATGATGTTCGACCATGAGGTGGAACCATTGTTTGATGGGTTGAGGTGGTTGGCCTCTGGAAGCCGTGGATGGTTTAGTTGATGTGTTTATGAGATCCCACATTCATGCTTGGAATATGGAACGAGGGTGAATGGCTGAAGAGAGATTTGACTCAGCCATTCAATGGTCGGGTGGAACGTCATAGTCCCATACCCTGTTGGCTTTTGCATCATTAATATGAGGTTATGTCTCCTTGTTATCTCATGAGTATTACACTGGTTTATATGTGGATTATATGGTTGTTATTGTGCTGGTTATGAATATGTATTATGACAGTGGCTATATATGGCTCTCATCATATTTTACTTTTATATGAATCAACAATGTATTAATGGCCTAATGGATGAAATTGCAGCTAAAGTGATAAGGAAACAATGCCTCATAGTGAATATCAAATAACTATGAGACCCCTATATTCATATCTGTTATTTTCACCTATAGATTACATATTTCTGATATGTTTGACGAAATACTTATCATGGCTAGTAGGGGTCCAGTCAAGGTCTTATTCGAGTAATTGCATTTGTACTGTCATTTTCTTGTTATCTTACTATTCTGAAGGCGTCACTCAATTCTGGGCAGTGACCTGGCCTCTGGGCCACAAAAAGTGTCTCAAATCCCAGTGACGCTGGCATAACACTGAGCAAAATAGTCCCTAGACATTGGCATGCCTATAGCATGGGAGCGTCCAGAGCCTCCTAGATGCTGGCAGACTTATAGCATGGGAGCGTTCGGGGGTCAAGTGGTTCAAAATCTCAATGGGACACAAAGGTTGGCTGGAAAAAAGGTTGGGTTGGTTCCTGAGGATCCTAATGCTGAAGTTGAATGTCTGTATGGCGTGTTTCTTTCTGTTCCACTTCCTTAATGTGACTTAGGAGGTTGAATCATATCATAGTAACTTCTCGTCACATGTTTACCCCGGTTGGTCGGTTACTTGGGTAGATGTGGGAGGAGGGTGTTACAGAGTGGTATCAGAGCCAGGTTCACCCCTCGAACTAGATGGGCAGTGTGTTGGTCATGCATTTGCTAGGTGTTGATCATGGTTGTAGTGATGTCACCAATGTGAAGGTTGATGGTGTAGGTTGTTGTCCATGAGGTCATTGTATGCAAGTAGGCCATCATGATGTTATTGGTATGATATGGTGCTAATGTGGTGGTTGAGATAGAGTAGGAAATGCAGATCATAAAAGTGAAGTTGCAACATTGGACCTCGAGGCAAGAGCATGTCATCATACAAGTTTGTATGGTGGGCATGGAGGTATGTTGGTTAATGTTTGTTATATCCATTAGGGTTATATACATTAGGTTTATGTACATGTCTATTGATGTTATGGTTATATACATGATAGATGCTAGTTGATTAGTGTAGTCATATGCACATGTGTCAGATAGTCATGAATGATAGTAACAAGTGGTTGTATGCATTGTTATTGTTGTTTTAGGTTAGATAACTTGATGAAAATGTTATATGTTGTTGATGAATATGTTATATGTTAACATGTAGTTAGCTTGATGATTATGTTACATGTTGTTTATGAGTATGTCATAGGTTGACTTGTTATGATTACGTTATATGTTGTTGATGAGTATGTTATAGGTTAACTTGTCATTGTTTTATGTTAGATAACTTGATGATTATGCTATATGTTGTTGATGAGAATGATATATAACTTGTTGTTGTTATACGTTGATAACTTGATGATTAGGGTTATCACAAGATATTTTTGTTATATGTATCATACTAAGTTGGATTGGTCTATGTGAATGGTTAGGGTTATGACATTCAGGTATCAGTTAATATGTTGTGATCATATTATGTCATACTAATCTAGATTGATTGTGCAAATTTCATTATTATGTATAAATGATAAATGTTTATGATATTATGATCTGGACATCTTAGCTAGTGACTATTATGGATGTCATGACCTTATTTGTGGCTGAGTTGATATGTTGTGAAGTTATATCATGCTAATATGGATTGATTGTGCAGACAAGATTACCTCCCCTAAGATACATTAAGGTGTGAATTTGCTTATGTCGTCTACTTTGTGCTTGACTATTTGATTATGGCGTTTATTTGGTGTTTGAGTGTTTGGTGTCTATTATGTCATCTAGTTGATTTATTTAACATGGTATGTTTTCAAGTTGGTTGAATGTTTGATGAATTGCATAATATGAGTATGTGTTCCAATGATCTTGTTTTAAGATGATTGTACTAATACATGTGTTGAGACAGTTGATATGTACTTGAGTGTAGTAGGTGACAATTGTAGCATTATGTCTAATGACTATGAGTTGAATATGGATTATGACATGATTTGTAGTCTTGGTAAAGGTTGATTTCAAATTGATAGATATGATTATCTTGATAGTTGGAACATGTGGTTGACATGTGTAAACAGTTGTAGGAAACATGCTTGGTATTAACATGACAAGGTAATAGTTGATGTATTTATATAACTAATAGTTGGGTGATGTGACAACACATAGTAAGCCTCGATTCCAACAAAGTAAAAAGGTAAAAGAAAGGAATTTGGCAAGAATTCCTTTGGCTATGTTGGAAACCCTAATTCCAAAAGAATGAGTGTTTTGCATACATGAAGTCTTCTTAACCCTGATTTGTTTGAAATTATGTGGATAGGTGATATATTCATGGACATGTATTTGGCAGGTATAACAACTGGTGTCTGGTTATAGCTAGACCTATTAAGGGAATTGGATTCCCTTGAGAGATGGTTTGGGCGTGTTAAGTTACAAGGCAATGTACTTGGCACACCAAGGTACAATAACTAGTATGTTGTTATGTTTATTTATGCACTGACAGTTATGTGTTTATGGAAATATGATGCAGGGGATTACATGGCAAAGAGACTGCCATGAAATATTGAAGAAGGCTCAGGTTGAGCTTTCCTTTGGAAGCACACAAAACCATGAGGATTGCATCATGGTGTTTGTTTCTAGTCTTGTGCTTTTGGTCTTTTGTGATTTGTTGTGCCTGATTGTGCCTTTGTTTATGTTTAATGTATGGCCATACCACTTTGTTCGCAGAGTCATGTTGTTATTGGTTTTCATGGTTTTCTTCTTGTTTGTTTCTTTTGCTTACCTTTTAAGATTTGAGTCTTGGGAATTAGTTGGGAAAGAGGAAAGTTAATGGAGTTCGGGGAGAGTTGTGTGGTACCCGACAGGTAAGGTAAGACCTGGATGAATCTCGGTGCATGTATAAGGGCAGTAGAAGGAAAAAGTAGGACAGCCATTAGTGTAAATGGACGATGGCAGGAAAGTCATGGGAAAGGTAATCAATAAAGGTAACGTGAATAGATTTGAGCTGCCATATGCCTTGTCTATGTTGGGAACTGTTGTTCTCGATGTGGCCCATGTGCACACATAAAGGGAGTTCTCTTAACCTTTACCTTATGATATCTAGTAATTATGTTGTCATCATGATTATGTCGATGTCTATATGTGTATACATGTATGTATGTATGTATGTCATGTCTAACGGGGTCATCGTGGATCATGATTATTTTATGACAATGTTTTATGTATGCATGTATGTCGTTGACTGACTAGATCATTATTATTTTGTGTTGATGCTTATATGTATATATGTGTATGTATGCATATCATTGTCTAACATGGTCATCATTGTTTAATTCTAAATTTATATCTACATATATATGTATGTATGTATGTCACTGTCTGACAAGGTTATTAGGGATCATTATGTGGAGGAATGATTGCTTATGTAGGTGAAGGGCATGAAAGAGGTTCCTGGTCTTCTGGGGAATCAAGTGAAAAGACTAGTCTCGACAAATATATGAGTTTAGTATCATGTGCTTATGAGCTAATATTATGTGATTATATTATGTATATGTTATGGACAGGCTATACTGAGGGATACATCAGCGAAATGAAAGCAGTGTGGTCTGCAACATGCTAAGATAAGCATGAATGGCAGAGAGACACTGAAAACAAGGTTGCTTGGTAGAGACAGTGTGGTTTTGGATGTGTTGTACTATTGTTGTGCATATGTTGTATATGTTGTACATGTTGCATATGTGATGTTGTGCGCATGCGATGTTGTGCATATATAGTGTGTGTACATGTTGTTATGCAATGTTATGTACAAGGTGGTACAAATAATGTTGTGTGAATGTTGCATATGCAGTGTTGGGTATAGATGGTTCTATGTACATGTTGGATATGCGGTGTTGTGTACATATTGTACTGTGCGCATGATGGATATGCGATGTTGTGTGCATATGGTGTTGTGCGCATGTTGGATATGCAGTGTTGTGTACATAGGGTGTTATGTACATGTTGTATATGCATTGTTATGTACATATGGTGTTGTTTTCATGTTGTACATGTGGTGCTATGTACATATGGTGTTGTGTGCATGATTGTAAAAGTGGTGCTGTGAGCATGTGGTGTTGTGTACATGTTGTACATGTGGTGTTGTGCATGTGATGTTGTGTACATGTGGTGTTGTGTACATGTTGTGCATGTGGTACTATGTACTTGTAGTATTGTGTACACGTTGTACACGTGGTGCAATGAACATGTAGTGTTGTGTACATGTTGCGCAGGTGGTGTCATGTACATGTGATGTTGTGCACACGTTGTGCAGTGTACATGTTGTACATATGGTACTGGTGTACGTGTGGTATTGTGTGCATGTCATACATGTTGTGTTGAGGGCATGCGGTACTATGTATGTGCATTATGCAGACTTGGTATCGTGACATGTGTATTCGTTGTGTTGTACTTTGTGTATGTATATGTATTGTGTTGTACATCCAGAATAAGTGAATGTATTGTGTGGTGGTGTACACCAGATGTAGGCGTATGTCTTGTGTTGCGTTGTACACTGGGTGTAGGTGTATGCATTGTATGTCAAGTATAGGTGCATGTATTGCATGGCGTTGTATGTCGTGTGTGGTTATGTGTGTGATGCACACTATGTGTATGTGCACATGATTGAGGAGAGAGCACTGGGTGTTTGTCGGGTGTGGAAATTGATCTAGAGTGCATACATAATAAAGACAAAGGTAGAAGTTAAGGATTGATTAAAGGATAAGTATCAATACTTTATTTTAGTTTTATTATGCATGTGATTTATGATTCTGATCTATGGTGATTACATGTGATCCATGATTCTGGCTTATGATGATTATATGTGATCTATGATTCTGGCTTATGATGGTTATATGTGATTTATGATTTTGATCTATGATGGTTGTGTTTTGAGCTAACTTGATGTGATATTTTTATACATGTTTATTTGGTCAAAGATGTTAGTTTGACTTTTGTGACACGAAGCAAACAGGATTGCAAATGTACCTTGTTTACGAGACACCAATGAGGTATTATTGAATTTATTTCAATTTATTTTGAATCTAATGGAAGTTATGTGCTTGATACAGGAAAGCATGGAAATGCCCAGTTGGGTGGTTGAAACTAACTACAAGAACTAGCAACGTCAGTGAAAGGAATTGGAAAATGCAATAGTATGGTGGTAAAGCACTTCAGGAGCGGGGCCATTATGGGACACTAGTACCCAATAGTGTCCATTGATTTCCATGAGAATTCTATGATCGGTATTATGGTTTTGAGGTAGGGATATGCCTTGGTTTTGGTATCTTCCGATGCGAGGAAGCCTTGCCAAGGGATGGACTTCCCAGGATGGGAGTGCTAGTGGAAATTGGAAGGTGAGTGACTGCATGGAAGGGGGTGACCAGATTTCCCGAGGGACTATGTAGCAGAGAAGGGAAGGTCGGGGATACATTTTTTTGGTCATTGGCATTGCCAAATGGAATCAAATGTACATTGGGAGTGTGCCCTGGAACAATGAGTTGGTAGATGTTCATGATGAGCCCTAGAAATGGGTAATTATATGGGCTCATTTAGCCTCCTAATTCGACTTAATCCACCATTCTCATTAGTTTATTGCATGTTTTTTATTATATTTATGCTAATAGAGTGAATTGGGTTAGTCATTATGCCAAAAAGTCTAATGTGTGCTTTATGCATATTTTTGGTCAATTTTGAGACAAAATTAACGGTTTTAATGAGCACTTGGTAGCCAAATTCATAGAAGAACAAGGGAGAGGATTTGTAGGAAGGTTTCCCCTTCATTTATGAGCCCTTACCTCGAATTCTCCATCAAAAATTCGACGCACAAGGGGCAGCCAAGCAAGTCAAGTAGGACTGTTGTTAACTACAAGTTTTGGCAGCCGAGTTCCTAAAGTTTAGGAGGACTGTTCGAGTCCTCAATTTGTATAAATAAGAAGGCTTAGGGCCTCAGTTGGGTTAGTCAGAAGTTAGTCAGATGTTAGTTAGATTTCAGTCAGTAGGTTAGCTCTGCATTTCAACACATTTTCGAGCTTTTTCTTGTAAACATTTTTTGGGATGTAACTATTATTTTTTTTATCAATAAAGATGAATCTAGCTTTGCACCAGCTCTGATCTTTCTTAGGAGGCTGTAGCTCTTGGGGTTTGGCCCAACCCAAGTGACAGTACTTCCTTTGTGTACTTTTATATGTCTTTTCTGCATTCATAGAATAATTTATGTTATTTAGGTTAAAATCTTGCTTTGTTACTTAGGTTGTTTTTTATTATTAAAATAGCTTTTCATACTTTAGGTTGATTTGACAGTTTGGTAAAGGAAAAGATCTGAAAAAAGGCCATCAAGCAATCCTTGATCCCATCTCTCCCTCTTTGGGACCATGAGCTGAGACCAAGGCATACTTGCTGCCACAAAAACATTGTTTTTGCCTTTCCATGCAATTGCTAGTGTTAGATTTTAGTTGGAAAAGTTGATACTAGTTGTACTTGCATATTTAGATCTGTTCTTGCTTAGTTTCCATAGCTCTCTCACATGATTTCCTGTTTATACACTGTTGTTCATCATGTTTCTAGTTTTTAGGTCAGATTAGGTCAAAGTAGATAGGTCTCTGATTTTTCTAGTCTTTCTTTGATTAGTTTTGAGAGATAGTGTGCAGATCACCTGTAATACATCCCTGCCTATCCTTCCTTCATCACACAACCTGATCCAACCCCAAATTCTGGATTCTTTCCCTTCATTTGCCACACTTTTCCAATTTGACCTAATTTCTACATTTTTGTGCAACATTGCTTCCTCCATCCTTGAACAAATCCAACCATATTCATCACTCCTTAGCCTCATTTACCAAGTCCTAGACCTCTTCACATCCTCATCCATCCTCCATTTCCACTTTCCCGCCGTTTTTCCTCCATCAACCCTCAAAAATCCTCTCTCGGCTCTTCCTGTAGAACATCCTGTAGAACCCCTGCAGACTTAATATAGAAGTTCACGCGAGTGGTTTTTTGAGATATGATCACTGTGAAATTATTTGGAAGGGTTCTAAGGACCCCTCAGGCCCTCTTCTCACCTTCCCAACCTCCTGCAAGCGCCTACTCGATTTCCTTTCACCAATCAAACCCTGCACAGTCAAAAACAATTAAAGCACGTGCATAATAATTCTGCAAGATTACTCAAAAATACAAAAAGATGTTTTTTCCAGATTTTACTTCAAAAGTAGCTTAGTCACATGCATTTTACCTTTGAAAGAATCAATGGCATCCATTTCAACAACTTTCATCTCTTTTCTTGCACCAGTAGGGTTAGTCGATAAAACTAGGGTTTTCATTTCCTTTCAGCTTTTAGCTTCTTTCTACAAGTAGATTAGCCTCTTTTGAGTTAGATCTCATCCATCACAGTTAAAAGCTTCTTCTAAGAACTCATAGAAGTTGGCTTAAGCTCCTAGCGAACTTGTGCCAGATGATCAAGTGACAGCCTGCAGTAAGAGCTAGTACTTGTGCATATAGCACCGTTGCTTCCAAGTTTGTTACGAACTACCGGGTTGATAAAAGTAAAGAAGGGAGCCCCAGGAGTTGCAGCATTATTACTCCAATATTGGAGCCCACCATATTTTTGGCGCCGTTACCAGGGAAGTGTCGGAGTATTAATGATTGTTGCTTTTCTTCTATTTTCTACTACAACCTTCTGCTAAGTAGTTTATTTCAGCAAGAGTAGAGTAGTTGTTTCATTTCCATTCTGCAATTTCATTTCCACAAAAGTAGATTAGACATTTCCTGCTTTCATTTCATTTTAGCAAGCGTAGATTATCATTTCCTGCTTTCATAGATTATCATTTCAATTCTGCAATTTTGATTATGTAAGCGTAGATTAGCATTTCAATTCCACAATTTCAATTTTGCAAGCGTAGATTAGCATTTCAATTCCGCAATTTCAATTCTGCAAGTGTAGATTAGCATTTCAATTCTGCAATTTCCATTCTGCAAGCGTAGCTTAGCATTTCATTCCTGCAATTTCATTTCAGCAACATAGATTAGTCCTTTCCTGCTTTCATTTCAATTATGCATTTTCATTTCAGCAAGATAGATTTTAGTTAGTTGCAGTTCAGTCTATTTCAGTTTTGTAGGTACAAGCAAAAAAAAATAAAAATAAACAAAAAAACAAAACAAAAAACAAAACAAAACAAAAACAAAAAAACAAAAAACAAAAAAAAAACAAAAATCAATCAAAAAGATTTCCTTTCATGCCTTGTAGGAGTAGAGATAATTAAGAAAAATGTTTGCACAACACCCCCACTGCTTCACACAGCCAACCTTCTCTCTTCTTCAATCTATGTGAGTAAGAAGAAACCTTAGGTGGACAGCAAGACATATTTGAATAACCTATAGGCGAGAAGAAGAAGAAAACATTCCTTTGGAGCAAATGGCTGAAAACAGAAATGTTGGGAGCAGTACCTTTTCTTCCAACTCATTCATTGAAAGTGAAATTGGAAACATGTGGGAAGATTGCAAAAGTGAGATGAGGCAGTTTCTTGTCATGCAAATGGATACCTTGCGGATCCAAAGGAAGCAAGAGGAAGCCGAGAGGGCTTTGGCCATCTTTTGTCCCAGGTGCACTAGAAAGCATCCTAGGAACGAATGTCCATTGCACTCCATAGAAGTGTGTTTTGTATGTGAAAGAGATCATCCTACGAACCAATGCCCTTCCTTGCCCGAACTTAAAGCTGCATATGAGAGGGCCAAAGGAGCCACTGAACCACTCTATTTCATGAACCAAAGGAGGCCACATGGACCCAGATCTTACCAGCAGGGAATGCAAGGGACATCTCAGACCTATTACAACCCCTATCAAGCCACTTCCATGCCTTCTTGGGGTCCCCCTGCTGATCCTTCCTGGTCCACACCTCCTCCTTGGTCATTCACATCTCCATATTATGCCCAACCAGTTGCTCATCCATTTCACCCCTACGCTCAGCCACAGCCTCAGTGGAATGCACCTCATCAGGGGTGGAGACCCCAGTACAACACTCCTGCCGCTCCTTTTCCTCCACCACCTGCTCAACCGCAACCATCATCTCTTGCTCCACCAAGGCAGCCCCAAATGCCTACTCAACCGAACTCGAACCCAAATAATAGACAGGCTCAGCAAGTATATAGTGGGAAACCACCTGCCCAACCACAACCCCATCCACGTCCATCTCAAATATACACCCCCACTCAACTACCCATACCACCATTTCCAAACCCGCACATTGGAGTAGCTCAACCCAATTACAATGCTGAGGCACAACATTTCCAAACAACTCCTTTTGAGCTCAATGATATTCACCATAGTTGAGGAAGAGTATTGCAAGAAAAAGATTATATTAACAGTATTGAAGGACCACATCTAGCAAAAGAAGATTCAAGAAAGGAGATCAAAGAACCATGGGCTGCACTTGATGAAGAGAAGACATCAGAATCAGAGATCGAGAGAGCTCCCTCATGGTTACCATCAAACCATCCATGTATTCAAGAGAAAAATCAGCAAAAGGAGGAAGATGTGAAGGTCATGATAGAAGAAGATATGGAGAATGATCTAGATCAGCAAAAGGACCAAGGATATCAGAGCTATATTGAGATATGGTTCCAGACGGTCATTAAGTTGCAGCAGTACTCTCTTCCTTAGCTATGATTGATCCCTTCAAAGTCAAATCATTTGGTCTCTAAAATCTGGATACCTATCAAAGCATGCATTTCAAGCCTCCACATCATTTTGTTTATCATCTCGATGTGCACATGGCTCCATTGGAAGTATTCTTATACTTGAAAATGATTTTGGTTTTCAAGTAGGGTAGGGTAGAAAAAAAAGAAAAAAGAAAGAAGAAGAAAATGAAAATAAGAGGAAAATAAAAATCTAAGGTGAAAACATCCTCGGAGGCGCCTCAGATTGCTCATTGATTGAAAACCTCCATGAGGCGATTAATGGGTTGGATAGAAGAGAAAATAAAAAGAGAATAAGATCCTTGGGTGAAAACCTCCCTTAGAGGCTGTTAGAATCGGTCTGGTCATCCCTCCGTTAGAGATCAAAACTCTTTTTGCATTTCATGTTTAGGTGTCCCATCTCTCTCGATCAGTTGCATTTCGTTAGGAGCATGCCATAAATCTGACGGAAGGGCTTTTGTCATTCATTCCCCTCATGCTTTGCACTGTTGGCTCAGGTCTGTCCATCAAAATCAAATCTTAAAAGTCATTTGCAGTCTTGTTGCAGTTTCTAGGTCATAACAGTCATTTTAGTCATTAGGTCTAGGGTTAGTCAATTTGGTCTTCGACAAGGTCTAATAAAGCCAGTAGGCCAGAGGGAGGTTCTTGATAAGTTGTTATTTCAAATATTTTTATCGTCATATAGATGGATTATGACTTTTCTTCAAAACTCTTTTGAAGACAAGTCGACATTTTGTTATTTGTAATAATTTTCAAAAAATTTCAGTTCTTGAATTCTTCAAGCGCAGCCCTGGTCTCCTTTGCCAAATTCCATGATAACTATCCCTGCAAAAAATTGCCAAGAAATTCATCATTTCAACCAAAAATCAAGGAGGAAACAAAAAGTCAGAGTTCTATTAATTGTGAAAAAGTGTCAATTGCAAAACATTACAAAAATGGGTTTTGGAGAACCAAAAATCAAATTGATGTCTTTATAAAGGTTTTTCCATGAAGATGAAAGTCATTCTGCATGCCAAGGTTGGAGAAAAGCATTTCAAGGTGAATTTGGGTGAGCAGTGCGTGTTTTGGAGAGAAATCGTTTGCAACTAACCGGCGCGGCGCACATAACAGGTGGCGCGGCGCACTGGGAGTTTCTGCCCAGTGTTAATTTGAACGGGCGCGGCACACTGGGTTTTTGGCGCGGCGCACACAGTTCAAAGCCCGGAATTGTTTCAAACTTCCCCAAATTGCTCATTCCTTGCATGGATTTGCCAGGTAGGCTTGCTATCTTGATGTTGCATCAAATTTTATGATAAGAGATGGTGGTGTAAGGGTGATAAAGGTTGAAACAAAAATTCAACCCTCTTTCTATAAACACAAACAAATTTGCTGCCAGGGTTTCAGAGCTCACAGTTTTGCCACCAAAATCATTTCTCCTTCCCCTTGTTCCCTTATCTTCACCAATCCCTAATTCCCTATCACCTAAATTCATTACTCCCTTCTCCTACATACTCTATCCCAAATCCTCTAACCTCACACCTCAAAACCTATACAACTAATCCCAAACCCTAAACCCTATTCCCATACATCAATCCCTCAAACCCTCTCCCATATTTCCCTATTAAATTTCTCCCAATAATTCCCATTCCTCACTATTGTTCCCCCTCCTAACAGTCCCTATTGCATTTGTTTTTTCCCTTGGTGGCAGAATTTGAATACAACACCAAAAAGAGCAGTCCAAGTACATTTTATATACAGCAGTAGCTTTGTCTTCAAGGTATTTTGTACAGCAGTCATGGCATCTGAGCATTCATCGGACTATGAGGTAGAAACCCAAAGTGACTCTCCCTTGGAAGAACAGGCACCCCGGAGGCCTCATAAAAGTGGCAGACATGTTAGGGAAGAACCGACCACCCTTACAGAATTGCAGGCCTGCCCTCTTGCTATGCAATGTTTTCAGCATCAGTCATGCTACGAGTTTTGTCAAAAGGTGGCTAGTGTCCAATTTCATCATGAGTTGGCTCATCTTTTTGTGCTGCATTTGCACAAAGATCAAGCTATCTTGGCTGGTCGCACCTTCACACTTACACCAGAATCTGTCTCATTAGCAACCGGTATACCGAACATTGGTGAACCATGGCACAAGAAACAGAAGATTGACCGGCAGCATTATGAGCCATACATCAAAACCAGTTTCTTGAGGCAGCTCAAGAGAGTGTTCCCATTCCGGTATCTGAAAGATGAATATGCTCCACTAATGAGATTGATCATGAAATATTTCAGCTGTGAGGGACGGTTCTCTCGTCTTTATGCTTATCACATCAGGTTGCTCATGCATTTCACCAGGGTACGGATGATGAACATTTCGTATTTCATTTGCCGGAACATAGAGAGGATGACCACCTTTATACAGCGTAAAACCCCTCAGCAGCAACTCAACAGCGTCTATCATTTTGCTCTTATTAAGATTTTGGTGGTTCATTAGCTTGGATTGCAGGGCATCACTTGGGATGATTTCATCTCTCGTGACTTCTTCAGAGCTTCACGGGGATTATCAGAGGTTAAGCATGAAGGTGAACCTTCTCATCAGTATGAGCGCCATGAGACTGCTAGTGTGCCGGTTTTCATTACATATCAGAGAGGCACCAGACATTTGTTTGCAGCGGCAAAGCGAGTGTTATCTCCACCCAAGGTGGAAGGGGCCTCGCTTCCTCCATCAGCATCACAGGTACAGGACAAAGGCAAGAGGCCAATGCAGGATGAGGGGCCTTCAGGTGAGCCATCAAGTGAACGAGAGACCGACTTCATTCTCCTTCATGATACAGATACAGATACAGGTCCACAAAGCGCCAAACTTAGAGAGATCATCCAAGAGCAGCAAACAGAGATCGAAGCCTTATCCCTTGACTTGGAGAGGGCTAAGTGGACCATGAAATACTTGGAGCAGAGGAACAAACAGCTTGAAGATCAGCAGGCAATCATGGAGCTACAAAACATTCGTGAGCATCGCCAAGCTGCACAAAGGAGAAGAGTTGAGCTCACATCATTGGAGCAAGAGATTAATGAAGATCGGGAGGCCAATCTCGAGAGAGTTAACATGCACTTAGAGAGGCTTTTGGAAAAGGCTGACAAATACCATGCATTGCTGAGACACATGGCTTTCCACTACATGGCGCGAAACTAAGTGTGCAAGGCCTGAATCAGGAATTTGAAGAAGAAATTGAGGAACGCAATAAAGAAGCAAAAGAGGAAAAGGGAGCTCGATCGTCTTCAGATATTGGCCGAGGCCTCTTTAGCCCAGCATAACACTTGATAAGGAAGCTCCAGCCCAAATTTCAAGAAATTTGGGGCATTTTTGGTATTTTTGTAAATTTTTGTGCAAAAAACAGGGTTTTTCTCCCTGTGTGCCGCGCCACGTGGTGCACGCTTATGATAGGAGGCTCCAAATGCAAAAAAGTTTATAGTTTTGGATTTTTCATGAAAAATTATGAATGTTGGTGCATGGCCAAGAAGTTTGGGCAAGTTTTGAGTCCTCAAGAGGTTAAAAACACCTTAAAAATTACCTCTTTGCCCCTATTTTGCCACACAGGAAGCAGTCTTGGGAGATTGAAGTTTTGGAGGGGCAAATGGGCACCAAATTCAGAAATTCAACTTGGGTTGGAATGTAGACAGGTAGGGCTTTCGAACAAGCACACTTGGGCTCAATTTTGACTTTAGAAAGTGCCTCAAAATCAGCTCCAAAGTGGCACGATGCACAGAGAAATTGGCGCGGCGCACAGAGGATTTTTGCTCAGTTTTTCACCTTCCAGCTCAGAAATTCGGCCAGTTTGACTAGTTTTGCTTTGTGATGTTATTTTTGACTTATCTTGATGTAATTGAGTAAACATGATGTAATTTTGACACTTAGTTACTTGTTCTAGAAGATTCATCCTCTAAAAGGTGAAAATTTAATGAATGAATCAGTTTCCTACCTTATAGAGGCAAGTTGTTTTGACTGCCTAAATTTTAGTGCTTTGTTTAGAATTGGTTGAAACAGCTCCTAGAAGGATGAGCTCGACCCCTATAGGCAAGGGAATAGGTTGGCTTGTCTATATTATGTAATTTCTAATTCATTTTTAGGGTTGGACTCTTGGGAAAAGTTTGGCACTTTATTGTACATTCACTTCTGCATTTTTGGCTAAGGAAAGACCAGGGTTTTGCAGCACTGTTTGGGATCCATGTGGCTTTATGTTTTGATGGTGTGCTTCTCTTAGTAATTGTAAGTTTATCTAGTGTTATGTGTATCATTTTCAACCTTCTTCTTCTGAATTTGAACAAATGAGTGATTAAGGTAGAATTCATAACTATTATGCTCTGCCTTTGAATTTGTTTAAATTTTCATGTTTTCATCTGTTTAAGGGGATTTCTTGAGACTCTCTTGCTCTCCTTAGCTTCTCACCAGTCTGATCTATCCATCTCACTCACTTTAAAGCATCAAAACGATTGCCTTCCTTGCCCCAATCAGACCTCTGCAGAAACTGTGCCTCATCCCCGAGCCCAAATTTGCCTTTCCCATATTTTCAACAAAACCCTAAAAAACTCAAATCAAATCCTTTGCACTTAATACCTAGCCTAAAATTAGTTGCTAAATCAGTCATCTCCAGCCCATTGAGTATCTTTCGCTGAGATTGACCCGGAGAGAGCCCTCTCCTGTCCTCATAGGGCTAGCTACGAGGCTGAGCGTGGTTTGATGTGGACCTAGAACCTTGTCTTTTCAGCCTGAGACAAATCTAGGCTCTAATAGAGGCACCCAGGGCAGGCAATTAGGGTGAAAACCCCCGTGAGGCGCCCTAGTTGTTTTAAAAAAAAAAAGAGAAAAAGAAATAAGGAAAGAGAAAAAGAAAAATAAACTTAATTTCTGTTGAATAATTACAAGTTGCAGGAAAGACATTGCAGGTTAGGAGGATCGCACAACACAAAGACAGGGGTCAGCACCAGGCTACAAGCATCCCTCACAATCCATTCCTCCATGACCACTACCATTTCCCAAGATTTGGTCTCATTCAGACTAAGATTTCACCTTCTACAGGAAGTTATGTGTCTTCTACAGGAAGTTCTGTGTCTTCTACAGGAAGATCTTGTAGAGCCTACAAACAAGCCAAGATCAATCTCTGAGGAGGACCCAAAGGTTGGGAATCTATCCATGAGGCCTGTAAACATCCCTGCTTCCATCCATCACCATATGTCACCTTTTTCCATCTCCGTACACCTCCATTGCACTCATTTTTTTATGTTCATGCCCAATCACACACAGAAATCCTATTTTCTTCATACTACCAGCAAAAACTCCTTAATGACAAATCAAGCAGCAGTTTTTCACTCACCATACCTGTTACCCTCCATTTAGATTCCTCATCAGCCGAGACCCAAGTTTGCATTACAGCCCAAGCTCATTTTTTCTGTACTGTGCAAAAACTGCAGAATGCTCTGATACAAAAATACATAGAGCATAAATTTGTTTCTTCCCTAACTTGAAAACCGTGCATCCATTTAAAAAATTGTTTTATGGAGAGTTGTATAGGGATGATGGCAACATGCCCAAGCAATTTCAGCCAATTCCAGTGCACGGTTTCCAAGAAATCAGCCTCCATCACCTTCAGCCATTTTTGCATTTTCTCCATATCCGTGCATCCATTTCAAAACCTGTTTCATGGGGAGATGCATATAGGTGATAGTAACCTGCCCAAGTAGTTTCAGCCAATTCCAGTGCACGGTTTCCGAGAAATTGACCTCTGTCACCTTCAGCCATTTTCAATTTTTCTCGAAATCCGTGCATCCATTGACCACAATTTTGCTATGGGAGGTGCATAATGATGATAGAAACATGCTCAGAAAGTTTCAAGTCAATCCGATCTATCGTTTGGGAGCTATGGGCAAAACAAGTCACTGTCCTGCAAAAATCTAGCATCAACAGCATGAGGGTGCAAATCTGAACATTGAAACAAACTCCTGCAACTTAGATCCAGCCAGAGGATACCTGCACAAGAAAAATAGCCACGTATCAGCAACCAGACCAGCATGCATCCACAGAAACAAAGGCATGCAACAGAAGGAAAGGCCACAGCACCTCACAGCAAACGCATTCGACTTCCAGGTACGTGACTAAACCCATTCCTTTGTTGCATGAATGTAATTTAAGAACTGCATGGACAGTGAGATGGTTGTGATTAAACAAGATCGGTGGCCAGCTAACTGGCCACCCTCATCCAGTTTAGACAGCGCCTCGTCTAGTTCAAACAATGCTTAGTGGGTGCAATCGGCACGTGTGCTCAGCCATCTCGGGAAGAAAACTGAAAATAGGTAGTGGTGGCTGTTTAAACTCCAATGTAATTGATGGAAGTGATTACGGGCAAGCAGCATACAATTTCATAACAGCACTACAGTCTGCATGGGGCCAACGTACATCCGGCCACCTCATCTCCTCACCACAAATCACGCCAGCAGTTAAAAGACAGCTCAGTTAACGCATTCACCACTCTTTGTTCACTTTGCCTTCACAACGTTCCCAACTGGAGTACGCGTCGACCACTTCCAGAGCAGCTAACCAGTGGTCCTCTACAAGATTTCTGCCTGATTTTCGAGATTTCTGCCTGTTTTTTTTTAAATCTCTCACCTATCAGGCTCTACAGGAAGCACAGTTTCATTCTACAGGAGCCAGGTGACTTCTACAGGAAGGCTTCTACAGGAAAGGCAGAGAACAGCCCTGCAGAAAGAAAACCCGGGACTTTCACCAAATTTCAAGCTCAAAACGAGGTAGGCTCGGGAAAAATTCTCTGTGCATGATTTGTTGGTGCAAAATGGTGAATTGAACACGGCATTAAATTGAAAAATGAGAGTAAAAAGTATGCTTGTGCATTGAGAAAAGTGGAAGTCTGCCTGCATATTTCACTAAGTTTACCCAGTTTTTTTCCTCTGCATCTGAAATCTCCTCATCATCATTTTTTAAATTCTCTTGTAAGGAAGATATGCAACAGTAGAGGCCAACCTCTGTGTGTGTGAAAAAACCTGAATTTACATATCTATCAATGTGCTGAGAAAAAACCTGTGTCCTTATGCTTTGTTCTGTAAAAAAAAAAAATATGTTCTTTCATAAACAGACAGGCCAAATTCTGGGTGACAGCAGTTTTCAAACAGGGGAATTATTGCCATTTGATATTGTAAGGAGCACACGAGAAATTCCATCTTTGATCTAAAAAAAACCGAATTCAGCTATCCTCTGTTTCAGTGATTGACAGTTTTTTTCCCACCTGAGCAATTTCTTTTTTGGTTAAAAAACAAAAAGAAGCACTCAACACCATGCCAAGAGGATTCAGGAGGAGCAAACTGAAGAAATTGAGAAGAACATCGATGAGGGAGCACAAGACATTCAAGCAGAGGGCAAAACAGAGGAAGAACAGAAGGAAAAGGAAGAATTTGGCAAGACTGCTGAACCTAAGACAGCAAAGGAGGAAACAGCAAAAACAAAGAAAGGGAGAAAGAGAAAGGTTGGGAAGAAAAAGGCCAAGAAAGCCCAAAAGAAGGCTGCCACAGCCAAGGCAAGCACCCAACAAGAGAAAGAAAAAACACACCCTGAGATATCAGTGACACAAGCAGAAACAGTGGGCATAGAGATTTCTACAGGAAGTGAAGAAAAAGAACAGTAGAAAGAGAAATCCCCTGAAATGTTGGCAAGGGAAGCAACAGTTGTGCTTGCTGCATTAAGCACACCTACAAAACAAAAAAGAAAAATAAAAAGGCAAACTTCCATGTATTTCAAGGCCAGGGAAAGCACAAGAATTCAAACAAGCAGAATAGGAGGAACAATGGAAGGACATGGACAAGAAGGCAGAATTTTATGGCACACATGAGTAGACCACATCAAAAGCTTAGGGTGATAAGGAGGCCACCAGGGCCATCAAAGATGAAGAGATAGATTAGTTGCTCAGAGGATGAGCAACACTTTCAGTAGGGGTGTTAAGGGAAATGTTCCCCTAGGGCTTTTGGGTTGAAACCCTAGCAGACTGAAAGTTGTCTATACAAAGAAACACACATTCCACACAGCCATTATGCTAGCATAAGCAAATTCTATGATAAGGGGCGTACCTGAGGTCCTACGTTTGAGAAGGTCCTTCCAGGGTCCAAACCCTTCTTGGAGTTCCTTTTGCTCCTTTGACCTGTAAAACAACCAATTCAAGAAAGTACAACAATATATGGACTAAACCTTATAAAGAAACCATCTTCATATTATAAAGAAAGGTAGTTAGTTATGAAATTTAAACAACCATTCACATATGAATTCTAACATGAATATCATAAACATGAAGAAGATTTATATCAGGAACAAAGACATGTGTTTCTTTTATTATAGACAAATAAAGTACAGAAAAGAACAATTTCACCTGAGTCGTCCTTTCGCAGGCTCCAAGCAAAGCCTTCCTCCGGATTCGTCCAGTCTCAAGCCTTTAACAAACTCCTTCCATGACTTACTCCATGATATCACAAGTAGTGGATGGACATCAACACACAAGGAAATAAGGGTTTCCTGTAAAAATGGGGGAAGTGCAGGAGGCACAAGGATCTTCAGACCTGGTCAGGGAAATCTCAGCATAATAACCTTTCTCTCTCCTCTCTCCTCCCTTAGGCCTTCCCATTGAAACCTTTTTATACTTCTCCCAAAGTAGTTTTTTAGTTGGGAGTTGGTTGGGAACAGTTGGGCCACGGGCACTAACATGTGATCAGCAGGTAAAACCCGCGATCTCCGCCCGAAATTAAGGAGTTTTATATTTTTTTAAGTGTTTTAATACATATACGCGGGTTGGGTATATACCTACCTGCGTATACACGCGTTTAACTCAGGGCAATGTCGCGTATAAGGGAAAAAACACTGTTTTTTAATTTTTGGACCAGGTCTGGAAGGAGGGGTTGCCCTGGGCCATGAGTGCAGCATCACAAACCATAAGAGTGAGATTTGGAGCTATAACAAATGCCCCCTAATATATGAGGTCAGAAGGGGTACATGATGGCCGAAATGTATTAAGCAAGTACATGGAAAGGAAACCTGTCAAAAACCTAGAAGGACTTCACCAGAGTTCAGCCTGCCAAGCCACAAAAGGAGATCAGAAAGAAATATTGTCTGAGGTGGGCATACCCATGCTCAGAAAAAGTAAAGCATGTCCGCATATCAAGTACAAGCGGATCCACTAAGTATACAACTATAAATGACTGGAAAATACATAATGGATCATCTAATCATGGTCGAACAAGTACATGTCTGAATACCACATATAAGACTGTCAATGATGCTGAAAGATGCAACGAATCACTGATATCAAAGACTGATCCCAAAAGGTACCAACTGAACATGATGGAATAGGATGGTACTACGCTGCAAACTCAGGTGCCAGCATATAAAATGTCGCCATGACTGACTGCAACATATAAGGTGGAGTGGTATCAACTAGCAGCAACAGGAGCAACTGTCAAGTGAACCAATGAATGTTGATACAACCTGAGGTCTTCACCGACCGCCGTGGTACATTTCTACACCGTGGGAATAAATGATCTGAAGTCGACCATGTGAGAAATCGTTTGATTATCGGTCTTGATGTATACCGTTAACAAACGCGAGACTACTCACCGATAATGATAATGAGCGTCAAGGTACCCAGTACAATCCAACAAGTGTGAATAGATGAGCTGGAGTTAAACACCTGCAAGAATCTATCGATCAGGAGACAATGATGGTTTCCCACTATCGATAGTGAAGGATCTGCCACTAATGACTGCAAACCCCAAGGTACTACCAAATGGACTCTAGATATTTGCCCCAGAGCAATGAGTCGGAGTCGATAGGGAAAGATCCGCCAGAAGGAAGGCATTAAGGCATCCTTCATCAATCTAGCGCGAGTGTAACCCATAGACCAATAATGTGAAAGGAATCAGACGAAAGAGATGTAGTAACCCAATCGAAGTACGTTTCTGGTGTACACAAGATGTGGCTAGCGCACGACAGAAACCCTCTGAAACAACCAATAATGGATGCTGACACAGAGGCGAGGTATCCACCAATAGGGTCAAATGGAAACCAAGGTACTGCACGAATCCCAATGTGTGATAATGTAAGCTGATGTCGAACACAAGGGAAACCACTCAGTCAAATACCCATGATACTGATTGATGTTGAGCACAAGGTGACCTATCAATAATGAAAATAGGGCCAGGGTGCGGCTCTAGGCCTGTCCTCAGAGCAAGACGTCGTCGTCGATAAGGACAAGACCCGCCCGCAAGAAGTCAATGGAGACCTTCTCAAATCGGCACGAGCAAAGGACCAATATAACTAATGTGATGATAGACATGATACTGACAACCAGGGATGACCGACTGAAAAATGAGTCAAGAGACACCGCAGAGAGGCCGAATCAGGCTAACTTCCCTTGAACAAAAGCACGACTCAATGTGACTATGTGGCAGCATATGATGACTCTGTATAAGTTCGCCATACAGGAGGCACGAACGAACCCTCCATATGATTGGAAGAGATAACCAATCGGGGGAGAACTGACTCAATAACAAGGTTAAGGCGTACCTAAGTCAAACTAAATCCCGCCCAAACGGAGGAGACTTTGCTTTGAGTGCTTTGTTCAAGGGCGACACGACTGACTCTAGCTGCCAACAATAAATTGAAATATTGTCCCGTTCCCGCTCTTTTTGGAATATTTAATTTTTTTTTTTTCTGTTAAGCTTGAAAAAGAATAAAAGAATGCTATAGTACAGTGGAAAGAATGAGTGTCGGTGAAACAGATGATCTAGTTCCTGGGATTGGAACATTCGTATGCTCAATGCAGGGAGGTGAAAACTGGTCAATGACACTCAAAGGTGCGTTCCTTCCACAGGTCAAGGTGTGTCAAGTTGTAGAGGTCAAAGATATGCAAGGTTGATTTTGCAGTCGTCATGGTCAAAAGTTGGCTTAAACACGAGTCCAAGTGAAGCCAGCTCTAGGCCAAAAGGTGCAAGTAGTCAACATGCAATGCAGTAGTACAACTCAACACAAAGGAGCCTCTAGGGTATAAGGCCAGAACGAAGCGAAGAAGCAAAGAGGAATGAGTCTTCAACGCATAAGTCATGGCGGGACTACAAAGGACTCCCAAGCCTACTCAAATGGGAGCAGCATGGGCAACAAATGTCAGTGAGGTGCTAACTACGATGCCCATGTAAAGGATGGCTCTACCATCGTGTCATGATTTAAAGAATCAGCGAGTGAAGATGGCTTACGAACCATAACATGATGGGGTCGACCCTATGGCAGGTGTATCAACAAATGGAGGCTAGTATGCATAATGCAACGGAAAAATGGCTTCCCTAACCTATATGCCAGTGAGAAAATGATACCTGCCATGACGAGTCAGCAGTCATGGAACCATCTTGAAACTGTCGGCAAAACATCCAAAATGTCCTAAAAATCAAACCATTCTCGACATTCCAATCTCCCAAGTTCAAAGTCACATGAAGCCAAACAAAATAAAATTTTGCATTTTCAAAACCTATAAAAGAGCTTTTGGTCTCACCATTTTCACCATTTGAGTTTGAGAGCAAAAGATTGGAGCAAAAGGAGCAAACTTCCCATACGCCAAATTCAACCATTCAGATTCTTCAAAAAACTCCAAGTAACTCTTATACTTGTCTTGCAATTGATTGTGACTAGTTTTAAGATTTTTAATTAATGTTTTACCGTTGAATTTTTTGCCAAAATTTCACCGCAGCGTATACGCCAGTTGGTAGTATGAAACCCGCGTACACGCGGGCCCTATACGCGACTGTGTGCACAGGGACCCGCGTATACGCCGCGAACATTTTTAAACAAAAACTAACAGTTGAAAATCATTTTTTTCTCCAGAATGCCAGTCACTTGGCGAGAAATAGAGCATGCCGTGGTAGATGATGAAGTCATGAATGATCTTGATGCTTTGGATGCCCTACGGGGATGTGGTTTGATTAAATTCTTCAAACTGCCAAATATGAAAGAAAACACACGTCTGCTTGAGATGCTCATTGATTACTGGAATGTCGAGGAGGATGCCTTTATCATTAACCAGATGCCACTCAGGATAGAAGTGGAAGACATCTATTTCATCACTGGCCTTTCCCGAAGGGGAGAGGTAGTACATTCCAGGGGCAGGACACGGAGCAGTCTCTCGATCGAGGACTACGTACAGATATATTGCCTGAGACATCCCAAGAAGGTTGGGAGCCAGATTTCCATCACACATGTGGCGATTTTATCGCTGAGGATAATCTTGTTCACCATAGCTCAAGTGAACGGATCAGCGTCTCTGCACCAGGCCTCACAACTAACCATGAGCGTGGCAGTTGACTGTCTCACCACTATATTTGACTGGTGTACTCCTCTTCTGGCCAGCATGAAGAGCCAGCTCACTTCTATCAAGAGGGGACAGGCCAAAAACTTTGGATATGGGACTATTCTATGTTCTTTCTTTTTGGAGAGGGTCCCAGCACTCCGCCCTAGGGTAGCAGTTTCCATCAGCACCCCACGAGATCCACGCATGGGCAGGTGGGCTGACCTGATGAAACGTCTAGGGGGTGGGGAAGTCCCACGGACTGCATTTGACGATGACTTCTTTACCTAGTGGGATCAGCAGATCATCGCCGTAGATGACTACCCTTATGCTGGGTTGGATTTCCAAGGAGATCCCGATCTAGCATTACCACCGACCGCAGCATGGGGCGACAATGGTAAGTATTTTTTTATTTTTATTTTTTTTTAGATTTTTCAAATATAATAATGAATTTTGAAAAATATTTTTGATGGGATTCAAATGACTAATATGATGATCATGTTCCAGATATTGGGCCGGTACGACCAAATGGGTTCCCGCGGCATGGACGGCGCGGCCGAGGAGCCGAAGAGGCGGCTGCTGATACAGAACGACTTCTACATAATGTTCAGCGACACTTGGCGAGACTGAGTCACCGAGTACCGATGGCTGCCGTAGAGGACTTTCCTGAGGATATGCAGCGTCAGGTGGTTGGCATGCCACGTGACTGGGTTAACACTTTTCGGTGTGTGGTCAATGCGATAGTTACCTACTAAGCCGCTCATCCTAAGCCGGGGCACTAGATATACCGGACATGATTATGGGCATTTGAGTCCCAATTTTATATATTTTTTGGACAGACTTATGTACACTCAAGATGCTTTATGATATATCTATATATATATATATATATATATATATATATATATATATATATATATATATATATATATATATATATATATATATATATATATAGTTCGACTTTTTGATGCTTGATTTTATTGTGATGAATGATTGATGTGCCAGTCTAATGCTTGATTAGCGATAGAATCAGCTAACCAATTATGAGATCTTGGAATGTGCAAATAATTAATATAAGTAAATGATATTTGCAACAACCTCACCCTTAAATACTGGCGATATAAACATGGATCCCTTACCTGATAAATGTTATTTAATTGTGACATTATCAATTGAGAATCAAGATAAACTACCAACGAGTCGATTTCATGAGAAATTGCCTCGGATAGTAAATTAATAACGGCAGTATACTCAACCATATTGTTTGAAGTAGGACCAATGCATACTCCTCTTGATACCATCAACTAACCAGTTGGATAATAGAGTACCCAAGCTGCGGAAGCAAGATTCAGAGTGTGCCGACTAGCACCATCGGCGAACCCAAAATAGACCAAGTCATCCATCAACACCTGCCACAGCAGACCAAAAAGTGTTGATATCAAAAACTCTCGATGAAATATGTACAAATATACATAATGTATAAAGAAGCCATTGCCTAACTCCTACTTAAGCAAAGTACTTCTTTAGGTAGAGCCCGTTTTGGGGCTCCACCAGCTTGTTTCCCTCAAAATCGATTAACTCATACGACCCTTTTTCTAAAACTCGTTTAATAATGAAAGGATCGTACCACATAGGCTTAAACTTGCCTGCCCCCAAGGTGTCCTTATCTTGGTCATAGACCAAGACAAGGTCACCTTCAGAAAAGACTCGAGGACGGACAGCTTTATCATACTGCGTTTTAACCCTTTTCTTATGAGCCTCATTCATCATGGCGGCATCTCGACGCTGCTCATCGAGATGTTCCAAGTGAAGGAGGCGCTCTTCGAGACTTGAAGTCTCTGGAAGGAGCTCAACAGCTAACTTAAGAGATGGAATTTCACATTCAACCGGAAAGATAGATTCCATCCCATAAACCAACTGAAAAGGTGTAAAACCAGTAGCAGTCTTTACGGAGGTTCGGTATGCCCAAAGAGCCGGATACAACATAACGTGCCAATTGGACTGATTTTTGTCGATTGTCTGTTGCAGGATCATCTTAAGAGTTTTTTTTACTGCCTCGACCTATCCATTGGCCTGAGGATAATAAGGAGACGAATGTTCCTACCGGAAACCCAATTTGAGAGCCAATTCAGACATTAGTTGATTCTGGAAATGTCTGCCACGATCAGTGACAATCTCTCTCGGGATACCAAATCTTGAGATAATCTGATTAAAAAGGAACAATGCTGCCGTGTCACTATCGTTTTTATAAGTGGGCATGGCCTCGGCCCACTTCGTAAAATAGTCTACAACCACGATAATGTACCTGTGATTCATCGTTGAAGGTGTATTACAAGTCATAAAATGAATACCCCACTTAGTAAAGGGACCGACGGTGACAACGGGAAAAAGAGGAGTTGGATGTGCGCACATCTTTCGAGTATAAATTTGACACGGGTGACACCGTTTGACTGCTTCAACACAATCTTTAAAGAGCGAAGGCCAAAAATAATCGGCACGCAAGATGCGCTAGGCTATAGCAAGCCCTAATAGATGACCACCACAAGCTCCACTGTGGCAGTCATTTAGCACTGACTCTGCTTCCTCTAAGGTTAAACAGCGTCGAAGGATTGAATCAACCCCTTAACGGTATAATGTATCACCAATGATAACATAATTTTTAGCCAGGTGACATAATTTTCGACGTTCATCCTTGGAGAAAATAGAGGGAAACTTCGAAGTCTGGAGATAGACAATGATATCTCCATACCAAGGGTCGAGTGAAGAGATGAGGAATAAATGTTCGTCGGGAAAACTTTCCTCATAAACAGTATCCTCTCCACAAGGCAACTCAGAAATTAGCTCAGCGAAAACCATGGATTTCTTAGACTTTGCAGACAAGAACTCGGGATCAAATTCTTGCAAAATGACTATCCATTGATTATATTTGCCCCCAATCACTCGCCTACTGAGGACAAATTGAAATGGATTGACTGCCGCTAAGACAAAAGTTTTGCATAGCAGGATATAATGACGGAACTGTTGGACAGCATGGACAGCTACCAAAGCCAACTTCTCAACCAGAGAATAGCGAAGTTTAGGACCTATTAAGCCTCGGCTCAAATAATAAATCACATGCTCTGTGAGAGTATCATCTTCTTGAACGAGAACCATACCAATGGTTGATTCTACTGCAGCGAGATATAAAAGGAAGTCCCTACCATAATCCGGTGGACTCAAAAGCGGGGCAAAGACTAATGCCTTTTTCAAAGCATCAAACGACGGCTGCACAAAGTCGTCCCATACAAATGGAACTCCTTTCCGTAGAAAACGCATGAACCCTTTAGTGATCTCGGCATAGTTCACTATAAACGTCTTAAGAAATTAGCCTTCCCTTGAAGACTTTGAAGTTGTCGAATTGAGGATGGGGGAGGAAAGTGTACTATTGCCTCAACCTTGAAGGGATCAACCCTAATCCCTTCATTTGACACAATGAACCCTAACAACCGACCAGACGTAACCGCGAAAATGCACTTGTTGGGATTCAACCGGATTTTATAAAAACGACATCGCTCAAAAACCATTCGAAGATGACTAGGGTGATCAATTCTCTTTCGAGAACGAGCAGCGAGATCATCCAAGTATGCTTCGATGATATGTTTGATGTCGTGGAAAGCATATGACATGGCCCGCTGAAAAGTGGCTCCAGCATTTTTAAGACCAAAAGGCATCTTTCTATATGCAAAGGTACCCCAGGGACATATAAAGGTTGTCTTATGTTGATCTTCAGGATGGATAGAAATTTGATTATAACCGGAAAAACCATCCATGAAGGAAAAAATCTCATTACCCGCACACTCGTCGATAATCTGATCAATGAATGGCGTGGGGTAATTATCTTTCGGACAAGCCTTGTTTAGGTCTCTAAAATCGATGCATACTCGAATTGTTCCTTGCTTTTTATCCACAGGGACTGGATTAGAAACCCAATCAGTAAGAGGAACGGGGTATATGAAACCCACCTTTAGCAGCTTCTCAACTTCAGCTTTGATAGCTGCTGCTTTCCTAGGATTAACCGGCCGAAGCCTTTGACGAACCAGTTTGGCGTTTTCATACGTCTTGATCTCATGTTGAACTATAGATGGGTCAATGCCAGGCATTTCCTCATAAGACCAAGCAAATACATCTCGAAATTCCTTGAAAAGGTCGGTGTAAATTTGAATCTCTTCAGGGGAACATTTGATTCCGATGAATAGGTTCTCGATCACGTTAGGGTCCCTAGAGATGTTTATAGGTATCGTTTTTTAAATCACCGACATATTACCTTCAGCACGAAAGTGTGCTGGAGCCAAAGGATTTGATACCGTACAAACATCACTAGTAAAGAGCTCGGAGAACCTAGATTCTACTTCCTTCAATGGAGGAAGAAAGTATGAACGATGGTGTAAGTCTTCCCAAGGTCGATCTATACCCATCATCACTTCAAGGATTGCTTCTTCAGATGGTAAAACCGTATCTAAGCAGTCCAGGGCAGAGGTAGAATCAAGGCTCCAGGCCGGGGCCACATCACCATCTAACTCCTCTTCGAAAAAAGGAGTAGAGTGGTCGTCTGCAGAGTTGATGATAGATTGATATCTAAGCTCAGCTACCGATATAGGGAATGCCATTCCATTTACTTGTCCTTCAACTAATGTGGTCGTAGGTGAAGGCAAGGTCCAAGGGTTTGAAAAATAACAAGTTCGGAAGAACTCTTCTCGAGGAGACTCCTTAGATGACGAAACGACATTGATTCTAGCGATAGGAGAGGGAAGATCAAAAGTACCCATCAATGAGGAATACATCCCCACTCCTAGATTCTTAGTAGGTGGACGAGGGTTATCCACTAAGGGAACAGTAGAGTCAGAGATTGCTTGAGGATCGACTGGACAATAATCCAATTGGTCAACCTTAATGATTTTCCCCTCATGAGGAAAGCAAATGACACGAAACAGAGTCGAAACAACAGTGTCCATTTCGTATACCCAGTTCCTTCGAAGAGGAGATTGTAGTCTAGGTTAGCATCTATGACTTCTACTTCAATATTGACGACCTTGCCCCCAACACATATAGGAAAGGCCAGGATAATCCCATGCGGTTTATGAGAATGACCATCAAATGCAGTCAAGACGGTAGGTGAAGGAACAGCCGAAGGCGATCCAATAGCCTTCCAACATGACATCGACATGACGCACGTGGAAGCTCCTTCATATATAACGGTACGAAAAATGTTAATTTTCCGGTATGTAGACTTTATTTGGAAAGCCATATGATGAGGGAGTCTCTTTTTGACATTTAACATGTCGAAAGTGAGCACTAAAGAGTTAGTTGGATCGACTGCCCCAATCGCGAAAATTAAAGCACTTCGTTGAGCCGGACACGACTGGAGAACCTCTAAAACGGACATGGCGCACGGACTCTGAGCTAGATCCTCAACAATGGAGTAGTTCTGGGCGGCCCTAGCATTAGGATTAATAGTCGCACATTTAGCGGAACCTTTCAGTATCTGTGGTATAGTCTCGACAGGGGGTCGCTCAATATGAAGGTCAGTATTCTCGGGAGCAGTCTTGTCCTTGGAAGTTTCGACTTCACCGTAATCACGTGACTGAGTAGCCACATGGACATTAGAACCCATCATGAAAACATTTGATGATTTTTCCCCTTCCTGGTTGCCCCCTGCGGAGGTTCTAGGGTTTGAACTCACGCCAGCAAGAAGTTGGTGCCCTTGGGGAAAAGGGTTGGTTAACACAGCCTGAGAACTAGAAGTCCCTTGTTGCCCTAACAAGCGTTGAGCATCTTCAATCTTGGGGTAGAGATGAGTTAAATGGTCTCCACCGAACAACTTGCATGGAAACTTGACTTTCTTTCTAGCCTCATTTCTACCACCACCAGCATTATTGCCGGATTTATTTGCGTCAGCCTTCCCATCCTGGTTCTTTTTCTTACCTCGTCCTTTCTTTTTCCCATTGGAATTTTGATTTCCTTTGGGGTTATCAGATTGGACGGCATTAATCGAAGAGGTTTGGGAAGCCGGAGGGTTAGACGATGTGACTTGGTTGTTAGGAGCAATTTGCAGAGACAACTGCTGCAATTGGCTCAACAAGTTCACCGCATTTGTGTCTACCGACCCAACGATACCATCCGCATGGGGACCTGGCTTCGACTTGGCTATGTCAACCTTAGACCCAGGAGCATCTAGCAAGTATTTTTGTAGGATCCTAGACTGAGAGTAGATCAATTATAATTGTTGGGCCCTAAAAATGGCTTGCTCCTCAGAATAGACTCTAGAATAGACTCTAGACATGGAGACATCCTTAGAGATCTCAGGTTGTAAAGATTTCAAAAACCATTCGAGACGGTACTCTGGAGGGATTTCGGCTTTAATGAGCCTCATTCTCCGTCTCCATTCCTGAATATGGTCAGAAATGTAAGTTGCCTTATCCTGATGAAAAGTGGCCAAAAGTTCAGTTCCGACATCATAACGAACAAACAACTGGAAATGATTTAAGAAAATATTAGCTAAGTCAGCGAAAGATGTAAAGCTGCCCCCTGGCAACTCTATATACCATTTGGCCGCATTACCAGTCAAGGTGCGTTGAAAAGTCTCAACCTAATCGAGTCATCAATAAGTGAGTTCGATGAGCACCACAAATGGAATGTGGTTACATGGTCGCCTGGGTCTTCACCGCTTTTCCCTTCGAATTTTGGAATGTCCGAAGGGAGTTTGGTTGGGACCGGAGGCCAGGCCGGATTGTATTTGATTGGATCGTTTGTTATCTTAGTGAGATTTGGCAAGTTCAAAGTTGCCAGAAATGGAAGCCTAGGAGGACCTTGGGGATTCCACCCAGACTGGGCGGAGCTCCCAAAGTTCTGAAAAGATTGGCTTGGATTTTGGAAGGCACTAGGTTGCCCGAAGTAACCAGCAGAACCGGCTGAACCAAAAGGCAAGCCTTGTGATACAACAAAATTCGGATTTTAACCAACTCCGGCCGCTAAGCCTCCATAACCAGCAAAGTTTCCTCCTAAAGGATTATAAGGATTTGATAACCCCTGATACGGATTCCAAGCTGAAGCTAAGAGAGGAATACTTTGAAACGAACTAACTGTGGAGTACGGCCTCTTCCCTTGTTGGCCGAAAAACGGATTCCCAGTTCCCGTGCCACTAACCCCAGGGTTAGTCCAACCTTGGAAAGGATTGGTGCTTTGTCCTATAGAAGAAAAAGGCATGGATCCTATTGTCGGGTTGGAATGTGGTATATGACCACTTCCGAAAGGAAAACCCTGGAATGAAGCCGATCCACCCATCATGGATGTGGCGGCACTAAACAGAACTGACGGAATACCCTGTGAATTGGTGCCAAATGGGAAGAATCCAGAACTAAAAGCATTGGTTTGGGAGTTTCCACTCGTGGACGGAATGGAGGTAGACCCAACTAAAGATGTGCCAGGAAAAGATCCAAACAAAGAAGTAGAGGAGATGGAAATCGTTCCTCCCCCTTGTACCAATGTTGGAGTGTGCATAGTTGTAGCACATGTAGTAGAAGCCATGCTTCCAGTAGTGGTCATCAACGGTAAGCGCGTAATGTGACCTGGACTTGACGATCTATGCGTTGGAGTCCCAACGTATTGTAATACTTCCGGATGGCTACATGGTAGGGGAGAATTCGGAGCCGCTAACGACTCTGAGAGTTCTTCTACCTCTATGTTATTCTCTGTTTAAAAGAGAACTCGAGAAAGAACTGGAGTGTTCCTCTCTTGTTTTGCGGAAGTGCCAGGCCTTGGTTGAACACTAATGCCCCCAAGAGGAGGATCAATCTCCGATGCGTCAGCTGCCATGGAACGAAACTCTCCGGCAGTATTACCTCTGCGCCCTCTAGGAGAAGGCTATAAACTTGGTGGAGAGATTCATATAGGTGATAGTAACATGCCCAATTAGTTTCAGCCAATTCCAGTGCACGGTTTCCGAGAAATTGACCTCTGTCACCTTCAGCCATTTTCAATTTTTCTCGAAATCCGTGCATCCATTGACCACAATTTTGTTATGGGAGGTGCATAATGATGATAGAAACATGCTCAAAAAGTTACAAGTCAATCCAGTCTATCATTTGGGAGCTATGGGCAAAACAAGCACTATCCTGCAAAAATCTAGCATCAACAGCATGAGGGTGCAAATTTGAACGTTGAAACAGACTCCTACAACTTAGATCAAGCCAGAGGATACTTGCACAAGAAAAATAGCCATGTATCAGCAACCAGACCAGCATGCGTCCATAGAAACAAAGGCATGCAGCAAAAGGAAAGGCCACAGCACCTCACAGCAAACGCATTCGACTTCCAGGTACGTGACTAAACCCGTTCCTCTGTTGCATGAATGTAATTTAAGAACTGCATGGACAGTGAGATGGTTGTGATTAAACAAGATCGGTGGCCAGCTAACTGGCCACCCTCATCCAGTTCAGACAGCGCCTCGTCTAGTTCAAACAACGCTCAGTGGGTGCAATTGGCACGTGTGCTCAGCCATCTTGGGAAGAAAACTGAAAACAGGTAGTGGTGGTTGTTTAAACTCCAACGTAATTGATGGAAGTGATTACGGGCAAGCAGCATACAGTTTCATAACAGCACTACAGTCTGCATGGGGCCAACGTACATCCGGCCACCTCATCTCCTCACCACGAATCACGCCAGCAGTTAAAAGACAGCTCAGTTAACGCATTCACCACTCTTTGTTCATTATGCCTTCACAACGTTCCCAACTGGAGTACGCATCCACCACTTCCAGAGCAGCTAACTAGTGGTCCTCTACAAGATTTCTGCCTGATTTTTGAGATTTCTGCATGTTTTTTTTAAATCTCTCACCTATCGAGCTCTACAGGAAGCACAATTTCATTCTACGGGAGCCAGGTGACTTCTAGAGGAAGGCTTCTACAGGAAAGGCAGAGAACAGCCCTGCAAAAAGAAAATCCGGGGCTTTCACCAAATTTCAAGCTCAAAACGAGGTAGGCTCGGGAAAACTTCTCTGTGCATGATTTTTTGGTGCAAAATGGTGAATTGAACACGGCATTAAATTGAAAAATGAGAGTAAAAAATATGCTTTTGCATTGAGAAAAGTGGAAGTCTGCCTGCATATTTCACTAAGTTTACCCAGTTTTTTTCCTCTGCATCTGAAATCTCCTCATTATCATTTTTTAAATTCTCTTGTAAGGAAGATATGCAGCAATAGAGGCCAACCTGTGTGTGTGAAAAAAACCCGAATTTACATATCTATCAATGTGCTGAGAAAAAACCTGTGTCCTTATGCTCTGTTCTGTAAAAAAAAAAAATTATGTTCTTTCATAAACAAACAGACCAAATTCTGGGTGACAGCAGTTTTCAAACAGGGGAATTATTGCCATTTGATATTGTAAGGAGCACACGAGAAATTCCATCTTTGATCTAAAAAAAACCGAATTCAGCTATCCTCTGTTTCAGTGATTGACAGTTTTTTTCCCACCTGAGCAATTTCTTTTCTGGTTAAAACACAAAAAGAAGCACTCAACACCATGCCAGGAGGATTCAGGAGGAGCAAACTGAAGAAATTGAGAAGAACATTGATGAGGGAGCACAAGACATTCAAGCAGAGGGCAAAACAAAGGAAGAACAGAAGGAAAAGGAAGAATTTGGCAAGACTGCTGAACCTAAGACAACAAAGGAGGAAACAGCAAAAACAAAGAAAGGGAGAAAGACAAAGGTTGGGAAGAAAAAGGCCAAGAAAGCCCAAAAGAAGGCTGCCACAACCAAGGCAGGCACCCAACAAGAGAAAGAAAAGACACACCCTGAGATATCAGTGACACAAGCAGAAACAGTGGGCATAGAGATTTCTACAGGAAGTGAAGAAAAAGAACAGCAGAAAGAGAAATCCCTTGAAATGTTGGCAAGGGAAGCAACAGTTGTGCTTGCTGCATTAAGCACACCTACAAAACAAAAAGGAAAAAGAAAAAGGCAAACCTCCATGTATTTCAAGGCCAGGGAAAGCACAAGAATTCAAACAAGCAGAATAGGAGGAACAATGGAAGGACATGGACAAGAAGGCAGAATTTTATGGCACACATGAGTAGACCACATCAAAAGCTTAGGGTGATAAGGAGGCCACCAGGGCCATCAAAGATGAAGAAATAGATTAGTTGCTCAGAGGATGAGCAACACTTTCAGTAGGGGTGTTAAGGGAAATGTTCCCCTAGGGATTTTGGGTTGAAACCCTAGCAGACTGAAAGTTGTCTATACAAAGAAACACACATTCCACACAGCCATTATGCTAGCATAATCAAATTCTATGATAAGGGGCGTACCTGAGGTCCTACGTTTGAGAAGGTCCTTCCAGGGTCCAAACCCTTCTTGGAGTTCCTTTTGCTCCTTTGACCTGCAAAACAACCAATTCAAGAAAGTACAGCAGTATATGGACTAAACCTTATAAAGAAACCATCTTCATATTATAAAGAAAGGTAATTAGTTATGAAATTTAAACAACCATTCACATATAAATTCTAACATGAATATCATAAACATGAAGAAGATTTATATCAGGAACAAAGACATGTGTTTCTTTTATTATAGACAAATAAAGTACAGAAAAGAACAATTTCACCTGAGTCATCCTTTCACAGGCTCCAAGCAAAGCCTTCCTCCGGATTCGTCCAGTCTCAAGCCTTTAGCAAACTCCTTCCATGACTTACTCCATGATATCACAAGTAGTGGATGGACATCAACACATAAGGAAACAAGGGTTTCTTATAAAAATGGGGGAAGTGCAGGAGGCACAAGGATCTTCACACCTGGTCAGGGAAATCTCAGCATAATAACCTTTCTCTCTCCTCTCTCTTCCCTTAGGCCTTCCCATTGAAGCCTTTTTATACTTCTCCCAAAGTAGTTTTTTAGTTGGGAGTTGGTTGGGAACAGTTGGGCCACGAGCACTAACAGGTGATCAACAGGTAAAACCCGCAATCTCCTCCCGAAATTAAGGAGTTTTATATTTTTTTTAAGTGATTTAATACATATACGCGGGTTGGGTATATACCTACCTGCATATACACGCGTTTAACTCAGGGCAATGTCGCGTATAAGGGAAAAAACACTATTTTTTAAATTTTTGGACCAGGTCTGGAAGGAGGGGTTGCCCTGGGCCATGAGTGCAGCATCACAAACCATAAGAGTGAGATTTGGAGCTATAACAAGGGGGTGACGATGAGCCCCAGAAATGGGTAATTATATGGGCTCATTTAGCCTCCTAATTCGACTTAATCCACCATTCTCATTAGTTTATTGCATTTTTTTAATTATATTTATGCTAATAGAGTGAATTGGGTTAGTCATTATGCCAAAAAGTCTAATGTGTGCTTTATGCAGATTTTTGGTCAATTTTGAGACAAAATCAAAGGTTTTAATGAGCACTTGGTAGCCAAATTCGTGGAAGAACAAGGGAGAGGATTTGTAGGAAGGTGTCCCCTTCATTTATGAGCCCTTACCTCGAATTCTCCATCAAAAACTCGGAGCACAAGGGGCAGCCAAGCAAGTCAAGTAGGACTGCTGTTAATTGCAAGTTTTGGCAGCCGAGTTCCTAAAGTTTAGGAGGACTGTTGGGGTCCTCAATTTGTATAAATAAGAAGGCTTAGCGCCTCAGTTGGGTTAGTCAAGAGTTAGTCAGATTTTAGTCAGTAGGTTAGCTCTGCATTTCAGCACATTTTCGAGGTTTTTCTTGTAGACAGTTTTTGGGATGTAACTATTATTTTTTTGATCAATAAAGATTAATCCAGCTTTGCACCAGCTCTGATATTTCTTAAGAGACTGTAGCTCTTGGGATTGGGCCCAACCCAAGTGCCAGTACCTCCTTTGTGTACTTTTATGTGTCTTTGCCGCATTCTTAGAATAATTTCTGTTATTTAGGTTAAAATCCTGCTTTGTTACTTAGGTTGTTTTTGATGATTAAAATAGCTTTTCATACTTTAGGTTGATTTCACAGTTTGGTAAAGGAAAAGATCTGCAAAAATGCCATCAAGCAATCCTTGATCTCATCTCTCCCTCCTTGAGACCATGAGCTGAGACCAAGGCATACTTGTTGCCACAAAAACATTGTTTTTGCCTTTCCATGCAATTGCTAGTGTTAGATTTTTAGTTGGAAAAGTTGATACCAGTTGTACTTGCATATTTAGATCTATTCTTGCTTAGTTTCCATAGCTCTCTTGCATGATTTCCTGTTTATACACTGTTGTTCATCATGTTTCTAGTTTTTAAGTCAGATTAGGTCAAAGTAGATAGATTTCTGATTTTTCTAATCTTTCTTTGATTAGTTTTGAGAGATAGTGTGTAGATCACCTATAATACATCTTTTCCTATCCTTCCTTCATCACACAACCTGCTCCAACCCCAAATTCCGGATTCCTTCCCTTCATTCGCCACACTTTTCCAATTTGACCTAATTTCTACATTTTTGTGCAACATTGCTCCCTCCATCCTTGAACAAATCCAACCATCTTCATCACTCCTTAGCCTCATTTACCAGGTCCTAGACCTCTTCACATCCTCATCCATCCTCCATTTCCACTTTCCCACCGTTTTTCCTCCATCAACCCTCAAAAATCCTCTCTCGGCTCTTCCTGTAGAACATCCTGTAGAACCCCTACAGACTTCCTGTAGAAGTTCACGCGAGCGGTTTTCCGAGATCTGATCACTGTGAAATTATTTGGAAGGGTGCTAGGGACCCCTTAGGCCCTCTTCTCACCTTCCCAACCTCCTGCAAGTGCCTACTCCATTTCCTTTCGCCAATCAACCCCTGCGCAGTAAAAAACAGTTAAAGCACATGCATAATAATTCTACAAGATTACTCAAAAATACAAAAATATGTTTTTTCCAAATTTTACTTCAGAAGTAGCTTAGTCACGTGCATTTTACCTTTCAAAGAATCAATGGCATCCATTTCAGCAACTTTCATCTCTTTTCTTGCACCAGTAGGGTTAGTCGGTAAAGCTAGGGTTTACTAGGGTTTGCATTTCCTTTCAGCTTTCAGCTTCTTTCTGCAAGTAGATTAGCCTCTTTTGAGTTAGCTTTCATCCATCACAGTTAAAAGCTTCTTCTAAGAACCCATAGAAGTTGGCTTAAGCTCCTAGAAAACTTGTGCCAGCTGATCAAGTGACAGCCTGCAGTAGTACTTATGCATATAGCACCGTCGCTTCCAAGTTTGTTACGAACTACCAGGTTGATAAAAGTAAAGAAGGGAGCCCCAGGAGTTGCAGCATTATTACTGCAATACTGGAGCCCACCAGTTCACTGAGAGGACAAGTGGCGTAGGATTATACCACTAGACATTGGATGCAGATTTGACCTTGTAATGGATTCTAGACTTCCTAGGAAGGAGGTGAATCCAGGTATTACTTTGAGGGTGGAGGTGTGGGCCTCTGGATTCCCATGTTGCAGATGTAGGCATTGTATCCTTTTATTTGTTGGTTGAGAAGATGTGCATATGTGTATATGTGTGTATTACTATAAATACTATATCAAGCTAGATTTATAAAGCTCCATAGATAGTATGATTATTTTCTAAGTAAGCAAACGTGTATGTGTGTATATGTGGCTATTATTGTAAATATCATCAATAGTTGTGTTACAAAGCTCTAGTAAACAATATGTTTGCCATGTTTTAGTAGATGGTCATCATAAATATTGCAGTGAGTTTTGTTATAAAGCTCCATGGGCAGTATGTTTTGTTTTCAGCAGTCTTGCTGGTTATGGGTGTCATTGAACACCGAGGATGTTGTTCCCCCAAGGGGGAGGGTTCTGTAACAACCTTGGTTAAAAATTCACGTAAAAAAGATATAAGACCACGGATGATGGGACACATATTCCACGCTGAATGCTTGGAAAAACATCCTAGTAGGTGTCCACTTCAGTTTATTATGGCAAAGTAAGTTGGAAAAGGTAATGGCAAAGCCTTTGGAAAGGCATGAGGCATTCATTGGCATTTTATTTATGAAGATAATGGAAATTATGAGAAAATGAAGGTGAAAGGTCATAGGCTGCATGCGAGGAGGAAACTGAAGGAAAATAACGGAAAATGAAGAAAATAGAGGCCTCATTAATAAAAATACTTCTAAGGATTAATGGGTAAGGTTGGTTAGTTTAGTTTGTGAGATCTCTCATTTCCTCTCTCTCTCTCTCTCTCGTTCTTCAACGCTTAGAGCTTTCTTAGAGCACTCTTGGAAGGTGTGGCATACTTGGACTTTTTGAGTAAGAAGGTAAAGGAAGAGCAGGAAAGCGCAAGAGGACACCGAGAGCAGTAGCTACAGTGGGTTTTGCTTGCAAGTACCGAGTTGCATGTATATTTTCCTCACTAGTTTTGGCATGCATGGAACATGCATGTGGTTTATTGGTCATGATCTATCATTGGCATGGAGGATTGTCGAGATTGATTGTGGATTTGCCTAGCCTTGCCATTTCCTAGATAGCCATGGATATTGTGGGTTTATTTCCTTGATTTGTTTTTATTGGTTCTCATGTTTCCTTTAGCTTGGGTTGAGTTATTAGTTCCTGGAGCCTTGGTTGGATAAACGCTTGGGAAGCCCTGTAATGACTTGGGTTGAGTTACTAGTCCTGGAGCCTTGGTTGGACAAATGCTCTGGAGCCTTGTAACAACTTGGTTTGAGTTATTAGTCCTAGAGCCTTGGTTGGACAATCGCTTTGGAGCCCTTGGTGGGTTGAGTTACTAGTCCTAGAGCCTTGGTTGGACAAACACTCTGGAGCCCGGCAGCAGTTGTGGGTTGAGTTACTAGTCCTGGAGCCTTGGTTGGACAAACGCTCTAGAGCCCGGCAATAGCCATGGGTTGAGATACTAGTCTTGGAAGTCGAGTTGGAACAAATGTTATGGAGCCCTAGAAGGATTGGGTAGAGACCAATCTGATGATGGTTCTTGTGGTGTCCAACCGTGAGGTGGAATCACTCTTTGATGGGTTGAGGTGGTTGGCCTCTGGAATCCTTGGATGGTTTCAGTTGATGTGTTTATGAGATCCCACATTCAAGCTTAGAATATGGCACAAAGGTGAATGGCTAAAGAGAGATTTGGCTCAACCATTCTACGGTCGGGTGGAACGTGGTATTCCCATACCGGGTTGGATTTTGCATCATTAATACGAGGTTACCTCTGTTGAATTTCCATGACCTTGGATCTAGGTTAGAGTCTTAAAATCAATGATGCTACCAAACCAAGAATCTCAACCATAAACTACTTTGAACATCGAAATAAAGTAGTAAATCACATTTGCACAAATATACACACTTTTTAACAAATATTGTACAATCACTAATCTTCGTTATATTAAACCAAATCTAAATAATACAACAGACTATTGTATACAAGATACAATGACAAAATTCAATGCAACTTCTATGTCGTATCTTGTCTTGATGGTCCTTCGCTTCTATACTGCTCACTTGTAGTGCCTTAATCCATCAAGGTCACTACACATTGAGACTCTAAGAGGGCTGCCACCTAGCACTCATGCAAGTGCACAAGCTCATAAATATATTCTCTAGTTTGGCCAATTCCCGAGCTCCAATCTGCCTTCTAGTAGCCTCTTTCATCCATCAAAGAGCTACTCATAAGGCTACAAACTTCACCCAATCTTCAGCTCCTCTTCATCACTTCAAGATAGCTTGTCTAGGAATCCTTTGGGTAACCAACACATTTCCCTCCACCGGGTCAATGGAACCCAATACTACGTTGAAACATCTACTCCAATGAAGACATATGATCACCCAATCTCACCTCCAAATTGGCTCCCAAAGGTTTCCCAAAAAATCTAATCCAATCTAGTCAATAAACTGTGACCCAACACACCTCCAACCACTACTCCAAATTGGTTTGTACTGCTGCAAAAAGACTGCTTTTGTTACTGACTGGTTAGGGCACCCATAAGCTACAACAACCCTTAGAATAGTCACCAAATAACCCTTAAATGACTATGGTCTCTCCTAGTATAGTTCTCCTCCTCCTTCCTGAAAGGATAGGGCATAGAACAACCCTCAACTAGCTCCACGCTTTCCCTCACTAAGATGTTATGGCCTGCGGCCTAGCACTCAGTCTTGTTGTAGCACAAAGCACCCTCGAAACATGGATTTAACCCCATACAAGGCCTCCAAATAGACCCGTTATCTTTCCTCCTCCATGCTGCTAGATTAGGGCTTCAATTAACCCCATAACAGCCCTACGCATAACCTTTCTCTGTGGTTAAGAGCTTGTGGCCTTACCATAGTTCTATCCTCCTTCCACAGCCTGCTGAGACAGAGGTTCCAACCCTCAATGCAGCCCTTAAATAATATACAAACCTTACCTCTTCCCTCGGCTCCCTTCTTGCAATATTGACCTCCAAAACTAGCCCTGAAACAGTCCTCAAAATCACCTCATTGTCTAATCTTTTGGTGCGGCCTTCAAGCATAGGGCCTCGGCCCTTCTGTTGGGCATAGCCCAAGTTTTGGTCAAAACTCCACATTTTAGGGAGACGAGTGTGCAGTACTGTGGAGCTTGGGGCTTCGAGGTGGGTCAAAGTCCCTTCTTTTTGTAACAGGTTTGGGCAATAGTTGATTGTTTTTAGGAGGACCATGGTATTTTTATGTACCCGTTGATGTAATTAGTATATATAGGAGAAAATATGTAAGTTGAAGTAATAATGAAATGATACGAGCATAAGTAAATATCTCTGTAATCTGTGTTTGGGTCTTGAAGGAAAGGCTCCGCAGGTGAGTGCATGGAGGCCTAAAGTCTGCGATTGAGTGCGCAAACACCTGTAGTTGGGTGCGTAGGTCGAGGAATTGTACGTTGTTTCAAATAATTAATATAAGAAGTACAGTTTTGATGGACATAACTTGTGTATGATTATTGTGTATCTTTTTCTTTCTATTCAATTATTTTTGTTATATTTTACTTCCACGCAGTATTGTTTATGGTTGTTAATGGCATGGTTAAGTAGATAATCCAACACCGCGAAGTAAAGAGTAAAGTTTTAAGTGAAATTAGAATAAGAATTCCACAGACCATTATTCCTCAAGGCTGCAGAAACATGGTTCTGCATCCTCCCATAGTCACTTCAGGTGAGACTGCAATCTGCTTTGTATGTCATTGCTGAAAGGGCCAGTGATTGAGGGTTTTGTTGGTACGCAGTAAAATTTGAACCTGGGTCAAGCCCAAACAAATTAAAAAATGGTTCCATTGCTGGGATCGAGATCTGTTTGAGGGATATGTTTATGTGGTATCCATCGAAGAAATAAATTTGAGATTGGGTGGAACAAAAGGAATGATAATTTGCAAGACAAGAGAATATAAGCCCTCGTCTGTCATCCGAAAGGTGGTTACAAAAGTATATTTTTGAAGATCAGTATGAATATTTCTTCAATTCATTTTATGTTGAGTTATACGAGTGGATATCAAGGTTGACTGAGAGAAAGAACTATTTTAGAGGAGATGAACCTAAGGAGTGGACTCCTGAATTAATACAAAGACTCAAGAACACCGAAAATAGGATCTCAAGAGTTGTTGATTTCTGAATTAATAGCATCTTGGGAGGATTCATCACTGATTTCGTGGTAGACTTGACTCTATCCTACTGTGTAGCATAACGACAATTCTTCAAAGGACCGCAAGGTAAGTACTTAAGATATCTTAAACTGTGGATTAAGATGCTTTTGTGCGAAAAGGGAATTTTACGAATGTAGTCAAATTATTAGCTACTTATGTTTGGGAGAAGATCCGAAGAAGAGACTGGAACAACGCAAAGTGGAAAAATATATATGATAGACACTAGAAATAAATCTCGTGGCCAATATCCAAAGACTTTCATAGAAACTGACAATAGCCCTCTTTTAAGTGAATCGAAAAGTGAAGAAAGCCTCCCTAAAAACCCCGAAGGAACCCCGCAGTATTCACCCTTCTAGCCTGAAGGTTCGTTGAAGCCAGAATCGAGTAATAACCAGGGTACTTTTGGTTTCCCCATCCCCTTACGAATCCCCCTCCCCCTCCGAGAATAAATATGGTTGATGATATTGAGCTACCTGTTTTTAAAGGAACTGGATCAGAGGATCCGAAACAATTTTGGTTTTTATGCGAAGCAGTATGGACAGTGAAGCAAGTCCATGATGAAAACATAAAGAAGTCAGAGCTCATCACGACATTCCGATATCGAGAATTGACGTGGTACATGAAGTATTCGAGCAATCAGATCAAATCATTCGCAGACATTAAAATAACGCTGGTAAAGTAATCTAAGAAGCCAAAGTCTGAGTCGCAGTGTATCACAGAGTTAAAATAAATCAAAAAAAGGCCGACTTAGTCTATTTGGGAATTCGATCAGAGATTCAAGATATTATTGGATCAGGTGAGCTTCGACATAGCTCCGCAACAACATAAGGAATCGTTCATAGTTACGTTGTTACCACACATCAGATTTCCTTTGACACAATAGAAGATAGAAACTCAAGCTGAAGCTTTAGAGATTGCAATGAAATTAGAATCTTCACCTATAGGGGATACCAATGCAGGTATGCAACAAATTCAGAGTCAACTAGAAAATTTGACTCTGCAGTTACAAGATATGAAGAAAAGTAAGGAAGTCAGAGAAGAAGTGTGTTGTACAAAGTGTAAATCAGAAGGCCACTCTAAAGAACAATGCCCTCTTTTCAGAAATTACATCGCTAGTCGAGCAACCAATCCTTTTAATGCCAGATCCAGCCTATGCTGCGAGATATACAGAACTAGAGGCAAACATCACTCAGAAGATTGTTATTTTTTGCAAAAATATGTGCATACTCTAAAGAATTTATATTGCAAGTTCTATAAATTGGTGGGGTAGGATGAGAATAATTGTTAAGCTTATGAATTAATGATGGATCGCGATGTTGACACATATAGAATGCAGGATGAAGAGAATGGACATGAAGGAAGTGTACAGTGTAGTGGTCGAGGAGGATATCAAGGAAGAGGTCAAGGCGGCGGAGCTGGTCGAGGTCGTGGGCAGATTATCTGCTATAATTGTGGCTAGGAAGGTCACTTTGCAAGAGACTATAAGAATCCTACAACGACATGTAAGTATTGAAAATAATTTGATTATGTAACTGAAGAATTTCTGGTACTTATGACAAAATTGAAAGAAAAGAAAAATCAACAACTAACACATAACATTTAGATGATGACTACCGAAAGAAGCATTGATGATCTTCGAGTCAATATTGTTACTAGAAGTGGAGTTGCGACTAGAAGTGACAAAGTAGAAGGAAAGAAGGAATCTGAAACTGGATGGGTTAGAAAGACTGTTGAAAAGCTTCTGCTTTTGACATTCAGAAAGAAAAATAAGTGTTTATGGAAGTCAGGCGAAGCTTTATGGATGTTGGGGCTTTGACCTCTAGCGCGCAGCCAAAACCAATCAAAAAGAATAACTATGACATAATATCAGTTGCGACACAAGATGTGGATCCACGTATTTTAAAGTCTTTCCTACAAACTTGCATGAAGCTGTTAAGAAACCAGAAAGTTGTAGAAGGGTTGCAGGAATTGTTACACAAAATATTGTCACCATGACTTTCTGCAGTCAGTATGAGTCTATCACCACTCATACTGTCCTCCTTTGCAAGTCTCAAACCTCAGCTCTTCATGTCAAGATTTAAAAATGAGAGAAAGTCTTTGAAAATCTATAAAACTCTGGTTCCGCACTTTCTCTTACCATTACCTGCGGTCCCGCACCCCTTGGTCATGTTACCTGCGGACCTGCCCGCTCTGTCTCTAAAGGAGTGGGTGCGGACCCCTGTGAAAGTCAAAAAGGCGCAAGTTTATTCTTAAAAACTCACTTTGGGTTAATTCTGGACGCTTCTAGAAGGAATCTTGACGTGGTTGGTTCGCTCCTAGGTGGTTCATGCATCCCATAACTAAAGGAGCTAACCCCTTGATGAGAGGAGCTTATCTGTTTGAAGGAGGACTTATCCCTTTGAAGGTGGACCTGGTAACTTACCTCCTCTGCTCTATAAATTGAGGCATTGGGCTGGTTGCTAGAGAGGTTAAAAGCTGAACATTTTTTAGGGTAAATGTTGTTGGAATTGAGACTTCCTAGTTAAGCTTGAGAGGAGAGATTACATACCTTTTGGCTTCTTTGGGAAGAGAGTGAAACTTGTCAAAGTAGAGGAGATTCTTGCTGGACCCTGGGAGGAGATTGTACAGCATCAAGGCACCAAGGTTGTAAAGTTCTTCTTTGATTAAAGTTAATACAATCAGATTCATTTTTCTCAATAAATTGTCTTATATGGTTTATTTCATGAATTCCTTGGTCATCATGATAAATATGGTTTATTATATTGGGTTTTTAGGTGTTATTTGATATGTGTGTCTGTTTGTGTTTGCAGATTCTTCAAAAGGGAACTCATTTGGACAAACAGAGCGTGGCTTCCACAAACTAGCACTGGATCCGAGGTAGGCCTAAAAAACCTATTAACCTTTATTTATAAATCACATATTTAGAGGAAGATAGAATTTGTTTGGTTTGCTTGTTGCTAGATATCCATAGATACTAGGGAGATCAGTCTTGTCTGCAAGAACGATTTATCCGCCCGACAAAATGGCGACTTCACTGGGGACTTGAATTTTTGGTTTTTGCCTTTGCTTTTACTTTGGCTTAAGAAACTATTTCTCTGTTTCTGGTTTTTGCTTGCTGCGTGGGATTAGGTAGGTTTTTAGATTTTGAATTGTTTTTGTTTTTTCACGTTTTTGAGAGTGGACCGCACCTGCTGTTTGTAACACAGTGTGGACATACCTACACTGTTTGTTTACTACACAGTGCGGTACCACACCTGGTATAACCAGGGGACTACGGACCCTGTCAAATTTTTGAAAAACTAAAATCTTTTCATCTAGTTAAGCCTAGGATTTGTTTATATGTTTTAGCCTCTGCCTAGATCTGCACGTGTCTTGTCGGAAACTTTTCGTAGGTTAATTCCATTGGCATTTAGGTTTTAGGTGAAATTTCTAGAAGTTTTGTGTGACTGGCTTGATTTTCGTTTGGTCTTTGTAGTAACTCAGAGCTTAGAAGCCTTAGAAACCTCAGATCATCCTGGTTTTTGCTGGTCTTATTATGAGTCTGACCGATTTGTAAAATCTTCCCTTGTCGAGGAATACATCTCGTTTTTCTCTTTGAAAAGCTTCGAAAAGAACTTGTTTTGAAAGTTTTGGATTTCATTTTTTAAAAAGAAAACAAAAGCTGGTTGTTTTTTGATTAATTTGTTATTCTGGACAAATTAGTCCTTAGTTTGCTCATAACTAAGTAAAACATCCTTGAAAATAAATTTTGTAAGCTTTTACTTCAATTAGGTTTTTAGAATTTGTAGATCTCAAGATTAGATTTTTAATAGTTTTGAGTGTTTTCTAGAAATTAAAAAAAAAAAAAAAAAATTCTCTTTTGAAAAGATTTGTTTTTGTAGTTTTTTATTGTTGAGAAAGAAAAAGGATTTTTTCGTGAGCATAATTAGTAGTCTCGTTTGTGAGTTTATTGAAAAAGACAAAAAGTTCTTCTTTTCATTTGTTTGTTAAGGAAAGATTTGTTTTTCAAGCATTTGCATTCTCAACTCTTTCTTTAGCTAAAAATTCATTGAAGAAAAAGGATTGTTTATCATCTTAGGTACATTTTTAGTGTTTTGGATTCGAGTCTTCACACCATAAAGTTTCATCTCCGCACCTTTTGACTTAAGAAGAAACCAATAAAAATAACGCTTAAAGTAAAATCTATCTGGTAATATTTTTATTTCTAGGGCTCTTTATCACCAACATAGCTTAGGCTAGTATCTTGGAGTAGGGAGTAATTAACTCTCCAAGATAGTAAAACAAACAAGTAGTTGTATCTTGCGGTAGGAGATAAATTCCAATTGTTACATCTATGCTCTGGGAAGATCCTCTTAAAGGAGTCAAGCACGAGGTCATATCCGAACCAGTGGGGTAATCAATCCTTCCTCATTGGGAACGATAGCAAATATACACGTATTAAAAACGGCAAACCTCGGATTAACCATTGTCGAGGAGCCTGGGGTCACTTGTTGGTAAACCTTGGATTATGTCAAGGATCCTTCAAGGGGATTGAGCTTTGCTACTCTGCCCTTGCGTGTGTATCGGATCACAGACTATTCCCCCAGGTATATTTGTTTCTGTTGGTAACCATAGTGACCATAATCTATAGGACTCTTTCCTAAGGTGACGGTGGAGGGAAGATACCACTGTACCTGGAGCAGACATCGACTAGACTCACTTGGATTTTCTGGGGGTTCTCTTCACTCGAGACGGTTTAGTGGAGAAACTTGTGCCAGTCTATTCATTAAGCAGGTTGTCGGGGTAACTGTTCCAACCGCCATTTCTGTATTGAATTCTGCGACATTGGATTTCATCACCAACTAGTGTTTTCGGTACGGAAAGTTACTGTTTGTGTGTGGTTTGACCTCCTAGATTCTTTAGGCGTGTGATTCAAAATTGTTTGGTTCTTTAGAGACTTTAGGTGGTTTTCATTGAGATTTTTCTTTGTTTGCGTGTGAAGTAATTAAATTTTTTAATCGTGGCTGAATTACCGAGGTAGTCCCGTAGACTTCGGGGCCAACCTCCTGAGTTTTCACCAAGCCAGCTTGAAGGGCTACGAGCCCTTGTAACTCCTAGTGACAGTAGAGTTGGGTCACTCGAAGAAGGAGAATCTTCTTTAGTTGTGCATCCTGATTATCAAGTTCAAGCACCAGAGTATATTATTGAACCTGTTTCATTTTCTGAAGTTACTGGTAGTTTTTCTTCTACTAGTGAATTAGCCGAGGAACCTGAAATTTCTGAACCTGAAACTGAACCTGCTGCTACTCCATCATCAGGATTTGCCTCTCCAACTTCCAGTGGTCCCGGTTCACCCAGGGTAGAAAGATTCATTATCCAAAATCTTCCTTCTGGACTTATTGCTATTGAAGAACTTGTTACTCCGGAAGAAGGTATATCCATCCCTGAAAATCAACCAGCTATAGAACTTAGGGAGTGTGAATCGATCTTTTACAGTCCACCTAGGAGGGACGCTTGGTATCTTTCATTGACCAATTTTTTGGAAAACCCAGGACCTCGCATTCCTTATCATCCAACACCTAGAGGTTATTATCCTCCTTTGAATAGGTCGAGACAGTCATCCATGTTTTCTCAATCTCCAGAAACATTTTTATATGGCAGTCCTTCTGTTCCCTCTGGGTATTAGTCACTTACTGGTACTTTTTCGGGAGCATCTCCTCAACCTGTTGAACAAGGGTTATTAACTGGTAATAACGGAACTAAGTCGTTGAGTGTAGAAGATATTCTTATGATGTCAGGTACCATTCCAAATCCGCAACCTCAAGGTAGTCAGTTACCGCCTGGGGGGCAACCTCAAGGTACCCAATTACCACCTGGGGGGCAACCTCAAGGACAGTACATACCTTCGGGACAGTACATTCCTCAAGGTCAACCCCAGACTCAGTATGTACCTCAAGGTCAACCCCAGTATCAATATGTACCTCAAGGTCAACCCCAGTATCAGTACGTGCCTCAAGGTTATCAACCTCAAGGTCAGTACCCAACCCAAGGTTTCCAACCACCTTCAGGTCAATCATTTGTCCAAGGAACTGGAAATGTACCTTTGAATTATCAACCCTACCCTCAACCCGGTTATGGTCCTCAATATGCTCAACCTTCTATGGGTCCATACCCCAGAATGAACTTAGTGTGGGATCCATCTCAATCTCAACAGATCTTGCAACCGAATGTGCAGTTGTCATCTCAATCTGGACAACCCTTGGTTTCTGGTTCAACCCAGCAACCTGTCCAACCTACTATTCAAACTTCTGCACCTTTTGTAGTTTCTCAGCCTGGGCCTAGTTCACCTCGAACTCTACCTCAAACGACTGCGGCAACTGCTGCAACATCTGTTCCATCTACCCCACCTACTTCTGGAGTATCGACAGCTCCGATTTCTACTGTTCCTACATCAATTCCTCAAGCATCTTTACCTCAGTCTGGACCTGCAATTCAGACTTCGGTTCAAATGCCTGTAGGACAACCTGGTCCAAGTACGGTTGTCACAAGTCAACCTCAATTTACTTATCAACCGTACCAGGGACAGTATCAATTCGGTCCTGCTATGCAGAACCCAGTCTATCAGTATCAACCGTACCCTGGATATACTTATCAGCAACCTCAACAACCCCAGTATGGTCCGGTTAATCCTGGTTTTTTGGGAGGATATAATATCCCAAATGCAATTCCAATTCCTAGTTATCTTGGATATCCTCCTCCTAGGGCTGGTCTCATGACCCAGGGTTTTCGAGACCCTAATCGTTAGTTACCATTCATTGCAACTTTGGACTTGCCTGACTTATCGCGCCTTACGAACGATCCGATAAATTATCTTCCGTTTTGGCCACCAATGCCGAATAAGTTGCCCAGTGACATCCCAAATTTTGAAGGAAAATCAAGAGAGGATCCGTCGAACCATGCGATGACCTATCACCTCTAGTGTGCATCTAACTCCATTTCAGATGATTCGATTTTTTTACGTCTTTTTCAACGCACTGTAATTGGTCTTTCGGCCAAGTGGTACATTGAGTTACCGCGAGCCTCTTTTTATAACTTTAGTTAGTTAGCTACTTCATTCTTAACTCATTTTCAGTTGCCAGTCAGATATGACAATGGCATGGAATTATTGACTTCATTAAAACAGTCAACGTCCACTTATATTTCAGACCACATTCATGAATGGAGACGTCGACGGCGTCTAGTGAAAGTTTTTATTCCGGATCAAATCTTAGCAGAATGGTTTGTTAAATCATTGTTACCTAAAATCACTGAGGATGTAGCTAAGGCAGGAGTCATTACTGAAGAGCAAGTAAATGCTCAAGCTTAGTACCTTGACCTCGTTTATACGCAGTCGGGTACCTTACACGAGAAAATCCCCGATCTTCCTAAACAAAATCAAATAACTGCAGCTCCTTCAGGGTCTCATGCCGCTGATGGTATGATTGGTATAGTTAATACCAAAAGTAAGAAGAAATCTTCCAAGAATTCTTCTCCTATCATAACTTTACCAGATTCCCCGACAGGAGACTCTTCCGCGGAAATTTCTACCGATATTCATGTTGTAGAGTCATCTACGGCCAAATCAAAATCCGGCGGTAAGAAGAAGGGGAAGAAGAAAAATAAATCAGATAAAAATTCGAAAGAGAAACCAGAAAAAACAGAATCTACTGATGAGAAACGCAAACCTCGTTATCCTTGTCTCATTTGTGACGAAGAGCATTTTACAAGAGACTGTCCTCATCGCGTTGAGGTTACGAAAATTGTCAAAGGTTCTCAAACGCCTGCTGTTTTGAAGGATCCTTTTCCTAGTCAAGACAGTAAGATGATAGGTTCTTCCTCAAATGCCTCAGAAGAACCCATAATGATGATGTCCCATGTTAGGATTGCGACACGATCGCAAGATTATGGAAGTAAAAGTCTTGTTGGTGGTAAGGAAGCAGAATCTTCTAATTCGAACCCATCAACTTCAACTCCCGGCTCCGATCCACTACAGATCAAGAAACCTAACCCAGACTTAGTAATCAAACTGCCCACCAAGGGTATACTTCGAAAGTCAACTTTCAATCCACATGCGAGAGCTGCTCAGAACTATAACATTGTTGAAGATCTAGCTATTTCACCTTCGGCAATGTCGGCTTTTGAGGTGCTGCAATCATGTCCAGCACAGCATAAATTGCTATTGTCGGCTATAGGAGCTGTTGATATTCAGGACTAGAACCTTATAATCTTCGATTTAGAAAATAGTACACCTCGCTTACCTCATTAAATGGCTTTCCGGATTCCAGTGTTAGTCAAAAACAGACCTTGCTATAGGACTGTAATTGATGAGGGAGCTTCAATGTGTATTATGTCGATCCAGTGTTGGAGATCGCTTGGTTCTCCTACACTTAATCAATCCCCGACGATTCTAAAGGCTTTTGATGGCCGTGGGTTCCATCCTTTTGGCATTCTAAAGGATTTACCTATAGGGGTTGAAGGCAAAACTGTTAATCTAGATGTGGAGGTGGTTGATGCCCCTCTAGATTACAACCTTCTCTTGGGTCGTAGTTGGTCTTACGCTATAACTGTTGTTGTTTCATTGGTCTTTCAGCCTATAAAGTTTCCTCATAATGGAAAGATCGTAACTATAGACCAACTAACTTACTTTTCATCCGACCCAGCCTCTTCTAAAAGTATCCAGCATGTCGGCAAAACAACTATCCCTTATAAGGATGTTGGAGTAGGACTAGTTAAATATTTTGGTTTACTAGGAACTATTTCCTTTCCTCCTCCCAACGTATCGCCTTCTACTACAACCATTCATATGATTTCATCAGACACTATTGTATATGATGATCCTTGGATCGTACCTTCCGAATCTGAGATGGATTCATTTGGTGATGCTATGCCTTTGAGTCCGTATGAAATTGCATATCAGGCCGTACAGTCATTTTCCGACCCTTCTTCAACCGAAATTGACTTAATGAATGTGGTCCATGAAGAATCACTTTCAATATCAAATTCAGATTCAACAACATTTTCCGAACTTGTTCACACTGATGAGCAAATTCGCGAAATCTTGTCTCTTGATGATTTACCATGGGAAGATCTTCATCATAGATCTTCGTTTTTACCTGATATTGATCACTTTGAAAATGATTTTTCATCTATTTTTACAACTGATTATGTCAAGGAACCTCAGAATCCATTGAAAATCCTGATTCTGAGTTAAATTTGGGAAATATTTTTCGAACTATTCCTATTGACATTTCGGTTAAGCCTGGAATTGTTGAAAACATTCATATAGGTGCCTCTTGTACGGAAGATGAAATTAAAACATATAAGGCCCTATTTCAAGAATTCTGCAACGTGTTTGCCTGGTCATATGAGGAAATGCCAGGAATTGACCCAGCAATTGTTGTTCATGAAATCAAAACTTACCCGAATGCTAAACCCATCCGGCAACATTTGCGTCAGATTCACCTGCGAAAAGCTGCTGCAATTAAAGCAGAAGTTGAAAAATTACTTAAAGCAGGTTTCATTTATCCAATTCCCTTAACGGATTGGGTATCGAATATCGTTCATGTTAACAAAAAACAAGGAACAATAAGAATATGTATTGATTATAGGGATATTAATCGAGCCTGTCCAAAAGACAATTATCCGACTCCCTATATCGATCAAATCATTGATGATTGTGCCGGCAGTGAAATATTCTCCTTTATGGATGGTTTTTCTAGTTATAATCAAATAAATATTCTACCTGCTGATCAACCAAAAACGGCTTTCATTTGTCCATGGGGGACATTTGCTTATTGCAAATTACCTTTTGGGCTCAAGAACGCCAAAGCAACTTTTCAAAGAGCCATGTCTTATGCGTTTCATGACATCAAGAACATTGTGCAACCCTATCTCGATGATTTACCTGCTCATTCATTACGTACAGCCGATCATCTCATTCATTTATGAGCAATATTTATGAGATGTAGGCATTATCGAATCAGGTTGAATCCACACAAGTGTGTTTTCTGTATAGAAACGGGTCAGTTATTGAGATTTGTTGTTTCGAAAGCCAGCATTCGTGTCGATGCCTTGAAGGTTGAACCTATTGTCAAATTGCCTCCTCCTTCGACTCTTCACCAACTCCAAAGTTTGCAATGGAAAGCAAACTTTTTACGTCGATTCATTCCTAACTACGCCGAGATAACAAAGGGTTTTACCAGGTTGTTGAAATAGAATACTCCATTCTTTTGGGATGAGATAGCTGAAAAATCTTTTGATGCACTAAAACACGCGTTGACCCATGCACCGTTATTGCATCCTCCCAACTACAACCAGGACTACTTCTTATATCTCGCCGCCTCTCATTCCACCATCGGAATGGTGTTAGTTCAGGAAGATGAATTCGGTAGTGAACATGTGATTTATTACCTTAGTCGCACTTTGAATCCAACTGAACTAAAATATTCACATGTGGAGAAATTGGCCTTGGCAGCTGTTCAAGCTGTCCAACGATTTCGTCATTACATTTTACTATGCAAAACTACTGTAATTTCCGATTGCAACCCTATGATCTATATTTTGACCAAAAAATTGCTAGGGGGCAAGTATTCCAAATGGATTGTAATCCTGCAGGAATTTGACTTGGAGTTTAAAAAATCTAAGTCAAAGAAATATTTAGTTTTTGCGGAGTTGATGTGTGACTTCCCGCGTGCTGATACTGAAACTGTGGCAGAAGAGCCCATTGCGGACGAATCCTTGTTTCTAATCAGCACTCTTGATCCATGGTATGGAGATATCATAGTTTATCTCCAAACCCAATCCTTTCGGCCTGAAATTTCAAGAACTCATCGTCGGAAAATACGATTCCAATCCCAACAATTCAAAATTATTGGAGATACACTTTATCGTCGTGGGGCAGACTTTGTTTTCCGACGTTGTTTAACTCATGAGGAAGCTGAAAGGGTTCTAAATGACTGTCACTCTGGAGCGTGTGGCGGTCATATGTCTGGGTTTGCCACAACCCAAAAGATATTGCGCGCTGGCTATTTCTAGCCATCTTTGTTTAAAGATTGTATTAACGCGGTCCGAAAATGCCACAACTGCTAAATTTTTGATCGAAAGATGCGCGCTCCACCTGCTCCTCTCTACCCTATAATTGTCGTCGGTCCTTCTGCAAAATGGGGTATCGATTTTATTACATGTAACTCTCACTCGGCTAGGGGGCATGCATATATCATCCTTGCGGTAGATTATTTTACCAAGTGGGCCGAGGCGATGCCTACATTTTCGGCAGACGGCAAAACTGCTGCGATTTTCGTTTTCAATCATATAATTGCTAGGTTCGGTGTTCCACAAGCGATTATCACTGATCATGGGCGTCATTTTCGAAATATTATGATGACTGAACTAACAGACCAACTTGGCCTGCGTCACGATAGTTCAACTCCATATTATCCACAGGCTAATGGTCTGGTTGAAGCCATCAACAAAGTTCTAGTCATTATGATCCGACGAATCATTGGGATTCATAGGTCGAATTGGCATAACATGTTATTTTCAGCACTTTGGGCATATCGAACCTCAGTAAAAACATCAACCGGTTTCACTCCTTTCCAACTAGTTTACGGTTTGGAAGCTGTGTTACCCATTGAATGCGAAATCCCGTCATTGGAAATGGCCATAGAATTACTTCCAGCCACTTCCGAAGAGGAGAAACGTTTGTTATACTTGGCTCAGCTAGATGAGAATCGACGTGATGTTACACTAGCAATCGAAACTCATGCCAAACGTATTAAAGCTCAATATGATCGAAATGTTACACCTCGTAATTTTTCGGGAGACCTAGTCTTACTGTACGATCAAGCAAATGATAAGTTAGGCGCTGGAAAATTCGTACCCATGTGGCATGGTCCTTATGTTGTTAAGCGAAAGCTGGCAAAAGGGGCCTATGAATTGGTAGACTTTGACGGAGTCTCTTTAGGTAAACCCATAAATGGTCTTTACCTGAAGAGATATTATGCTTAAATCTGGGTGTGGAGATTTTGGTTAGGTTAGTTTTCTTTCTAGATGGTGTGTTTTAGATTAGAAAAGTGTGCTTATTTTAGAGAGTGTTTTTGTCATTATTCCTGCTTATCTTGATTTTACTCTTGATATTGCAGATGTCGACGTCTCTCCAAACATACATTGGTTTTGCTGACGATGCTTGTCGTAATACACTGAACATTTCTTCCGCAGCTTGGGTTATCTATTCGCCCTCTGATGAGTCGGTATGTATGCATGGGGTAAGCCTTGGTCAAACAACGAACAAAATTGATGAGTATAGTGCAGTGATTGAGTTATTATCTGAATCCATCTCATTTGGGATTCAGAGTTTGATTGTGAGGTTAGATTCTGAACTCATTGTGTTACATATTAATAGAGTTTATGCCATTAGAAATCCAGTGTTATTGAGATTATTTTTGAGAGTTCATCTCTTGGAACGTGAATTTGACTATATTGAATATCAGCATATTTAAATACATTAGCAGATGAAATTGCTTCTCAAATGTTAAGTAGACATTTGCAATAATCAAACAAGTAAATTTAAAAACATTCCATAATATGTTTTACAAGATAGCCGGTAATAGTGATATAGCATAGCACAGAAGTGTGTCAAATATACATTGCCTTCGATCATAGGTTGAAAAACACCTTATGATCGGCAAAAATGATAGTGCAAAAAGCAAAAATATCATATGAGTCTACAACAGGCGATCATCCTATCACTGGTGATGATCACGATAAGAAACCACTATACGGGCCACCCTACAAAGGAACCTCCTGAAAGGTCCTGGGACCCCAATCACATAGCGTTGTACCCTAAGAGGAATTTCATCTATGCTAGTCTCTGGAATGTCTGCCGTCAAATGCTCTAGATGGTTTTCCAATTCGGCCAGGGTCTCTGTAGATTCGTCCCGTGGGGCTGGTGCTGCTGCAGCTGGTTGTTTCCTCTCATAGGGCCGGAGAGTGGCTAGTCGTCGTGGACCTATATCTGCATTTGAAACTTTTTACTATCAATTTTGGGACAATTTAAAAACAAAAACAAAAAAAATAATTTAGAAAAATGTTGAAAATAATTTTACCTGAGTCATCCCATTGCTCTCCTGGTGGAATACCCATGTCTGGGTCACCACGATAATCCATCCCAGCATAAGGAAAATCTTGAATAGCAAAAACTTGGTTCTCTAACCAATGAAAATACTCAGGAGGAAATCCAACAACCTCTGAACCCTCCTCAGGATGACGGGCCATAACTGCAACCCAACGCATCAGTTTGGACTCTCGGGGAAGTCCAGCTTCAACGAAAAGATGTTGTGGGACCAATATTGGGACCCTCTCTAGGCCAAAGCTCACAAATAAGAAACCATATCCAAATTTTTTCAGTTGTTCTTTCTTTGCTCTAGTCAGTTGGCCTTTTACATTAACCAACACAGCTTCGCAGCAGTTGAAGACGGTGCCTCGAAAACAGTCTACTGCCATCCGCATTTGGGATCCAGTGGCCATATGTAGCGTTGCACTTCCGCAGAGCCTCGTAACAATAAATGCAATCACTTTGAGTTCATGACAGGAAATGGTTTTGATATCAATCCCTTTGTCCTTTGTTTGGTCATTACAAAACTCTAGCCGGAGGCTATCGACAGACTGGCCACCTGGCCTAGTCCTGCATAGAGTCAATCGTTAACCTCTCTTAGGCAAACCAGTCAAAAAGTAAATGTCTTCTGGCTCCATTTCGAGCTGGTGGCAACCAATAATGAAACATTGGTCCTGCACATTCCACCTGTCCACCAGCCACTGTAGAAAGTCTACTTGTGCCCTCATCCCAGGTATGGCCCAGAATTTATATATCCTGCATGCCCTCAATGCATCTATTGAGGGTTTATGATTTAGTGCGGCAGCATCCACATCTTCGTGCTCCCGTTCCCGCCACCTAAGCATAATGTATATCCTACATTGAAAGAAAAGGCGGATTAGAATATTTTAAATCAAAGTTTTGGGCAAAATTTGAAGAATTTGGAATTTTATAACATATGTCGCGGGGACCACACCCTCTAAGTTAGAGACAGTGCGTAGGTCTGCACTCTGCCTAAACAGCAGGTGCGGGCCCCTGACTTTTTTCTGCATGCGAAAAAGTCGGGGTTCGCAGGTTTTGCATGTTGCGCCTGCGGACTCCGCGAGCGGACCTTTAAACAAAATTTTTCCAAAGAATCAAAATATAAACCTAAAAACAAAATTTCAAACCGTTGAAATGCAAGAGTAAGGTGATGTGGATTACCTGGAGGTGACAGTGTTCGATTCCAACGAACGGATTTTCCGCAATCTTCACGGGAAGTTTCTTAAACAAAAGCTCTCTTTCTCACTCTGAAGTCAAACGGTAAAAATGAATTTACAAAAGCCCTTTTTATAAGCTTTTTTGAATAAATGAATTTTTAATTTGTTTATTTTTCACTTTAAAGAGGTAACTTTTGGAGCATTTTTATTCATTTTAAACAGGTATGAGTAATGTTTGAGTTTTTGTGCAACATAATGGATTTTTCAAGCAAAATTGATCATTTTCGACAAAAAACATTAGTCACCTTTAAGCTCTTTTCTAACTCCTAAAATATGAAAAGATTTTCGAGTTTTTATTTTTAAGCTCATTAAAATGGAATTAAAAAGACGGTCCACTTACAGCTCTTTTCTGACCGTAAAAACATGAAAAGATTGCCGGATTTTTGTCGTTTCAAATTCGGTATTGGTTATAAAATGACGTGTCATTGATCACTTTTTTACTTTTTTCAGATCAGAGACACTAATTATGAAAAGTACTCCTTGATCGTAATGGTCAAGCGGTTCTCTCAAGTATTATTTTATACTTTTTCAGGCTTGGGAGACACAAATTTACGAAAAAGGACAACCATGGAGTTTTCTTAAGTTTTTTCAGACTCCTTAAAATTGAAAAAAACTGAGTTTCTCCTATACTGGACTCGTTAAAATCTAACAGTAAAGGACTTGTTCAATTACAAACAGGGACGGACGACTCCTTCTTAGGGTTCGAATTCAAACTAAGTTGCACTCATCCGAAGAATGAGCTTATAATCAATCAAATGTTATCCTCCTCAAGCTTGTCAAAAATAAAGAGGTACTTGCCAGAAATGGTGGGGGAAAAGAGAGAAAAATGAACTTGTTTGTCATACTTTGTGTCTCAGAAAAACATTTAACCACTCTTGAACACAACACTTTTTGTTCACCTGGGTTGGGAAATCCTTTGCCTAATAGTTAATCAAACCATATTGAAAGTCTTCAGCCGGTTTCTAGGTATTATCTTTGGGTCAATTGTCACCAAACCATCTGCAGTGTCATTATGTGTTCAATAGGTCAGTGCAAATAAACCATTCATCTGCAAGATATCTGTCATCCATCTTGACCATCCCTGAGTCAGTCCTTGCAACTATATTTCTTCAAACTTGATCTATGATTTCGTGTTGTGGGCTTGCCTACGACAGATCGCTTTCTATCGACTTCAGCTCATTATCTAGAAAGATGATCTAGAAATCGTCAGTACCTTGGGATCTGCATGCCTCAATGGCAGGTTTCTCGCCTTCAACGATAGGTTGCATCATTCACCTTCAATCAAAGGATTCCGTGACATGTTCGACATCAACACATCTATTCACATTTCATGGATTGTACTGAGTACTTTGAGAGCCATTGACATTATTGGTGGTTTCTCTCACACTTGTTAACAGTTTACATCATTGACTGGTAATCAAGTGGTTTCTACCATGTTCGACTTCGACACATTCATTCACATTGATAGAATCGTACTATTTCGAAAAGTAGAAATCAAGACCCTGGATCTAGTTTCCACATCTAGGCTGCGAGGAATTTTGTATTCATTATATAGTATACTATTCATAAACAGATGGCTACGTCCATACTGTGTCTACATGTGTCTATACTTGTGATGTATTGCAAGATCATTCCTATATCAGAGCAGTTTAGTTAATTTTCTAGTCAGTTTTGATCTGAGTATGGGAATGCCTACCTCAGCGATGATATGATCTCATATATATATATATATATATATATATATATATATATATATATATATATATTGCATTGAATGTTTTTACAGGTTCCAACCAGGCTCTCCACAAGATGATCCTCGAAATGATAAAGTACTTCACTCTTCTTAGATGATAAATGAAATCCTCATCTACTACAGACTTCGCACTTTAGGGGGCAATCTATTACACAAAATATTGTCACCATGACTTTCTGCAGTCAGTATGAGTCTATCACCACTCATACTGTCCTCCTTTGCAAGTCTCAAACCTCAGCTCTTCATGTCAAGCTTTAAAAATGAGAGAAAGTCTTTGAAAATCTATAAAACTCTGGTTCCGCACTTTCTCTTACCATTACCTGCGGTCCCGCACCCCTTGGTCATGTTACCTGCGGACCTGCCCGCTCTGTCTCTAAAGGAGTGGGTGCGGACCCCTGTGAAAGTCAAAAAGGCGCAAGTTTATTCTTAAAAACTCACTTTGGGTTAATTCTGGATGCTTCTAGAAGGAATCTTGACATGGTTGGTTTGCTCCTAGGTGGTTCATGCATCCCATAACTAAAGGAGCTAACCCCTTGATGAGAGGAGCTTATCCCTTTGAAGGAGGACTTATCCCTTTGAAGGTGGACCTGGTAACTTCCCTTCTCTGCTCCATAAATTGAGGCATTGGGCTGGTTGCTAGAGAGGTTAAAAGCTAAACATTTTTTAGGGTAAACACTGTTGGAATTGAGACTTCCTAGTTAAGCTTGAGAGGAGAGATTACATACCTTTTGGCTTCTTTGGGAAGAGAGTGAAACTTGTCAAAGTAGAGGAGATTCTTGCTGGACCCTGGGAGGAGCTTGTACAACATCAAGGCACCAAGGTTGTAAAGTTCTTCTTTGATTAAAGTTAATACAATCAGATTCATTTTTCTCAATAAATTGTCTTCTATGGTTTATTTCATGAATTCCTTGATCATCATGATAAATATGGTTTATTATATTGGCTTTTCAGGTGTTATTTGATATGTGTGCCTGTTTGTGTTTGCAGATTCTTCAAAAGGGAACTCATTTGGACAAACGGAGCATGGCTTCCACAAACTAGCACTGGACCCGAGGTAGGCCTAAAACACCTATTAACCTTTATTTATAAATCACATATTTAGAGAAAGATAGAATTTGTTTGGTTTGCTTGTCGCTAGATATCCATAGATACTAGGGAGATCAGTCTTGTCCGCAAGAACGATTTATCCTCCCGACAGGAATTGATAGATTCATGTGCTTCTAAAGAAGTATCGTGAAGCAACATGTGCACAGTTAACAATTTACATTGACATAAGAGGAGGAATGGAAAAGAAATGAGGCTCACTGCACAAATTGGAGAATACGACATGGATCAAGTTATTTTGGATTTAGGATCTGATGCCAATGTTTTACCAAAGAAGACCTAGGAATTGATGGGTAAGCCGAAGTTACAATGGTCACCAATTCAGTTGAGAATGGCCAACCAACAAAAAATATTCCCTATGGGGAGGTTACCAAGTGTTATAGTAGACATTGAAGGAGTATGCACTATTGCAGACTTTGAAGTGATAGAAATTGTGGATGACAACAACCCCTATCTAGCATTTCTTGGACTAGATTGGGCATTTGATAATCTGGCTATAATCAACTTAAAGAAGAGGCAAATGGTATTTGAAAAGGAAAACATGAGAGTAATTGTTCCATTGGACCCATCAAAAGGGGTGAGATATACAGAGCCTGTCAGAGATGAGTATTGCGTAGCAGATATAGAAAACATTTATCAGATGACAGCCAAAGAAGAGGAATGGATTAACCCCACTGCAGATGGAAAATTGAGTTGGGAGCAGGACAATTCTTGTACCTCAAATTCAAAAGAAGAATTGGAAAATTGGCAGAATAGGATACACGAAGTGTCTACAAGGTGATGTGCAAGGATCACTAAATCACTTCGTTGTATAAATTCTGAGGTATGTAACTTGACTCACTATGATGGTTTAGGTAATGTAAGCACTTTCCTTAATGATTATGAAAGAAAAATACGAGAAGATAAAAGGTTCTTAGATTTGGATGTGGCCCTAAGATCTACCCCTACTAGATGGTGGGGTGCATGGAAAATAAATATAGCAGATAGGTAGGAGTGTCGAAGATTAATGTGGATCAGGTTTAGGCCAGTAGATACACAAATAGAGGTGAAATATGATGGTAAAGTTGACCCTAGGGAGCATATTCACTGATGCACTATAGTATAGGAGGAAGTTATAGAGCAGGAATGGGTACACGGGTTTGTCCACACATTAGAGACAATTCCCATGAACTGGTACCTAGAAATAGAATTGCACCATGGTACTGTAAATTGGGGAGATTTGGTTTAAGGGTTAATATTAACATTCAGTTTTGAAGATGATTTCCCATGCATAGACTCGACTTTTCAGACAATCAAAGAAAATATCTTTGGGAATGTGACCTCACTGACATGGCAACAACCAGATTGGACTGCACAGTTAGAACATGCACTAGAATGCTATAACATTATTGTAGAAGAAGATGAAGATTCGCACAATATCGACATAGCAGAATAAAAAGGACACCGTGAAGTTGTTTGACATTAGTCGAAAATACCAGATATAGTGAAGCCAGTAAAGACTAAAAAGGTGAATATAGGATCAGAGGAGAAACCGAAGTTCGCAACGATTGGAGACTATTGGGACGAGGATACAGTTAGTAAAGTTACAAAGCTACATGAATACCAGGAGCTATTCCCTACAAAAATTTTAAAAATGAAGGGCATATTAGGGGATATGGGAGTCATGAGGATTCCCCTTAAACCTGATGTGAAACCTATCAAGCAAAGACCCTACAGATTGAACCCAAAATATAAGGAAAAGGTGAAAGTTGAGTTGGATAAGATGATAGGAGCAGGAGTCATTGAACCCATGGAAGAATTAGAATGGGTAAGTCCTGTTGCACTAAAAATTGTCACCTTGACATTCTGCAATCTGCGTGAGTCCATTATCACTCATACGTTCCTCCTTTGCAAGTCTAAAGCCTCAGTTCTTCATATCAAGCCTTGAAAGTAAGAGAAAAGCCCTAAAAGTCTCTAAAACTCTGGTTTCGCACTTTCTCTTGGTCTTACCTATGGTCCCACACCTAATGGTCACGTCCACTGCGTACCTGACTGCTCTGTCTCTATGTTATGGGTGCGAACCCCTGTAAAAGTTAAAAGGCGCGAGTATATTCTAAAAAACTCACTTTCAGTCATTTCTAGAAGCTTCTGGAAGGAATCTTGAGGTGGAAAGTTCGCTCTCTTAAGGTTCATGCATCCCATACCTTAAGGAGCTAACCCCTTGATGTGAGGAGCTTATCCCTTTGAAGGAGGACTCTATCCCTTCATAGGTGGACCTGTAACCTCCTCCTCTGCACTATAAAATGAAGCATTGGGCTGGTTATTGGGGAGGTTGAAAGCTGAATATTTTTGAGGTGAAATGCTGCTGGAACTTAGTCTTCTTAGTTGAGCTTTTATGAGGAGAGATTACATACCTCTAAGATCTCATTTGGAAGAGTGCAAGGCTTGTCAAAGTAAAGGAAATTCCTGTTTCGGACCCCAGGAAGAGCTTGTTCAACATCAAGGCTGAAAAGGTTGTAAGGTTCTTCTACTTCAAAGTTAATACAAATAAGTTTGTTTTTCTCAATAAGCTGTTCATTAATGGTTATTTTATGGATTCCTTGATCACCATAATAGACATGATTTACTATATTTTCTATGCAGGTGCTATTTGATGTTTGCTTGTTTATGTTTGCAGGTCTTTAAAGGATAACTCTTTCAGACAATCGAGGGATGACTACAACGAACAAGCATTGGATCTAAGGTAGGATTGTAACACCTCTATAGTTTTTATTTGTAAATTGCATATGTCTAGAGAAAGATAGATTTCTTTGTCTGTTTGTTGCTAGATTATCTTGTGATACTAGGGAGATCGGTCTTGTCTGCAAGAACGATTTATCCGGCCAACAAATTGGCGACTCCACTGGGGAATGAATTTGATTTTTGGTTTTCCTTTGTTTTGACTGAGAAACTTGTTTTCGTTTCTGATTTTTGATTGATGTATGCTGGCTTGGGTAGTTTTTAGAATCTGGATTATTTTTTGTTTTTTTCGAAGTTTCCAGGGGACCGCACTTTCTCTTTACAGATAGTGTGGGCATCTCCGCACTTTTCCTTTAGTAAACAGAGCAGAACCGCACCTGTTTCTTCTGGAGCCTGCGGACCTTGTAAAATTTTGTGAAAAACCTAAAATATCTTCTTCCAGTTAAGTTTAGGTTTCATTTAGGATTTTTAGTGTCTACCCATATCTGTATTTTTCCTGTCAAAAATCTCTTGTGAGTGAGTTCCGATAGTATTTTTGTTTTGGATGATTTTCTAGAAGTTTTGCATGCTTGGAGTGGTTTTCACTTTGTCTCTGTAGTGACTCAAAGATCAGAAGCTTGAGAAACCTTAGATCAACCTAGTGTCTTTTTATCTTCTTGATGAGTCTGACTTGGTTGTGAAATCTATTCTTTGTGAGAAACGGATTTAGTTTTCTCGTTGCAAATCTTTGAACAAACTTTGTTATAAGTTTTGAATTTCATTTTTACAAAAGAAAACATATATGGATGTTTTTTTATTGGTTTGTTATTCTGAACAAATGAATCCTTAGTTTACTAAACAACTAAGCAAAACATCCTCAAAAAGAATTGAAGATTTTATTTAATTAGATTTTTAAAAGTTTTTAGATCTCAAAATTAGTTTTGTAGTTTTGAGTGTTTTTCTAAAACTTGTAGATATCTTTTGAAAGGAAAATTGCTTTTCTTGTAGTTTCAAGTTTTGAAAAGGAAAGGGATTTATTGTGAGCATTAATTAGTAGTCTCGTTTTCAATTCTTATTGAAAAAAACAAAAAGATTTTCTTTTTATTTTCATGTTGAAAGAAAGAATTGTTTCTTAAAGAATTGCATTCTCGAACTCTTTCTTTTAGCTAGAATTTCATTGAAAGAAAAACGAATTACTTATCATTTTAGGTGCATTTTTTAGTGTTTTTGGAGTCAAGTCTTCACACCATCAAAGTTTCATTTCCATACCTATTGACTTAAAGAACAACCCATAAAAGCAACGCTTAATTAAATTTGATCTAGTAATCTTTTTTATTTATAGGGCTCTTATCACCAATATAGCTTAGGCTAGTATCTTGGAGTAGGGAGTAATTAACTCTCCAAGATAGTTAAAATAAACAAGTAGCTATATCTTGCAGTAGGAAAAAAATCCAATTGTAATTGATACATTCTAGGAAGCTTCTCTTAAAGGAGTCAATCACGAGATCATGTCTGAACCTTTGAGACAATCAAGTCTGTTTCATTGGGAAAGATAGAAGATTTGAGCGTATTAAAAACGGTAAACTTCGGATTAACCATTGTCGAGGACCCTGGGGTCACTTGTTGGTAAACCTCGGATTGATCATGTGGAGGAGCCTTCAAGGGGATTGAGCTTTGTTACTCTACCCTTGCGCATAGATCGGATCGTAGACTGTTCCCCCAGTAGTATTTGTTGTTGTTGGTAACCTTAGTGTCCATAGACTTAAGATTATTTCCTAAGGTGACGATGAAGGATGGGTCTCACTGTACCTGGAGCAGATGTCGACTAGACTCACTTGGACTCTCTGGGGGGTTCTCTTCACTCGAGATGGTTTTGTGAAGAAACTTGTGCCAGTCTGTTTCATTAAGCAGGTTGTCGGGGTAATTGTTCCAACTGCCCTTTCTGTATTAAAATTCTACAACGTTGGATTTCATCACCAACTATTGTTTTTAGTACGGGAAGTCACTGTTTTTGTGTGGTTTGAACTCTTAGATTTTTTTAGGCGTGTGATTCAGTTGTTTGTTTCTTTAGAGACTTCAGGTGATTTTATTGAAATTTTCTTTGTTTGCGTGTGATTATTTTCATCCTACACCCAGAGGTTATTATCCTTGGTCAATCATGTCAAGACAGTCATCTATGTTTTCCCAATCACCGGAAACATTTTTATATGGCGGTCCTACTATTCCTTTGGGGTACCAGTCACTTTCTGGTACTTTTTCAGGAGCAAATCCTCGACCGACTGAACATCAGTTATCATCTGGTAATAATGGAACTAAAATGTTGAACGTAGAGCAAATTCTTATGATGTCTGGTAGTATTCCAAATCCTCAACCTCAAGGTAGTCAGTTATCGCCTGGGGGGCAAGGTAGTCAGTTACCGCTTGGGGGCAAGGTAGTCAACTATCGCCTGGGGGGCAACCCCTAGGTAGTCAGTTTCCACCTGGAGGGCTACCTCAAGGTTTTCAACCTTCAGGATAGTACATACCCCAAGGTCAACCCCAGACTCAGTATACTCCTCAGGATGCCTATCAACCCCAGATTCAATATGTGCCTCAGGGTTATCAACCTCAAGGTCAGTACCCAACTCAAGGTTTCCAACCGCCTTCTGGTCAATCATTTTTACAAGGGGCTAGAAATGTACCGCCTAATTATCAGCCCTACGTTCAACCAGGTTATGGTCCTCCATATGCACAACCTTTTATGAGTCCCGGAATGAACATGGTGTGGGATCCGTCTCAAACTCAACAGACTTTGCAACCTAATGTGCAGTTACCTTATCAAGCTGGACAACCTTTGGTTTCTGGTCCAACCCAGCAACCTGTCTAGCCTACTGTTCAAATCCCTGCATCTGGTACAGTTCAGCAGCCTGGGCCTAGCTCACCTCAGACTCCGCCTCAAACTACTGCTGCAACTTCGATTCAACCCACCACACCTCTTTTTGGAGTATCTGTAGCTCCGATTTCTACTATCCCTGCATCAGTACAAACTCCTCAAGTCTCTGTGCCACAGTCAGGACCTACAGTTCAGACTTCGGTCCAAATGCCTACAGGACAAGCTGGTCCAAGTACGATTGCTACAAGTCAACCGCAATTTACTTATCAACCATACCAGGGATAGTATCAATTCGGTCCTACTGTACAAAACCCAGTTTATCAGAATCAACCGTATCTTAGCTATACTTATCAACAACCTCAATTTGGTCCGGTTAATCCTAGTTTTCCAGGAGGTTATAACATTCCTAATGCAAATCTGATTCCAGTTTATCCTGGATATCCTCCTCGTGGGGCTGGTCTTGTTACTCAAGGTTTTCGCGACCCTAACCATCAGTTACCATTTATTGCAACTTTGCATTTACCTGATTTGTCACGCCTTACGAACGATCTGATTTACTATCTTCCGTATTGGCCGCCAATGCCTAATAAATTGCCTAGTGATATCCCGAAATTCTAGGGTAAGTCAAGTGAGGATCCCTCAAATCACGTTATGACTTATCACCTCTGGTGTGCATCTAATTCTATCATTTATGATTCAATTCAATTGCATCTTTTTCAACGAACTCTCATTGGTCTTGCCGCCAAATGGTACATTGAGTTACCACGAGCCTCTTTTAATAATTTTAGTTAGTTAGCCACTTCTTTCTTAACTCATTTTCAGTTGCCTGTCAGATACGACAATGGCACGAAACTGTTAACTTCACTAAAACATGCCACGACCACATATATTTCTGATCATATTCATGAATGGCGACGTAGAAGGCGTTTAGTGAAAGTTTTCATTCCAGATCAAATTTTAGCATAATGGTTCGTTAAATCATTGTTACCTAAAATCACTGAAGATGTAGCTAAGGTAGGAGTTGTCGCTGAAGAGCAAGTCATTGCTTAGGCTCAGTGTCTTGACCTCGTTTATACGCAGTCAGGTACTTTACACGAAAAAATCCCTGATCTTCCAAAAACTACAGCTCCTTCAGGGTCTCATGCTGTTGATGGTATGATTGGTTCAGTTAGTATTAAAAGCAAGAAGAAATCTTCAAAGAATTTTTCTCCTACAATAACTTTACCTAATTCCCCGAAAGGAGATTCTTTCGCTAAAGTTCCTGCCGACGTCCATGTCGTAGATTCATATATGACCAAATCCGGTAGTAAAGAGAAGGGGAATAATAAAAACAATCAAAATTCAAAAGATAAAACAAATAAAAATGAATCTACTAACAAAAAACGAAAACCTCGCTATACTTATTTCATTTGCGACAAGGATCATTTTACCAAAGAATGTCCATATCGAGCAGAGTTTTCAAAATTCGTTAAAGGTTCTCAAACGCCTGCTGTCTTGAAGGATCCTTTTCCTACTCAAGATAGTAAGGTGGTTGCTTCTTCCTCAAATACCTCAGAATAACCCATTATGATGATGTCTCATGTCAGGATTGTGACGCAATTGCAAGATTATGGTAGTAAAAATCTTGTTGATGGTAAAGAAGCAGAATCTTCTAATTCAAACACATCAACGACACCTCCTCCTAGTTCCGGTCCATTATAGATCAAGGAACCCAACTCTGACTTAGTAATCAAACCGCCTGCTAAAGGTATATTTCGGAAGTCAGCTTTCAATCCACATACGAGAGCTGCTCAGAATTATAACATTGTTGAAGACTTAGCCATTGCCCCTTCAGCAATTTCAGCTTTGGAAGTGCTGCAATCATGCCCAGCACAACGTAAATTACTATTGTCTGCTATAGGAGCTGTTGATATTCAGGATTAAAACCTAATAATCTTTGATTTAGAGTATAGTACACCCTGCCTACCTCATCAAATGGCTTTCCAGATTCCAGTGTTAGTCAAAAACATGCCTTGCTTTCAGACTGTGATTGATGAAGGGGCTTCTACATGTATTATGTCGATCCAGTGTTGGAAATCGCTTGGTTCTCCCACACTCAATAAGTCTCCGACAATTCTAAAGGATTTTGATGGCTGAGTGTTCCATCCTTTTGGTATTTTGCAGGATTTACCTATAGGGGTGGAACGAAAAACCGTAAATCTAGATGTGGAAGTGGTTGATGCCCCTCTAGATTACAACCTTCTCCTGGGTCGCAGTTGGTCTTATGCTATGACTGCTATTGTTTCATCGGTCTTTCGGCTTATTAAGTTTCCTCATAACAGAAAGATCGTTACGATAGACCAGCTGACTTATTTCTCATCCGACCCAGCCTCTACAGATAGTGCTCAACACATTAGTAAAACGACTATCCCTTATAAGGATGTCGGTGTAGGTTTGATTAAAAATTCTGGTTTACTGGGAACTTTTTCCTTCCCTCTTCCCAACGTATCGCCTTCTATTGCAACTCTTCATATGATTTCATCGAATACTGTTACTTTTGATGATCCTCAGATCGTACCTTCTAATTCTGAGATGGATTCATTTCATGGCGCGATGCCTATGAGTGCCTTTGAAATTTCATATCAGGCTATACAGTCGTTTTCTGATTCCTGACCCATCTCGAGGATAGTTTGTTCCCGTGTCAACCTCGTTAAAAAATGAAACTGGATGTTTTGACGATAGTTTGTTCTTGTCTCAACCTCGTTAAAAAATGAAACTGTGTGTATCGAGGATAGTTTGTTCCTGTGTCAACCTCGTTTAAAAAATGAAACCAGGAGTATCGAGGATAGTTTGTTCCCGTGTCAACCTCGTTAAAAAATGAAACCGGATGTCTCGAGGATAGTTTGTTCCTGTCTCAACCTCGTTAAAAAATGAAACCGGATGTGAGGAGCATAGTTCCTTGTCTTGTGTCAAGCTCGTTAAAAAATGAAACAAGGAGTCTAGAACATAGTTCCTTGTCTTGTGTCAAGCTCGTTTAAAAAATGAATCAAGGGTTATGAGGATAGTTATTTTACTGTGTCAACCTCATTAAAAAATGAAACAACTCCCTCGAAAGTGAACCTTCATTCCATCCACCTCGTTGAATGCAATGAAGCTTGGGGGCATGTACCTCGATTTGCATCATTATGCTAGGGGCATGCGAACTTATAACAAGCATAGTTTTTCGTTTCAAGCTTGTGTAAACATGAAACCGAATCCGGGAAGAGTTCTCCGTGGTTCAAGCTTGTGTAAAAATGAACCGTACCCGATTTACATCTCGTGATTGCCATTTTTATCCACTAAATTCTGTTAGATGAGCCTTGGTTGTTTTCATTCCATCGCCACCATCTCTTTGGCCGATCATATGCTTTCACTTGGTTGTTTTTCCTTTCCTGAGGGATCGCAGTGATGAGTGGTTTTATTAGCCAGCCTCTTAACCATTACATGTTTTGAGTAGTTCCACCATTGCTGGAACTAGTTGCTACCCTTTATACCACTCGTTCCTCTAGGACGAGTCTTCTTTAAGCTCTTTTCTGACTCGTAAAATATGAAAAGATTGCCGATTTTTTCCCTTTTTGACTCGTTAAACAAATTGAAAAGGCGGTCCACTTACAGCTCTTTTCTGACCGTATAAACATGAAAAGATCACCGGACTTTTGTCGTTTCAGGTTCGATATTGGTTACGAAACGATGTGTCTTCGATCACTTTTCTACTTTTTCGCATCAAGGCCACTAATAATGAAAAGTACTCCTTGATTGTAATGGTCAAGCGATTCTCTCAAGTATTATTTTATACTTTTTCGGACTTGAGGGACACAAATTTACGAAAAAATGACCCCTCTGGAGTTTTCTTTTCCGTGTCTTTTTCAAACTCTCTAAATATGAAAAAGACTCTGAGTTTTACCTATGTCGGACTCGCTAAACCCTGACGACATTGGACTTGTCATCATGACAAGAGTAGAGTCCTCTTTAAACCCTTTTTAGACTCGTTAAATATGAAAATATTATCGAGCGCTTATCCTTTCCAGCTCGTTAAAGTATTGGAAATGTCATCCCTCCTGTATTATTTTATCCTTTTTCGGGCTTGAGGGATTATTTTATGAAAAAGTACCCCCATGGAGATTTCTTAAGCTTTTCTTCTGACTCCCTAAAATTGAAAAGCATCGAGTTTTTCCTATACTGGACTCATTAAAATTTAACAGTAAAGGACCTATTCAATTTTAAACAGGAACGAACCACTCCTTCTTAGGGTTCGAATTTTAAACTAAGTTGGACTCATCTGAAGGATGAGCTTATAAACAAGAAAATGTTATCCTCCTCAAGCTTGTCAAAAATAAAGAGGTACTTGCCAGAAATGGTGGGGGAAAAGAGAGAAAAATGAACCTGTTTGTTACACTTTGTGTTTTAGAAAAGCCGTTAACCACTCTTGAACACGACACTTTTGTTCACCTGGGTTTGGAAATCCTTTGCCTAATAGTTAATCAAACCATATTGAAAGTCTTCAGCCAGTTTCTGGGTATTAGGTTTGGGTCAATTGTCACCAAGCCATCTACAGTGTCATTATGTGTTCAAGAGATCAGTTCAAACAAAACATTCATCTGCAAAATATATGTCATCCATTTTGACCATCCCTGAGTCAGTCCTTGCAAATATATTTCTTCAAAACTTGATGTATGATTTCGTGTTGTGGGCTTCCCTACGACGGATCACTTTCTATCGACTTCAACTCATTATCTAGGAAGTTGATCTAGAAATCGTCAGTACCTTGGAAGCTGCATGCCCTAATGGCAGTTTTCTCACCTTCAACAATAGGTTGCATCATTGACCTTCAATCGAAAGATTCCCTGACATGTTCGACTTCAACTCATTTATTCACATTTCATGGATTGTACTGGGTACTTTGAGGGCCATTGACATTACTGGTGGTTTCTCTCACACTTGTTAACAGTTCACATCATTGACTGGTAATCAAGTGGTTTCTACCATGTTCGACTTCGACACATTCATTCACATGGATAGAATCATACTAGTTCAGGAAGCGGAAATCAAGACCCTGGATCTAGTTTCTACCATCCAGGCTGCGAGGAATTTTGTTATTCATTATACAGTGGACTATTCATAAACAGATGGTTGTGTCCATACTGTGTTTACACATGTCTATACTCTTGATGTATTATAACAATTTAGTCAGTTTTGATCTGAGTATGGGAATGCCTACCTCAGCGATGATATGTTCACATATATATATTTTGCATTGAATGTTTTTACAGGTTCCAACTGGGGTGTCCACAGGATGATCCTTGAAATGATAAAGTACTTCACTCTTCATAGATGACCAACTCTATCTTCTATTACAGACTTCGCACTTTAGGGGGCAATCTGTTGCACTAAAAATTGTCACCTTGACATTCTGCAATCTGTGTGAGTCCATTATCACTCATACTTTCCTCCTTTGCAAGTCTAAAGCCTCAGTTCTTCATATCAAGCCTTGAAAGTAAGAGAAAAGCCCTAAAAGTCTCTAAAACTCTGGTTCTGCACTTTCTCTTGGTCTTACCTGTGGTCCCACACCTAATGGTCACATCCCCTACGTACCTGACCGCTCTGTCTCTGTGTTATGGGTGCAAACCCCTGCAAAAGTTAAAAGGCGCGAGGATATTCTAAAAAACTCACTTTCAGTGATTTCTAGAAGCTTCTGGAAGGAATCTTGAGGTGGCAAGTTTGCTCTCTTAAGGTTCATGCATCCCATACCTTAAGGAGCTAACCCCTTGATGTGAGGAGCTTATCCCTTTGAAGGAGGACTCTATCCCTTCATAAGTGGACATGTAACCTCCTCCTCTGCACTATAAAATGAAGCAATGGGCTGGTTACTAGGGAGGTTGAAAGCTGAATATTTTTGAGGTGAAATGCTACTGGAACTTAGTCTTCTTAGTTGAGCTTTTATGAGTAGAGATTACATACCTCTAAGATCTCATTTGGAAGAGTGCAAGGCTTGTCAAAGTAAAGGAAATTCCTATTTCGAACCCCAGGAAGAGCTTGTTCAACATCAAGGCTGAAAAGGTTGTAAGATTCTTCTACTTCAAAGTTAATACAAATAAGTTTGGTTTTCTCAATAAGTTGTTCATTAATGGTAATTTTATGGATTCCTTGATCACCATAATAGACATGATTTACTATATTTGCTATGTAGGTGCTATTTGATGTTTGCTTATTTGTGTTTGTAGGTCTTTAAAGGATAACTCTTTCGGACGATCGAGGGATGACTACAACGAACAAGCATTGGATCTAAGGTAGGATCGTAACACCTCTATAGTTTTTATTTGTAAATTGCATATGTCTAGAGAAAGATAGATTTCTTTGTCTGTTTGTTGCTAGATTATCTTGTGATACTAGGGAGATCGGTCTTGTCCGCAAGAACGATTTATCCAGACAACAAGTCATATGGTGGTACAAGAAAAGAAAACTCAAGGAGAAATCAGGATCTGTGTTGATTTGAGGAAGTTGAATGATGCATGCTTACATGATCCTTTCCCTACCCCTTTCACAAATGAAGTATTAGACAATGTGGGAGGTCAAGAAGTTTATTCATTTACAGATGGATTTTCAGGATATCATCAGATAATAATTGCACCTGAAGATCAACATAAGACCACCTTTTCTATAAAATGGGGTTCATACCAATACACAGTGATGCCTTTTGGATTAAAGAATGCCCCTACTATATTTTCAAGAGTGGTGATTGCAACTTTCAAAAAATATATCCACAAATTTCCAGAGGTATACTTTGATGATTGGACAGTCTTTGGGCTTTTGAAAAAACATGTTACGAGCTTAAGGCTTCTGTTGGACACATGTAGACAATGCCAGATCTCATTGAACTTAAAAAAACGTATATTTTGTGTGTCTATTGGCATATTGTGAGGGCATGTTGTGTGTAAGCAGGGTTTGATGGTGGATGCCGCAAAGATAGTTGTCATTGCAAACTTACCTCCACCAAAAACAGTGAGACAGTTGTGCACTACATTGGGACACACTCGGTATTACAGAAAATTCAATAAGGGGTATGCGCAAATAACTACGCCAATGGAGAAAATATTGAAGAAAGATGTGACTCTTCAATGGAATGAAGAATGCCAAAAAAGTCTCGATATATTGAAAGAAAAGAAGGTAACTGCACCTATCTTGGTTTTCCCAGACTGGAATAAGGAGTTTCATGTTGGTGTAGATGCATCTTGCATAGATTTGGGAGTAGTATTTGCACAGCCTGGTGTAGGATAAATAGATCACCCTATAGCTTTTGCAAGCAAGAGGTTGTCTAAAGTAGAGAAGAACTACACTACCATAGAAAGAGAATTCTTGGCTATGGTTTATGTATTGTAGAAATTTATACATTATTTGTTGGGATCACATTTTAAGATATTAACAAATCATTTTGCATTGAAATATTTGGTGAATAAGTTTTTCTTAGGAGGGAAAATTTGTGGATGGTTGTTGTTATTTGAAGAGTACGATTTTGAAGTTGTTGTTAAACTAGGAAGGTTGAATGTCATGTCTGATCATCTATCAAGGTTAGAAACAGGGGAAGAACCAATGAACATTGAAGATAATCTTTCTAACGTGCAATTGTTTGCAATCAGGATTGCAGATGATCACTTCACAAACATTATTCAGTTTTTGGCTACAGGAATGGCCCTTGCAGAATACACTATGCAGTAGAAGGAGGAATTGGTGGTAAAAGCAGCTGATTTTTCATTGATATCAAGACACTTGTATAAGATGGGACTAGATGAAATACTACGCAGCCATGTTGATCTGATAATCACCCTATGAGTGACATTAGTTAAAGATTTATTGATTAAAGGTATTATAGACTCATGTGCTGGTGTGTGTGTCTATGTTATTTAAGCAACGGATCGATCAGATTGCCAATACACAGACATTTGAAATGGAAAGACAACAAAGAAATACAGTAAGCAAATACAAGAACACAAGAAATTAATAAGGAGTTCACCCTATCCTCCAGGGCTACATCTCCGGTCCAGCTCTCAGTGGTGGCCTTATTTTATTGTGTCTTAAGTAGAGAATTACAATGCAGGAGCTCAATATGAGTCACCTGAAGCAGATTTGCTTGGCAGGGTGGTTCTTGGATTCCCCAAGCCACTGGAGTGCACAGACTCTTCTACCTACCAGCTCTATGACCTTCTGGTCTATAATGGAGAGAGCCCAGTGTGGTGCTCAGACCAGACAAATCCTCTCTGGGATGGCTTGAATCTCTCAAGCTCTCTGGTGCTTGATGTTGCCTTTGGTCAGCTCGGCCCTCCGTCTTCTTGTGCACTATCTTCTTCTCTGTGGTCTGTCCTCCTCTCGGGATTCTGGTCTCTCTATCTCTCGTCCTCCTCTCGAGATTCTCTCTCTCTATGTGTGTCTTCTATCTCTGTTCATGGCTTTGAAGCCATTCGTTCCCATGTCTGTTCGGTTCCTCTTCCGCCTCCATCGAATCACCTTCTACAGCTGCGCTTGGAGTTCCCTGGCTCAGCATCATCATCGGTTCACAGGGAGTGGCCACATGTCCTCCTATAATGCGCCAACCTACTTCGTCGGTTCAGTTCTTCGGTTACATTCGTGGAATGAGTCTTCCTCCACCGTGGCGGTCAAACGGACCTCAAATATTTACAAACTGTGGCTTAATCCCTCGTCGATTCCGCTTCCCCCATCGGGCACGATCTCAGCCGTTAGATCTGGGGCCTCCAGATCCGACGCCATACACACGTTTTGCACGGTTGACTTGCTCGACCGTTAGCACGTGATCAACGGCAATTTTCTCTCTCCTCCGCCTGCCATGCATCGACTATTGAGTGGGATCACTCCAATTTCTCCAAAACTGCTTACTGTTTGAGGGCACTCCGATCAATACCACCGGTTTTTCGGAGCGCGGGTCCCGCCTTGTCCTTTAGCGCTTTTTTACTTTTCACCCTGCGGTTCTCTGACTCTCCACATGACCAAGTGCTCGAGGCTTCCCCATTTCGAGCCTTTTCGCTTAGCGATGCGCATCAAAATCCACCTCTGTTTCCCGGTATGGGCCTCCCAGGGGCTAATTTGTCCTCCCGCGTGATCTCCATGGGCCTCGGTCAGCGCGCTTTGACCGAGATCCTCGTCATTCCATGTTGGCTGCCATTGCCACTGGTTCAGGGTGTTTTTGATCGCTATTTTGGAAAAAAAATTATGTTTGTCCCGACCTGATATAGTCATGGTTCCTTTGACAGTTCTTTATGGATCCAATTCGGATCACAGCCTTCCCACTGAAAAAGCTTTTAGACCACCAAAAGTTGGTTTTCAAGCATCGATTAAGTGAGGGTATTACTTTCTCACTTGTCCAATCTCAATCCACTTTGCACTGCTCGGCTTTGAGCCCAATCCTAAGGTACTCCACATCTCCCCTGCGTGTCATCCTCACCTTCCTGTCCAGCACTGTGTCTTCCTACAATTCATTAAGATATTCAGGTAGCAGGTCATCAATATAAGGCAATTGACTTTTCTCTTCAGGGTCCTCAACCATTGAAGGTTCAAATAATCTCAAGCAATCTGCATTTACGACTGAGTAGATGTGCATGTAAGCTGGTAGATCAAGGCGAAAATCATTTTCACCAATCTTCTCAAGTATCCTAAAGGGTCCATACCTGATAGGCTTTAGCTTTTTACCTTCACCTTGCATCATGTCCTTGCTGATATACAGCCAGACCTGGTCACCAACTTGAAAACTATGCTCCATCTGATGCTTGTCATGCCTAACCTTGTATTTGGCTTGGCTCTTTTCCAGCTGTTCCTGTACTACCTGGTGGATCTCCTGGATTTGTTCAATGAACCTAGTTGCCTTGTCCACATCACTATGTACATCAACCTTGGTATCTTTACCAAAGACAAAATCCAAAGGAGACCTAGGTGTGAAACCAAAACAGGTCTCAAAAGGAGATCTCTATGTAGAAGAATGCTTTGCTCTATTGTAAGCATGTTGCACATAACACAAATGTTCATCCCAAAGCTTAGGATGTTTGCTGCAATATCCTCTCAGTAACTGGATCACTATCCTGTTAACTACTTATGTCTAGCCATCAGTTTGTGGATGAAAAGCTATGCTTTTCTTCAGTTTGGTGTCCATCAGTTCCCACAAACTTGACCAAAACTTCCCCACAAATCGGGTGTCTCGATCAAATACAATGGAAGTGGGTAATCCAAAATGAACCCATACATGTTCAAAGAACAATTTTACAGTCTGTTCAGCTGTAATCTGTTTATCACAAGGTATCAAAATACACATTTTGCTGAACCTATCCACAACAACATACAAATAATCATGACATTTCCTAGATTTAGGCAATCCTCCAACAAAATCCATGGAAACACTTTCCCAAGGGTGAGAAGGAACTGGCAATGGAGTGTACAAGCCTAGTTTTCTGTTACTGGGCTTGCTTTTAGCACACATAGCACACCCTCTTACATATCTAGAAATTGTCTCATTCATTTTCGGGAGTCCCTTTACCCTTTGACCTGGAAGATCAGTACCAGTAGGCAACAGTATTAGAAGACCTTACCTTGCTCATACTACCCCCACCTCCTATACATACCTTTCTCTGGAGGGAGCAGCCCTAGACGACCATGCTTACCAGGGAAGGAAATGCTATCGGAAGCGCAAGCCCCTCTGGGACCTTATCATTTGTCTTTTGGCCTTATTCAAACCCTCACCCTCATACCTCTTTAGAGTCCCTACGGTCCTCGTTTTTTTTGAGTCAATCCCCCTCATTTGGGCACTGAAAGTGAGGACCGGCAGGGTGCGTAGCACGCTCGACTAATAAGGCCGCCATCGGCTCGACCATAAGGATGCGTAAGCAGGCTCGACTGTTAAGGCCGCCATCACCTTTAGGTGCTCGACCATAAGGACCTTTAGGTGCTCAACTGTTAAGGAGAGGGAGAGGGAGAGGTTTTTTGCTTAAAAATTTTCTCTTTTCAAAACATCTAATGTCTGCTTAACATGCTTTAAATGTTCTTCCCACGTTTTACTAAAAGTCAGAATGTCATCCAAGTACACAATAACAAAATCATCAAGAAAAGGTCTGAGTACATCATTCATTAATCTCATGAAAGTAGCAGGAGCATTAGTTAAGCCAAAAGGCATAACCAACCATTCATACAATCCCTGCTTTGTTTTGAAAGCAGTCTTCCATGCATCTTGTTCTGCAACCCTAACCTGATGGTATCCACTATGCAAATCTAGCTTGGTGAAATAAACAGCTTCCTTCAATTGATCTAAAAGATCATCTATGCAAGGAAGGGGATAACAATTTTTTATTGTTATCTTATTCAGTGCTCAGTAATCAATGCACATTCTCCATGAGCCATCTTTCTTTCTCACCAAAACGATTGGTGACCCACATGGTGATGTGCTAGGCCGGATGAACCCTTTCTCGAGCAACTCCTGCACCTGCTTCTTGATTTCAGCGTTCTCTAAAGTAGACAACATGTACATCCCAATGTTAGGCAATGGAACATCTTGCTGCAAAATAATATCATGTACTATTCCCTTTTTGGGTGGTAGACCTTTAGGTTCTTGAAATAAGACATCATACTCTGAAACAACCTTTTCTATATCAGCTTGTTGTTCAGCATTACAACCCTCAAATACATTGGTTTTATCAGGTTTCTTTTCCTTTACAACCATCAGTAAGAATTGTTTGCATGAATTTATCATTCTTTTCATCTGCCCTGAGTTTATGAGAGTATAATTATTCTTGAGCTTATGAGCTCTTACAAAGTATTCGATTCCATCTTTAACAAGCAAATACTTGTTCTCAGCTCTATAGAAAATAGCCTTTCTATCATACAAGTAAGGACTTCCTAAAACAATTCCACATATATCCAAAGGAATTATGTCTAACTCAACCTCATCTACAAATGCTGACCCAAAAGAAAACTTGAGTTTGCACTGTCTAGTCACTTGTAGTTGTGCTTTATCATTCAACCATCCTAATGGGTATGGTTTCTCATGAGGTGTAGTTGCTAATCCCAATTTCTTTACAATTGCTTCAGAAATTAGATTTACTTGTGAGCCACTATCAAACAAAGTATCAATCTTTTGATGTTTGGAAACAACTCGAATATGGAAAAGCTCATGTCTTTTTCTCTCATTTTCTTCATCAATAATAGATTGAGTAGAATTACTAGTAGATGCTTTAGAATTATTACCTTTTATACCTGTGGTTGCAATAGTTGTTTCATCTCCTGAGTCTGACCCCAAATCTTTCTGAATAGTTGCAGCAGTCTTCTTCTTCTTGCCCTCGGATTTCTTAGGTCTCAGCTCTGGATGCAGAATCCAACAATGCTCATCATCATGCCCATCCTTTTTACAGTGAGTGCATGAAGCTTTGCTTTTTTGTGCAGTGTTAGCCTTCCTTGCTTTCCACTTCTGCTTTCTTTTCTCCTTGCTCTTGCTTGTAGTGGGTTGGGATGGTGCCCCAACTTTTGGATTTCCATTCTTTCCTATAGCTTCTAGATGAGTAGCTTGTACATATACCTCATCTATACTAGTTGGATTGAACATGAGGATGGTATGCCTCATGTAGCTGTGTAGACCACTAATGTACTTCAAAAGAGTCTCTGGTGAGTTTATGAGATCCCTATAATCAATGCTCTCTTTCTAAATTCTTGAGTGTACCCTTGCACACTTTTCCCCTTCAACTGTGGAAGAGTTTGCCAACTCATCATGGCTTGTTGCATGTAGGCCAATGGATAGAATTGCTTTTTAATTGCATAAACAAATTCACTCCAGACAGAGATGGTCTTACCAAGCTTTTTCATATCAGCTTGAGCTCCACCTTCCCACCAAACCAAGGCAGTGCCTCCTAGGCATAGGCTTGCCAGCTGAATCTTACTCTTGTCTAAGTCGATGTTCTGTACTCTGCAATACACATCAATTTGTCTAATCTAATTGTCCAACTTTTCAGCATTTAGCTCTCCATCATATATAGGCAAATCAAATTTAACATCTAGCTTGATCAAAGATGCTTTCTTATTATGCACAGGGCTATTAGGAGGTGTGAGAAAGCTTTCCTCTTTCCCTTTTCCCTTGGATTGGTCATGGAAGTGAGACTCATCTTCTTCTTTATCTTGTTTAGAACCTAATGAATCTTCAACCTTATTCTTTCTAAAGTCCCTATACATTTCTTCTACCATAGACTTTATAGCTAGGAAACCTTCTATGAATTGAGGGGCTGGACCCACAGAACCTTCCTCTGACATTGTCTTCCGAGGATAGACTCTCCCAATTTCAGGATTAGTTTTGACCAACTCTCCTTTTCCTAATTTGAGCTTTGATCTAGTGAGCATTCAAGAGCTAAACCAACACAAGCTTGTCTAACCTTACAGCCTAAAGCTCTGATACCACTTGATCTGATAATCACCCTATGAGTGACATCAATTAAAGATTTATTGATTAAAGGTATTATAGACTCATGTGTTGGTGTGTGTGTCTATGTTATTTAAGCAACGGATCGATCAGATTGCCAATACACAAACATTTGAAATGGAAAGACAACAGAGAAATACAGTGAGCAAATACAAGAACACAAGAAATTAATAAGGAGTTCACCCTATCCTCCAGGGCTACATCTCATGTCTAGTTCTTAGTGGTGGCATTATTTTATTGTGTCTTAAGCAGAGAATTACAATGCAGGAGCTCAATGTGAGTCACCTAAAGCAGATTTGCTTGGCAGGGTGGTTCTTGGATTCCCCAAGCCATTGGAGTGCATAGACTCTTCTACCTACCAGCTCTATGACGTTATGGTCTATAATGGAGAGAGCCCAATGTAGTGCTCAGTCTGGACAGATCCTCTCTGGGATGGCTTGAATCTCTCAAGATCTCTGGTGCTCGGCGCTACCTTTGGTCAGCTCGGCCCTCTGTCTTCTTCTCTGTGTTCCGTCCTCCTCTCAGGATTCTGGTCTCTCTGTCTCTCGTCCTCCTCTTGGGATTCTCTCTCTCTCTCTCTCTCTCTCTCTCTCTCTCTCTCTCTCTCTCTCTGTCTTCTATCTTTGTTCATGGTTTTGAAGCCATTCGTTCCCATGTCTTTTCAATTCCTCTTCCGCCTCCCTTCTGTAGCTGCGCTTGGAGTTCCCTGGCTTGGTGTCATCATCGTCTCATAGGGAGTGGCCACATGTCCTCCTGTCATGCGCCAGCCTGCTTCATCGGTTCAGTTCTTCGGTTACATTCATGGAATGAGTCTTCCTCCACCATGGCGGTCATCAAATATTTACAAACTGCGGCTTAATCCCTCGTCGATTCTGCTTCCCCCATCGGGCGCGATCTCACCCGTTAGATTTGGGGCCTCCAGATCCGACGCCATATGCACGTTTCATGCGGTTAACTTGCTCGACCGTTAGCGCACAATCAACGACGGTTTTCTCTCTCCTCTGCCTGCCATGCATCGATCATTGAGTGGGATCGCTCCAATTTCTCCAAAACTGCTTACAGTTTGAGGGCGCCCCTATCAATACTATCGGTTTTTCGGAGCACGAGTCCTGCCTTGTCCTTTAGCACTTTTTCGCTTTTCGCCCTACGGTTCTTCGACTCTCCACGCGACTGAGTGCTCGGGGCTTCCCCATTTCGAGCCTTTTCGCCCAGCGCTAATCGCGCATCAAATTCCACCTCTGTTTCCCAATCCGGGCCTCCCAAGGGCTAATTCGGCCTCCCGCGTGGTCTCCATGGGCCTCGGTCAGCGCGCTTTGACTGAGGTCCACGTCGTTCCACGCTGGCTGCCATTGCCAATGGTTTAGGGTCTTTTTTATCGCTGTTTTGGAATTTTTTGATGTTTGTCCCAACCTGATACAGTCATGTTTCTTTTGACAGTTCTTTATGGATCCAATTCGAATCACATGTCCCTAAACACGAAAGACAGACTATTTTGGCATAAGCTCATGGAGGCGTAGCTAGTGGGAATTATGCAGGGAACGCTACTACGTAGAAGACCTTAAGAGCAGGATTATGGTGCCCCTCACTACACAAGGATGTAAAGGAGTATTGTCAAGCATGTGATATATGTCGGAGACCTGGGATGCCATCAAGGAGGGATGAAATTCCATTGGTTCCACAGGTGACATTGTAGGCCTTCGACAAATGGGTGATTGATTTCGTTGGACCTAGCAACCCACCTGGGAAGAATATCGGTGCGAGGTATATAATCATAACAACTGATTATTTGAAAAGGTGGGCTGAGGCATAAGAAGTAAGGGATTGCAACGCAGAAATTGCTGCGAAGTTCATTTTTGAGTATATTTTGTCTATATTTGGGTCTGCAAAGGTCTTGATGAGTGATCAAGGATCACATTTCCTAAATAAGAACATTGAGGCGTTGACTAAAGAATTCCAGGTGTATCATCAGAAGAGCACCCCATATCAACCTTAGGCAAATGGCATAGTTGAATCTTTTAACAAGATTTTGGAAAATGCACTAACCAAAATGTCCAATGTGAACATAGATGATTGGGATCTGAGAATTCTAGCGTGTTATGGGCTTATAGAACCACATGTAAGAAGATGACAGGCTAGACACCTTTCAGGTTGGTTTATGGGCAAGAAGTTGTGATGCCCATGGAGTATATTGTGCCAAGCTTAAGGATTATAGCCTTTACAGACATGGCCAACCCTAACATAATGGAGGAAAGAATGGCGCAGTTGCTCGCATTAGAGGAAGACAGATTTGTAGCAGGATTTCATCAGTAGGTGCAGAAAGCAAGAGAAAAAGCTTGGCACGACTGACATATCAAGTAGAAGACGTTCTAGGAAGGAGATCTTGTCCTTCTATATGACAGTAAATTCGTAAAGTTCCCAGGAAAGTTTAAGATGCATTGGTTGGGCCCCTATATCATCAAGCATATCACGGATGGAGGCGTAGTTCAGTTGGTGAAGTTGAATGGAGAATTGATACCAGGGAGGGTGAATGGAAGCAGGTTGAAACTATAAAGGGAGAACCCTGCCATGGTATCTTCACTCAAAAAAGAAAGGAGGAAAGTCTTAGTGCCACCTGTAGTTGAAAGTGGGCACTAGACTATAAACTATGGTATAAAAACTAGCTTTGACATAAGAAGGTTACTTCGTGACAGTCAGAAGTATGTCGAAAGAACCACGACACAAGAAGGATTGTTCGCAACAATGAAAGGTGCATCGAAGATAGTCAGAAATCTGACCGTTAAAAAAAGGAAAATTGTCGTTGGAGGAGTGGAAAATTGCATTTATGGAGACAGGTTGGCAAGGATCTAGGGATAGACATGTAGTGAATAAACAAAATCTGATCAAGATCTAAGATAATGATGGGGGTTAGAATATCAGGAATGTTATAGAATGCCGCATCCCGCTAAGATTTTGGCACTTTTCTATCTGAGAGCTCAAAAATCACTAAGTATTGAGAAATTGCAAAAGTTGCACTACTGCATGAACACTGAAGAGCTCATATGCATATTCAAAGAGAGAGGTATAGAGGGAATTATGGAAGCTACAACACCATCTGGTACACCCGCAGCATCGCCCCTCACGCAACGAAGATCGCCGAGGAAGAAACCGACTCAGGGGCAGAGAACAAAGAAGAAGCAAGATAAGAAGCCTATTGAACCACCGCCAGAAGCCCAATCTGTAAGAGAAAACGAAGAAGAAGTAAACTAACAACAAATGGAGACAGAGAGCACAACAATTCTGTCCCCATTGTCGCCATATTTACCACCCAGGAAACCCAAATCCAAACTAGTCAAAGACTCCAATGATGTGAAGTATGGCACATTTACACCATTTATACCATAGAAAATACTAGTTGAAGGATAATTGCTTAGAAAAATCCCACAGTTGAAGTTTGAAGACTACGACTTCAATGACGGTAACAAATACTTGCAGTTCGCACCAAGAAGGTACTTGAAGTAGGTCCATTACCCAGAGAGCGGAGTAACAAGATTGGAACCACATCAATGGGTGAAAGGGTTAGAGGAATCAAACTTACTGAACATGTTGAACGTGCTGCACTTCGGCATAAGTACACCTAAGACAATCTCCATAAGACAATTGCTCGTGTTGGTGCATGATGGATGCCTATGGATGGGAAAGAGGGTCCTAATTGACAAGATGCTAATATGGCATTTACCAAGTTGCCATACCAAGGAAGGGACCCTGCCGAAGAGTTCGTGGGTAAGGATCAGGACAAAGTGATAATGCAAAACATGAAGGAGAAGTTTAGCTTGGTCAAGAAAACACGAGGCTATGACATAAATTCGATTAGTGACGAAGGAGTACGCTTCACTGCACATATCTTAGTTTGGAATATTATGTGAAAATGATGAGCCAATGAAGTCCCTGCAACAGTTGTTTCCCTAGTTACGCAGTGCAACAATGAGGTCTAGTACAACTGGGCCAAATATCTATGTAGAGAATTTTTGGAAGATTGTCGAGAAGCTCAGGAGGAAGGTAAGACCTTTCATTACACATGGCTGATTTTGATCATAGCATTGTTGGCATGGAAGGAGCCGGAGGATTCATAGTTTCCTCCAGTAGAAGCAGACGTGTGTGAAGCCGCATGGTATTACTCGCTTTGGTATACCAAGGAGACATCTCTAGCACATGAGAACATAATATTTTTTGTCTGGTATCACATGGATTTACATATGTTGGTAAATCATCACCCTAGATTGTCACCAAGATTGTACTAGCAATATAAGTCTGTTGCGAAGTTCAAAGCAGACTTTCATAGGATCTATATACAGGCTCGAAAGGATACAATGAAGACATGGCATCCTTTGCCATAGTTAGTCACCGAAGATGATCTTTTGATAGTAATATAACAGTGGCCCATGGAATGGATGACCGCAGTGGAGAAAGATGCAAGAGATAATGAAACAAAGGAGGAAACTTTGCAGCATGGGGAAGCAAGTGAAAATGATAAAGACAAGGATGAACAAGAGCACGAGCACAATGAAGAGTAGGTTAGGGAGCAAACAGAGACAGAAGAAGGAAAGAGGAAGATGCAAAGCAGAACTTCACCGAGGAGTAGAAATATATAGAAAGTAGATAAATCCAAGGGCGCAACACCACTGGTCCTTACTGATGGGGACCTAGATGAAATTGGGGAGAAAATTCAAGAAGTCATAGTAGAGTCATGGAACAAAATAGAGGATCACTACGACGCACTCCTGACAAGTGTCGAGCAGAGTATTGCAGAATTGAAAATATTGGCGCAAACATCCAAACAACCAGTGCAGATAGGCCAAGGACTCCAACCAGAAAGACTAATAGAGATGACATTTGGGATGAGGATAATACAGATACCTGCGGACGCTCTACATTTCAACTCTGTTGAAGTAAAGAAGGAGGTAAAAGGTTGGGATAATGTCAATATGAACATTGCAGTGCTACCCATTCCAGTATTACATGACTTGCACCAAGGCATCATAAATGAGCTAAAGGAGCATGAACAATGCACCTCACAGTTAAATATTCACGTAGAACAAGAGCACACTACGCTGAAGAATCAACTCGACCGGACCATCAAGGATAAGGATCAGGAAGAGCTACATCAACAGAGATTGAAAGAGGTGGTCGAAGCCACTTACAGGGAAGTTTTGGACATGGATGTCTGTGAGGAGGAATCAATAGAAGATAAGGTCATGAAGCTTGGCCTTGCAGTCAAGGAATCAAAGAAGAAGATCGTGGATGTGCAGTTTGAATATGAAATAAAGATCAGTGAGCTGCAAATGAAGTTGCAGCCAGCCACGCCACCAGAAGTACACAAACAAACGGAGATCAACCTAAAGACTATAGTGACAGGCATCTACGAGACAATGGCAGAGTGTGGAAAATTATTAGACGAGACCATGCAGATTTGGACTTCGCTACGGAAGATCTGAACGTACAAAAGATAGAAGACGACATCCAAAAGAAGCAGAAGCATCTAGAGGATTTTTGGGCAACTATAAAGACCTTCTCAGTCTCGTAGAAGCTTGCCAGAATCAGTGAAGGCAAGGCACTTCAGAAATAGATAGAAGAACTCAGAAGGGAAGAGAAAATTTTGATGGAGATAACTCAACCATGGCAGGATGAGGCTCTCCATCTATCGTAGGAAGTGGATGGGAAGCTCTAGGAGCTTCGACAAAAGGAAGGAGCAGTGTTGCAGAAGACTGCAGGACTAGTGACAAAGGCACTACTGGAAGAACTACGTAGAGAAGAGAAGCAGGTAATAAAGATACTATAGTGGTACAATGTCGCCTACAACAACGTCACAACAAATATTCAAGGCAAAGCATCTGAGTGACTCAGGACGAGTCACATGTGAGTGTTGGGGACCTATTGAGTGCAACCTAACTTGGCCCAAGTTTTGGTCAAAACTCCGCATTTTAGGGAGCGGAGTGCGCGGTAACGTGGAGCTATGTACCACACAATGTTTTAGGGGCTTCGGTGTGGGTAGAATTCCCTTCTTTGTGTAATGAGTTTGGGCAATAGTTGATCGTTTTTAGGAGGACCATGGTATTTTTATGTACCCATTGATGTAATTAGTATATATAGGAGTAAAGATGTAAGTCGAAGTAATAATGAAATGATACGAGCATAAGTAAATACCTCTGTAATCTGTGTTTGGGTCTTGAAGGAAAGGCTCCACAGCTGAGTGCGCGGAGACCTAAAGTCTGCAGTTGAGTGCACAGACACCTGCAGCTAGGTGCGCAGGTCGAGGAATGTACGTTTCTTCAGAGAATTAATATAAGAAGTATAGTTTTGATGGAAAAAACTTGTGTATGATTATTGTGTATCTTTTACTTTGTGTTCAGTGTTTTGGTTATATTTTACTTCCGCTTAGTATTGTTTATGGTTGTTAATGACATGGTTAAGTAGATAATCCAACACTACGAAGTAAAGAATAAAGTGTTAAGTGAAAGTAGAGTAAGAATTCCACAGCCCATTATCCCTCAAGGCTGCAGAAACCTGGTTTTGAATCCTCCCATAGTCACTTCGGGTGAGACTGTGATCTGCTTTGTAGGTCATTGCCAAAAGGGCCAGTGATTGAGGGTTTTGTTAGTGCACAGTAAAATCTGAACCTGGGTCAAGACCAAACAAACCAACACATTCCTCTGACAAAACTTAGCTTCATACCGTCCCTTGGTCATCTGCAAAAACCCTTGACACGGACCTAAACCTTTGCTAGTGTACACCCTTCTTTTGTTGTTGCTAGGGTACATAGATAACCTCTCCAACGAGCTCTCCTCCAATATGAATGTTGTGTAATGAATGAGTAAAATGAATCTCCTTCACCCTCTATTTATACACAAATGAGGGGCTCCACGAATTCATTTGAAGGGACATGTCTCATGGACGAATTCCTCAAGCCTACATGACTTTGGCTATCCATAACTAATTATCAACTTCAAAAATTCATTACTTGGTTTCTAGAGCTCTGATTTAAGTGATATTTGGAGTGTTTGAATCAGCTCGCCAAGCTTTATCACCTCAAAATTTCCTAAGCTCAAATTCATCATAGTTTTGAACCAAATCCCGATGGGTGCAAAACCCCAAGCTTGGGTTCCAAGCCCACAAGTGACCCTTGTGGCGCTTTGCCCTCCAAACCCTGAACCCTAGGGCTTGGAGTACTTACCAAGATACAAAAATGAACACTCCCTCTTAGCAAGAGAGTTACTTCTAAGACTAGGAAGTAACTCATCATCATCATCACTACTCATAACACTTGCCCAACTCCTAGCGCTCACAATCGCAACAATCGATGTACAGTGAACTACCCCTTCTTAGAAGTGTTGTTGTCACTGTTGGAAGCACCCTACTTCTTCTTCTTATGATGAAACATCTTCCACTCTCTCCGTGATTCCTTATTGGAAGTTTTAGGAGCACCCTTGCTCCCCACTGACCACGTGCTCTTCTTGGATTGCAGAGTCTCCCTCTGAATCTACAAGCTCCCTCTCGAACTCGACTCCTTCTGAGTCTCTAGAATTTGGACCTTGTTGGGAAGGTGTACCTTCTTCTTGGGAACCTATTCCTGCTCCTATGAAGCTTGCACCTACACCTTCTCCTGCTTATGTGGAACCCACACTTGCTCCACCTGTACCTACTCCTGCTTCTATGGAACCTGCACTTACTCCACGGGCTTGCCCGTTAACCTGTAGAGACCATGTTCTCTAACTCTGAGTACAATCCTATCGGACTTAGAGCCTATGGGCCCGAGTCTTGCCTTCCCATCCTGTAACAAAACCTCAAACCCCTTCCTCTTGATCATTAAGACGGAAATCGCTCTATATCTGAGTCTTGGTACAAACAGTACATCCTAGACTTGCATCACACGTCCTCTCTCCATTCTGAATGGCAACCCACCCGATCCTCGGATCTCCAACTGACCCTTGTCGCCCAACACCATGTGAAACTTCGAGTCCCATTCAGTCAGAGTCTCAAAAACCTCCTATGGCCCTATCATATGTTTCATCGCACCATTGTCCATGTACCATCTATCCTCATTGACAAAACCCTACGAGAAATGAGAAATCATAGCAAAGTCCTCCTCTTCCAATATCCTAGTGAGATCATCTATCTCAACTGAAGTAGCAACATCGATGGTCTACTTTCCTTTCCTTTTCTCATCATCTCCCTTCTTCTTCATTGCACATCTCAATGAATAATGACCCATCTCGCCACAGTTGAAACACTTGACTTTACTAAAGTCCTTCTTTTGCTTACCCTTCATTCGTGTTGCAAGTGCGATGTCATCATCGAAAGAATTCTTCTTTGGATGAAGATCCTCATCCCGCAACTCTTCCTGAATCAAGTCATCCCACAACCTATCCCAGTCTAGGAGCTTCTCCCTGGGAACGATCCCTTTAATGAAGGGTCTCCATTCCTCGGTGAACCCTTTCAAGGCAATCCTTACCATATCTCCATTTGAGATAGTCACACGGATGGCAGCAAGCTCGTTTTTGACCTGAGACAATCTCGTAATATACGAGCCTTTATCATCTTGGTGGACTTCAACTCATCCTCCAATACCAGTACTTGGTGATCGTTCTTATTTTGGAACAAATTTTGAAGATCCATCCACATCTCATGTGCATTGTTCTTCTCGGACAAATGAGGTATTAGGGAATCCTTCACACCATCTAGGATGATCAATCTCTCCCTCACATACAAATGTTCATATATTTCCAGCTCCTTAGGGTCGGTTGGCTTCTTGATCCATTTCTCGGCGAACTCTCGGATCTTGTTGACCTGCAAGACCAACTTGATCCTTTCCTTACAAGGACTATAGTTGGACAACCCCTCCAACCTGTCCTCATACCGAAGACTTGCTTGCAACTTCAACATTGTAGTGAGCCCTTCACTCACAATGTGACCAACTCCTTCTCACGTTGTATTTTGTTGCGCACAACTCTAATTCACTGACTTTCAAAGTAGCCCAGACATGCTGTGATACCATGTTGAATTTCCACAACCTTGGGTCTAGGTTAGAGTCTTCAAATCACTAACGCTACCAAACGAAGAATCTCAACCATAAACTACTTTGAACAATGAAATATAAAGCAATAAATCACATGCACAAATATACACACTTTTTAACAAATATTGTACATATTGTATAGTCACCAATCTTCATTATATTAAACCAAATATGAATAATACAACATTCTATGGTATACAAGATACAATGACAAACTTCGTTGCAACTTCTATGTAGTATCTTGTCCTGTCGGTCCTTCACTTCTGTATTGCTCACTAGTAGTGCTTTAGTCCATCAAGGCCACTACACATTGAGACTCCATGGGGGCTGCCACCTAACACTCTTGCATGTCACTTCTACTGCATGTACACGGGCTCATAAATATGCTCTTTAGGCTATCCAATTCCCGGGCTCCAATCTGCCTTCTAGTAGCCTCTTTCATCCATCAAAGAGCTACTCATAAGGATGCAAACTTCACCCTATCTTCATCTCCTCTTCTTCACTTCAAGATAGCTTGTCTAGGGCTACTTTGGGTAGCCAACACACTTCCCTACACCAGGTTAATGGCACCCAATACTACACTGCAACATTTTCTCCAATGAAGATACACGATCACACAATCTCGCCTCCAAATTGGCTCCCATAGGCTGCCCAAACAATCTGATCCAATCTGGTCAACAAACTGTGACCCAACACACCTCCAACCACTGCTCCAAATTGCTTTGTACTACTCCAACAATTTTTCTTATGTTAGTGACTGGTTAAGGCACCCACAAGCTATAACAACCCTTAGAATAGTCACCAAACAACCCGTAAATGACTGTGATCTCTCCTAGTATAGGTCTCATCCTCCTTGCTGAAAGGATAGGGCATAGAACAACCCCCAACTAGCTCCAAACTTTCCCTCACTGATATGCTATGGCCTGCAGCCTAGCACTTAGTCTTGCTATAGCACAAAGCACCCTCCAAATGCAAATTTAATCCCATACAAGGCCTCCAAACAAACTTGTTATCTTTCTGCCTCCACACTACTAGATTAGGGCTTCAATTAACCCCATAACAACCCTATGCATAATATTTCTGTGTGGTTAAGGGACTGTGGCCTTACCACAGGTCTATCCTCCTTCCACGGTCTGCTGAGACAGAGGTTCTAGCCTTCAACGTAGCCCTTAAACAACATACAAACCTTACCTTTGCCCTCGACTCCCTTCCTATAATCTCGGCCTCCAAAAATAGCCTTGAAACAGTCCTCAAAATCACCTCGTTGTCTAGTCTTTTGGTGCAGCCTTGAAGCACAGGGCCTCAGTCTTTCCTCTAGAAAAACTTGGCTTCATACTAGCCCTTGGTCACCTACAAAAACCCTTGACACAGAACTAAACCTTTGTTGGTGTCCACCCTTCTTTTGTTGCAGCTAGGGCACAGAGATAACCTCTCTAATGAGCTCTCCTCCAAGATGAATGTTGCACAATGGATGAGTAAAATGAATCTCCTTCACCCTCTATTTATACACAAGTGAGGAGCGTTCGGGGGTCAAGTGGTTCAAAACCTCAATGGGACCCAGGGGCTGGTTGGCAGAAAGGTTGGTTTGGTTCCTGAGGGTCATAATGCTGATGTTGAATGTCTGTATGGTGTGTTTCCATTGGTTCCACTCCCTTAACGTGACTTAGGAGGTCAAATCATATCATAATAACTTCTTGTCACATGTTTACCTCAGTTAGATGGTTACTTGGGTAGATGTGGGAGGAGGGTGTTACATGTTGAATATGTGATGTGTTGGATTTTGGAAAATCCCCCTTTGTTTCTACTCCCTTACCACCCCTGCGTCATTCGTTCCCACCACACTCGTCATCTTTGCTTTGTGGTACTGGGACTCCCTGTCATCCTTTGACTCTCCTCTCGAGTCTCAAGCCAATTGTTTCTATCCTGAATTTACTCCTCTGGCACTGAAATTCGATATTGACATTTTAAGGAAGCCAAACATGGCCAAACAAAGAACCATGTTGCGCAAAGGTGCCACCTACTATTGGGAAATGAATTCACATGTTTGACAAATACTAGAGCCCTTGACAAGGAGATACAGAAGTCACACACCACCTCAAATTCAAGAAGAAATAGTCAAGGCAAAGCGTGGCATAACTATGGAGGGAATGTCTATAAAATATTGGATTGCAGGTGAATTTTCCAAGTGGGTACTAGACACAAGGTACACTAATGGAAGACTTAATCAATATGTGCACACTATTAACATCTATTGGCACATGAAATTGTTGCTTGGGAAAGTTCTCCTTGATAGAAATGAAGCTTTTCAAGAGATCTTGATGATGCTAAATGAGTTGTAGATAATGGGCCAAGGTTTGGATCGACGTCTACAAATGATGCAGGACCATCGCAAAACCCAATTGACTAAGAAGGTCAATACTTTTTAATAGAGGAGTTGGCTCCTCAAAGCGTGGATTTGGTTAGATTAGGAGAATTTTTATTTCGCCATGTAATCTTGAAATTTTAGAGTTTTGTTAATTTGTTTCAGAAATTTGAGAGAGCTTGGATTTTGTAGCAAAGATTTGATTTTAGATCCGCTTTTCATGGATATGGAAGGAACTCATTTATGTACTTATTCATATATTGAATTAATGAAAAGAGGGGGGAGAAGTAGAGAAGTGCGTGTAAGATAGAATAGAAAGGATTTGAGGGTCGAGAAGGGCCACATGGCAGAGAGGGCTTTGAATGTAAATCAAAGCATTTCGTTGTGAGTGAAGAGAGCAAGAATTCTTTTGCAATTAACCAGCCCTTCTGCAATCACTAATTTCAGATTATGTATGTTATGCGGCTCACATAACTTTGTACATATTTTATTTTTTATTTTAACGATAACAATTTCAGAGTGATTTGTGACAGGGCCGAGAGGCGTGCACACACACACACACATAATGACTCTCTTGCAAGCCTCTTCTCTTCATGACCCTCTTGCAACCCTTTTGGAATATATATGAGATGATTGGAATTCTATAGAAAGAGAGAGTGTGGGACTTAAGATTTCATTTTAACTCTAGATACTGCTAATTGGAGATCCTTTGTTGGACAAAAGATGATCTAGTGAATCCTGCCCGGAGGATATACGTCGACAATTCTGTTATATTTGTTTATTGACGGGTTGGGCTCTTGTGGTCAAGTTTATGTAGCTCTGATAGGCATACAGAGGGTCCCACCTAGAGGTTCTCACCAAAGGGTTTACCCCGATGATCCCATTAAGCTCATAGTTTGAGTACGTCAAGTTATTGTGAGTGGGTGGGTCCTACCCGAAGTTCCACCCTAGTGGATTTCATATGTGTTTACTCCCATAGCATCGGGCTACCAAGGCAGGGCCGACTATGTTAAGCAAAAATTTGAAGCAGGTCCTACTTGGAGGCTCCTTCAAGGCGGCAATTGTAACCTTATCTTTTCATCATGTCAAGGTCCCTTAACGAGCTCATGTGGTGTTGACTATGGGCTAGATAGAAGGTGGGTTGGCCTAGACTATTATCTCGAAATTTTCATGACCTAGAGACTTGTGAACTTATGTTTGCATCACACTAGACTTTTGAAAGTGCGTTAAAGATATTAAGTGGAGATTTGGATGTGTCCTGCCGAGGGGTTCACCCCGATGACTTTTGTGAATTGAATTCAAGGAAGTGTTGGGAATCGGGGTCACGGGCATACGAACCCAGAGTTGGGAAAGGAATGTTTTATGAGAATTGGGCCATACTCACGTAGAGATGGCTACCTTTTCAACTCCTTCCACATTTTTATAGATCCGCCACTCTGATTTTAATGGGGTTTATATCTCAAAGGGAATGAAGAAAGCATTGATTTGGGGAACCTTTGACCAAATTTGGGCACAGTGGTTTTTTGAGGAACTGGGAATTTAGCAAGCCTATAATTAGGTTTGCATCAAGTGGTATCAAAGCAGGTTAAGTTTGCTTGATTGGATTCTTTGGAGTTAAAGGAATTGTGACAATACTCTTTTATTTTGATGGTGCAAAAAATGTAAAATAGGATTGTTGGTTGCATAATTGTGAAGAAGAGTCAAGCATAAGTTGGAATAAAGTGGAACAAGTGAGGCATAACATAGGATTGAGTAGCAGGAAAACTAATAGATTGCAGTCAACAAGAGAATTGAGAGATTGCAACAGAATTAAAAATTAGATGACAGACAATGAATTTTTATCTTCAATTAAATTTTAAATTGTTGAAATAGGTAGTAGCAGAAGAAATAATATAGTGAAAACAGTTACGGAGGAGGAAGAGAGCAAGTAAAATCTCTTAAAATAAAGTTGTGGCATAAAAAGTTGTAGCAAGGAATGTTGTAAGAAACTTTCAACTGAAGGTTGAGGGAACAATGGAAGTTCTTAGAAGAAGATTGCGAACAGGGCGCAAGAGCCAGAGAAGAGTAAAGGAGTTCTCAAGAAGGAGATTCGAGGGAATAGGACTAGTGATGCCAAAAGTTTAATTTTAGGAGAAATTTTGATGAGGCATAGAATAATAGTGTTGAATACTAACTACAAAGAGAAAGTTAAATTGTAGCTCACAATGAACATGGAGAAGCTCAAAGGAGAGGAGAAGATGACTATGGACAGTCAAAGGAAGGAACCAGAAAGAAGCCACAACAAGAAAGAAAAGGATGTCGGGACAATTAAAAAGAAAGAGAAGAGAATGAGTAAGGGAGAGTTTGACAAAGAGATCGCTAAAATAAAGGAAGAACTCAACAATTTAAAAGATTTGCTACAAAGAGGAATCATAGAAAGATTGAAACAAGAAGTTTATGTAGGGAAAAAGGTTAAGTGGCCTATCAAAGAGTTAGTTGTTAAGAAATTAGTGCAAAAAAGGAGGCACTCAAGGCAACTATATATGAGATAAAGGAATTCATTTATGAGCCAGAGAAGGGGCCAATTCTTGGAGAGGAAGACAATGATAAAGAAATGACAAGAGGAATGACAGAGGCATCTGCAGAGACTAAAGAGTCTCATGGTTTTGATTTTAATTGTCTATGTGAATGTGTAATTATAGGTACCAAAGATGTTAGAGGCAATATTGAATGAAGTTGTGAAGGAGTTCAAGATGGAATTCTTCAAGTTTGTAAGAGGAAGCTTAGAGGTATATTTTATTGGTTTTATTTTTTATATTATGTACTTGATCATTTTCAAGGGAGTTTTATTGAATTAGAGACTAGGAAGGAGATAGAAAACACATGTTTGTACATCAGGAGTATGTGAAAATTGTGGAAGAGGAGCTGGTTAGAAGGACTTAGCTCGGAATATTTCACAAAACTCATAAGTGATGATGAGAAGTCAATGACAAGAGGATTGTCAAGAACTAGTTATGGTAAAGGAAATGATAGTATTTCATGCAAGTCAGAAGGGTAAGAAGGTGGCTTGTGAGAACAACTACAAGGAAGGTATAACAAATCAAGATAGCGATGTAAGTGATACAAGACAAGAAGTTGTTATGTGGAACAATAATGGTGATATTTACTCTGATCAGAGAATGACATAGGATGAATAAGGAGCTCACATGCATGAAGAAAAAGGTTTGTTTGGAATGCTCATAAAAGAGAACCATATATACTTGAAACTAAGGAAAAAATACTCGAGGACGAGATGCAACACTCAAAAGAAAAGTTTGAGGACTTCAATGGATGGCCAAAAATATTGGAATATGAGTTACGACAGTCTGAAAGCAAAGGTGAAGAAATTGAGGTAATGAATTCATTGGCAACAAATTCCAATTTTGAATATAAATGTGTGTTAGTTGAAGGAGACCAAGGGGTCGTTCTTGAAGAAACTAATATAGTTTTAAGGGAGGAATCTTTCCAAAAGGATAGAATGGAATTTGAACCTTCAAAACTGATTAAATTTGAAGAGATAACAAATCAACATGAGGATTTTATAACCAGGATATGGAGCAATTTATTGATGCAAATAAATTGACAAAATGACCTTTATAATGGAGTCTTCCAACAATCAACTTTCTTACATAATGATGAAAGGAAGAAGGAGAGGGTTTTTATAATGCACATATATGGAATGTTGACAGCATAATGGAAGGAATTGCTTCAAAATGACAGAGGGTATAATTTCTAATTTGATAAGGAAAATAAAGTTTTTCAGGTTAAACAAGTGTCAACGAGACATGTTGCAGATAACCAAAGCACAAAAAGGAAAAGTTCAAGACTACCAAAAGAAATATGACCAAAATAGAAACATGGAGGAAGTCATCAAACTTGAAAATGATTCAAATTGCAGGGATTTGAAATGGCTAACAGTAAAGTGCACAAAGGAGAAGGAGAAGACAATGAAAGAAGATGGTGATTTTATATATCAACAGTGTGAAATTCAAAAAATTCAAAAATTGTTTTTGAACTATAAAATTTTAAATAATTGTATTTTGGAGGATATTTTTTGAAATATATTTGTTTGTGTAGCTGAAGTGGAAGGTCTTGAAAATAGAAACAATTGATTACCACTATCAAGCCAAGCATCTGAGGCTTGGAATAAAGGGATATAGGGTGTTGTTGAAGTAAAGGATTTTATCTAGGAATTTAAAGTTATAATGTGTACTCAAACTTTATCATCACATCAATGAGAAGCTGAAGATTAGGGTATAGCTAGAAAATGTAAAAAAGAAGTTGAACACAACATAAACATAATAAACTATTGGCAAGACTTAAAGGTTTAGGTGCATTTTTTACAACAACATGGAAATGTATGGAAGGTTGTTGTGAAGATAAAGGAATTCCACTTAAGCCAATAGGTGTGTGGACAACAAAAACAACAAAACAGTTGTATAATATAACCTATACAAGTATACAAAGTAGGGAAACATGGATTATTGCACCAGAGCAATTAAAGGAAGCATTATGGAGAAAGGCACAAATTAGAATTGTTGATAGAGGATAGAAGCAACATGATTTTAAAAACCTTGAAACTTTAAAAAACCATTGGTATAAGTTCATAATGTTTTATTTAGAAATAATATGTCCAATTCGGGGAGGCAACAATCAACAACAAGCTAAGTGAAGACAAAGGTTCTCAAGTGGATAAGCAATAATAATTATTATTAACACAGTTGTGGATAGATGATTGATGAAGGAAGCTGGAACAGGAGCACTGCACAAAAGCAAAATCAAAATCAAATTTGGGATCTTGGACGATTGTAGGCAATAACACAACAACGACATAACCATCTGACAAATGGCGACTTACAACATGAGATTTGAGGAGGGCGAGAATTCTTTTGCAATTAACTAGTCCTTCTGCAATCGTTGATTTCACATTACATATGTTATGAGGCTCACATAGTTCTGTATATAAATTTATTTGTTATTTTAACATTAGTGATTTTAGAGTGATTTGTTAATAGGGTTGAGAGGCGCACAGAGACTCAGACACACACATTCCAAAAGGGTTGTAGGAGGGCCATGAAGAGAAGAGGCTTGTAGGAGGGTCGCGAGGCCAACTATATATAAGAGTAGAATTCTATAGAAAGAGAAAGTGCAGGACTTAAGATTTATTTTTAACACCAGAAACTGCTAACTGGTGATCCTTTGTTGGAGATAAGCTGAACTAGTGGGTCCCACATGGAGGCTATACGTCAATGATTTTATTGTATTTGTTTGTTGACGAGCTGGGCTCTTGTGGTCGGGTTTACGTAGTTCTAACAGAGAGAAGTATGGTCCTATCTGGAGGTTCCCATCAAAGGGTTTACCCGACGATCTCATTATGTTCATAGTTTGAGTACGTCGAGTTGTTATGAGCAGGTGGGTCCTACCCGGAAGTTCGACTCCAGTGGCTTTCTTATGTGTTTTCTCCCATAGCACCGAGCTACCAAGGTCGGGCCGACAATATTAAGCATAGATTTATAGCGGGTCCTGCCAGAGCCTCCTTTCCAGTTGCAATTTTAACCTTCTCTTTTCATCACATCGGGCTCCCTTAATGGGTTCACGTGGCATTGACTGTGGGCTAGATATAAGGTGGGGCGACCTGAACTCTTATCTCGAAAGTTTCGTGACCCAGAGACTTGTGAACTTATCTTTGCGTCTGCGCTAGACTTTTGAAAGCAGGCCAGAGATATTAAGCAAATATTTGGATGGGTCTCGCCAGAGGGTTCACCCCGACGCCTTTTGTGAATTGAATTCAAGGAAGTGTCAAGCACTGGGGTTACGGGCATACAAACACAAAGTTGGGTGAGAATTGTTTTATGAGAATGGGCCATACTCGCATAGAGATGGTTACCCTTTTAACTCATCCCACATTTTGATATATCAACCACTATGATTTTAATGGGGTTTATATCCCAAAGGGGGTGAAGGAAGCGCCAATTTGGGGAACCTTTGACCAGATTTGGGCATTGTGACTTTTTGAGGAACTAGGAATTTAGCAGGCCTATAATTAGGCCTGCATCAACAAAGGATTAAAGGGCACTTGAGCCTTCCCTCGAATCCAGGTTTCTCACTAGGAAGCAACAAAGAGCCAATTGTTGTCAAAGAATCAGAGTCTCTTAAAGGGGGGCAATGAATTTTGTCCAGTCTACTACTAGTTACCTTTTTGTTAGTCTTTTTGGTTATTTGGATATGCTAATCTTTGTTGGCCTTAGGCCTCATGGATTCTTTATAATATCTTTGTTTTTCAAAATTAGTATGAACTTTTGAATACTTAAAAAGCTTTGGTTTCGTCATTGATCTGGTTTCCCTAATGATAGACCAAGACAGACCATATTGTATATTTTCTTCTTTCCATAGTAAAATAAAGTTAATTTAATAACAAAAAATGAAGAAATGAGTAGTTATTATAATTTCGTAAATTTAATTCCATATGGTATCTCCTATCTCACTACCCCATCACTCATGAATATGTGAAAGGACAATGTTGTTGTGAAGTTTTAAAACATCACTTTGTATCAAATCTTTTAATCAAATCTAAAATCTTAATTCATTGTGATGTATCACTTCTTTTTAACGTTGAATATTATTATTATTATTATTATTATTATTTTTTGAATTTGTCTACTCCTATATTGATACAAAAATATTTTTTACAAAGAGGCAGTGGCCTCGAGAAGTCTAGCCCCGAGATGTGGCATGCTCACATTACATAGCCGAACACTGACCAAAAAGACTTGCTGAAGACTGACTAAAAGAGCTTCTAGGACCATGAACATGACTAGTTCATAGAAACAAAATACGCCAATATCGAAACTGAAGACTGACCAAAGGTAATTCAAAGACCAAAACAGGTTGACTGGGCCCATACAAATAAACAGGGAAGCGCTGCCCAATTCAAAACTAAAATCTGACCCATTAAACAACTGTAACCGTAACTGAGACCCAAAGACATAGTCAGAAGAATGCCACCCACGTAGGGGAAACCAACAATTTTAACTTTAGAAAAAAGGTCTGAGCATGAGAACTGTAGAGCATATAATGACTATAAAACAGGAGGGATTTGAGCACCTTCGAGCAACAAAGAATCAAAAACCATTGGACGCAGACCTGATTAAGCTTCATGAGAGGTGGAAGGCGACTCTTCAACGATGCGACACCCATATTTATAGGGATCTTCATCCTCAGAGGGATGGCCCTCTTTGCCTGAAGAACCGCCACTAGTAGGGATGCTCGGACTAGCTTGAATGTTCATGTCCTAGGTTGTAGTGCCACCAGGATCCTTACTCTGCTTGTTGTCAATCTGAGAAGTGCCATGCTTATCTTCTGCCCTCGTCTCCAGAGTCACCCCTGGTGTCACAGCAACTAGACCAGAAGTATCCTCTCGAAGCTCAATGGTGACTGAAGCTATGAAGGAGAAATTACTGAGTGTACAGGGGAACTGAAAACGAGCGGTGTGAGATTGAGAATTATGAGAGCGCGCTGCTGAATTATGCTGCCCTCGACCCTGTCCACGACCACTCTTGGTAACGAGATAGCGGTTAGAGCAGAAGTCCGAGGAATAAGACGAGGAGTCCGAAGTAGAGGAGGAGGGCTGGCGGATAACTCGCCCACGGGAACTTCCCCTCCTGCAGCGCATTCTCTGGCGCAATCTAGGCATAATGAAAAGAGCAGGAGGTGCTGAACAGGCAGCAGTACTGTGAAGGCAGGGGGGGACTGAAAGGGGCCTAGCTTCAGCTCGCAGAGGAGCACTGGGAAAGACTGAGGACGAGCGACAACTGAATTTGCAGAATGGGCTTTGTGAAACATGAAATCCCGACGATAAATCAACACAACATTCCAGAGCACAACGTTTCCCTGGGCTGGTCTGAGAGCGAGGCTCTGCGGCAGCAAGGGAACAACACGAGCGCAGGGGAGGAGCATGAATGAATTCTTGGAGGGGCGCCATGACAGATGAACTTGCAGGCTGGTGTGGAGGGATGAGCTGCATTAACGCAACATTGAAGATGTTAGCAGAAGACTTAAAGACTGGCATCACGCGAGGCCGGATGGTGGTGGTAATAAGCCATGTGCCAACCCACCAAGCCGCCCACGTACAGAACGCAATGTTACACACCCGCATCCGGGATTAACGTTGAATATATTATGAAAGACTACTTTTTCCATATTTTCTTACATGGATCTAGTAATGTTTAATTTCATATCTTTGCTTCTCTTTTTCTCCATGTTTCTCTGTCATTTAGTCAAATCAAATATTTATGTATGCACCTTTCTTTATGTGAAATCCTTTCGGATGTTCTCATTTACTTTTTTATAATTTTCTTGATAAGTTCCATTCATTAAAATTGATTACTCATTAATTTAATGTACATTTTTATATGAATATATCACTTTATGTGATTGACAACTCAATTTGGAAATAATAGTAGAAGTACTTTTATGTACTTTGTAAATTTTCAATTAAACATATAGATAGAATTATTTTTACAAATAAGTTTCACATAATTTATTACTTTATATATATATATATTTGAGATGTATTAACATAATTTATTAGGTGTATAGTTCCAAAAAAATTGCAACATAAGTGTTATACTATACAATTTATAATTTAGGTAAGAGAATTTATCATAAACATATGTGTATTGACTCTAGATTATACATTGAACATGTACATAAGTTTATCTAAACATATATATCATGTTGACTTTACAGCCATAAAGTTAAAGGGACATATTTGAACCTTATACAAATAATTTAAAGTTAGAATGTCCGTAATTTAAATATGGAACAATGAGTTTTGACTTTAAAATTGATATCAATAAGTTACTAAAATTGTTTAGAAAAAGAGAAAAATAAATGGAAAAGGACAAAATGAAGGCTTAAATCATTTAAAAAATAGAGAAGCAAGCACATCAAGGCCTATGTTTAGGAAGTAGAGAAAATGAAAGAAGATGGGTAGATATATAAGACGAATTTTGGCTAGAAGTTGACGATGAAGTATGGGAAACATGGGAAGAGTTGTCCCTTTTTATATCATATCCATCCCAATCTTGTATCTTTTGAGTACGAATGGAGATTATATATATATATATATATATCTTTTGAGTACCTTTTGACAATTACAAAAATTTGGGTTAAGAAGGATTTATGTTATTTTTTTTTAAACATGATGGTCATTAATAAATATATAACATTTTTACTTTACTTATATTAAATGTGAGGCCTTAGTTTTTTGCATTTTATCTTGTTAGAGCCACTCATGCATATTGATTTAAGCACAACCACAAATTCTTGGTGCACAACTTCATGTGTGCTAGGAAGTGTATGTCATCTACATTAACCTTCTTTGTCCCATTTCATGCTCCCCCTCCACCCCCACCCATCACCCACCACTGCCACCACACCCCTCCAAAGCAAAGAAAGAAAAAAAAGAAGTTATGTGCACCAACCCAAGACTAAGGTGTGTAGTTGCCCCTTAACGGGCCAACGGGTGATGCCCTCAGTGGCCTCCCATCATAGACTATGGTGAGGTTGAGGAATAAGTTTCCCTATGCTTGTGAAACTTTTACACCATCAAACTCACCAAATTCTTATTGTGTGTGCCAAGTACCACCCAATGTGCATGCACTTTCTCATCTTAAATGAAACCACCTCAAGATCCTGTGAATACCCACGTAAGCAATTTACTTACACCCATATCAATGGCTTACATGCACTATGAATGCCAAGTGTGCACCAACAATGACACATGACACCCCATGATATCAACAATCATCCAACACATAAAAAATTGAATAAACTTTGAATATGGAATGGACAAACCTATCATTGCATGTAAAACTTATGTATAACATCTTTTCATTTTCACATTCTCTTCACACAACAGTGTCACCACACCCCCACCCAAGAAGAAAAAGAAAAAGAAAAAGAAAAGAAGAAGTTATGTGCACTAGCCCAAGACTAGGGTGTGTAGTTGCCCCTTAACGGGCCAAGGGGTGATGCCCTTGGTGGCCTCCCATCATTAACTATGAGTGGGGTTGAGTGAGTTTCCCCATGCTTATGAAACTTGTACACCATCAAACTCACCAAATTCTTATTGTGTGTGTCAAGTACCACCCAATGTGCATCCACTTTCTCATCTTACATGCAACCACCTCAACATCCTATGAATACCCACCTATGCAATTTACACACACCCATCTCAATGGCGTACATGCATTATGAATGTCAAGTGTGCACCAACAATGCCACATGACACCCCATGATATAAGCAATCATCCAACACATACAAATTTGAATAACATTTGAAGATGGAATGGACAAACCTATCATTGCATGTAAACCTTGTGTATAGCATCTTTTTATTTCCAGACTCTCTTCACAAAGCAATATACACATTCATTTTTTACACTCTATTAATTTTTTACTTCATTCTAATGCATGGTTATTTGCCTGTATCTTAATTGGTTTCAATAATGTTTAGATTGTCACTCAATTTGCATCAGGAAGTTCAATCACATATACGTGACCTATCTGACCTTACTTACCCAAATGCATAGATTTGAGGTTAAAGAAATGTGAATTATTTTACATTGTGATAATCTATATTGTAAACAAAGCTTCAACTTTAGACAATATAAAAGATTTAATATAAAATTCTCATTTGAAAGTTAATAGGGTCCATGTGTCTCTTTATATATATGCTTGAATAAAGCAAGAGCCTTTACAACTTGAGATGCCCATCAAAGTAGATTTAGATGAATCTCTAGATGTATGGAGGGGTTTATTCTTCCTTTCACTAGCTAAGGGTTTCTAAGAAGATATATGGAGGATTAAACTAATATAAGGTGATGTCTTATTTATTGAAGTATTGACCTTTGCATAATTTGTTAACCACAAATCACCAAAGTGGAATCTACACTTAAAATAGGCCCTAAAAGCCTATAACTCCAATTTTACCACGTAAAGAAAGTACCAAAAAATATGGTAAAATCTATAATGATCCATTTCAGATCAACTAGGGTTTGAGTTTTTGGTTCTCTAACATTATAGAAGTCTCTGATGGATTACCATAACTCACTAAATCCACATGAGTGAATCATGGTGCATTGACATGGTTGCCACTTGGACTTGTGAAGAATATTTGGACTCCTACCTTGTCAAGAGCACAACTTTCACATACAAACTTCATTTGAGGACAATGAATCACCGTTGGAAATTTATTTCTCTATGTAATGCAACCAGGGTCTTGAGAACAATTTTCCTTGCAGAGATCACAAAATCCCACTTTTTGGATTCTGAACTAGAGAAATTTCAATTTTGGTTTGTTAGAGCAGTTTTCAAGATACTTGCTAAAGTGCATATTATAGGTCCCAAATTGTGGTTTCCTTATTCCAAAACATCAACAAAAGTCATATTGTAGCCATGTAGATCCACTTTGGATTCCTATCTTACTTTAACAAAATATTTACCCCCATCTTGCTAAGCCTAAGTATAAGTATCTACCCAAATGCCAAACATGGCCTTTTAAACCCAACCTTATGCATGTGAACAAAGTATTCGCCATCAACAACCACGATTTTGTAAATAAAATGTTAATAAGAAAATTGGGATGATTTCTTCACTTTATCAACATAATTTGTATATATATAATTTATTTAAGATAACATCTTTCAATTTTATTTTATTTTCAAAACATTTATCCCATTTGAAGTCCTTGCAACATCTCATTGTGATACAAGTCCTTACAATATTCCATTGTAATACCTCTAACACCACAACAAAGAATGTCAAGTCATTGCAACATCCCATCGTGATACAAGTCTTTACAACATTCCACTATAATACCTGCAACATCCCATCGTGATACAAGTCTTTACAACATCCCACTGTAATACCTCCCACACTAGTGTGGGGGACATTTGAATGTCTTCCTTACAACATCCCATAGTGATACTATCACCACTAGGACATTTGAATGTCTTATTCACTTGAACAAATATTCATCCTCACACCTACCTCTATTCATCCTCACACCTACCTCTTTGTCGATTAGGCCAACTATACATTCCAAGGCAATGATGGATCTCTTCCCCCTATTATCTTCTTAACATAACTAGAGATACCTAATAGTGTTACCGTGTACTTTGGAAACAAATTGGGGGTCCGGTGTCTCTATTCAACATTGCATCAATCTTTCTACTTTAGAGAAATTTGGAGGGACCAATGTCTCAATTAAACATTGCACCTCTCTTTCAACTTTAGAAAAGTTAGTGTCGGACCACGAACGAAATGGGGCACGCGAGCCAAGTCAAGGCAGAACCACATGGAGTTGAAGGACCGAGGGGCAAATTCTAGAAGACCAACGAACATCCTATCACCGTGTGGCCTGCGTATGTGACAGAAGCCAAAAAGTTCATAATAACAAACATGAAAAGAATAAAAGAACACAATAATTATTATTTTTCGAATGTCTACACAGAAGAAAACCGCGGGAATTCAAGAAATGCATATTAATAATCAATCGCTTAATACATAGCGGATAACATAAAAGATTGCGAAATATTTAGAATGGGAAAAAATATTTCGAAAATCAAGACGTGCATAGGCATTAAAGGAATTAAAAAAGAAAAATAGCAGGCATAGACATTAGAGGAAAAAATATTAAATAACCCAAAAAATTGTTTCCCGTTTCCAACTGCTTTCAAAGTTTGTTTTTGTTAATTTTTTAAATTAATTTGCAAACCGAGTTTGCCGGACGAATGGGTACCCATACCCTGCAAGGCGACCATAAAGCGAATAAAGGGCAATAAAAAATAGAAGAAAAATACAGGGAATTGATAATTAACTAGGTACTGCATGTATGAATACCATGCCATACATGGGTTTTCATGTATGTATGCATGTAAGATGGACGCAAGGGGATTTCATTTTGACTCTGGTTAAACGTCATAGTTGGTTGGCTAGACGTGAGGATTCCCGTTTGTTGGTAATGGTGGTTGCCGTCAGTTGTGGAATTCTGTGGAGGGAGAGAGAGTGAGAATTGCAGTCTGAATATCGCTCTGTAATTTGCATTTTGCGTTTCTTCTTCCATAGAGGAACCGAAGTTACTGCTGACATGCTCTCTTTTCCTCTGCATTCTTCCCTCATATTGCATTTGTGTTCCATTAAATTCGTTTCATTGCTGGAACTGACATTTTCATTTGCAAATCGAACCAGGCATCGCTCACTGCAACCCTAGCTTGCGCTGGGATCTTTTCTAGGGTTTCTTGCGCTTCTGTGGCGATCATTTTGCGTTGCAGAGGAATGTAGGATTGCAGGTTATGTAAGTTAGGCGTGGTGAAAAGAAGAATGGCGTTTGCAGGCCACAGAAGCAGCGGGGGTTCGAACATGGGAGGTAAGGGGACTGTGAGACTAGAGAGACCGCCGTCTATTAATACTGTGTCGTCGAATAGATCAAATACTGGTGTCGTGGCGTCCAGTGCTCCCTCGTCGTCGGTTCCGCCTGCAGGCCGGCCGAAGTCATCGTCTTCTTCGCCGTCCTTCTCTAGGCGCAACAGCATAGGGTCGCCTCGCAATGGCAAAGATGATTGTGGAGGTCCGTTTGTTTTTCTCTCTTTCTACGTTTGTGATCCGACATCTTATTTGGATGTTTATGTGGTTTCTTGGGGTCATGTGACAATAATTTCGGTAAATTATCCTGAAATTTAAACTATGGTGGCCTCGTGCATGGTTCTCGTCACGGCGTTTGGGAATCGGGAGTTGCGAGTTCAATTTCCTTAGGCTGCAATGCCAATTTCGTGCTCCGTTGCAGAAGTGTTTCCTTTGCTTTACTCGAATTACATTTCCAGTTATGGTTCTTTCAAATAAAATTATTCGCAATCATAACTCTCTGCAAGATGTATTGTACATGTAAACTAAGACGAATTAGGAAATTTGATATCTGACATGTTCAATCACAGAAGCTACATATCAAAGCTCAACATTGTTGATAAAATTTTGGTAATTTTGACTTAAATTTTTTAACTCCGAGACAAGCGGTTCTACAGACCAGATAAGTCTCAAAGGATTCTAAAAGCAAGCACATACATAAACATATAACGCCATGGCTCGACATTGTTGATTGTCTGGTAATTCTCACTTAAATTTTTAATTCCGAGACAAACGGTTCTATAGACTAGGTAAGTCTCAAAGGACGTTAAAAGCAAGCAGAATTAAACATATATGGTATGTAATTGCTATTGCTACTTAATTTTCCAAGGCACTTCTGCCGTCGAGCTAAATATATCTCCCTACTTAGTATCAAACATAGGGAAACTAGTTTTTTACAAGTATCTTGCATATGGCATCTCTGCGGATTTTTGGCCTAATTTAAATGCAGCCGTCTATTAATTCCAATTTACTGGTGCGATCTCTATTGGCCTATAATATATATTACTTTAAAATATTTACGTTTTTTAAATACTTCTTAAATTTTTTCAGTGAGTGTTTCATTTGAAACGCTGTCAAACGTGGCCAACAAACTTAATATACAGGACTTTATAACTGCTGGGGTTTGAACCTGGACCATTAACGTGGCGATGTACCATCTCAACTTCCCTCCGTTGGCCAATAATTACCAGTTTATTTTATTTTATTTCTTTGAAGATATCATATTTTGATAATGATTTGGCTGGACTGTGTGGGTTTCTCTATCAATGTGAGTTGGGAACAATTTTACTCATGTGTTAATTTAATCTTAAAACTGTTGTTAGTCCTTCGGAATCAGATCATTGATCATGAATTTATGAAATCCAACTAGACCAACCAAAACTGCAGCAACATTCTCAACTCTGAACTAAGGGCGCACAAATGGTTGAGGTACACATTGCCTGAGAAAGCACACCGATATCATTGGGCCTACTATGTCTCACCTATTTGGAGTTTTATTTTATCCATCTAAAATGTGATGCTGCTTTTGTCAAATTTAGCACAATAGAGCAAAGGAAATTCCCTTTCTGACAGAAGTGCAACAGCCTTTGCTTGACCCTGGAGCTTTGTCAATACTCTTTTTATGCTCTATGCGAGTCTGCGCTGTAACGATCCTGCTTGCTGGAATTTGGGACATTTTATTTTCTCTCCCCATACAGGTGCGAAACTGCTAAGATATCGCATGTGAGAACTACTAGATTTTTCTCTTCTCGGCAATGCAGAGAACTTGCACCTGAACAGTGAAAAATGTTCTGAGCTAACTTTAACCCTAAAATAGACTGGAGAGTGTCGATTGGTATTAGGAAGCCAGGACTTATCCACAACAGGGTAAGCTTTTTGCAGGCTACAAGCTCCAAATCTTGTCTACAAGAGTAAGCAACCAGAGCCGGCTCAACAATTCACAAAATTCCCCATACCCACTCAATGGTTTCAGCCCCTTTTTAACAATGGATTCCTTGTTTACTAAAGTGGTCCTTAATTATTCAAACAGATCACTGACTGAACCGCACACTTCTGATAGCAACTACACATTTCAACAAACTGCCTAATCACCGAACTAGATATTTCTGCCTAGATTTCAGAAGACTGCTTTCAATTCCAGCGGCTGTCCAAAATTCCAATATCGGCAAACTGGATTTTCAGTAAACTGTCTTAAAGTCGAGCAAACTGGGTTGTTACAATTAAACTGAAATTTTAGTAAGGTTTATTGAAATTTACTATTTGGGTAAACTGTTGTAAATCCTGGCAAACCAGATCGTTAAATTGAGCCAAAATTATTATTTTGTGGTCTTTGTTGGGTGAGTTTTGTCTGATTCACCCAATTGGCTTGATTTGTGCGGTGTTGTCATTTTCAGTGTAAATACAAGAAGTTTCATTTACGGTGAAATTTATCACAGTAAGTCATATTAGACTTGTCAGGGCTCTTAATATTGTGATTGGCAACTTACATCTTCAAAAACAGATTTTCATTTAGTAGCCTACCATGTCAATAGTAGTATCTTTGGGTCATGTTGTGGTTCTTTGTGCTATCAAAGAAAAGTCCATATATATTGGAACATGGAACATTCCCTTAAAGGTCTGCAAAAATCACTGGACGATCTAAAATAAGATTGGCAGTCTAACAGAACCTTTACAAATTCACAGCATGTCTGGAAGCGACCATTCAAACTTACCACTCTTTGGAATTTGCAATTATTTCATTGTATTCCTTGGAAACCACATTCAAAATTTTGTCCATATATTCTTGTTATTTCTGTGTGAATGCATATGTTTATTATTCATTTGTTATGTGTATCGACATATTTGACAAGGATTTTGTTGAACCGTGTAGATTTTAACTTTATGAAGTTTGACATTATATAGTGGTCAAAATAGTTTTTTATTGTTTATTTACCTGATAACAGTGCCAGGACGAGTGAGAGTAGCTGTAAGACTGCGCCCTAGGAATCAAGAGGAGCTTGTTGCAGATGCAGATTTTGCAGATTGCGTGGAGCTTCAGCCAGAGGTTTGCTGACATCATTCTTTTCATAGAAGTTTGCCGAATTTGATAATTGAGAGCTGTTAATTTTCTGCTTATGCTACTGAACATTTATCATTTTGTATTTGTCCATCTTATATGTGAGTTTTGCTTTTCAGCTCCAACGGTTGAAGTTGCGAAGGAACAATTGGGATTCTGACACATATCAGTTTGATGAAGTTCTTACTGAAGCTGCCTCTCAGAAGCGTGTTTATGAAGTTGTAGCAAAGCCTGTTGTTGAGGTAATTGAGTTTATCACTTTAGATCATTATTTTCAAAACCCTAAATTGTGATGTGCCCTGTTATACCTCGTGTATCATCATATGGGTTTTTTTGCTTATGCCTTTGTTGCCCAAAGCCCTTAGGTTTTAAGTTTAATTCTGGAAAATGGTGTTAAAATTATCCTAACTTTATTCAGTTAATATACAGAGGCTCATGACGGATTTACCTTTCATGTTATTTTTGTCTTAAACTTGATGGCATAGCTTGCATTGGTGCTTACTTGTTTATAATACTATATCACATTCACTTTCCCTATGATGGAGTTTTAGTCTTTTTCATGCAGAGTGTATTGGAAGGGTACAATGGAACTGTGATGGCATATGGGCAGACTGGTACAGGAAAAACATTTACTCTTGGTCAACTAGGGGATGGAGATACTGCAGAACGGGGAATTATGGTGCGGGCAATGGAAGACATTCTAGCAGACATTTCTCCAGAGCATGATTCTGTAACAGTCTCATATCTGCAGGTAATACATTTGTATTACATATTTTTTAAAATTGTCTCTAGTACTTACCTGTGTCAAGTTGCCGACGCAAATACTCTGGTCGTATGGGCCTTTCATCATTTTGTACACGATGATACAAATCTTCATGTTGATTTTCTGGTGCTGCTGACCCTCCTTCCTCTACCCATATATCTATTTCTATCTATCTATTTAACTTAGAAAACAAAATCTCAATGTGTCCTACAGTCTGTTTCAATATGTTTAGACTTTTTGACCTTGGTGACATTTGCTTTCAAGTTTAAGCATTATTGCTTATATCGCAATATATCAACTTCTAAGTCATGACTAACAGACTATTTTAATGAAAAACAAATTTACCTGATTTGTATTTTCATCCCCAAGGAAGAGTGTACCTTTGGAAAATGTTGAAAAAACATAGTGTATATATATATATATATATCAGTATTGAAGAAATTTATAGTGGTAATGTTTGGTATCCTCGTGCTTTATGTCTATGGCAAGATTGACATGTTTAGCATTTGACAACCAAAACACAATAATTGGTACCTCACAAATAAAGTTTAATTTTTGGAGCTCTTGTTGTTGTTGAAGGGTTGGGAGAAAACAAGGAAAATATAAACTGTGTCACCAAAGACATAAAATAACTCATGCTTTTGTTGTTACGTTGGGAACATGATTCTTCAGTTGTTGACTAGAACTGTTGGCCTAAGCTTCATGCTACATATGTCAGATCGAATTTTCTACCAATATGTTGCGCTGATTTTAATTGCAGCTTTATATGGAGACTGTGCAAGATCTCCTCACTCCTGGTAACTACAACATTCCTATTGTAGAAGATCCAAAGTCAGGGGATGTATCAGTGCCTGGTGCAACTGTTGTTGAAATAAGAGATCAACAGAGTTTTGTAGAATTATTGCGGACAGGGGAAGCACACCGATTTGCAGCCAACACTAAATTAAATACAGAATCTTCTCGAAGTCACGCAATCTTGATGGTAAGGATATTTTGACATTGTTGCAGAGGACTGGAAAAGTTTAAATTTTTTTTTGTCCATTCTTGTTGTAAATGATCATTCATCTGTTGGATTTTTTTAGAATTTTGGGTAAAAGTGTCCTGCATAGAAGCAATGAATTACATCAATATGACATTTATCCATAAATTTCATTGGTTTGAAGTTTGAACTTTGGAAAGAGATAAATGGGTGGGATCTTTTGATGCCTTTTTTGGATTCTTTTCCAGGTAAATGTCAAAAAAGCGATGTATGGAAGGCAAGATAAAGAGTCAGCTCTGTCAAATGAGAATGGGAATGGTGTTAATCTACTCAAGGGTATTCGTGCTCCGGTGGTCAGAAAGAGCAAGTTGGTAGTGGTTGACTTGGCAGGTTCAGAGCGGATAGACAAATCAGGTACGAGGTAGATTTGGTGTATGTATTTCTTTCTCTTTTTTGGAAAGTGCATCTCATATCCACCTTGATTTATATCTCAAGAGTGTAGACACCCTTTCTGAAATTGCCAGTTTTGGCTGGAATCTAGACTCACATCTCTGATCTGAAAGCTGCAGTCTCACCCAAATGAAAGCAGGAGGCATCCCCATGAAAGGTGGCAAGACATCCTTTTTTTTATGTTAATTTTCTTTCACACAAGAAGAGGCAAGTGTTATGGTGTTCCATAGATCTCTGCTAAACTGTTTGGTGATCTATCCATCCCCCAAAATGGCTCCTTTTTAGTAGAAGTTAACCAAAGAGAACAGTGACTCAGCGGTCATTGGTAACCCGTTCTCAGAATACTCTGGCAACCTTGAATTTCCAAAAGACATGCTAAAACTGTCTCTGTTTTATGATAAATCATGTGGAAACCATCTGTTAAGTTTGAGTTATGGATGCTATCCTTAACAACTAGGCTTTTGTTAAGCATTAACCATCCAAGCACCCTGCAATTAAAGGAGAGGGGTTTACGGATATCTGAACACCTGCTAACCTATCTAACTTCAACATTTTGACTAGCCCATATTTTGTTAAGTCGAGCTGTGATTGGGGGATTTGGTTAGATCTTGTAATAGAGTACTTTAGTTTTGTAGTTCTCAATTTCTCATATGATTGTTCCTGATCCTTCCAAATTGGTCCCTGGGCATCCAAATTCATCTTAAACAGACCAGAATTAGGAATGGCCTTACAGAGATCTGTGAAGACTTTATGAGTGTGATTGTTAGATCTCAAAAGCAATCAACCACCTCTGTCTTTGTTCTATAAGTCTAACCAAGTGTGCAAACTCTTCTTGGTTAGTCTAATTTATTCCAAAGGAGTTAATGCAATCTCCCCTATATTCTATGGAAAGGTCCAAAGGGATCCTACTGCTACAGCACATCTGCTATGACAGGCATTAAAGTCCCAGCATAACTCTCTGGGCACTGACTGTCAAGCCTTCCATATCCTCTTGTGTGCCCTTGTTTTGTGGGTCCATAGCCCTCCCTTGAAGGGATGCTTCACTTGAGTTGTGTATAAACACAGAACTTAATCTTGCATTTGTATCATTTCATCTTGTCATCTGCTTGATTCGAGATATAAAGTGTTATAAGCCTAAGGGCACTTAATGTTGGTGTTCTCTCGCATTTTGGCTACTTTCTTTTAGGCACACTTGTGTAGGAATGTTGTCCGCACTTGTGCTTGGCTTTTGCACTCTCTCAAGCACACGAAATCTACACTGTAGTCATTTGTGAGGAGGCTATTTCAGAATTTGAAAGTGAGATTTGGTTCCATCAATTCTTTTGTTGGCCCTTATAAATCTCAACGTGCTATTAGAGTGGTGTAAACCTTACTCTCTCAATTCTTTTGGCCGATTCGAAAATTATTGGCTAGTGGCATCTTTGTTATAATGTGGAACTAGGATTTTGTGGATTGTTGATTCTAGGGTTTCTCTACTGGTTTTAGAGATAAAAACCTTAATATAGGGATGCACCTTTCTTCTAGGGTGTTCTTTGGAACTTTTTCACCCTTCTTCAAGGCTAGTGACTCCATTCCTAGGGATACCTAGTGTTTTCATTTTGTACCGTTTGGATCTACAAAAGGCAAATTTTTGAAGTCTTCATTCCATGAGGAGCTGTCATCCTGTTGTTGTTAAGCCTACAAATTCAAGGTGATTGTTTCCCTGTCTAAATGATGCCACCTATTATTTTTGAGTTGATCATATGACTGGCCTACTTAGAAGCCAAGGTCCATGGATGTTCTTGGCGAGGCTGCTTCTTGTTGAAGATGATGACAGTTATGGGCATCTAACTTACAAAGCTCTTGGGTTGATCACTCTTTATGTTGAGCTCAATCTCATTCATCCTACCGACGATAACAAAGTTAAAAATCAAGATCATTCATGAATCACAACATTAGAACTGAAATCATTAGATAATATATAAATCGGAAGATTGAAATCATGATGCATCATGCCTTATACAAAAAGGTTAAATGTAAATACAAAATTGAGTGTCTCATCAATGATTGCTTTGTTGATATGATGATATAGATTAGGTCGAACTACATATCCATAAATGGGTCTACATCCTCATCATTTGAATATTTCAACTCTACATCATGATCAAGTTGTGTTCTTCTTTGAAATTTGCATTAAAATCTAAAGATTCCCACCTAGTTACAATGGTAAATGGATACCTTACATTGTTTGAGAACATGCTTTTTTTTTCCGGGGAAAGAAAATTCATAATTTCATAAATAGAAATTACATGCTGTGGATGCCTGAAGGCATATGCTGTAAACGTGGCAATGAAGTCCACTGTCAAAAATCAAAAAATAAGTATTCAGGAAACCTCGGGGGTGTACTGTTCTGATGCATATATCCGCTATGTATAGAAAACCAAAAATAACCCACGCAGGGGCTGTCAATCATGAGCTGTTCGTTTTGTACAGAGCAAAAAACTAAAAAGATTCAGATTCATAGCTGTAAATTAGAGGCTATTGCTCCTCAGTAATCCTTCTTCTATGTATGGTCTGTGGAAATAATGATAGATCCCTGCCGGAGAATGTTCTGCGATCATCCATTCCCCTAGAGGACGATGCGTCGCTTCTTTTGATAGCCTGTCAGCAGTTTCATTTCTTTCCCTGTAGATGTGAGAAACAGAAATCTGATCAAAGAAAGTTTTGAAAAAAACAATTTCTTCCAATATAGATCTCAGTGAGTATGCAGTGCAAACAGCTGTATTGTTAAACCAATCAGTCACTATCTTTGAATTGCCAAAAATTTGTATATTTCTGCATTGTTTCAGGATAGCAAAGTATAGCAGGTGGCAGAGTGTTATCAATTCAGCATGGTTGTTAGTGCCAGGCCCCAGTCCCAAGCATATCTGGTAGAAATGTGTTTCAGAAAGGTAGAGGCAGATGCCGCCCCACAGCCGTGTTGTTGGGCAGCCCCGTCATAGTAGGCCCACGGGATAGCTTTGTTGATCTGTTCCTGATGTATAATCCTTGGTCTCTTTTGACTGTCATCATTTGGAAGCTCTTCGTATGCTGCACAAATCTATGGGGGGAGGAGATTCCAGTTTACCAAAGTGTCATCAAAAATCTTTTTATTTCTTTTGAGCCAAATATACCATGATACGAGGAGAGGCAGGTTTCTTGATTTGGTGACAGCTGATGTACTCCACCAGTTCTCCCAAGCCGAAATAATATCAACCCCCTGCCAGTTTCTGGACATATTAAGAGATCTAAGGACTTGAGTCCATATGCTTTTGGTGGTAGTGCAGGTGAGAAAAAGATGCTGGGTTGTTTCTTCCTCTTGGAGGCATAGTACACATCGGGTAGGCCCCATGAAAGCCTGCCTTTTCAGATAGGAGCCCATGGGAACCTTATCTTCTAAAACATTCCACACCAACAGCCTGGTACGTGGAGGAGCTTGTAATTTCTATAGGCTAGTCCACCAGCTTCTTGTGATCTCCGGCTTCTTGTCTGCTATGATTATGTTATACCCCTGTTTCGGTGTGTATTGCCCAGTTTTTGAGTGTGCCCAGAGGAGTTCATCTTCAGCATTCCGTAATCTAACATGGGTTTCTGTGAGAGCCTGTAGGTAGAGATGCCAAATTCCACTCCATTCATCTGGAATGTGCCAGTGCGGATCAGTCAGCCATGCTTGAGTATGGAAAGTGGTATTATGCTGATCCCCAATCTGTCCCAGATACTTGATACCTCTGTTGTTTAGGAGCTGAATCAGTCCATCAGGAAGAATATGTGAAGTTACCACATCCAATCCAAGGATCAATGCCAATACGGACAAAAGTGCCATTGCTAATCTTCCATATTAAGCCATCCTTAATGATAGAAATAGAATTTAGAATGGCTCTCCAAATCACCGATATGCCTTTCCTGTGCCAAGATGGGCTTCTGATCCAGTCTATGATAGTCAACGATCAGATGTATTTATGTTGAATAACCTCAGCCCAGAGGCTGTTTTGTTTGAGGAGGAGCCAACTCTGTTTGGCTGCCAAGGCTTGAGCAAAAGCCGGAAGAAGTTTAAGTCCCCAGCCTCCCCACTGCTTCGGTGTAGTAATTCTTGTCCATTTAACCCAGGCAAACGGTCTGCCCTCCTTACTACCATTCCAGAGGAATCTACAACATATTTGTTGTATTCTGTGAAGTATTCCTCTAGGAATCCAGGCGAGTGACATCCAGTACACCGGGGTGGCTTCAAGGACCGTTTTGATAAGGACAAGTCTGCCTGCCCTAGACAGGAACTTGTGACACCAATAGCCAATTCTCTTCTCCACTTTTGTAATGAGCCAGGTCCAGTTTGCAATCTTGTAACCATCTGGTTTTAGTCTGAAGCCCAAATATTTTAACCCCCCCATCAAATCAGTAGCCTAAAAGGGAAAATATTGAGAGGCCAACTGAGATTCTTGTAGGGTGCATTCAGATAGAGAGATGGTGGATTTTTCTCTGTTGATCTCCATTCCCGTGGCTCTGCGAAAAAGGTTTAGTATCTCATTCAAAGAAGTCGAGTCCTGGACACTGCCATTCAAGAAGATCAATATGTCATCTAAAAAAAGTAGATGTGTCAGGTAGTAATGTTCCATGATTTTTAGGCCTTGTAGGCCCCCCCTTCTTTTTTCTGTAGCTATAAGTCTGCTCAGACCTTCCATGACTAGTAAGAAAAGAAGTGGTGATAAGGGGCATCTCTGTTTGATCCCCCTATCAATATTGAGGAGGGCGATGCCGAACCATTTATGAGAATAGCAAAAGAGACAGAGGAGATGCATCCCATGATCCAGCTGATGAGCACTGGGGGAAACCCCAAATGAGTAATAATCATCTTGATGTATAACCAATTTACTTTGTCAAAGGCCTTTGCCAGATCAATTTTAAGAGTGAGTCCCTTGAGATTTCTGAGTTTGATGGAGTGGAGGGCTTCCTGGGCTGTACCAATGGCATCCTGAATATGTCTATGGTGGAGGAAGGCAAATTGCTCCTGAGAGATATGATTGGATAGTATGGGCTTGATGCGGTTGGCGATAATTTTAGAGATGATTTTGTACAGGCAGTTGCAAAGGGATATAGACCTGAAGTCATTAAAAGATGAAGGCGAATCAATCTTAGGGATCAAGGCCAAGTAAGTGAAGTTGATGAGGGGGTGGATGTATCCCGATGTTCTGCTTTCTTCGATGATAGCAAGTAGATCCCCTCCCAGAAGCTCCAGAAAAGCCAAATAGAACTCCACTGGCCAGCCATCAGGGCCAGGACTCTTATCCTTTTTGAACCACTTGAGGGTTCCTTCCAATTCTTCCATAGTGACCGGTTGATTTAAGTCTTCTGCCTCTTCCTGATCCACAAATCTTGGAAAGTGGCCAGCTAGATTGATGATATCCGGGAGGTTGATGGCTGCCGGTGCAGTGAATTGCCTCTTGAAATGTGTAATCCCCAATCTGGCTAATTGTGGGTGAGTAGAGGCCCAACCCCCAGACTCACAGGGCATCTGCCAGATAGTATTAGTGGCCTTTCTTCCATTTGCAAAATTGTGGAAGAATTTCGTATTACCATCTCCCGCTTGGAGCCAGGTGGCTCTACTTTTCAATCTCCAATGTTCTTCTTTTTCCAGTACCATCTTATTTTTATGGTTCTCCAATGTAACTAGATTCATTTTAGTCTCCTTTGTTAAGAACCCTAGCCCTCGATCATGCATTATTTGTGCAATCTGTAATTCAATATCAGCAAGATTCTGATCATCTCTCGTCTTCTTCCTCTTAGACCACTCCTCTGTCATTGTCCTAAGTTTATTTAGCCAGAAACAGAAGTCCACAGCCGACCTCTGAACCCTCAGGGGGGGTTGAGCTCGCCAGAACTCAGTCACCATGTTGATGTATTCAGGATCTTTTAGATGCCCAACAAAGAATTTGAAGGGGGAGCGCGGCTTTCTTGATGGTCCGGTAATTTGTAGAAAAATTGGTAGATGATTAGAAGAGCCCCCAGTTCCCACCCATTGTCGATACAGGGGGAGGTAACGGATAAGGTTTTCATGAATCAAGAACCGATCCAATCTTCGGCCCAGGGTAGCCTCCCCAGTCCGCCTATTGTGCCAGGTGGGCAACTTCTTATTCATGGGAACATCAACTAAATTGCAGGAATCCAGTAGTGTACACATCTGATCGAAAATAGGATTGGTTTGAGCTTGGTGTCCCCAGGATTCTTCCATGCCCAAAGAAAAATTTAGATCTCCCCCAACAATGGTGGAGTTTGTGACAAGATCATGTTCCAACAAATGGTGCCAAAAATCCATTCTGTTTCGATTTGGAGCATATATGTTAATCACTTTTAATTGTAGTCCCAGCTCCCCTACGAAAATGTCCATGCCCATGAACCCCATGCCCCCCCAGATGGATATATGCTTACCTGTTTTAGGGTTGATGCCAATTGCGAGTCCACCAGATCTGCCTATGGCATCCATCCCCTGAAATGTCCTGCCCGACAAGATTGAGTGAAGGGTTCGGATAGTATCTTCAGAAGAGCCAAGAGTTTCTCGAAGGAAGAGTATGTCACAGAATGTATCCTTTAACAATCTTTTGAGAGCCAATTTCTTTTTGGGGTTGGCTAGTCCCCGGAAATTGTAGGAGAGCCAAATCATAAGGGAGCATGGGCAGTGGGCTCCAATCCTCTAAGCGCCCTCTTAATGGTATGCTGTCGGCCCCTTGCAACATCCGCCATCGCAGACTTGATGGCAGATTTGATCTTTGATGGGTGCCCTCTGACAGGTTTATGGAGCTTGGTCTTTCCTGGGGATCGGCCCAAACCAAGGTGCATGTTTTTAGATCGAGGTCTGGAGCGGAGGTTGTAGGGATGGGGATCCTGCCTAGAAGAGGAGGAATTGTGAGAAGGGGGTGTGGAGAAATCCCGGTGGGAGGTGGGAGTGATGGAAAAAGTGGGCGGGGGCACTGATAAAGAATAGGGAATGGAAGGAATAGTGCAAAATGCAGATGAGGGGGAATGCAGAGATGTATGCAATACATTTAACATAACATCTGAAAAAAGAGCAGCGGATATGTGGATAGACTCATTACCCGGTAGAGGAGTAGCTTCCACTGCAGATTTGGAGCGAGTTTTGGGAGGAGATGGTGGAGCTTTTCGCCGGCTCCCAGTCTTCTTTAAAGTCTCCGCCGTGGTTTCAGTCGCTGCCCCTCCACGTTCCTGTTCATCCTTGTTCTGCTCCACAGAGGCCTGATGCTTCGTCCCCTTTGAGTTTTTCGTGGTCACCGAAGGATTTAGAGGGCAATCCTTGAATAGGTGACCCACTTTGTGGCACCTCCTACAGCGAAACGGGACTCCTTCGTAGTCTAGAAGTTGTTTGCGGGAGAAGTGCCTTCTGTGGAGAGTGATTTTTTCCTCCAGCCCAACCCTAGTGTCGAGGTGAACCAAAATCCTTGCCATTGTCATGATTCCCGTTTTCTCGAAAGACTTGTCATACTCCAGGTAAGTCCCCAGGGCATCTCCGATACGTTTGAAAACCTGTGGTGTCCAAAACTGCATAGGTAGTCCGGGAAGTCTGACCCATATGGGTCCAGCGCCGAGTTGCTCGCGTTCAGGATCGAAAAGAGGATCCCAACGTTTTAACAGAACAGGTGCGAGCTCAATGTGCCAGTAACGTGACAAAATCCATTCCGTGTATTCCTCCCTATGAAAGCGGAGGGTGAACCATCCTCTGGCCAGCACCCGAATTACAGGGAGTTCTTTCAGCAAGGAACCCCATATCTCCATCGTCCATTGACACAATCTCTCCACCGAGTAATTTCTGCCTTGAACCCGGCCTACCAGAACTTTTCTCGCCGTATCGAATGCGTCTGCCATTTGGACGTCCTCTCCAAAGGTCAGGTTGATATCAGTGTCGACCGCTCTGAGACACCGCCCCCTTTTCAGTTTTTTCGAGCGCCGTCCCGTAGGGTAGTCTTTCAGAAGGTTCCTGCACAGTTTTGAAGAGCTGTGCTGCGCCGAAGTAGAGGGTCTAGGGTTATGGATAGGTGTGCTAAAACAACCAGATCGAATTGGGGAGAGGGGATTGAGACTGCATTCACCCGGGTGAGAAAAAGCATGCGTCGGTCGAGAGGGGTTTGACGGGCCCGCCTGAGCCAGGGAGATGGAGGGAGGGTACATAGGCAGAGGGAGCTGCGGGGGAGGAGGAGGGGGTTGCAGCGGATGGTAAGGCGAGGGGGAGTCGAAAGTAGGGGAGGCCTGTAGGCAGGAGCTGAGGAGGTTCAGAGTAGCCGGGGAAAGGGGGGGCATTCCAAGCCCGGAAGGTCCGCTACATTTACCGCAGGGTGCTGGCGCTTCCCGGAGATAGGCGAGTGTGTCTTTGACTGTTTGGCAGCTGTTGATCGATCCAGCTTGTCCTGCAAGGGGCCCTCGACCGATGTGGAGTTGTGCACCCATATTTCCTGTTCCGACATGGGGTCCTCCTCGTAGTCCACAAGGTCCTCTTCCACCATTTTAGCCGGTTGCAAACCTGTTAGCCGTGTGACTAGGGGGGAGTGGGCAGTGATGAACGGGGGTAAATAGTCGTAGAGCCGGAGGTGTGTCCAAAACCCACGGCACAGTGACGCGAAAGAAACAAAAGGAAATCGCCAAAAGGCTCGACAGTAGAGAGCAGCGATCAATAAAAAAAGTTGCATGTAAAAGACCGCGATCAGAACTGCGAGGGTACCTGTGCTGCCTCCACCATTATCGCTCGCAGTTGTAGGGCCACAGTGCTGTCAAAAACAGAAACCCTAGGGTTCCGCCATGGTCGCTCCTCCCGTCTCAGTTCCAAACTCCACATCCTCTATCTCCAGACATCTTGTTTGAGAACATGCTATAGTCTATGACTCTATGTATCATACTGTTCGAAGAGGATTGTTCACCTAGAATTGGATGGGATTGATCAAATTAACTTATTAATGATATAATGATCCTTTGTACACAAAGAAAACTGAAAATTAAGTATATATCCTACATACTATTATCTATATGATGTCTCAAAGCGTTCCGAGAGCATTCTTGCTAGCATTATCAAAAACTAAAAGTTTAAATTTAAATGTCTCAAATCTTTTCTTCTGGCACTATCATGTGTTATACAACCTACAGGGCACAAGTAATTAATAGCTTAACTTATACAACTATATAGCCTATAGATTAATAATAAGTAACCTAAATAAAAGTCTAAATAGAATATTTGGCAAAACTAAACCAAAACTCTAATGTTATTTGCTTGGGATCTCGCATGTGAGGGCTAGCTAGCACAGGATCCAATTCAGCAGCATGGGATCCATTTTTGAGTTTGAAGGATTCGTGACATTTGTCTATGTGGCACATGGGAATGACATGGCATGCTTTGAGGCAAGCATTGGCACATGGGCATGACGTATTCGCCCTCCCAAGTCATCTCAGTGATAACCATACTCCAAAACAAGGCAATGTCCATCAAACGGGGTTAGGGTTAGCTTGGGAGTGTTTTGGGTCCATCTGGGTAATCATCTAACAGACCAATGCCTTGGCTTCTTGGTACAACCTTTTAGTATTTGAAGGTGTAGCAAGGGGCATACAACCATGTGGAATGATGGAATCTCATCAAGTCTCCATGTCCATCTCATGAGTGCAATGCTGGGGCTGCAAGGTCATGTTTGCTCTAAACGATGGCTAAAATGTCCTTTGAAAGGTGTTGGATATGTGTCAAGTCTTTGTTCAAGGGATCTCTGCTGCATGAGTAATGAATCACCTGAATCACACCCTCAAGATTAAGTGAGATCAACATTATTAGGGGAAAAAACCATTAAGTATCATTGTGAGCCATATTCAATGTTAGGGCCACAAAAATAGTTCAGACAATCCTTGCCTTCCAATGTCTTTTGAGCTCAGGATATGTAGCCAAGTTACCACACTTGTGTTAGAGATGGTTATACTTTCAGCCCCATTAGGTGCTTCCAACCCCCAAGAAGACGAACATGTCACAAGTAGACCCATCAATTCATATGTGCATGTGATAATGATGGAAGTGGAGTGGGAAAGACTTCAAGGGAGATGGCCATACCCATGGTACTAGCTAGAGGGGGGTCCAACATCTCTGAGTACTATAATGAGAAGAGGAACAAGTTGTCAATCGCCATAAGGGACTCGAGTCATTTCAATTCAAGCCATCATGGAGGGATTATCAAACAGGAGGAGTTGCCACATAATTGCTAAGTCGTATGATAATTTTTGAGGGATCTACTACACCTGTTTGTAATATCCTAGGGTAATTTTTGACCTAAGATTTGAGATATCTATGGTTTCCAATAAAATTTCTTTTTGCTCTTTCAATGGTGAAACCAACAACTCATTTAATAACACAGTATTATATGATCCACACTAATTATCATTGCTTATTTAACAACCATATTGCTGTTCCACGATGCCACTGTTCATTTATACATATAGTGAAAACTCTTAGAACAAGTTGTCGATTGCCATAAGGGACTCGAGTCATTTCAATTCAAGCCATCATGGAGGGATTATCAAACAGGAGGAGTTGCTACATAATTGCTAAGTCGTATGATAATTTTTGAGGGATCTACTACACCTGTTTGTAATATCCTAGGGTAATTTTTGACCTAAGATTTGAGATATCTATGGTTTCCAATAAAATTTCTTTTTGCTCTTTCAATGGTGAAACCAGCAACTCATTTAATAACACAGTATTATATGATCCACACTAATTATCATTGCTTATTTAACAACCATATCGCTGTTCTATGATGCCACTGTTCATTTATACATATAGTGAAATACAACCAATCAACAATGAGTTCCAAGTTCAACAGAAAGTAACCAATGAATAATTATGCACCTATATACCAACAACCTGATCTGTCTTATGCACAACTAGTATTCTTTGTAAACTTTGATCGGAAAACTGAACAAAGTATTCCAAACCCTATTCTATTACAAGAGAGCTAATGTCGAGTTACAATACCTGTGGACTCCACCATCTAATAACCTCCATAATCTGCCTTAGGGCCTGTAGTATCTGCGGAAGATTTCAATCTCCACCAGTCTTTAACCAATTCACCAAACTAGCTTCAGGAGAGTTTGTCTTCTACTAGGAGACTTTTGTTATGTTCCAGGATCTTCGGACTGCTTTTGGATAACGATACAGACCAGATTCAGGAGTATCTTGGCACTAGATCAACCTCGGAATATTTCCTCACAGAAATTCAGGGGACTTGCCTCAGATGACTTTCAGTGCTTCAGACTTTGATCTTCCTAACAGATCAGTGGAGGCCATATTGATTGCAGAAGGGAGAAATCTTCTCCTAATAATTTTGCAAGTGTATTGCCGGAGGATAGCCAGCTGGGCATCCAAATTATTGTACTCTCAAAGATTTGTTGCATAATAATAAAACAAACCCTCATTTGCTGCACTGGTTTTCCGCTCAAGGTTTTTCCGGGGACTATTAGTCAAAAAATATTGTTGTCATTTTATTATGTGTGCATCTATTTCTTAGTTCTTTGTTACTTCTGCAACATATTTATTTTGTGAAGAATTGCAGTGTGATTTATCGATAATTGCCATAAACAATTAAATTGCTAATCAATTAGGAGAATAAACATTAGCTGCTGCAATTTCAAGGAAATTTCACATGGTACCAGAGCATTGGTGATCGGATTTGAGGCTCAGAGGCAAAATATTAGTAGATCGTGCAGTTTCAGAGGGAGATCTAAAGCACATGATTCAGAACTACGCAAGCCAACTAGGTAGTGCAAATTGATGGGCAGGAAAAGTTAAATTTGCCCAGAGCAGAGTTCTAGCAGGTAGTGTGGTTGCTGGGAAGTAGTTTTGGTGAGCAAATTAGTTGTTCCGTAGAGCAGATTTGGGTGCAAAAGATTTGCAACAAGGGTTACAGTTGCAGATCTGCGCTGGGCAGGAAGAGAAAAACACAGGGGATTTCTAGAAATTCTTAGAAGATTTCTAGTTCTAGCTTTAGGGAGGAGATCCTTGATTTCCAAAAGTAGTGGGGCCGTAGCAGGCAAATTAACTTGTTAGTGCGAGTTTGCTCGAATAGCTAGTTCGAGTGGCAGAGATTGCAGTTCGTGTGCAAGTTCCCGGAGAAGGACATCCAGAAGGTTGAGCGAGTAGTTTCAGTGAGCAGCTGAAGGCAGTATATTAGCTAGAGAAGGACATCTAGAGGCACATCTACACATTCTTGAAGGAGTGCGAGTAAGGAAGGCCGAGCAGGGAAGAGGAGGAGATTTCCAGATCTAGTCTTTGGTTTATTTGAGTTTCACGAGATGGCTTCAACAAGACTCAGGGATCAGGACATACTTGACGGAGCCTCTAATTTTGGCATTTGGAAGGTTAGAATGCAGTTTTTATTGGATGAGCATGGTTTGAAGGAGTTCCTGACAAACATCATGACAAAGCCAACAATTCCACAACAATTGGCAACCTTCAAGAAAGAGATGGCCAAGACTAAGAGGATGGTCCTAGATGGGGTTTGAGATCACACTGTTCCGCATATTACAGACAAGAATACAACAAAGGACATGTGGGATGCCGTTGTGAAGCTGTACTAGGATCCATCAAAGAATCGTAAAATGATTCTCAAGGAGAAGTTGACGACCATGAAGATGCAAAAGGGTGAGAGCGTGACCTCCTATCTAACCAAAATTCAGAATGTCCGTGATGAGCTTGCAATTGTAAGGGAGAAACTTGAAGACAACGAACTTGTTTGAGTAGCTCTAAATGGGTTTTACAAAGGAATGGAGGACCTTTGTTCAGGGGATCATTGGACGAGATCAACTATAGATTGGTAACGCCTATGGAGCGACTTCACGCAAGAGGAGCTAAGGCTCAACCTAGTCAAAGGTACTATCAGCAGCAGTGACAGAGGACTGAAAGATGAGAAGGCGGAAGAGAATGTAGTCCTTGCCAGCAAAGGGAAGGTGAAGAAGGGTCTCAGCTAGGGACAAAACTCAAAGGGAGGTGAGAAGAAGAAGGACATGTCGAAGGTCAAATGCTTCGGATGTGGCGAGTTTGGTCACTACATCATCCAGTGTTCCAAAAGGAAGAAGGACAAGAAGGGGCAGGAGCAAACATCATCTTTGACAGAGATACGTGAGTTAACCTCCAGGTTGGAAGAGTTTGCATTAATAACAACTATACCTCCAGATGGAGGAGTGTAATGCTTCAGAGTTGCAGGATCGAGTAGGGTTCGAGGAGGCACAACATTAGACAAGCGTTTCTTCATGGATCATTACCTTTGCTACAGGGCCCACAATATTCAGTAGCAAGAGGATCAATGTTCAATAGGTGCAGTCAAATCTTGAGGGAAAGTGCAGAGCTAGTTGCAATTAGATACTAGAGAGGTGCAAAGATAGTTGGGCACAATCAATTTCTCTGTAGATAGTGCGAAGCTTGTTGCAGTTAGAGACTCAAGGGACAATTGTAGAGCCAGTTGCAGGGACACAATAGGTCTGCAGAGGTCGAGTTTCCAGTTGCAGTTGCAGGAAATTCGTATGGTTGATAGGGGCAGTGCGAATTGCATAGTTGTAGGCTGCAGGAGCAGTTCCAGCCTGAGTGAATACTCCACAAAGGAGTTTCTAGACTCACTGTTGCAGTAGTTGCAACAAAAATGCAGTATTAGCAGCAGAGTAGTAGCAACAATAGTGTGAGGTAGATCAGAGTATGCCCAATTTTGATGGACAAAGGTTGCCCAAGAGGCTTTTTCACAATGATCTCTAGTGACAGGGAGTCAGATCAGTGGAGATGTGAAGAAAGGAGGTGTAACAGATGTCAGACATCAACAACTTGGTTAGTCCAACTATAAGTTGTAGAGGAGAGAGATGTTGGGGAGAGAACACCTTCCTTGCTAAGAGGGAGTGTTAGTTTTTGGATGATATGGTAGCATTGGGCTAGTGTACAAGTCTTGATTTGTGTCTAAGAGGCTATGAAGCACAAGATCTCCAAAACCCATAAAAGGTTACGGGAGAAAACTCCTAGAGACCAATCAATTAAATTATTTGATCAATAATTAAAAATGCTTAAGTCTAACTTAGGAAAATAGATTAATTAATGGGAAATAATTGAGGAGACCAACTTATGCTCTAAAGACTTCCAGAAAATGACTTGGATCAAGTCTAAGATGATTAGCCATCGATCACGATTAGATTTTGGCTGTTGATGCTTTAGCGAGAGATTATAACAGCAAGTCGATGGGATGGAGAAAGATAGAAGAGGGAGAGCGAGTTAGCCAACACAGATCGAGCTACCTAGTTGCAATGATTCAACAAGGGCACAATTGAGCCAGAGAGAGAGCATCATAGAAAGGGAGCAGTAGAAAATTTAGGATGAGGATTTCGGGGTATTTTCCAGTGTTTCTTTAATGCCGAATTGGCAGGAGAAGGGAGGTCGAATTATCTGCAGATAGGGCCACAAAATCCAGTGCAAGCAGCCAAAAACTCTTGTGCAAGTTGCCGGAAAGAGGTTGTTTCAGTTTTCGGAGGCTAGAAGATCATTCAAAAGGCAAAGTGAATATTTTCTAGGGGTAGATGGAGGTTGGGCAACTCACTTGGAGTCAGTTTGCAGGCAATGCAAATTATCCAAGCCAAGCAGTGCAAATTCCAAGCAGAGCAAGTTTGCCAATGTTGGGCTCGAGCATGCCAGATTGATTGCAGAAGGGAGAAAACTTCTCCTAATAAGTTTGCCAGTATATATGTCGGAGGATAGCTAGTTGGGCATCCAGATTATTGTACTCTCAAAGGTTTGCTGCATAATAATAAAATAAACCCTCATTTGCTGCACTGGTTTTCCTTTCGGGTTTTTTCAGGGGACTATTAGTCCAAAAATATTGGTGTCATTTTATTGTGTGTGCATCTATTTCTCACTTCCTTATTTACTTCCGCAACGTTTTTATTTTGTGAAGAATTGCAGTGTGATTTATTCAATAATTGTTGTAAACAAGTAAACTGCTAATCAATTAGGAGAATCAATTCTAGTTGCTGCAATTTCAAGGAAATTTTATAGAATCCTTGGTGTCCAGCTGATGGAATGTCATATGTAGCCTTCAAGATTTTCTCCTTAAGCGTAGATTTTAGGAACCAAGTATATCCTGTCTTTATCAGTGTTTTTAAAACCGGAACCGGTGACCAGACCGGTCCACCTAATGAATCGGTTTACCGACCGGAACCGGTCTAACCGGGACTGGTTTGGTCTAAACGAACCGGTTTTAAAAAAATACATTAAATAATTAATTTTTAATGAAACAAAACTATTTTTAAGATGTAAAACCATGATTCCAAGCCAATAGAGACAAAATATGCAAAGTTTGCTCATTTATATACCATGTAAAGATGAATATATCAAAATGGCACCGAGTGCAATACATATCATCAACAAAATAGCAAAATACATAATAAATGAGGCTCTAAATGGCCTATAAAGTCCAAAAACAATGCTGCAAGCTATGAGGCCATTGGCCTACTACAAGTCTACAGTGTACACATGATCAATCATCAAGTTCATCACCATTACTAGACACAGGATCATCATCAGGAGCTACATAGACATCATCTGGTTCAGAGTCTGAGGATGCCTCAGCCTGATCTGCAACCTCAGTATCAATGCCACCAATGACAATAGAAGTGGACGTAATGGAAGCACGAGTTTGTCGACCTGCATGACTAGTGCCTTCCATTGGTTCTTTGCCTTTCCTTGATCCTGCTACTGATCCTGGTTCTGATGCCACCACATAATCTGCTTCATCCCCCGCTAAAGCCATGTTGATATCAAAATCAGCCTCAAACACAGGTTCTTCAGTTTCCTCCACCCATTCTGATGTTGTATCAATATCGTCCAACACAATGGGATCTAGATCAGGAGTTTTGTTCATCATTTGGAGCTCTGATTGCATTTATTGTTTACCCCCAAACCATGAAATCTCGAAAACCATTAAGTCTGCTGAATTTTGAGTGAAATCTAAAATTCTAGTTTCTCCATATGAAATCTAATGAGGTCGAAACCACTCTCAAACATTTTCATTTTCATCTTTTTACTTTAAGAATTTAACATTACCATTAATTGCCAACATTGTTAGGGTTGAAACACCCTTAGTTTCCCCCAAAACCCCTAAAACATAGTTAGAAATATGCTTTTTAAACTTTACGGTGGGTGTGCTTAAAACCGGCCGATTTGATACAAACCGGCCGGTTTTCACCGGTTAGGGCAAAAAAAAGGAGAAATGGGCATTCAAACCAGGTTTTTTGGCCGGTTTAGACTGGCGGGCTTGCTAACCGGCTGGTTAGACCGGTAACCAATTTTTAAAAACGGTTTTTAAAACTATGGTCTTTATAGTGATTAATATCTTTGACTGTCTTTTACTTGTCATTTTGAATGAGTTCGTCTGTCAGAGCGTAGGCAAATTTATTCTTTGAATTCCACCGAGAAGTGTGCCTTCCATTCTTTTGTGAACTCCATGAGAGAACATGCTGCTGGTTTTCTGGAGAGTGCATCGGTCATAATAGTCTTCTTTTCTTTTATGTATTTAATATCAAAATCATAAACCTGGACCTTGCTTACCCACTTTTGTTGTCGTTCGTTTAGGTCTTTTTGTTCCAAGAAATGGCGCAAGCTGTGGTGGTCTGTCCTCACTACGAACGTGTTTCCCACCAAGTATTTCCTGAACTTTTCCAAGTTGCCAACATTTCCTTGTCATATACGGAGTAAAGTCTCTCTGTGTCCTGGAGTTTCCGACTTTCGAATGCAATTGGATGGCCCTACTGCATTAACACAACTCCTATTCCTTCTTCTGATGGATCACATTCTAATACAAAGGGTTCACTGAAGTCAAGTAATGCTAGTACTAGACATGAGCTCATTACTTCATTGAGCTTATTGAAGGTCTTGTCTGATTCCTCCGTCCACTCAACTCTCCTTTCTTTGTCAAGTCTGTTAATGGCACACTTAGTTGAGAGAAGACCTTGACGAATTGTTGGTAATAGCTACAAATTCCAAAAATCCCCCGCAACTCGGTCATATTCTTGGGTGTTGGCCAGTCCAATATTGCCTGAATCTTCTCTTGATGTACCTGCACTCCTTTCGCACTAATTATGTGTCCCAGATAGAGAATCTCTGTCATTCCAAATTCGCATTTTGATGCCTTGGCATAGAGTGATTGTTGTTGCATTATGCTCAAAATTTCATCCAGGTGCCCCAAGTGATCTTCCCATGTCTTGCTGTATATGAGAAGGTCGTAAAAAAATACTAGTAAGAATTTCCTCAACTGCTTGTTGAAGATGCTATTCATGCAAGATTGGAATGTGGCGAGAGCATTGGTTAGACCAAATGGCATGACCAAAAACTCAAAGTGTCCATAGTGGCATCAAAATGTTGTCTTCGGCACATCTTGGTTTTGAACCCGAATTTGATGGTATCCCGATTGTAGGTCAATCTTTGAAAAGTAAACTGCCCCATGTAGTTCATCTAGTAACTCATCGATCTTGTAAATATGATGCTAGTTCTTGATGGTCCTTTTGTTGAGTGCTTGGTAGTCAATACACATCCTCCACGTTCCATCCTTCTTTTTAACCAAAACCACTGACGAGGCTAACAGACTAGAGCTAGGTTTGATGTGGCCCATCACTAACAATTTTTGGATTGCTTTTTCTATCTCATCCTTAAATTTCTTTGGGTGTCGATATGGTGTAGTGATTACAGGCTTGGCCCCTTTTATTACTTGAGCATGGGTTACATGTTCAAGGAATGTTTATTTAGTAATGACTTACATTTAAGAGTCTTAAGATTGAGTCATGAAAGAGAAAACAACCATGAGTTGTTACACTTGTAAATATATTCAATATTAGTCAAAGTGTCCTTCTAGACCATCAATGAAAACCACCGAAATGTAACCACCGAATTAAAGAAAGGAATCCGCTTGTATTCGAGAAGCCTCCCATGATGTCGGCATAGTAAAGGGGATCAAGTCGGCTTAGACATGGATGAACAAGCCTATATATAGGCATCAATGGCACCTCCATATATCACATTCACTCTCATGCATTCATGTATCGAAGACGAAGAGAAGGAGACGAAGGAGAGGCAGTCGCAGTTAATGAGGAAGTCTGTTCCCTCATCCGAAACCCTCATCAAGTCTGTTCACACATGCGGAAGTCTGATCCGAGCTAGGGCATCCATGTATCCTGATGTTTTATTGGGTTAGAGATTCGATCTAGCTGCAAACTGAAGGGAAGATCCATTGTCAAGGAGATCGAAATTGTAGAAGGGATAGAAGAGCCCTAATTCTCCTCGCACGTGTGTCCACAATCTGGAATAGACAGTCATGATTTCGCTGCCCTAGAACAGTCATTGTTTCGGCATCTAAACTTGTAGATCAAGCTCAAGTCAAAGAGCTACATCATGTGTGACCAGTTTACATGGAAAGCGAAGGTGCAAGAAGGCTAGAGGAGGTTGCTCTCGACATCATTTGCTGACTGTCATCACATTGTTATAGACCTGATATACAGTGTGAAGTTGCAGAAAGAGATTCTCTGTTTGGGTACATTTCGAAAGGTTTGTCATTTTGATGTTGAAGGTAATCTTGTGTCATTTGTTTGGGTCTTGGAATTCATCAATAAAGATTCTATAAGAAAGAGTTCAAGGGTTTTTCCTCTCACGATTTGGAGAGGTTTTTGCCCTGGCTTGGTGCCAATATCTTGTGTACTTTTGCATGATTGATCTTCTTGTTTTGATAATTGATTGATGGTAACAATACATGTTAACAATATCAATCTAATTTGAAAGAAGTAATATCACAAGCAGTTATCATTGTAAAGAAAAATCAAATAATTATATTGCCCTTAATTTCCCAACACAACATAGGGTTGAGCCTGAAGTAGGTGTACAATTTTTGCACCCAAGCTCTTGTTGAACATTTAGATGATCCATCAAATGAAGGGAGGGAAAGTTTACTTTGACTTTAGGTGCCCATGAAGGGTCCTTTACATTATGACTTTGAGTTTGATACAATACAAAAATCCTAGAGCACTCAATGAGTGCTTTGACTTATTGACCATTGACCCAAACATGAAACCCATGCTTTAATAAGTCATTTTTTACAATAATATCTATTGGAAAATACATTACATCATGACTTAATCATAATTATGAAGACCGACACTAGCTACATTCTTCAACAAGTTGGGAGTTAGGAGTTAGAGAAGTGAAGTATTGGAGCTTAGGGGTTGAAGCTTGGTGGAGCTCCCTTGTACTATAAGGTTAATGATTAACTATGAAATCAGATTCATCCCCCTACCCTCTCATGTTTCGAATTGGGCGAATCAGACACGATTTGGTCGGATTCGTGTCCTTTCGATTGTGTCCAATCGGGACATTTTTGTGTTCGGATCGTGTCCCGATTCTGGGACACGAATCCCGGAAAAGTCACTTTCGTGCGACGTTAAAAGGCTGATTTGGCCATTCTTTTTCCACATTTACCTTTCCTCTTGGCTGTTGGTTTGCTGTGGGTGTGTGATAGGAAAGAATAAAGGGTGTAGGATCATTTTCAAGGAGATTCAAGCAACAGGTAAGTGCATTTTCTCTCTATTTTTTGAATTTTTATTACAACAGTTTGCCTGTGCATTTCTTTTACAAATTTGTGCATTTTTTGTTTATGTTTTTACAACATTCATGGCTCAATCAAGGGCAATAGGGAAGGGGCAAAGGAAGGGGAAGAATGTCTCCATTGGAGATGCCCCTCTTGTTCCAATTTCATCAGGGTCTGCTGCAAGTGTTCCCTCTATTGCAAGTGGGGTTGCAACAACAACTTCAAATGTTGAGGGAAGACAACATCCTCAAGATAACAAATATCCCTTGTGGAAATATGTCACAAGAGAGCAAGGGCCAGGCAACAAGATGAAGGGAGGAGGCAATGTTACTTGGAAATGCAGCTATTGCAACACTAATTTCATGAGCACATATTACCATGTGAAAGCTCATTTGTTGGCTTTACCAAGTTGTGGAATTGCAGCTTGTACAAAGTTGCCTTTAGCAAAGAGGAAAGAAATGGAAAGAGAGGCCAATGTTGGTATGGCAATTGTGGTTGCAAAATTAAAAAAAAAAAACAAGAATGAAGACCCCTTTCCATTCTTGAGAAAAAGAAACAACAAATTCCCATTTGAGAGTTCTGGTAGGGGACAAGCAACAAAAAGAAAGGCAATTGCACTTGGTCCAATGGACAAGATTTTTCAAAAAGAGAAATGGGAAGAGCTTGATCTCACCATTGCCTTTTTTTTTTCTTCTATCAGAACTTCATATCCTTTAATGTTGCACGCTCACCTCTATTTATTGAGATGTGTTGAGCTTAACTCAAGGGGCTCCATCAGGGTATGAGCCACCTGGGTCAGAGAAACTTAGAACAACATTGTTGACGAAGGCATGGCCAACATATGGGGTTAGCATTGTTTCTGATGGATGGACAGATCCAACACGACACCCATTCATCAACTTCATGGTGTCTTCCTTGAATGGTCCAGTTTTCTTGAAATCATTGGATGCACTTGGACAATACAAGGATGCATAATATATGGGTGAGTTGTTTATTAAAGTTAAATCTATTCCTTTCAATGTGCTTTGCATTGGAAGCATTATTGAGAATGCATGACGTATCTGCAACTTTGTACAAAATCATACAAATGCCCTCACTATCTACAAGGATTACACCAATCTATCATTAATGAAGATTGCAGATACATGGTTTGCCTCTTCATTCATCATGTTGAAGAGGTTGAGGGAGGTCAAGACCGCTCTTGGGGCCATGGTTATTTCAAGTTTTGGTCTTTTTGGAGAAAGACAAATCAAGCAACCTCAAAAAGAGTGAAGGACACAGTGTTAGATGATGCTTGGTGGGAGAGGGTAGATCTACTTATTAAGATCATGGACCCTATCATTTCTTTGCTTTGATTTGCAGATACAGATCTAACTCATCCTAGGAGAGGTTTACGAGGGATGGGATTCCATGATTGAGTTTGCGAGGAGCATTATTTTACAGAGTGAAGTCCTCGAGTATGAGACATCATCAAAGGCCTTCTTCACCACCATACATGATATTCTTGTCAACAGATGGGACAAGAATTGCACACCTTTACATTGTTTGGCTCACTTATTGAACCCAAAATACTGCAGCCATGAGTGGTTGAATGGTGGACCTTCCCGCAGATTCCCTCCTCACATGGATGGTGAAATCTCACAGGGGAGGAAAGATGCATTCAAGTAGATTTTTTAGGATAGTGCATCCCTTGATGAGGTGGAGGATGCCTTTGCAGAGTTTTCCACCGGCACTGGTCGATTTGCAAGATATGATGTGATTAGAGACAGGGGGGCTAAGAAGCCCTATTCTTGGTGAGCAACTCATGGGGCAACAAGCCCTCCTCTACAACAGTTAGCCATGAGGCTCCTCTCTCAGGTGACTTCATCTTCTTATTGCTAGAGGAATTGGAGCACATATGGGAATTTGTATAGTGTCAAGAAGAGCAGGCTTGAGCAGTTCAGGGCAGAGACAATGGTGTATGTGCACACCAACCTTCGTCTTATTTATAGGTAGAGGGATGAGTGGTTGAAAGGAAAGACAAAGATGTGGGATGTCTTTCTTGATGATATGGGTTTGGACAACAGTGTTGAGTTGGCATTGGCCAACTTGGATCTTATTGAGCCAGTGCTAGAGCCTGTCACATTTGATGATGGTGATATTGTAGAGGGGTCATCCTCCACACTAGCAACGCAGAGATGACTTTGGATACAGAGGAGGAGGATGCAACCAAGGAGAGCAGTGGTGACCACAATGATGAGTACAATGATGTTGATTTTGATGATGAGGATTGATGACTCAGGAGCTACCTACTGCCTTGAGGCTTGTAGACTTGTAGTTGTTTTGTATTTGCTATTTCTATTTGCCATCGGCATTGTACTACCTATGTAACACATTTTGACTTTGATGACTTAATGACTACAATATCTTGTCTTTCTCCTATTGGATCATTGATGAATTGAATATGTATTATGATTTATCATTTATGTCACAATTGTATTTGTATGCATAATGTTACTTTGTAAAACTTATATCTAGATGAAGATCAATGTTTGAATTAATGAATTTGTATCATGAATGAGAATTTGTGTAATAAATATCTAAATTTTAATATATATATATATAATAAAATAATAGATAACATGTCCTAACGTGTCCTGTTCCGGGGGGTCAACGTGTCTATGTCAGACACTCGAATCCCTGTGTCCTTCGTGTCCCCGTGTTAGGTGACTTAAATGATTAATGAAGACATGAGGCATAGCTTTCTATTTTGATGTAAGGTTTAACACTTTCGTTGTTATGAAATTATATATAAATTTAAATTGTTTTTCAATTTAATATAAAGCCTTGTTTTTTTATTTAGGAGTAAATTAATGTGCGGAGGTTTCTTCATCTTGATTTATGTATTGTTTTATTTATGTTTCATTACTATTTTTTTAATAAACTAATTGCAGATTTGAAATAATAATTCAAATAATACAATACTTCTATATTTTATTGATGAATGTTTTCTTTGTGGGCCCTCCAAGATTCATTTCCATTTAAATTTCCCGCAAGCACTTTAAGGGTAAATATAACAAACATTAGTTCCTTTGCCTTGAGTTCATATAATTAAAAAGGTGAATGTATCAAATAGATTTTCACCATTAGGTGGTTGGAGGTGGAAAACAACCTTTTGATCACTTGTGGTCTTCATTGAAGTAGTTGTTAATGTGACAAATCAAGTCCTTCCATTTGTGTAGTACTTTATGGCTTAGTTAGCCCATGTTTGATAGGCAATGGTTTCCTTTTATCTCTTTTCATTCTTTGTTCTTATTGTTCATTTTTCTATCTAGTCCTTATCCCATTTCATATACAACAAGCGCCATACGTTCTGTTAAGGCTTACTCTTCATATATCACCTAGGCTCCTCCACTCCATATCCTTAGTAATCTTACCTTTTGGGAAGCCCCCCTTGAGTTGGAGAAAGCCAACCAAAAGAGAGAGAAAGAGCTATCGAGATGATGACAATGGGTTGCCTTCTTAAAGTGCACAAAACTAATGCCTTCTTGAATTGCACAAAACTAATGCCTTGTAGGTGCTAGATTTTGTTGTAACAATGAGGAAATACTAGGAGAAGTTACGAAAGGGAAAGAGGATGTCATTTTTGGGAGCTTGCTCTTGTGATTAGGGTTTAACTTTTTAAGAAGATGTTGCAGATGATAATCATTCATTTTTTTTTATTACTCTTTATCCATTATTGCAAAGAGATGTGATCAAGAGTAGCACACCGACCACTTCTCCTTTCTTTCTGTATCTTCTTGTGTACTCTTTCTCTCTCTTTGAGTTGCTAGGGTTTCTTGAGTTTGTGGTGTATTGTGAAGATTATAGGTAGGGTTTTATTCCTTGGATATTTCAAGATTAGGGGCTTTGTCGGGTTTTATTCCTTGGAGATTTCAAAGATTAGGGTTTTGTGATGAAACCTAGGTTGTAGTTGTTGAAGGGAAGAAGAAGAGGAGATATCTTGCCTTGGAGGATATGCTTGTATGATGCATGCTTCTTGGATCTTTGTGGTGTGGCTAGGGTTTTTTCCCTCGCTAGGATTTTGGAAAGCTAGAGGATTGTATTAGCTCTGGTAAGGCTATGGTATGTTACATGAATTTCATCTTTATGTGTACTAATGATGTTTTGGCTATCCAATGCTTGTCTTATTGCAGATTTGGTTTTCAGCCATCTATATTCCTAATGGTTTATAATATCTAACACTATATGTCTTGTTGATTTAATATAAATCAAGGGCAAATATTTTATGTGATTTAACATTATAATTGAAGAATATAAAGGGAAGATTTATATCTGTATTAAGAATTGTAAGTGTTTTTGAATCTGTTATATGCATGATGAGATTGCCCTAGAGGGATGAAACTTATTGCAAATCATGGTATCTTATCTCTTGAGTTTTCTTGTGGATTAGGGTTGTTAAGGATTGAAATAGTATCCATTGTTTTGTTTATATTTTACAATAGTTCTAAGGTTGAAAGTTCATCAAACTAAGATATGAAAAACTTCTAGGGAAAAGGTGAAATATTTAATTTGCATTAAAAATCATCATTGTTGCTTTGTTAGGAAATTTCTACATCACCATGGTTGTGCTGAAATGTTAAAACAACTTTTATGGTCCCATACATTTGTTAAGAAACTTTGGGTCTATCTTGAATTTGTGGTTGAATAACTTATATCACTCTCTCTCTCTTGGCACACTCCCTTGTTAGGCGACCACCTCCCTTGGGTCATGGAATTTTAAGTCCCACTTGGGATGCTTCTTAGATTAGAAGTGCTCTTTTAGTTTTGGAAACAACACAATCACCTTTTGTTTAATGTTAATATGTTGCCTACTAGTTTCTACAATCTGGGTATGATGCTGCATTGATTCATGCCAACTTGCTTTCACATATAAAGGTATAGTGTTGGATGGTGCGTTTGGAAATGGAGCACCTCTATTATTTGTTGAACTATTGGCATGGGGTTCCTGTTCCATGAGTAGGGTACCTCTTGACCTGTCTAAACATGTACCCTATCGTAGTATTTATTTTATTGGGCCTATAATGACTTGCCTGGCCTTAACAAGTTTCAAGTCTAGTGGAGCCCACAGTAGTCCTTGACATTCTGTAGGTAGGTCGGCTTGATAGAGGTGGGTGAGGGCCTATAGTTGGACACTTGGTCCCTCGTAAATAAAAAAAGAATTTTCTATGTCGACACCAACAATATTGTAGTAGCCGAAGCCCTTGGAGGCCCCCATTGAGGGGTGGGTAACTATTGAGTTTACTTTTGTTGATCCTTGTGTTATAGGTTGTGGGCCATTGTTGGATGATCATGACTAGTCTTGTCTTGTGGTTGGCATTTTCTAGTGCTTGTGGTTATTGACTCGAGCATATGCCCTTATTGTTATGATTAGGGATTTGCTGTTTTGATAAGGTATTTTGGCTTAAGCCAACCATCTTTCTTTATGTATTTGTTTGTGACTTGGACCTTAAGATGGTGTGTCTAGGCTCTTGCTAACCTCAAGTTTGCTTTATATTTTTATTTGTGGATGTTGCTTTGACAACTTGACTTTTTTTGTTCTAAAGCTTGCAAATATTGCCTATTGATAGAGTTTAAAGGAGGCTCTATTTAGAAAAATATTTTCTCGTAAAATTTGTAATGCTCTAAATAATTTAAATAGTTATTTACTCTAAACAGAATATGAAATCTTCATGAACCTGCTTAAAAATTATACCAAAATTCATATATCAAATTACTTGATTTGATGAGAAGTACCTACTTGGGTTCTTGCGGATGAAGAGGCTTCAGAATTGCTCCAGCTCTCGCTCTCGTTACCAAAAGACCATAACCTCCCAGCCAAACTGAGTACAACCTAGGTACTCAGTCCAAAATGCTTCTCAATTGCTGCAATCTGTTCCCCCGTGCCCAAAAACTTCAGAACAAACAAGGCTCAGTCCTTACTGTTGATAACTTCGTGTTACAAATTTTCCTCCTCTCAACTGTACTTCCTCCAACCGCCCCTTGATCATTCTTGCCCCCCCCCCCCCCCCTCTCTCAAGATAACCTTCCTTCTTTTAAGTCTCCGTTCACCGCCTCCCTCCATCTTTGTGTCCTAATTTTGATACGTGTTAAATTTATAAAACAAAATCTTATTTGATTTGGTGATTTTATTCGAATATGTAAATTTGATTTGATAAAGTTTATTCATTATTTTAATGAATTAATTTAATTAATTTAAAATATAGTGCGTTACATACTGGTCCATGCATATGTAGCTATCGTATGGAGGCCTCGTATGTATGCTAATACTTGTATTTTATTTATAGCTATAGGTGGGTCATTACAAAAATTAATGAATTATTAACATTAGGTGTGTCATGAGTATAAGTAGATGTGAATATATTAGTAATGCTTTCCATTCATTTATTGTATCTTAGGGCATCTCTTGGAAGAGAAGCTTTTCTTACACTCGACAACTAAATGGAGTAGCTAGATGGAAGAATAGTGCTATCATGGATATTGGTCATTGCATGCTTTGCTCCAAGAAAATGAAACTTCCATTTTGGAGAGAGGTAGTTGTTTATGAAACCCATATCATCAATATAATACCTATTGGAAAAGTAACTAGGTTCGGTCTTCATAATTATCATTGTACTTGTATCAATATGTATTTTATGTGAAAAGCAAAAAGAAGATTTTTTATTATTTTTATTATTGTTATTTCTAGTCAAAGCATGTTCTTCATGCTTTTAGGGTCATTTGAGTCAAAGTCCTAGTTGGACTTCTTGTAAGAAAAGGAAAAAGGATTTTTAAAATGTAATTTGGGTCAATTCAACTCAAGAAGCCAAGTTGGCCCTGCCCAGGAAGAGGCACCCGTTTGACTTCCTCTAAACAAGTATAAATAAAGGATATAAGTTGAGCTCATTTGGGGACATCAATTTGCTTCATTTATTCATCTATTCTTTTGTAGCAAAGCGAAGTTAAGGAGAGAATGAGAAAGTTGAAAAGCTGAAGCTCACATGAATGAAAGAGAAGGTTTTTTTGGACTCGCACGTGTGGAAATTCTGTTAGGACAAGGCTCCTGTTGGTATCATGAAGTTTGTTCTTGTTGCTGGACTTATTGTTGGACTTGTTGCCGGACATACTATTGGACTTGTTGCTGTGCTTATTGATGGAAGATATCTTGAAGGAGGCTTGACTTGGTATCTTGAAGGTTGGAGTTTTGTCTTGGTCTTGGGTCTTGGATATCTCACTTTGATCTGATTCTATAAGAAGAGGATTTCTTGGGTATTCCCCCTTGTGGGGTTTTGCCTTGACTTGGAGCCTACATCTTGTGTTCTTTATCCCTTGTGATCTTCATGTTTTATATATTTTTGGTAATTGTTTGATGAAGAAGGACATAATAACAAAATAATAAGCCAACAAATATTCACAAGCAATTATCAAGTAAGAGAAATCAACCCTAATCTATCAACACATTGGTTTCTCAACAATACCTACTTGTGCTATTACTAGTATGACTCCTTATGAGAAGTGTTATGACAACAAACATTCTATCTCACATTTCAAAATTTGATGTATAGCATAGGCCCATCCTCCTAAAGAAAGTTGAACCATATTCACATCTCAAGATTCTTGCTACAATTTGGTTCTCCATAGAAACGTTAGGGATATTGCCTTTATGAGCCTACCACTAATAGGATGGTTTTCCAATATTTGTTCACATTACTTTTTCAAAAAATCCTTGAAATGGATCTCAACACGCTTTCGTGCATTATGCTGCTTCTCATCACCATGATTCTTTTCATGTTTTAATGGACTATTCTCCTTCACAATATGGTGTTTGTCCTCTCTCTCTTTCTATGAGTACTTTCTCTAATACTACTATATCTAAGCATACTCTGATGTGGACATTATTGATGGTTCACTCAATCTTGCTATTATAGATGTCTCTTCAATGGCTTATCCAATCTTCATGTTGTTGATGACAATATTTGGCTAGTGGCTCATCCAATAATGTTAAGGATGCTTCTAACAATTAGACTCCATTATTAAATGATGATGGTGACACCTTGCATGATTCGGTTGCACCAGGTTCCCCCCAGATTTCAAACGTTCAGGCCTATACCTAATTGGGTTATCTCCACATTTGTTTACAATCAAAGTTTCTGGCTAGTACGTTTGTGTGCTATCAAGAGGAATCTCGTCCACTTTTGGCCCTGTTGCCCCATTGGTTCACACAAGAATTCACTAGGTTCACTATTGGTGAAATTCTACAAATGGATGATTTACGCTGACTTGGATAACGCTGGGTATAAGGAGGATCAAATCGGTTCAAATGCAAGCCACCATGGAGTTTGCCTACATGTAAGCTTAAGTTTGTGATGAGGTCTTTTGTTGTTGACACAAATGAAAAGAAACGCGCCTAGACTACCTGTAGATCCACACTCGACATTTCATTACCAAGAGAAGGAAACATATTTAAGAAATTGAAAAATGGTGAGGGCCAATATTGGCACACCTATTGGTGTCAATTGTGTTTTGTTGGGCCTAGTATTACATGGAAAAGCAACTTATGTATTATGAAAATTCCTAACCCGGAATCCCTACTACAGCAACTGGTGACATTTCTCCTACTTGTTAAATTTACATGAACAAGTTATTTGCAGTTTCCTACGACAAATATTGAAATACATACACTGTAGCCTTCACTTAATTAATTTATATGCGTAAACAAGAGATTGAGCAAGAAAGAAAATACAACACAATAACACCGTTATTTTTCGACAAATGTCCCTGGAAAAACCCAATGTGGGAAAACCGGTGCAATAGATCTAAGGGTTTTATTATTTTGCAGTAGTAAATCTGAGTAAAATTCTTGGATGCTCAACTAGCAATCCGATACAGAGAGGAATTGGACAAAACGAATGGTGAAGTGCTCTTACCCTGTGTTTGGGAGAATCTGAGTCTGATCACGCTGAGCTGGAGCCTCTGCGTACCCTCTGCGCAAAACTGTGTAAGCCTCAAGCAGTCCCTGCGTAACCCCCTGCTGGGTATCACGCTGCTCCTCCGGACCCTCTGCTGGCTGGAAAATCCGAATCTCTGCCTCTCGGTCTCACACCTTGGCTCTTGGCTTCTCAAACTCGATTTCCTCTGCAGGAATTCGATCTCCCTCTAAGGCCTGAGCTGCCACTATGTCAACTTTGCGTGGGCCAACATTTGCCTTTCTCTAGACGTCGTTCTGCGTTTTTTGCCTCGTACTCTCCGGCCCAGGAAAACTTCCTTCTTTCGGATACTCTCTATCCCTCACTGCAAGATATCTCTTCGATCACTCCTCTAGCAACTGTTGCGCTGCCCTCTCTGAGAAATTCGATCTTCTTGATCTCTTTCGGTATGTTTTTCCAAGTGACCCTCAAGCCTCCTTAAATAATCTTCTTGTTGACATTCAATGGTCCAGATTAGAAGCTAATCAATGGCTAAGATCATTTCTGCTCGATCCTCGTCTTCTTCTAGAAGTTACACCCACAATTTATATTAAATTTTAATACCCTTTAATTATTTTATTTTCCTAAGTTTAGACTTAGGGCCCCTTTAAAAATAATTAATTAGTTTAATAACTTTGTTTTTGGGTGGAATTTCCAAAAACGCTTTCTGGGTTTTTTGGAATACATGTGCCCAAGCCTCCCTCCAAAGTTTGAGACACTTAGAGCACATCCGATGCTACCAGAAATCAACACTCCCTTTTAGCGAGGAATGTGCTCTACCAAGCACCTTGCTGGAGCATCACTTTGTTCTGTAACATCTCCCTCTGCGTTGCTGATGTCTGACATACTGTCCACCAACCACTGTGCAAATGCTGCATCTGTATTGCTGCTGACCTTGCCACTATCAACAATGCATTCGTACTACAACTCCCTCTGAATTTCTGCATTCGTGCTACTGCTGGCACTGGCACTGGCACTGCCAACTGCCCCTGCACTGCAAATTGCTACTGCTACTCCATCAGCAACGAAAAACATCCCAACTTACTGAACTAATTGTGTTCAATATGATACCACGTGAATGTTGAAGCCTGATTGTTGCTAGGCTCTGCACTGACCCTTTGAATCTACTGTGCTGTTGGCCGTTGCTGGCCTCTGCTCTGTGCCATCTGCACTGCTGCCAACTCTGCTCTGCACTGCTCAGTCTCTGGCGCTCCTAGTCACTGCAACTCTCTCAGACACTCCTCGTCACCATCCAACACTAGTCCATCTTGCGACTTCTGATATGGCCTTCCATAGCCAGGAATTGATCCAAGAGGTGGGCTCCTCAAGGATTCTGCCCATCTGTAGCTCGTTTGAACTACAACTCCAAATCAACCCACCTCCCTCCTGGAGGTATCTCGACTGTCATGGGGAACTCCTCTTCCTTGATCTTCGCGGGCGCAACCATCGAATCGTGCTTCTCATCTTTGTCCTTCTTGTTGAGAGGACACTCAGTTGCGTAGTGACCCATCTCACCACAACTGAAGCACTTTATCTTCGAGACATCCTTCTTACGTCTTCGCTGCTCCTGCTGCCCCTTCGATGCGAGGGCTGCATTATCCTTCCCCTCCTTGGGCTTCGACCCACTGCTGCTGCTTATGTCAAGCTTGCACTTGACCAAGTCTCTCCTCAACTCTTCCTGCTTGAGAGTTGCCCACATACTATCCTAGTTTGGAAAAGCTTCCTTGCCCAGAATGCTCTGGATAAACACTGGCCACTCTTATGAGACTGAGTGTAGGGCCAGTCTCACCATCTCGGAACCTTAAGGTGTAGACCCCATAACAGATAACCTCGTCTCGGGTCTCCTAAAGGTTCGTGAGGAATGGATCCACACGCTCCTGCTTCTGCATGTGAGCAGATCTCAACTTCTGCTCCAAGTACATCTTCCGTTGCTCCGAAGATCCTTGATACAATGTAGACAATGCGTCCCACATCTCCTTAGCAGTCCCTTTGCTAGCGATGTGATAGATCACGTGATCCTTCACTCTGTTGAGGATCATTCTTTTTGCCTTCGCCATCTTAGCTCGATACTTCTTCAACGGATCCACATCTGCAGGCACAACCACCACATTGTCGACATATGTCTTGAGGGCATGCTCATCTAGAAGGAATGACATCCTTGCCTTCCAGATGACATAGTTGGATGCTCCGTCCAACCTATTCTGATCTCTCAATCCACTAGTTGCCATCTCTGCCACTAATGTCGAAAATCTCCTCTCTGCTTCTCATTGCTGCTGCTCAGCCAATGAGTAAACAGATTTCTTGGCTGGAAGTCTTCTGAGGAAAAATTCCCTTACTGTGCGTCTCTTCTCTCTTTTGATGTCTTTCAGCCCAATAATCTGCCTGCTGAAAATCTGCGTCCCACCAGCTCTTCGTCACGCTGAGACTCAGCACTGCTCCCTCTGCCACGACAAATTTTCGATCTGGTAGCCCTTCTCTTTGTCGACTCACTTAGAGAGAGATTGCCTCGAAATTTAGCCTTCCGACTAGGATTGCGCAAACCCTCTAGGGTTTCGAATTGCTGCCTCCTGCAACTTTTTCGATCTCCCTCTTCTGCTCAGTGCTGGGTTCTCTGGCACTGCTCTTCTTGTTTCACTTGTAGCTTTGATACCATGTGAAAATTCCTAAATCGGAATCCCTATTGCAGCGACTGATGATATTTCTCCTACTTGTTAGATTTACATGAACACGTTATTTGTAGTTTCCTACGACAAATATTGAAATACATACACTACTACCTTCACTTAATTAATTTATATGCGGAAACAAGAGACTAAGCAAGAAAGAAAATACAACACAATAACACCGTTATTTTTGGACAAATGTCCCTGGAAAAACCCAATGTGGGAAAATTGGTGCAGCAAATCTAAGGGTTTTATTATTATGCAGTAGTAAATCTGAGTGCAATTCTTGGATGCTCAACTAGCAATCCAATACAGAGAGAAACTGGACAAAACGAATGGTGAAGTGCTCTCACCCTGTCTTTGGGAGAATCTGAGTCTGATCACGCTGAATTGGAGCCTCTGCGTACCCTCTATGCAAAATTACGTAATCCTCATGCAGTCCCTGCGTCACCCCTGCTGGGTATCACGCTGCTCCTTCTCCGGACCCTCTGCTGGCTGGAAAATCCGAATCTCTGCCTCCTGGTCTCACACCTCGACTCCCGGCTTTTGAAACTCGATTTCCTCAGCAGGAATTCGATCTCCCTCTAAGGCCTGTGTTGCCACTGCGTCAGCTCTGCGTGGGCTAGCGTTTGCCTCTCTCTGGACGTCGTTCTACCCTCTCTGCCTCGTACTCTCCGGCCCAGGAAAACTTCCTTCTTCCGGATACTCTCTGCCCCTCACTGCAAGAGATCTCTTCGATCACTCCTCTAGCAACTACTGCGCTGCCCTCTCTGAGAAATTTGATCTTCTTGATCTCTCTCGGTGTGTTTTTCCAAGTGACCCTCAAGCCTCCTTAAATAATCTTCTCGTTGACATTCAACAGCCCAGATTAGAAGCTAATCAATGGCTAAGATCATTTTTGCTTGATCCTCGTCTTCTTCTAGAAGTTACACCTACAATTTATATTAATACCCTTTAATTATTTTATTTTCCCAAGTTTAGACTTAGGGTCCCTTTAAAAATAATTAATTATTTTAATAAAATTGTTTCTGGGTGGAATTTCCCAAAACGCTAACTGGGTCTTTGGAATACATGTGCCTAAGCCTCCCTGCAAAGTTTGAGACTTAGAGCACATCCGATGCTGCTAGAAATCAACATGTATGATCATTTGAGAGCCTATTGCTGCAGTGCTTAATTGGAGGCATAGATATGATAGTTGAGATTTTTCTCTTTTCATTCCTGGATCATCGGTTGAAGCCAAGGGTATTCTTGGCATTGTTTGACTATCGACCACCAAAGAGGAAAATGGTTGGCATGAAGAAAAAATGTGCTAGAAAATTAAAACATTGTTCAAGGATGAGTTTGAGGGTTTTAGGCTTGTACTGGCAATTGCATGGTGTGATAGAGAGAGGTAATCTAATTAGGATTGGCTTCAAATCATGTTCTTACACCTTGTACTCAAATTTTCCATCTGATCAACCTTGAAACCTTGCAAAGAGTGTCAACGTTAACTAAAGGGCTGGGCATGGTGTGAGAATAGAAGAAGCTTGTATTTGAATAGATTGAGAAGAACCAAGGAAATAATCAAAGTGTTTGAGAAGCCTGAATGTTCGAAGTTTGAAGGAATACGAGAAATGGTACAATCTTTTGCTATCTTGGGAGAACAACTATAGCTACACCCTGACAAGAACACAAATAGTATGGGAGGGAAAGACCAAATGCAAAGAAATGGCAAGGGTATATAAGTCTCTTAGTATGCATTGAAAGGCCTACAACCCGAGTTTTTGAGATAGAGTTTCCCAACATTCAAGACAAAAACATTTGAAAGGAATGAGGTTATATATATATATATATATATATATATGCTAGAGCCGACTTGTGAGGGTAAAAGTAAGTGTTGATATTCAAGGAACATTTGAGAGGATCGACCCAAGTTTGGATAAGACTTGTTTTTAAAATATTGGACTGATCTTGAGATATTTTTGAGCTGAATTACAAGTATGGACAATGAGATACTGTGCCATTTGGAAGTGGCAACTTTTGTTCAAAACCAGATTTGAGAATGGTTTGTATGATTGCTAACTTAAGGGGGTTCGTAATCTACATTAGTGTCCACCTTTTGAAGGATCTATTTTTGTCATCATTGGAAAGTTTGGAGAAGACTGCACATTGAAACCCCACACTTATCCATACTTTGGGGTAAAGGATCCCTTTGTTGAAGCCCTATGCACATACTTTGAACATTGCAGATAGGATATTACAACTTTGGAGGTTGAGTGCCACCTTGGAAGCCCTTGTCCACACATGGAAAAGACTTGGAGTTTCTTTTGTACAATTCATTTTGGAGTTTTTCTAGCATTGACGGGTCTTTGGAGGTTGGTTGCTATGAGGAGAAGACCTTTTTGATGATATGGCTCATCCTTGAGGGCAATATCCCTTTAAATATTATAAACTTGGCTTGAATAGTCCCCATTTTGTGCCCTTTTTTATTTTAATTAATTATAGAAGAGGGCCTCTCACTCCTCAATAGACTAGATTAGGGCCTAAGAAATTAATATTTGAATGTAAAGGAAGTTGAGCATCTCCTTTGTCATTAAAGATGCAGTTCCTGTCATTTTCTCATGGTTGGATTGGGGGAGAAATTTCTTAGCAAGTTTGCAATTGTTGCAATTTTTATCCTCTCATACATTGGCTATGGAAGGGTGAGTTGAGTGACCTCTTGGAGAGGCCTTATTGATGTGGATAGTTCTCTTTTCGTGTGTGATTATTGGTGAACTTTGATGGATGCATGATAAATTGAGTTTTGTTTCTTTATCTTGTTTAAGTTGATGGATAATTGTTATTAAGTATTCACCATAGTTATTGTTGGTATTTTTATCTCATTATCTTCCTTGGATAAGATTTTCATCAAGTTCATTTGATGTGACACAAATGAAGCTCTCTTCCTTATTTACCTTTGAAGATTGTAGGATACCTAGTCAAACCTCTAAGTGATACAAGTGGGCCTCCCATGGTCGTTGAACCTAAATCCACTCCAATTCCTCTTCAAATGTGTCGATCCATCCTGCTATAACTCCATATGCCCCCAAAAAATATTGGCAAGCTAAGACATTGATACTATACCCTCCATCACTTATTGTTTGGGAGGAGCACAACTCCATAATGAAGAATGATGTTTGGGAGATTGTGCCAAGACCAAAGGGGAAGTCAGTTGTGACTTCCAAGTTGCCTTACAAGGTAAAGCATGCAGTAGATGGTAGTGTGGATAAATACAAGGCCATATTTGTGGCTTGTAGGTTCTCTTAGAAAGAGGGAGTAGACTACGAGGAGACTTTTGCTCCCTTAGCCAAATGCTTCTCTATTTGAGCAATTCTTTCGATAGCTTCTGAGATGGGATGTAGAATCGATTAGATGGATGTGAAGGGTTTGAGGTCCATGACAGAGAGAAGTTTGTATGCAGGCTTAAGAAAGCCATGTATGGACTCAAACAGGTACCCAAGGCCTAGTATGCTAGGATTGACAACTATTTGCAGGGCATAGGCTTCACCAAGAGTGAGGCAAAGCCCAACCAATACTTCTTTTTGGTTGGATCTAAACCCCTGATTTTGGTGTTGTATGTGGACATCTCATTTTGACAAGTGTAGAGAGAATGATTGTAGGTTGTAAATCAGATCTAGCGTCAAAATTTGAGATGAAGGTTATCAGGATGATGCATTATTTTCTGAGACTTGAGGTTTGGCAACAACCGGGCAAGATCTTGCTTGGACAGGGGAAGTACACTCTAGACATTTTGAAGAGATTTAGGATGGAGGAAAGCAGGTCTGATGGCCACTCTGATGGTGTGGCCAACTTGAAGAAGATTGATTCTTCAGTTTCAGAGTTGGCAGACTTCAAACGATACAAACAGTTGTTTGGCTTGTGATGTATCTTGTTGACACTCGACCAAACATCAACTTTGTTGTTAACACCCTAAGCTAATTCATGGTGGAATCAAGGGAGGTTCACTAGGTTGCAGCAAAGCATGTGCTTAGATATTTGCAGGGCACAATAGGATATGGATTGCAGTACCTTGGTGGAGATGGTGTGAGGTTGCAGGGGTACTCAGATTCAGACTGGGTAGGCAGTGATACAGATTGGAAGAGCACCTTTGGGTGTTGCTTTAGTTTGGGGTCAACAGTCATTTCCTGATTCAGTAGGAAGCAGACCTCAATAGCACTGAGTTCAGCTGAGGTAGGGTACATGGCGGCTAGTCTAGCTAGTTGTGAAGAGCTACTCACAGGATTGTTTGGTCATAAGTTTGAGCCGACAATGATTCACTGCGATAACCATAGTTGTATCAAACTCTCAGAGAATCTAGTGTTTCACGATAGGTCAAACCACATTGAGATCAAATACGACTTCATTAAAGACAGGATGTTGATGGGAGCAGTGAAGCTCCAATATATTTCTATAGAGGAGTAGTTGGTAGACATTTTCACCAAGCCCTTGGTGAAGGGAAAGTTCGTCTAGTTTCGAGACAAGCTTGGAGTGGTGGAGAATACCTTCCTTGCTAAGAGGGAGTGTTAGTGTTTGTAGCTCAGATAAGTAGTATTTCCATGAGGGTGTCTACAAATGGAAATCATCATTAAAAATATCCTATGCTTTTTCAGAAATTCACTTTATTGATTAATTAATAAATTGAACATTTTTTTAATGTGACTTATAATTAATGAAATGGCTAAAATGGTTCACTTAATAATTTAATTAAAAGAGAGCCATTGATCTCATGGCTGGATCTCAACTGTTGAATATTAGGATTTTGGCTAATGTTAAAGTTAGAAAAGAAAGAGAGGGCAAATGACAAAGACACACAAAGCATTCATTTCACATGTCACATGAGTGACGGAGAAAATCAAAGATTTGATTTTCAGTCACTGGTGAGGATTTCAGTAGTAGTTCAATAAGGAGAAGGAAACCAATCTTCAGCAAGGACAAATAGCCATTCAGCAACAAGGAAAAGAGCAGCCATATAGCCCAACAGAGCAGGTCATACAACCGTCTGTATGAGATTCTGTATGACCGTATGGATTAGAGGGCAAGCTGCCTCAATTTCCATGCAGATTGTAATTTTCAGGTTTTGCTGTTGGTTTGATTTATTTCTCAGAGCCATTTTTTCCTGTATGGGAGCTCTTGTAAGTTTTGAAGATTATTTTGAATGATGAACTGATCTAGAAGGATAGAAATATTTGTGCCTATGTTGCATGAAATGTCTAGAAGCTCAGTGTTTCGTGCTGTACCAGTACCCGAAACGCCAACGAAACCCTTGGGTGGCGTTTTCTAATTTAGAAACGCCACTGAAACTCTGCCGAAATGGTTCTATGGTGTTTTGGCCCAAATCTGACTTGGTTTGGCCCAAATTTGCTTTGTTTCCGTGACATTTTTGCTTTTGGGGGCTCACTCAAGCACCCAAGAAGGGTGTGGGGGATCAAACCTCTCGAGGTGCACCCAAGTTTTGCACTAAATTTTATCTCTAATCACTCCACAAACTAATTTATCTTTAATTAATCCACACTCTAGTTCTGCTAAAAAACTCCTTGTTCTATTTTTGCTAATGAAGATGAGGATGAGGATTATAAGATATGTAATTGTACTTGTCATCAGCTCATGTTTTATTTCCTTTTTGGCACATATAGCCACATGTAAAGGTTGATTTTAGATGTAAAGCCTTATGTATAAAGGCTGATTTTGGATGTAAGTATAAAGGCTGGTTTTCAAATCTTGGATGTATAACCTCATTTATAAAGGATAATTTTTGATTTTGAATCATGTAATCATCTATGAGAGTTAATATAGACTGGGTTTTCCTTTTAAAGTGTCATTTATGTGTCTCATTCCTTTTTTTCCTTGCAGGATAATACATTATTAACCATTTCAAAAAAATTACACACACACACACACACACACATATATGACGTTTCGCATGACATTTCCATTTTCCCGGGGTCACGTTTCGAGCCGTACCCGTTTCAGAAACTTCCATACATTTCGTTGTTTCATGCAACTTGGATTTGTACACTGTGTGTGATTGTTTTTCTTGTTTTCCGCTGCATGGAAAAGTTAATAGTTCCAGCAGGTAACTAGGTCTGATTTGTTTGCTTGAATAGTTGGTTTTAGGATATTTTAACACAGTCTTTGCCATTGATGATCTTGATGGATTAATAAAAGAAGAATCTGGAGTTCGAGGCTATGTCACAAGGTTTGGCGAATTTCAACCTTGAGGTTCGAATTTTGGCGAACCTTCAAACAAATTGATGTTCAACGAATCTCATCACCATTGACCAAGTCCATAGATCAAAACTCATAACCTCATGTCACAACTCAAGCTTGTAATTTGTCCTTGCAATTTCTATGTTTGTGATAGCATTTTTTATGTTTATTGATGTCTATGTCACAAGGTTTGCCGCGTTTGAACCTTGAGGTTCGAAATTTGGTGAACCTAAAAAAAATTTCAAATTCGTTCAGGTTCGACGAAGCTAATTTTTTTTTTCAAATTCGTTTAGGTTCGGCGAACCTGATAGTCGAACCTCAAGGCGAACCTAAAGACGAACCTGAAGCAGAATTTTATAATTTAAAAAAAAAGTGGGGTTCAAGGTTAAAGTTCAGGTGACTTTTGTTAGTTGTCTTAAGGTTTATGAGAAGAACCAAGGGCAACACACGGTTTTCTCTTGTTCAGCTTCCCGCCAATTAGTTTCCCGCGCTGGCCACTGGTTTGGTTTTATTTACCATCGCTGTTGATATATTTTCACAAGCCAACTTCAGTCTGAGTGTTCTCGCTCTATTGTGCTCAGTGTTGCTGCTGCGTGTTGTATTCTCTACAATTTCCTGAATTCAATTTCTGGATGTTGCTTGCCCCTGCCGCTCGGAGGATGAAGTGAATCGTGGTAGTGATTTGTGGCTCGTGATTTCTCCATGATTTTGAAATATATTTCTATTGTAATTTGTATGTTTAAATTCTGATTATGTTTTAATTATGTGATTTTTTCCGAGATTATACGTATTTGACATTATACATATTCTTTTCTTTTAAATTTTGGAGATTGAAAATTTTGCCATTCCTTTTTGTATCTGCAAACTACTATGGTGTATGTTTACATTTTGATTTAACTAATGTCATTGATAATTAGATGCTATTATGATTAAGTTATTCATGTATGTTTACTAATAAGAATTCTTACTCATATAGCTTTATTGATTATTTTTGAACTTAATCATTGCTGAACTCGAATTCGAACCCGAACCATGTGACATAGATTGATGTTGATAGCTTACCATTTTATCTTATATTTCATTTAAAACTTAATATATGTATATATAAAGAAAATCTATATAGACGAACCTAATGGCGAACCTCATCAAAAAATTCGAACATGAACCGAACCTAATCATTGTCGAACCTGAACTCGAACCCGAACCATGTGATAGGTTCGAGCAGGTGATCTGGCCTTCTACTGAGCATTAAGGGGGGAAGTAACTTTGCTAAATTTATATAGTAATTACTTAAACTTTTCTTCCTAGGTCTCTGCACAACTCAAGGGGAGGTATTGGAGTTATTGGTGTAATCTATATATGGGGACATGACCCATTCGTAGTATCTTTATTCATTTGCTCAGTAATGGGACATGTCCAAATAGGGCCTGTGTCCCTTATCCTACATGTCGAACATGGATATGTGAAGGAAAATGTCTATCACGTGCCTGCACCATGTCCCCTGTAAAAGAGGCCTGGGCCCATAAAAATAGGTTTTCCTTTCATTTGAGCTCATTTCACTCAACAGTTTGGAGTTGTGAGACGTTTTGGAGTGCAGCTGAGATTATGGTGTAATGTTAGGAAGGATTCCAAGTGACGGGCAAGTTGATTCGTCCACCAATATTCAAGCTTTTTCCCACAGTAGTCCATTGTCTTCTTCATTTCACAGAACTCATGGATCAATCAGCAAGGGCAGCTGGAAAAGGTCAAGGGAAAGGGAGGAATGCCCACACTGATGTTGTTCCCCGTCCTTGATTTTGTTCATAGTCTGTTAGTGCTCCATCTGCTGAAAGTGGGGCCTCAACAACAACTTCAAATACCAAAAAACACTCTTTAAGCAAGACTGCAGGCTCAAGAGCAAAAGTTGTATGATTGAGTTTGTATCATTATCATGTAAAATTGTAAATGTTTTAGTTTTGAAGTCCAAAGTATTTTTGAATCTTTGTTTATATTTCATTTTTGTATGTGTAATTCAGTAATTGTGTCTCATGTCGGACACTCATATTTCTGCATCCTCTGTGTTCCATGTCAGCATGTCATTTGACTTAATTACTATGCTTAAGACCATATTTTATTTCATTTATTGTTTATCTGGTTTCTTGGTTTAGGATGATTTAGTCAAACTAGATATGCAGGCTTAATAACCCTTTTTGGGTGTGTGCCTTTGCTTTGTGGGCCCTCAACCCCGTCTTGAAGAGATGCCTCACTTAGTGTATAAATACACAGCTCAAGCTCTTGTTTGTATCATCTTATCTAAAGTACAACATATTATAATCTTACCAGCACTTAGTTTTGGCACCCTCTCTTGTGATTGGCATCTTTCTCTTGGGGGCACTTTTGTATTTCTGTTTTCATCACTTGTACTTCGCTTTTGCTCTCCTCCTCAAACACAATAGAGCTATTTCTCTCTAGTACACGTACGAGGGGGCTATTTCAGAATCTGTGTGAGATTTGGTTCCATTGATTCCTCTATTGACCCCTATAAATCTCAAGTTTCAACATGCTTCATGGTGATTTCAAGGCAAATGTTGCAATCTAAAGCGTCTGTTGTAATAAAATATTATTAAGGAGCCAAGTGACACCCTTGCCTAATGCGTCTTTGGAGTAAATTCACATCCAATATGTTGCCATTGACGCATACATTGGTTGAGGCATTCAAAAAGATAGTGCTGAAATCTCAAGTAAGAAAAACTTCCAAATATAAGAGAGCATATCTAGTGTGAAATTCCAGTCAAGCTTGTTCTTGGCTTTGGTAAAGCTCATTTTTTTAATTCATAGTTATGCCTGACATGGTGTATCCTTCTAAGTAAATATGTCTCAGGCATCACATTATTGGGCTGCTTTTGAAGCATGCAGTAGATGCATGCCATATTTTTTACAATGATATACTTCATTCTATTTTTAGGAGCATTTTGATGCCACTGAAAATTACTCTTCCCAGATCCCCATCAGTCTAGGCCTGTTACAAAAGGACATTATTTGGCAGTGACTTCTTGTTAACATTTGCATTTTGCTCTATTGATTCAGACGATGAGTAGACTAGGTCAAGTATGATGTACCTCTTTTTCAGGACTGTCTCTTTGGGGACTCCTTATCTCTTATGGTCCATCTTCTAGGTTTTAACTTTTAAACAATATACTTGTTTGCTTTGTCATTTCATTTGTACTCATTCTTGTCTCTTTAGGGGTGCTTCATGCATGCCCTGATTTTTAAATTGTTTTGGCAATAACGCTTGCTATATTCCCTAGTTTCTTTAACCTATTTGGCCTTTGGTGGACATTAATATACATCTCTTTCCATTTCATTTCTTGTCTTTTCTTACATTATTTTGTAATATTTGGTCGAGCAACTATTTTCCTCTCTCACTGGTTGAAACTTGAGTGACTAAAGATCATTTATCTCCCTATGATCAGGTCAATTGAGTAACTAAAAGTTCCCTGACCTCCCCTACTGTTGTAGGTTGAGTGACTTCATTCCTAGCCCTCTCCCTTATGGTCTAGCGACTTAAGTTTCTCCTCCTTTCCCTTGTGGTCTAGAAACTCAAGTTCCTCTCCCTTTGTTCGAGTTGTTCATTTCTCACCCTTTGTCAAGCAATGGCCAGCTGACTTGCTCGACTTGTGGACCTCCAAATTCTTTAGGTACTTCCTCATGGGTTGTACCATATATGTTATGTCGATTGGCCCTATTGACTACTCTTGTCCATCTGAGAATGACAAAAAAATTCAAGTTCATTCCTAGCAAGATGTTTGTTTCGCAGGCCCTTACCTTACTTGCAACATTTGTTTAATTATTTGCTCTTGCTGAATTGTGCCCTTGGGATTGATATGTGATCCCTGTCCACAAGCATACTGACCATTTTTAAGAGGCTAATGGTCTTCTCACATTGGAAACCTTCCAATCCTAGTATGGATTTTGGACAAAAGTTCAACTTTCTTTTAAATATAAAAATAAGAGTCATTTGTATGGATTTTTTTACTGTGCAGATATTCCAGCCTAATCTCTGATTATTGCATTTTCAAGTATATATGTCATCAAGCCTCATTACCACCGATTTAGTTGTGGCAGTTAACATCACCGGTCTCATTGAAGTTATTAAGGTTTATCTTAAATGTGTTGGTGTTTGAGTATGATCTTTTTACAAAATTGTTTTCCTGACGTTGTAGGAACATTGGTACTTTGTTTGATCCAGGAAGTGAAGGGCATGCATTAGAGGAAGCCAAATCCATCAATTTATCTTTAAGTGCTCTAGGAAAGTGCATTAATGCTCTTGCAGAGAGCAGTTCACATGTACCTATTCGAGATTCAAAGCTGACAAGATTGCTTCGTGATTCATTTGGAGGTTTGTTATAGTCCAGTTGTTACATTCTTTTGTATTATTGAATAGCAAATTTACGTGTCTTTTTTCTTGGTTCTGCAAATGAATTTCCCTAATGGACAGTAGAACTAGGATTATGCATAATTGATATATTGTTGTTTGAAATTTGTTGCATTATATATTTGGCCTGTTTCCTTCTGTGAAAGTTTTTGGGTTCATTTATCTTTTTTAATTCTAGAATTCCTCTTCATTTCTGTCAACTTTTCAGTCAGATGTTGTCTTGCTTTTCTGAAGCATTTTTTTTGATATTTATGGTTCATGGCAGGAATGAAAAATTCCCCAGGCTCTATTGTGTATTGCTGAAGAGCATTTATCTTTCGTTTATTTAGGCCTAGTTGTATGGCAATAAGTGACCTTGTCTGTCATGCCTTAGTAAGCTATTCTTTCCTAGTAGCAAATAGCTGCTCTGACACGCATACTATTATTTTTTTTCTGCAATGCATGCATGTTATGCCTAATCCTAACCTTGCCTTACTACTGGATTTTTGTGTTGAATGCATTATAAATATAAATACATTATCATATTGCTTTCTATCTCAGGAACTGCAAGGACTTCATTGGTTGTGACAGTTGGGCCTTCACCACGTCATCGAGGAGAGACAGCAAGTACCATAAGTTTTGGACAAAGGGTGAGTGTCCTTGAATATGCTGTTGAGGCTTCATTTCTGTTCTGGCTATATGCTGTGCAGGTCTGACTATAGCTTCACAATGTGTCTGCATGCAAGTATTAGACATGACGGTCAATGCTTTTGTTCACAGTTCAAGGCTCATGTAAACAGATTCTTACCTTGAGCAAGAAAGTGACAATCTTTTCATTTTACCTTTTAGATTTAAGACAATTAGAAATTTTGTGTTTTTTATGTGCTATAACTGATCTAGTAAACTTGTTACATTTATTTGAAGTCTAATACATGCTTGGATTGTGTAATCTGTGTCTTCCAACTCTATGGTTCTAGCCCCTCTTCAGATTTTGGTGCAGTCTACTTATTTTGTTCCAACTATGTTCACTTGCTACCTCACTTTTTTATGCATCTGTAGTTTGTGTGTCAAAACTGTAAAGCATCGTGATATTAGTGAGTTTTACAGTATAAAAGATATTCCAAATAGATGAAATAGGCCTCAACAAAAGTTGAAGCAAAGGCTACTGGGTGCATGATTTTCTTCTATTTTGCAACAGTTGATTATTAAACAGGTATTTTGGATTAACTTTTAGCTTGACATAAACAGTAGTCAGTTGATAATTATAAATCTCAATTGGCAATGTTGCAGGCAATGAAAGTTGAGAACATGGTAAAGCTCAGGGAGGAATTCGATTACAAAAGCCTTTGTAGAAGATATGAGATACAGATTGAGAAGTTGATTGCTGAGAATGAAAGGAATGCTAAGGCTTTGCAGAATGCTGAAGAAGAGCGGGATAGAATAGTCAGAGAAGCACAGGACTGTGCCATCGAGGCACAAAATAAACTTTCTAGTGCATTAGAGGTTTATTCATTTTCTAGCTTTTGTGCTGCTCCTTAACTGGTCAAAGAAATTTATAACTAAAATGAGCAATGGGCATTTAGGTGTACTTAATGAAGGGTACAAATTAAAGTTTTTGAAGTGTCACATGTGTGGGGACTTTATTCCTAGATTGATTTTGCTACTTTCAGATTTTGACTTTCCCTGATAATTTGGATTCCCTGATAATTAGGTTCATCACAAGACCTTTCCCAAAACATTTTTTCAAAGTATGAGTAGGGAAAAGGATGTTGTGCTTGAATGATTTTTTCTCCTATGATGCTTCTTCATTAAGCTTCCTTTAGGGTGTTCCTTCGGTGATTCCTATCTTGTAGGCTGTAGCTCATACTAACATGATTCAGTCATATTGGCAGTTGCTGTATTGATACAGCATGATCAACATATTCGAGTGAACCTAAACAGTGTAGCTTTGGCAAATTATGAAGTTTGTTGATCTGTAATTTGTTTTTCCCGTTATTACACGGGGATGCACTCCTCACCCCCTCGCTCCCCCACGCTCCTGGGATGGGGAAACTCCCGAGGAAACTTTTCCCCACATCCCCCTTTTGGGGAAACATGGGGAAACTCTGGGGGAAACGTTCCCCTAGTGAGGGAATGCGTTTCCCTTGTAGTGGGGGCAGGGGGATGCAAGGGAGACACCCAAACGCTTTTCATTTTTCCATTTTTGAACTTTTGACTCTAGATACTGATGACTGAGTCCTTGACTATTTTAGTATTTATTATTTAGTTCTTTTTGAGAAATTTACTATTTCATTGCTTTCTATGTTTACTTTTAGTTTAGTATTCTATGGTTATTAGACTTCAACATAATGTCATTGTGATATGATGAATTTACTTTTATATGTGCATGGCATAATTTCAATTGTCAAATAATGAATTTAATAGATGTACCTTGCATAATGCCAAATGATGAATTTAGATGGAACATTGCATAATGTCAAATGATGGATACAATTTACTTTAGATGTACATTGCAAAAATGATAATTCATAATAGTCTAATACGAAATGTTGAATTTAAATTTAGATGTACATTTAATAATTATTAAGATTTACTATTTAGTTATTGACATATTGTTGAGATTTTATTTTTTATTTTTATATACCAAGCTTTTCATAATTTTATAATTTTTATGACTTTGACATCCCCTCGTTTCCTTGAAATTTCCCTAAATTTTTGGGTTGCTTATATATGTCCCCCTTCTGCGTATCTCCGCTCCCGCGCTTCCCCTTCTCAGAAACTCGATGGAACATTGCTTTTTCCTAAAAATGTTTCATATATTACTCTTTATAAAAAATAAGTATATCAAATTCAAAGTGATTTCACCATGCGAACAATAGGAGTATCAGGGAAATCCTTGCTGACACAAGCTAAAAAGGCTAGAACATGATCTTTCCCCCAACAATAAGTAACTTAACGTCACGACTGTTAGGATATTCTGACACATAGGAAATAGTTAAGTATAGCTTGGTCTAGTGTATAGTTAGGTAAAGTTTGTTTTTTACTATGTACTTTTTGTAACTTACAATCGGACGGTCACGATATGTCCTAGACATGAAGTGATCCGACGGTTCATTCTCTCTTCGGTATTACTGTAACTTGATCCGTGGCTTAACACCCGATTGGTCCATGATCTCTATTTAAAGAGCATGGAGGGTCATTTGTAAGGTGACCGTTCATGAGAGAAGCTTATGTAAATTTTCTTTCTTTTACATTAATAAATTGTCTGAAGTGGCCGCGTTGGCCAAGGCCGTGGATTTTTTCCCTCTTTGAGGGTTTTAACCACGTCAAGAATATTGGTGTATTGATCTATGATCTGTTTGTGAGCGGTGTCCTTTGGTGTTCTATCTGAGGAAATTACCCTGTAAATTCCTACATGGTATCAGAGCTATTTGAGCGCCGCATTTGTTGGTGATCCAAATCTGAAGTCGGTACAACTGCAACCGAATGTCGTTTCCTAGATCTACTGTTTCTGATCGCTTTCGGGCCGAGAGGACTGCTCTATTTTGTTGTAATGATTCTAAACATGAATGTAAGTGATATACAAAGCTTGCAAACAATCCAGCAATCAGAAAAACGAAATATACATTAAGTGCCCATGGAAACACTGGAAATAGAGAACCGTTGAGCCATTTTATTACTTTTTCAGGAACAAAATACAACAGTAAAATAGAATGGTGCACCTGGGCTTGTCTCAATGGACAAGCTTGACAAAATTTAGGTGAGAAAACGCTGAAGCTGCACCAAACTAAACTGCACTGCCCTAGAAAACTACTTTGTCTGCTGACTTCGAAGGGCTGGAATCACTGTTTCCCGTGCTAAAAAAATTATGAGATTTCAACTCCTTGCTCCTTGGCTTAAATCCATAAAGTCTTACGAAGGAATTGGCTAAAATTCCCCTTAGCTCCTTTAGCTGCTGGTTGAGTTGGGACCCCCATTTGACCCCTTAGATCTGCCTAGAAAATTCTATAAAATCAGGAGTGTGATCCTTGCCCAAAACCCAGAAAAACCTAGAAAGGGTTTCCCTTGGTTCCAACATTTAAAAATTGACCTTTCATAGCTTGGCCCTCCTGCAATTTCAAATTCTGTTGCTTAGACTGATCCTGTCAACCTTTCCTCTCCCAACTCCAGCAATCCTCCTCAAATGGCCCTCCAAGTGATCTCCTACTTTTCCCGGCCAGATCCAACTCTACAATTCCTTCCTCCAACTCCCACGCGAGCCTTATGGTGGCTCTCTGCGCAGGCCTCGGGTAACTGGAAATTGAATTGCTGAGATCCTGGCTCTGTTGGCTCCAAAACTCACAAGAGAAAACTGACCCTTTTTTGCTCTCCCAATCCTATAACTCTCCTGACAAATGCTTGATCACTGATAGCTCCAAACTCCCCCTGCGTATTTTTCAGCTAGCCAAAAATACACACTCCTTGTTGTGGCTGAATGGTAGTCCTGTACACACTCCCAAACTCCTGAAATACTTATGGAACTGCCTCTCTAGGGCGGGCACGGATGGTCCCCCAAAGGAGAGGTTGAATCTCCCGCTTGAGAGATTCGTGGCTAAACAGCCGGTTGACTCAGCTAAATAGCAGAGCGAACAATCAAGTATTTTTGATTACAAAGTGTAATAATGAATCCAAATGAGAGCTCTCTCCTCCTTTTATCTTTGTGGGCCTTCCTTGCCTCATGTGGGCTCCTCCATCCAGCACTTCAAATTCCATCCAAAACATTTGAATGGCCTAGTTCGAATTCCCACGTGGGTGGCCCCCACCTTCCACTGGCAACCTAATTAAGTCGAATTTCCTCCTAAGTCCCTAAGTCGAAAGTGATGGGTTCTTTCCCTTAGCCAAAATTGTGCAAAAATGTGTGGAAACACCCTGTTACAAATGTGTTTGAGAAGGGACATGACATGTGTTAGGAGCATCTGTTCCAATGAGGAACCCCTTTCGTTTCACGTGAAAAGGTTTACGGTAGCCCTAGCTATGTCATTTTTAAGATCTGGAGGTATACAATCTTTATTTGCAGTTTTAGTTATTTATCTCTATTTATTTCGGTTTATTTATCTTTGTGTTTTTATTACTGCATCTATACCTTTCATTTCTGTGTAAGCTCTTTGCCCTGCGACTTTGTGCGATCTGGGCAAATCAGAAATAAAAAGAAAGGATTTTTCTCATGCGTATGATCTTTTCCGCCGTGCCTTAGTGTGATCTCAGAAAATCAGAAACATTGAGGAAAATATTTAGTTTCCGATGAAATCTAACTTTAAGTTGTAAGATTTGTTTTTTTTTTAATTTTCATGTTCGTTTTGGGTTGTGTGGTTTTCTTTGTTTTGTAGACAAAATGGGGTTTTTCAAGTAAGCATGCACCCCAAAGCTTCGTGAGTTAAAAAACCCCTTCCTCTTTTCCAAAAATTACTAACCTTTTAAACTAGCTCATTTGGTCCAAAGTTACTTTATGAGAATAGAGGCCTTGGGTTCAAAGTCTTACTTTTTGTTGAGTTACTTTTTCAAAAAGCACCTGTAACTTATGTTTTAAAGTTACTTTATGTAAAAGTGTTCTCACCCATTATAAAAAGTGAGTCACTTATAATTCTAAAGTCACTTTATCTTTTATTTAAGTTACAATTTAGTGGGTAGCTAATAAAGTACCATAGTAAAAGTGATTTTCACTTATTTATAAAAGTGGGTTACATAAAATAATCTTCTTTAAAAGTGAGCTAATTAGATAAGTTTGGAAAGGGGGATTTTTTTTTTTTTTTATAAATATAACATTATCATTCACTTTCGAACATTCACGTACTTCATCGGCATCTTCAACAACTTTTCTTCAAAAAGTCATAACTTTTTCATCTGGAAGTCGTTTTCAGTGCCGTTTTTTTGAATCAACCTAATTTTTCGAGATCTTTCCATTAGAACACTTAGTTTCAGCATCTATAGCTTCAATTTCTGTTAAAATGGAAAGTCCATGCCGAGTTATTCTTGACAATACCAACTACTTCTAATGATTGTCCTACATTGTGGATTTACTTAGAAGTAAAGGTCTTTATAGAATAGCCTCAAGGCAAGAATCTAAACCTAAAGATGAAGATAAGGCAGTCAAATGACAAAATAAGCAAGATTAAGCACGTGGGTTGATAGGGATGTCTATTTCTCCGGACCTTAGGTTCCATATCGCAAAACTTGATACCCCTGATGAAGCAATGAAACAACTCAATAAAGTTTTTGGAATAAAAAATGAAATTAGAGCCCATCAACTCGAAAATGAGTTGCTTACGTTGGACCCCAATATTTTTTCTTCCATTGAAGATTTTTTGTCCAAGTTCAAGACCCTTAGACTTCTCTTGGAAGGTGTTAAGGTTAAGAAAGAAGATGGTAGCTTTATCTATTCCATTCTTACTAAGTTAGGACCAACCTACTCTGTGTTTGTTTCCACCTTCCATTCTACTAGAGAAGCCTTTATTTTTCAAGCACAAGCCTACAAGTCCCATTTTTTTGACGCTTTTTGTGATTCTTTAAAAAAAGAGCAAGAAAAACTCTTACATCTTGGTCTTCTTAATACTGAAAACTCTTCTAAGGAAGCCTTAGTAACCTAGCAACAACCAAATTTAAAGAATCCTAAGAAGAAGTATCCTAAAAAGAATGGTCCTAAACCAAACAAGAGTCCTAAGCAATTTCAGTCTCAAAATGAAAAATCAATTCAACAAAATGATAAGGCAAATAAAAACGAAGGGAAGAAGACTGATAGACATTGCAACTTTTGTAATTGAGATGGCCACTTAGAATCCAACTGCTTTAAGAAGATGGAAGCCTTGGAAGCAGCAATGAAGAAGCATAACATCCATTTGGAGCACTCTTCAACTTCAACTTCATCTTCAGGAATAACACTTTCTGCATGTGGTTGTCAAGTATTTCGGCTTGGTTATGCACTAAATATATCTTCTTCCTCATTCTCATGAGTGGCTCATTGATTCTGGAGCTTCTTATCACATGGCCAAAAACAAAGCCATGTTTTCTTCTTTAAATGATTGTAACACCAAAAATATATATGTTGGTGATGATAGATCTCTTAGTGTTGTAGGGACTGGAACTATTCATCTAGACAATGGTCAATTTAATGATGTATTATGTGTTCCTACCTTATCCTGCAACCTTCTATCTATATATCAGATAACTCATTCAGGTGAAGGTAAAATCGTTGAATTTTCACCTCATGATATTGTAATTAAGGACCTAAGAGATGCTAGACAGATTTTAGCTACCGGCATTGTTGATGATTCTACAAGGTTGTATAAGTTTAACAACTTTGGGTCATCAACTCTTCTGTCGGTATTTGTTGCTCATAATGATAAAGTGAGCAAACTTTGGCATGAGCTATTTGGTCACTTAAACTACCGCTCCCTTTAAAATCTATGTAAAAAAAGTAAAACTATGGTGACAAGTCTTCCTGTGGTATTTTGCAGAGATGGTGTTTGTTCCGGATGTGTGCTCGGAAAACATCATCAGGATAGTTTTGGAAAACATGCCTCTTGGCATGCCTCAACCCCTTTATAGCTTGTGCATAGTGATTTATGTGGTCCACTTCCAGTTGTTTCATTCTTTGGCTACAAGTATTTCTTAACTTTCATTGATGATTTCTCTAAACGCACTTGGATATACTTCTTAAAACTCAAGAGTGAAGTTTTTAACATGTTCTTGGCCTTTAAGGCCTTTGTTGAGGAACAATCTGGACATCAAGTTCTCAAGCTACGATTTGATAATGGCGGAGAATATGTTAACAACAAATTCATCAACTTTTCCATTGAGCATGGAATTCAATTGCAACATACTGTTCCATATACTCTACAGCAAAATTGTGTAGCTGAAAGGAAGAATCACACCTTAAAGGAAATGGCTAATTGTATGCTTCAATCTAAAGGACTTAGTCTTAATTTTTGGGCAGAAGCAATTAACTGTGCAAATTACATAGTAAATCGCACTCCTACTAAAGTTTTAATCAATATCACTCCAGAAGAAGCATGGAGCTCAATTAAACCAAATGTAAGTCACTTTCGTGTTTTTGGACGTGAAGCATGGGCCCATATTCCAGATGAGAAACATAAAACCTTAGAACCTAAGAGTTAAAAATGTATATTTGTTGGATATTCTGAAGGTGTCAAAGGATATAGACTTATTCCACCTAAATCCAAAAATTTTATTATTAGAAGAGATGTAGATTTCGCTGAAAATATAATCGCCTATGAGCCTAGTTCGGCGAATGTGCCACCTCTCTCTATCCCTTCTACTTCTGAAAATATTTCTTCTTTAGATGATAACAGCGAGGATGATAATCCTCCCCCACCTTCTCGGGATCCTCCTTCAGCTCCTCAGCTTCAAAAATGGGTCCACGCTACTCGAGATGCAGCAGGTCTCTTGCAAGTGATCCTACAGATCAGCGTCACAAACGTTCTCAGTTTGATAGAGCCTCTTCTTTACTGGCTCAAGCTTTAGAGAATTATGATTTTGACACCTTTGTAGAAGTTTCAGGCCATCCAGATTGGGACGCAACTATGATTGAAGAATATTGTTCACTATTGGCAAATGATACATGGGACCTTGTACCTCTTCCAAAGGGACACAAATTTGTTAGATGCGAATGGGTTTACAGAACCAAGTTTGGATCAGATGGAAAAGTTGATAAACATAAAGCTCGTCTTGTTGCTAAGGGTTTTTCACAAGTTGAAGGCATTGACTATACTGAAGCCTTCTCCCCTGTTGCCAAAATGAACTCTATCCCCCTTGTTCTTTCTCTTGCCGCCTCTTTCAAATGGGAAGTCCATCAGATGGATGTTAAATCCGCCTTCTTGCATGGGGACTTGCATGAAGAAATCTATATGGAACAACCTCCTGGCTTTATACAAACAGACTCCAGCCTTGTATGTCGGCTTAAGAAATCCCTTTATGGTCTCAAGCAAACCCCTTGAGCTTGGTATGCCAAAATGGATAGATTTCTTTTAGATACTGGCTTTTTTAGGTGTCATTCTGACAATACTGTCTACACCAAGAAAGTGGGTAAGTCTTTTATCATTCTTGTTCTTTATGTTGATGATCTTATCCTTACTGGTAGTGATCCCAACCTTATAAACCATGTGAAGTCTCGCCTTAAAAAGCAGTTTGAAATGATAGACTTAGGACACTTGCATTATTTTCTTGGTCTTCAAGTCTTGCAATCCAAAGAAGGTATTTCCCTTTCATAGTCCAAGTATGCCTGTGATCTTCTACGCCACTTTCACATGGAAGACTATAAGCCAGCCCCTTCTCCCTTTCAGTCTGGAGCCAAAATTTCAGTCACTTGTACTTCCCCTAAAGTTGATGTTACCTTATACCATCAACATGCTTGAAAACTTTTGTATCTGACCCATACCTGTCCCGACCTTTCCTTTGCTGTTGGCCTTATTGCTTGGTTTATGCAAACCCACATGAAAGTCATTGGAAAACAGCTAAAAGAATACTTTGTTATGTTCGAGGTATAATTCAGTTTGGGATTCATTACAGTGCAGAAGCATCTCCTCTATTGGTTGGTTTCACTGATTCCGATTGGGCTGGTGACCCTAATGATCGGAAGTCTACTGCAGGTTATGTCTTCACTCTTGGTTCTGGACCTATTACATGGGCTTGCAAGAAACAAAGTACCATTTCTCTTTCTTCAGCAGAAGTAGAGTATCGTGGTGCTGCAGAAGCTAGTAAGGAAGCCCTGTGGCTTCGTCAGATCCTGTCAGAGTTTGGTTTTCAGCAGCAACATCCGACTACACTTTGGTGTGATAATCAAAGTGCCATTCAACTATGCAATGATCCAGTTCAACATCAGCGCAACAAACACATTGAACTACACATGCACTTCATCAGAAAGCTCATTCATGACCATGTTCTTGAAGTGCAATATTGTTCAACCGATGATCAAGTTGCAGACATCTTTACAAAGCCTCTCATAGAGAAATTCGATTTATGGTTGGAGTTCAGGAAGTTTTCACTAAGGGGGTATAGGCTCTAATGCCTCCTTCCTTCTCCTATTGTGTCATCTTTGTACATCCTTCAATCCTGTCCCAAGTTGTTCTTAAGGGGGGATGTTAGGATATTCCAACACATAGGAAATAGTTAAGTATAACTTGGCCGTGTATAGTTAGGTAAAGTGTGCTTCTTTACTATGTACTTTTTGTAACTTACAATCTAACGGTCACGATATGTTCTAGACATGAAGTGATCCGACAGTTTATTCTCTCCTCGGTATTACCGACACATGATCTGTGGCTTAACACCCGATTGGTCCATGATCTCTCTTTAAAGAGCATGGAGGGTCATTTGTTAGGTGACCGTTCATGAGAGAAGCTTATGTAAATTTTCTTTTTTTAACATTCAATGGCATCTGAATTTTTTGTATAGCCCTGCTTTGCATGTCCTCTGCATAGATATGAGAAAAGGACTATGTTGGTTTACTAATACCCTCTTGTATGGTTAAGCATTCTCTCGTATATGTATATATATTTGTGGATATGTGGCGTATTAAATGCTAGTAGAATGATTTCTGGTTACAATTAGATGTTAGTGTAAAAGATTTCATTGTAGTTAGGAAAATGATTACTAAATGCAAGAAGGATGATGTGTCATAGAATTAATGATATGTCTCATTGATTCTTCTTTATCAAACATGAAGAACACCTTGTATAAAATTAAATACATGTACAACTTATTTTATTGTGTTGCATTATATCTTGAGAGAATATGTAGCTTAGTCATCTGGGATATTTGTTGTCTATTATTTATTTTTTGTCATTGTGTATATTTGAAGACATTTGGACATGATACATTGTCTGCTATTGCAGAAAATGGCTGCAGAAAAATCAAGTTATCAGAAAGAGTACATTGATGCATTGCAGAAGCTTGAAGTTCGAGAGAAACATGTACAACAACAAAAAGCAGCGATGGAGGCTAAGCTGAAGGATAAAAGTGCAGATTCTTGGAAAGAGGTTAGCAGTATGGCTTCTTCCAGTGTTTCCTTTCATCTTGTGCTGTTTTTTATGTAGTATCGCTTTAATTTACTTTTCCAATTAGGAAAGTAACTTATAAATTGATATATCAGTATGGGAATTAATGACTATTTGCATCTGTCAAGATTCCATTAATATCCTGTGTTAGCTACTTAGTACTGATCAAATGCTGAGAGATTAAGAGCAGCAAATGTGAACGAACATGGCCATTCCAATCCCTTTAGGATTAAAGCACATTGTTCCAGTTGGACCAGTATTGTTTATACCCAAAAGAATAAGATGTCTGTGTCCATTTCTATCAGATGCATGTTGCTCCTCTTTTGGTTCAGGAATTTATAAAGCCTTGTTGCTTTAACATGAGGCAGAATCTGACTGTTTGTTCAGGATTTTTCCTTTGCTTTCCCAGAATAATTCATTCTTGAAATGGATTTTTACTTCTGTATAGCTCTGCCCTGCTTCAAGTACTTCATTAGCTCCATATCTGCTGTCCTGTTTGTAGGGGAATGTTTCCCAGGTGTTTCTCTTAGTTTCCCAGAAAATGTTTTTCTCTATTAATTGGATATTTTTGTTGGCGACGTTGTCATTGATGGCAAAGGGTGTTGCTGAGTGTGTGTTGCTTGTCAGATGTTGTGATGTACTGCTTGCATATGTTGTGATGTTAAAGGCTATGTGGTTGAGCTGGTTATGTTGCAGAGGTCAGTTGAAAGAGGTATGTTGCAGATATTGCAGAGGTCAGAGATGATGCAAGTGCATAAAGATGTTTTGATGTTCTCCAATTTTTTTGTCGTAGTTACATTAATTGGAAGTTCGCTTGACATTGGTTTATCCATGGTTTAGGCAATCATTAGATTTGGTTGATTTAAATATTTTAATATTATTTGGAAGTTCATTTGTTTTAATATTCAAACGTTGAAAGAATTTGGGAACAAATAGATGGAATATAAAGAGACAAGCTTTTCACTTCATATTCCTGCATGGAATACTAACAGTCAACAAGTCGTGTTTATAAAAATATGTGCTTTTGGAAGGCTGATAGATTAGAGAGTTGATTGAGTTGTGGTGAGACATAGTTTGTGAGTTACCTAGTACAAAGAGAAAGAGGAAGAGGAGCAGAGGTGATGCAGAAATAAGGAGAAGGAGCCAAAGATAAGCATTTGTAAAGAGAACAAAAACATAGTTCAGAACAGAGACAAAGACCAGGTAAACCAGCACATTGAATTTTTATGCATAAGGGGATTGTAGTCTCCTTTCAGATAGTAGCCTGGAAAAGAGCAAGTTGAAGCCTGTTGAAGTGGAAGTAGGAGCTTCCAAGCAAGTTGTAGCTTGCAGAACAAATAGGAGCCTCCTGTAGGTAGAAGCATGCAAAAAATTAATGTAAAAGACGGAGTAGGAGCTTCCGAGCAAGTTGTAGCTTTGCAAAAAAGAAAATGTTGGAGCCTCCAAAAGCTGATGTAATATCGGAAGCAGAAGCTTGTCTTTGCATCACAACAACAACAAATTCGTGGTTTTCTCCCTCTGTGGGCTTCCACTTATATCTGGTGTGCACGTGTGTTGATTTCGTGCGCTGATTTTTATGCCGTGGTTTACATTTTAAATGCTGTTTATATGTTAAATCTGCTGTTCATATGATGTACTGCTGGTCATTTAATAGTTCAGATAATCATCGAAAATAAAGTGAAAGTTAATAAATTGATCTCCATGAATGCACTATACTGATTCACCCCCCTCTCAGTATAGTCAAGTTTCCAACAATTTTTCTAGCTCATGTATTGGATCCTTTCCTCTTGGAGTGTCTTCTAGTGCTCCATGGCTCCCCTGAGCATGGGAGTGTCATGGGGAATGTTCCCTGCTATCCTTGGTATGTTGGGGATGGCGAAGGGTGTGGGTGGGAAGGTACCCTCTGTAAAGAGCACATTCCCACATATGGGCGAACCCAGGAGCACCCTAATACCAGTGTATACTCTTGGGTTCTCTTCCTTCCCAGAACATGCCTGGAGTGATTAAGAAACAAAATATGTAAGAAATAAACTTTTAAATGTTCTGCAAATCATAACTGTACCTAGAAATTTGAAATTGCAGAGCACTGGTAATGAGCTTTGCCACCTAACTAGTACACAGGGTTTAGTCCTTTCCAAGCATTGCTGATTTGGCTACTCAATAATGTACACCTAATGGCTTAATGAAAAATCAAGTCTTGGAATTGAATGAACTAAATAATCTAAACTTAGTATCCAAGTAATAGTAATTATTATATTTTTTTTGAAAGAAAAACTCGTAACTTAATACTGAAGGGAAAATTGATAATTTTGTACATGATTACGAAGGCCATATTGTCTGCAAAGGTTCTTCAGGACTACTCCTACCAGTTGAAAGCAAAAAAGCCTATGCAGATTTGTACAAAATGTGTATATATTCTAGCATGTTAAAAGTTCATAGAGAACATAGTATCCAGGGAATACAGGCCATGAAAGCAAAAAGCTATATGTACTTTGAAGAAGACAGCCTTCTAGAATTGAAAACAGAGAGATCCTAAGAAATGAAGAGCCTGGTATTTTGAGGGGAAACCCCTTCATCTGCGTGAGTATGCATCTCTAGAAGACATTAAGATGTGTTCCCTATTTTGATAAGCTGCCCGCAATCCTATCATGTTCTTTGTAAATATGCTTGAAATTGATATTTGAGAAACTTCTTTTTTGGAGATTAACCTGCTCTAGAACAGGCAAAAAAATAGATGATGTACTAAGCAGCTTTTGTTATGAATGTGAGGTAGATCACTAAACATTGAAACCCTAGACAGTTGAGATTGAGATACATGCAATACCACTATTATATTAAGAAAGAAACATCACTGTTACAATGGGATTCACCTCTCTTATATAAATATTTATAATCAAAAGATGATATTTAAGTCACTATGGTTTTTATTTATTTATTTTTATTTTTATTGAATTGAAAAAAATGAATATATATATATATATATATATATACTATGTCACATGGTTTGGGTTCGAATTCAAGTTCGGCAATGATTAAGTTCGATTCGAATTCGAGTTTTCCAATGAGGTTCGACATTAAATTTGACTATACATATTTTTCAACATATATATACATATATACGACATAAAATAATAAAATATCAAAATTAATCAATAAAGCTATATGAGTAAGAATTCTTATTAGTAAACATACATGAATAACTTAATCATAATAGCATCTAATTATCAATGGCATTAGTTAAATCAAAATGTCAACATACACCATAGTAGTTTGCAAATACAAAAAGGAATGGCCAAATTTTCAATCTCCAAAATTTAAAAGAAAAGAATATGTATAATGTCAAATACGTATAATCTCGGAAAAAATCACATAATTAAAACATAATCAGAATTTAAACATACAAATTACAATAGAACTATATCTCAAAATCATGGAGAACTCACGAGCTACAAATCACTACCACAATTCACTTCATGCTCCGAGCGGCGAGAACAAGCAACATCTAGAAATTGAATTGAGGAAATTGTAGAGAATACACCACGTAGTGGCAACACTGAGCACAATAGAGCGAGTACACTCAGACTGAGTTTGGCTTGTGAAAATATATTGACAGGCATGGTAAATAAAGCCAAACCAGTGGCCAGCGCAGGAAACTAATGGGCGGGAAGTGGAATAAGAGAAAACCGTGTGTTGCCCTTGTTTCTTCTCTTAAACCTTAAAACAACTAACAAAAGCTGCTTGAAATTTAAACTCGAACCCCAATTTTTTTTGTTTGTTTGTTTAATTATAAAATTTGTCTTTAGGTTCGTTTTTAGGTTTGCCTTCAGGTTTGAATTCATTGAGGTTTGAATTCTTTGAGGTTCGAATTTGAGGTTTGACCATTAGGTTCGCCAAACTTGAACGAATTTGAAATTTTTTTTTGGGTTTGCCGAATTTTGAACCTTAGGGTTCAAATTCAGCGAACCCTGTGATATATATATATATAATTTTGTCAATGTTTGCTGATTTTACCAATATTTTCCCGATTTTTACAACTTTTTGCTTTTATAGACCCTCTGCTGATTTTATCTCGATGCTGATGTTAGCAACAATGGATATAATACAACTTATCATTGCCCCACTTGATTGACTCCCTTGAAGGTTGTCTTTGGACAAAAGCCCCATTAGTACTATCCTACTTACTATTGGGTTAATGGCTTACATATTGGAGCTTTCTAGTCACTCTAAAATCTATCTAATCTTTCATGTCTCTTGCATGAAAAAAGTGATCGGCTCTAATTTCCATATTCAAACTTGCCTTTCAAAAGTGGGTAAAGAAAGTTCCGCTTGGTTGTAGCCAATGGCCATCCTCCATAGAGGAGACCAATTTTTCAACCAACACACTGTACAAGAGGTCTTGATATAGTGGAAGGTTACACAGTCCAAGGATGCCACAAAGGAACCTTCAAAGATCCTATAGCAATTCCCTCATCTCCAACTTTGAGGACTGTTATCGCAAAATCGAGTAGCCAAGTGCGAAGCCTCAGTAGGCACTCTAGGTCAAGGGAAACGATAAGATCAATAACCATTGTCACCTTAGTGGTTGTTCCCTTGCTGTTTTGTGCATGGACGTTATCCGCACAAGGGAGGCTTTGTTAGAAAATCAGAAAGGCATAAATATTTTCTTATATAGATAATTACTTGTGATTCTTTTATCTTTATGTTCTTCTTTATCTTTTAATTCGTCAAGCAATTACCAAAACAATAACACAAGGACAACAAATGTAGGCGGGCTACCAGGGCAAAATCCCTATCTAGGGGAAAACCCAATCAATAATCCTTCCTTCAATAGTTTCTCGAGATAATCCAAGACTCTTGACCTAGACAAAGACTTCCTCCACACCAAGTCAACTCTCAATCCTTCTTGCAGATGGTAATCCTTCAAAACCAACTTCGACCTAGTAGCATCAACATGCAGTAGCAACTTTGACCAAGTAGCAACAACAACAACAACTTCGACTAGACTAGGAAAGCTTCGATCCCTTGATATACCTCAAAAGGGAGAGAGAGATGGCCCAAAATTTCGATCTTGGTGTCTTGTATCTTCCTCCAGAAATTCGCACTCCTTTTCAGCTTCCTTCCAACTCTAGGGGAAAACCCAATCAATAATCCTTCCTTCAGTAGTTTCTCGAGATAATCCAAGACTCTTGACCTAGACAAAGACTTCCTCCACACCAAGTCAACTCTCAATCCTTCTTGCAGATCGTAATCCTTCAAAAACAATTTCGACCTAGTAGCATCAACATGCAGTAGCAACTTCGACCAAGTAGCAACAACAACAACAACTTCTACTAGACTAGGAAAGCTTCGATCCCTTGATATACCTCAAAAGTGAGAGAGAGATGGCCCAAAATTTCGATCTTGGTGTCTTGTATCTTCCTCCAGAAATTCGCACTCCTTTTCAGCTTCCTTCCAACTCTTTTCCAATTTCGCACTACCCAGCTTCCAGCTTCAGCATAACGAACTATGTGAGAGAAAATGAATTGCTTCAAATGAATTCGAATTGCCTTGTATATATAGCCTTCCTATTAAAATTGGAAACTAGGGCCAAACTCCATGTGGGTCATCTCATTTATGGCTGCTGATATTTTTCCTAGATTCCTCTTGTTGAGAGGTGTAGGATTGATCTAAAGATCATCCGATTCCGACAAGTATTTATGGAGATATGAATTTATTTGTATTTACTTGACAAATTGTCAAGGTCGGCCAGTAGTTAAATGTGTGGCAGACATGCCCAGTGAATCATATAAATACAAGTGAGGTTGATTCATTTTCTCATCATCTCATGTCACTCATCTCTTCTCTCTCTCTCCTTAGCTTTGGGTTACACAAGGAGCAACTCACATGTGGGAAGGAGGAGGACGCAGAAGCTGCTGAAGGTCTCTTTGACTAGCGTTGACCAACCGTTGATCTTAGAAGAGTGCAGTTTTGGTGTCGTTGCTTCTTCTAGGCAGGCCGCATTTTTTGGCACGAAAAGCAAGGCAATCTGACCTCAGGTTTGATGAGCGTTGACTGCCCTAGTTTGGGGAAGCAGGTTGACTTTAGTGAACTGCAGTTTGACTGTGTATTTGGGGCTGTTTAAGGGCTGATTCTTCAGGCTGTTCGAAGACTAGTTGACCGGGAAATTGACCAAGCATATTGGAGGTCAATTTCATCTCGTTTGACTAAGTTTGACTTTGCTGATTTAGGGTTTGCTTCTGCTGATATAAAATTACAGAATTCTAATTTTGTACTATTTCTCTCCGCTGAACTATTGAAGATAAAAGAAGATTTGATCAAAGGGTTTCCCCGCATTGGCGTTTGTCCTTGGCTAGCCGCCACATCTTGTGTCTCTTGTCTTCGCTTGTTTTCTGTCGATCGTTTAATGTTCTATCTGCACTTTACTTAATGTATATGTGATTGCTAATTAGTGGTTAATAAGAAGAAAAGAAGTAAACTGCTCTAAGCATAGAACATACCATAACATAACATGGTATCAGAGCTGAGGTGAAGACAAAGCCCAAGCAAGAGCAAGAGCAAGAGCAACCATCGAAGGTTGGCAAGGCTATCCTAAAAACTACATTGGCTCGTCAACACTCTTCCCTGTCGAAGACAAGTTCCGTGAGAAGTCTGACTGTCATGGATGGAAGATGTCTCTCGATCTGACTTTAGAAGATTAGGAAGTGTTGGACCATTTGTTGCGCCTCCATCAAATGAATCCGCTACTGCCAGAAGCAAGTGGACCAAGGGAGAAGTCAAAGCAAAGAAGATCATCCGGAACTCTATTGACAAGCGCCTGATGGCCTATGTTTCCGAGCTGACCACCTCCAAGGAAATCTACGATCGACTGGTGAGTTTATATAAAGTTCATGATGCAAATCAAGTTTTGTTCCTTAGAAATAAGCTTAAGGAAATTAAGAAGGGAAAAGATGAGAGTATGCAAGCATATTTCTCAAGGATCACCGAGATCAAGAATGATCTCCTATCTATCGGAGGAGTAGTTCCTGACAGGGAAATGGCTATCACAACTCTTGGTGGATTGCCACCTGAATGGTATATATTCAGGACTATTTTTCTCAACAATAATGTCATCCCAAGATTTGAGGAATTGATGGCTAGATGTATTCAAGAAGAAACAAGGATGGAAGAGCAAGAAATGCCCGCACTTCCTCTGCCTTTTCTTCTCATGCTAAAAGAAGAAACAATTTTGGGGCTAAATCCAAAGGAAAGGTTGGACCGAAGGGTGGAAGAAAAGGACGATGTTACAATTGCAACAAAATGGGCCACTATGCAAGGGAGTGCCCTGATAAGAGGGACTCACACCATGACGATGATTAAAATCACTCTCAAGGCAATCAAAGGAATGGCAGGTCCAATGGCAGAGGTAAAAGAAATGCCGGAAGTCAAGGAAGAGGAAGCCCTTCAAGAAGTCAAGAAACTCCAGGTATGAATCTAATGTTGTTAACACTAAGCAAGATGAATATTGTCTACTAGCGGCCCTCTCTACTACTGCTCGCTCGGACTTGCTGGGAAATTGGCTTATTGATAGTGGTGCCTCAAGGCACTTCACTGGTTACAAAGAAGCTCTCTTTAATTTGATAGAGAAGGAGACCAACCTGGAAATTGTTCTTGGGGACAATGCAAAATATCCCGTAAAAGGCGTAGGGAATGTCACTCTTAAATTGAATCAAGGTAATACAATTCATTTGCAAGAAGTCCTATATGTACCTGACCTAAAAAAGAACCTGGTGTCCGTTTCAGCAATGGAAGATAAAGGCTACAAGGTGACCTTCATCGATGACAAGGTATGTGTATGGAAAAAGAATTTTAAAGAAGCTTTCACTCTTGGGTTTCGAGTCGATTCATTATATCAGGTCGGAGGAAGTTCATTGGGTGTCATGTCTTGTGACACATCACTTCAGTCCGAACTATGGCATTGAAGGTTTGCTCACCTTCATTATAAAGCTCTACCCAATGCAAGACAAATGGTGACAGGGATGCCCGAGTTCCTAGTAGAGCAAGAAGGTGTATGTCCTGGATGTGTCGAAGGGAAACTCAAAAGGGGACCATTCCCCTCAAGCCAAAGCAAGACCTCCGATATATTGCAGTTGGTTCACTCAGACATATCTGGTATGATGCCTGTGAACTCCTTGGGAGGATATTTATATTACCTCACTTTTACAGATGACTATTCTTGCAAGACTTGGATATACTTCTTGAAAAAGAAGGATGAAGTGTTCACTTGGTTTCGTCACTTCAAAGTGTTGATTGAGAATCAATCCGAAAAGAAAATCAAGATCTTAAGAACTAATAATGGGACTGAGTATGAATCCAATGAGTTCCATGACTTTTGCAAAGAGACTGGCATTAAGAGGGAGACTACAACACCATATACTCTCGAGTAGAACAGTGTGGCGAAAAGGAAGAATCGTACGATTGTGGAAGTTGTTCGTGCTATGCTCCATGATCAAAGACTTCTGAAGTTTCTATGGGCTGAAGCTGCGAATATCGCCGTATATGTGCAAAACCGACGCCCTCACCAAGCATTGGGTTCCAAGACTCCTGAAGAGATGTTCACTGGTAAGAAACCTGACATATCTCATTTTAGAATTTTTGGAAGTCCTATATATTTTTATGTGCCGAAGGAGAAAAGGAATAAATTGGGTGCATCTGGAAAGAAAGCAATCTTCATGGGCTATAGTGAAAATACTAAGGGCTATAGAATTTATGTGGCTGGTCAAAGGGAAATCGAGATTAGCCATGATGTCACCTTTGACGAAGATATGGCTCTTAGCAAAGTTGAAAATCTTCCTACTCAAAGGGGATCTAAAGAAGCTGACACCAGGGAACCGAAGGAAAAGGAAGATGAGACGATGCCCGATGTGGAAGAACTTATGGATCCTATTGATCCCCCTCTGCAAGAGCCTTCCTCTTTTAGGAAGAGGCCTTCATGGCTTAGGGGGACACTGGATGATGCTGAAGGACACATTGCATCCAGAGGGACTTTCTGGGAAAGTAAGAAGCCGACCAGGTATTAGGGATACTTGACCATCATGAGCACGATCATCCAAAATGAGCCTTCATCATTTGCAGAAGCTGTCAAGCATCAAGTATGGAAGGATGCTATGACTGAGGAATATGAGTCCATCATGAAAAACGATGTCTGGGATGTGGTACCCAGACCCCAGGACAAAGCAGTTGTCACTTTGAAATGGCTTTACAAGATAAAGCATGCAGTGGTGGAAGTGTTGAAAAGTATAAGGCTCGTTTTGTCGCTCGTGGCTTTTCTCAGAAGGAAGGTATAGACTATGACGAGATATTTGCATCTGTTGCTCGATATACCACCATCCGCTCGATCATAGCCCTTGCTGCTTTGCAAGGATGGAACCTACATCATATGGATGTCAAGACCGCATTCTTGCATGGTTCGATCAAAGTGGAAGTCTATGTGGAACAACCCAAAGAATTTGAGATTCATGATCAGGAATCTCACATGTGCAGGTTGAAGAATGCCGTCTATGGGCTGAAGCAGGCGCCTCGAGCTTGAGAGGATTGATAGCTACCTGATGACGCTGGGATTCACTAGGAGTGAAGCCGACCCTAACCTTTACTTTAAGGTTGAAGATGACATACCTCTCATACTGGTGTTGTACATTGACGACTTCTTTCTAATAGGTGTAGACCCTCTCATTCTCAAATGTAAGAGGGAGTTGGCTTCCGAGTTCAAAATGAAAGACCTAGGAGTGATGCACTATTTCCTAGGACTGGAAGTCTGGCAGAAACCAGGGGAGATTTTCCTATCTCAAGGAAAATATGTGGTGAAAATATTGGAGAGATTCGGTATGGTGGACTGCAAGCCCGTGACTACCCCGTTGGAGCTTGACTTCAAGAAGTTAACCGGTAGTGCTGCTGGACTTGTTTTACGAAATGCTACTGAGTATCGTCAACTTGTCGGAGCATTGGTATTCTTGGTGAACTCTCGTTCGGATATATGCTTTGCAATCAACACGTTGAGTCAACTTATGGTTGAGCCTCACCACACACATTGGATTGGTGCCAAGAATCTATTGAGATATCTTCGTGGCATAATCACTCATGGGTTGAGATACACTGTTGGAGATGTGAGACTACTTGGATATACCGATGCTGCTTGGGCATGCAGTGTGGTGGACCGAAAGAGCACTTCCGGGTGCTGTTTCTCTTTGGGATCTGCCTCGATATCCTGGATGAGGAGGAAGCAGAAATCGGTGGCTTTGAGCACCGTCGAGGTAGAGTACATTGCTGCTAGTATGGCCTCTTGTGAGGCGATCTGGTTACAGAAGCTCTTCAGTGAGCTGTTTGGATTCACATTGGATACTACCATGATCCTGTGTGACAACCAGAGTGGGATTCGTTATCAGAGAATCCCGTATTTCATGATCGCTTCAAGCACATCGATATCAGGTACCACTATATCCGGGATATGGTATAGCGGGGAGCAATAAGGCTCCAACATATCGGTACAGATGAACAGGTCGTCGACATTTTAACGAAGCCCCTGGGATAGGTCAAATTCTTGACTTTCCGAGAACGACTTGGTGTTGTTGAGAGACCCTCTTATGAGGGTCGTGTATGATGCATATATTGAGCTTTGGGAGATCCAAGGGGGCGCAGGGTACTTCTTGGAGCGACATGCGACCACAGGGTGACTCACCATCCCCTGGTGGTCTGCTATGTACAGGGTGAAAGATTCAACCTTCCCCTGTGACACCCCATGGCGACTGTGGGACAAGATGATTAGTTCTCCTGTGGGCTAGGATGATTAGTTCTCATGTGGCGACTGTTGGACAGGATGATTCGTTCTCCTATGGACAGGATGATTAGTTTTCCTGTCGAGGCATCCTACCCATGCAGTCTGGGACTCATGGGAAGTACCACTCATCTGATCAATGAGTAGGGAAATGGGGTTAGGGACCATTAGTAGTACTATAGATGGGCGGATCGTTGTATCTACTGTACACCCTATGCTAAGATGACCTCCATTGATCTGGGATCAATGATACTGCTCTGGGATCAGTGAGAGTGGTTGACACACTCTGAGACTAACTTCGGGTCAGTGGAGGATGGTATGATACATCCTCGATCATCTCTTCTTCTTCATAGTTCAGCACAGCAGAGCCAAGCAGTGCAAGGCAGTGCATTTGATGGCTGGGACAGTACCGACGATCAGACGAATTAGCAGATGGAGGGAGTGTTAAAATTGGCATCTAGGGCCAAACTCCATGTGGGTCATCTCATTTATGGTAGCTGATTTTTTTCCTAGATTCCTCGTGTCAAGAGGTGTAGGATTGATCTAAAGATCATCCGATTTCTACAAGTATTTATGGAGATATGAATTTATTTGTATTTACTTCAAATTGTCAAGGTCGACTAGCAGTTAAATGTGTGGCACACATGCCCAGTGAATCATATAAATACAAGTGAGGTTGATTCATTTTCTCATCATCTCATCTCACTCATTTCTTCTCTCTCTCTCCTTGGCTTTGGGTTACACAAGGAGCAGCTCAAACGTGGGAAGGAGGACGCAGAAGCTGTTGAAGGTCTCTTTGGCACGAAAATCGAGGCAATCCGACCTCAGTTTTGACTAGTGTTGACTGCCCTAGTTTGGGGCAGCAGGTTGACTTCAGTCAACTGCAGTTTGACTGTGTATTTGGGGTTGTTCTTCAGGCTGTTCGAAGACTAGTTGACTAGGAAATTGACCAAGCATATTGGAGGTCAATTTCATCTCGTTTGACTAAGTTTGAGTTTGCTGATTTTGGGGTTTGCTGCTGCTGATATAAAATTACAGAATTATGATTTTGTACTATTTCTCTCTGCTGAACTATTGAAGATAAAAGAAGATTTGATCAAAGGGTTTCCTCGCATTGGGGTTTGTCCCTGGCTAGCCACCACTTCTTGTGTCTCTTGTCTTGGCTTGATTTCTGTCAATTGTTTAATGTTCTATCTGCACTTGACTTAATGTATATGTGATTGCTAATTAGTGGTTAATAAGAAGAAAAGAAGTAAACTGCTCTAAGCATAGAACATACCATAACTTAACACTTCCAGTGAGGTTGAATTACCCTTCTTGAGGCCGACTTGGTGTGGAGGAGACTAAATTCATTTTTGACTCAAAACTAATTCTTTTTACATGATTCGAAAGCCCAAGAAGGGTCTCTTTTAATGGACAATGACTATAATGACTTCGAATAAATCCTAGAAGTCCTCAATGGGGACTTTGACCTAAAACAAGATGACCCAAGCATGAAACCCATGCTTTAATAAGTCATAATAATAATAAAATAATTTCTTCATTCTTTTGATAAGTACATTTCATTATGACTCAAATACATTTATGAAGACCAAACCTAGTTACATCTTCCAACAGGGTTCCCCAATAGGTCTCAGAGATCAAGTGACCCAAGGATTCCCAACATAAATACCCTCAAAGGAATTTGTTAATTTAGACGCCCTAGAAATATGTTCAATAAGGTAAGGCTTCATGCGAATATGAGGTAGCGAGTTCAGAGAAGATACAACTGAGTCTACTGGGTTGAGTTAAGTATTAGAGATATTTAAATAGATTCCAAACACAGGTACATTTTCCTTGAAATCCTGCAACTGCTTGAATGAACACATTTGAAACTAATTCGTTGCACCAAGACACAAGATTTCTCTACGATAAATTTGCAATGGAATAGAAACATAATTAAAACACAATCACACAATAACAATAACACAATATTTTCTAGGGAATCCAATTGGGAAAACCCTCTCCTTGCAAGTAGATTTTATTGAGATTTTTTTGTTGTGCAATCAGATTTCTTTACAAACTGTTTCAATAGAAAAACATAAGTGTTCTCTCTGCTAGTACTTAGCTGAAACTCCCTGCAAGAACCTTTGATCAGACTCCTCTTTTGTTGGCACAATCTGGCTCCTATTCCTTAGCACTAGAAATTCCTATTTCCTAGTGCAAACCTGAACCCCTATTATTTAGGAATTTTCCCCTAAATCCTAGTGGCCAACACAAGGGAATTCAATCCTCTCAAACTGCATATAGGTTTCTCCTTATACTCTCTTGGCAAGTACTTTTTCTCACACAAACTTGTGCTCAACAATTATGATACAATGAAGTGCCTTTGTCCTCCTTTTAAGCTTTTCGACTCATATGCTATAACTGGCAAGTTAATTTTTAGAACTCTGGTGTAGCTTTTTCTATCTCCTGTCACACAATTGCTTTCAGAAGATATAGAAGCCTCCTAGAGACAACCTCTGGGTTGATAGGAGACCAGTGCCTAGGGCATCTGAGAGGAGTGCTTTTGAAGATTATCAGTAGGGCTTTCTGTTGCACTCCATATGTCACATAGTTTGAAAAGAGATAATTCAGGGGCTTGGTTCAATAGTCCTTCATCAAGGTAAACTCAAGCAAACACATAGATCTAAATACTCAGGGGGTAAATATGGCTAATCTCAAAGAGAAATGTCTTGGTTCTAGTGGCCGACACACAACAATAGGCAACTTAACATTGTTGTTGTAGTATAGATGAACAAGAGGAAGGAAAGGAGGGGAATTGATGTAGAGGGCTGGATAGAACACAAAATCCTAAGCAACAATATCTAGTAGAAATATGGAAGAGTGAGGAGATGAAAATGCAGAAAGAGTGGAGCGCGAATTAAGGTCTCAAACTCTATGCCTCATGAATACATTTGTCACCAAACAACAATAAGTAAATCTGTGCACATACAGGTATTGTAGGCTATTAAATAACACAAGTAAATCTGTAGTTAACATAGGTACTTTTTACTACTTAGCAACAACCATACAACCATAAGGAGAGTGATACCAGCAGCTTCATTACACTATTTCAGAGGAGGAAAGACATGTTGATTTATGGTAGCATCGGATGTGCTCTAAGTCTCAAATTTTGTAGGGAGGCTTGGGCACATGTATTCGAAAGAACCAAGAAAACGCTTTGGGAAATTCCACCCGGAGACAGTTTTATGAAAATAATTAATTATTTGTAATGGGTCCCTAAGTCTAAACTTAGGAAATTAAAATAATTAATGGGTATTAATCTAATTGTGGGTGTAACTTCTAGAAGAAGACGAGGATCAAGCAGAAATGATCTTAGCCATTGATAAGCTTCTAATCTGGGCCGTTGAATGTCAACGAGAAGATTATTTAAGGAGGCTTGAGGGTCATTTGGAAGACAGAGAGAGTTGATCAGTCAGATTGAATTACTAAAGCTAGAGGCAGCGCAATGATTTCTAGTGATCACACAGAGAGGGGTGGAGGGAGTTTTGGCTGGAGGATCTTCTCCGAAGCTAAGAATACTCAACAAAGAGGCAGAAAGACACACAGAAGAGGTAGTGCAAAGGCCAAAGAGGGTGACGTAGAGACGGGAAGGGCTCACATAGGCCCCACGCAGAGCAGTGCAAAAGCCTTCACGCAGAAGTTCAAATTTGTTGAGGAGGCTGATGTTTCTAAGCCGGGAGGGCTGGAATCAGCTCCAGAGGGCAAATCGATTCCTAGCAGAGGTGACACAATGACTTAGAGGTTGATGCAGGCCCACGCAGGGGCAACACAGAAGTAGCCGGGGAATTCGTTGGTTCAGCTGTCGGTTTAGCCGAGACTTGCAGTGTAGAGTGAGGTAATCTCACTAATTTTTTCTACCGAGTGAAATTCTCTGTATTGAATTGCCAGCAAGGCATCCAAAGATTCTATTCAGAAATAACTTCAAATTAATAATAAAAGCCCTTAGATTTGCTGCACCGGTTTTCCCGCATTGGGTTTTTCTGGGGTCGTTTGTCTAAAAACAAGTGTGTCATTTGTGTTGTATCTTTCTCTAGTGTTTAATTTCTTATTTTGGCATATTATTTTAATGGTGTAGGATGCAATGTATGTATTTTGATGTTTGTCGTAGGAAACTGCAAATAACTTGTTCATGCAAATCTAACAAGTAGGAGAAATATCATTAGTTGCTGCATTAGGGATTCCCGAGTTTGAGGAATTTTCACATGGTATTAGAGCAGTGCAGGTGAAGCAAGAATAGTGCCAGAGAACCCAACGCTGAGCAGAAAAGGAGATTGAAATAGCTGTAGGAGGCAATAGTTCGAATCCTCAAAGGGGTTTGCACAGTACAGGTCAGGAGGGATGAATTTTCAAGGCAATCTCTCTTTGAGTGAGTAGTTAGAGAGGAAGGGCTTCTAGATCGAAATTTTGCCGAGGCAGAGGGAGCACGCCAAGCCTCAGCGTGAGGAAGAACTGGTGGGACGCAATTTTTCTGTAGGTCGTTTTGCTAGGCAGAAAGACGTCAGAAGAGAGAAGAGAAGCACAGTGAGGGAATTTTTCCTCAGTAGACTTCTTGCCAAAAAGTCCGTTTTCTTATTGGCTGAGCAACAACAATAAGCGCAGAGAGGAGCAGTTCGACATTTTCGTGGTAGAGATGGCAACCAGTGGGCTAAGAGATCAGGATAGGTTGGATGGAGCATCCAACTACGTCATCTGGAAGGCAAGGATGTCATTCCTTCTAGATGAGCATTCTCTCAAGACCTATGTCAACAGCGTGGTGGTTGTGCTTGTAGATCAAGATCCGTTGAAGAAGTACCGAGCAGAAATGGTGAAGGCTAAGACGATGATCTTGGATGGAGTAAAGGATCATGTAGTCTGTCACATCACTAGAAGAAGGACTGCTTAGGAGATGTGGGATGCCTTGGCAATGCTATATAAGGGATCTTCCGAGCAACAGAAGATGTACTTAGAGCAAAAACTGAGATCTGCATAGATGCAGAAGGGGGAGCACATAGATCTGTTCCTCACGAAGCTTCAGGAAACCCAGGACGAGTTAGCAGCTCTGGGGTCTACACCTCAAGTGTCCGAGTTGGTTAGACTAGCCCTCAATTCAGTCTCAGATGAGTGGCAAGTGTTTGTCCAGAGTATCCTAGATAGGGCGACTCTGCAAAATTGGGATGAGATGTGGGCAACACTTAAGCAAGAGGAGCTGAGGAGAGACTTGGTCAAGTGTAAGCTTGACAGAAGCAACAACAGTGGGTCAAAGCCCAAGGAGGAGGAAGAAAATGTAGCCCTTGCATCCAAGGGGCAACAAGAGCAATGAAGGCAGAAGAAGGACGTCTCAAAGATCAAATGCTTTAGGTGTGGTGAAATGGGTCACTACGCAACACAATGTCTTCTCAGGAAGAAGGACAAAGATGAGAAGCACGATCCGAACGCTGCACCCGCGAAGATCGAGGAGGAGTTCGCCATGACAACCGAGATACCTACTAGAGGGAGGTGGGCTAATTTAGAGCTGTAGTTCGAAAGAGCTACAGATGGGCAGGATCCTTGAGGAGCCCACCTCTCAGATCAATTCCTTGCTACGGGAGCTTAGATCAGTAGTAGCAGGATGGACTAAGTGTCAGATGGTGCAGAGATGTGTTGGAGCGACAAATGCAGTGGCTAGGACGCCAAGTCTGAGAAGCGTAGTGCAGAGTTGTAGCAGTGTAGAGAGGTACAGTGCAGTAGCAACAACAACACAGTGGCTTCCGAGGGATAGCGTGGGACTAGCAACAGTCAGATCTTCAACATTGAGATACATCTATGCTGAACACTTGATCAAATTTTGGGATGTTTTTTAGTTGCAGTGCAAATGAAGTGTTAGCAGTGGTAGTGCTAGTAGCAACACAGATGCAACACTCGAGAGGGAGCTGTAGTACGAATGCAGTGTTGGCAGCAATATAATTGCAGCAACAACGCAGTAGTTGGTAGACAGCATGTCAGACATCAACAACACAGAGGACGATGATATGAAGTCAAGGTAATGCTTCAGTGGGAGGCATTGCTAGAGCACATTCCTCGCTAAGAGGGAGTGTTGATTTCTGGTAGCATCGAATGTGCTTTAAGTCTCAAATTTTGTAGGGAGGCTTGGGCACATGTATTCCAAAGAACATAGAAAACGTTTTGGGAAATTCCACACAGAGACAATTTTATTAAAATAATAATTATTTTTAATGGGTCCCTAAGTCTAAACTTAGGAAATTAAAATAATTAATGGGTATTAATCTAACTGTGGGTGTAACTTCTAGAAGAAGACGAGGATCAAGCAAAAATAATCTTAGCCATTGATTAGCTTGTAATTTGGGCCGTTGAATGTCAATGAGAAGATTATTTAAGGAGGCTTGAGGGTCATTTGGAAGACACAGAGAGTTGATCAGTTAGATCGAATTGCTAAAGCTAGAGGCAGCCTAGAGGCTAGAGACGGTGACGCAGAGCCAGGAAGGGCTCACGCATAGTAGCGTAGAAGCCTTCACGCAGACGTCTGAATTTGCTGAGGAGGTTGATGTTTTTGAGTTGGGAGGGTTGGAATCGCCTCTAGAAGGCGAATCGATTCCTAGTAGAGGTGACGTAGTGCCTTAGAGGCTGACACAGGCCCACACAGTGGCGGCGCAGAAGTAGCTCGAGAACTCGTTGGTTCAGTTGCCGGATCAACCGAGACTTGCAGAGTAGAGTGAGGTAATCTCACTAATTTATTCTGCTGAGTGATATTCTTTGTACTGTATTGCCAACAAGGCATCCAGAGATTGTATTCAGAAATAACTTCAGCTTAATAATAAAAACCCTTAGATTTGCTGCACCGGTTTTCTTGCATTGGGTTTTTTTGAGGACGTTTGTCCAAAAACAATTGTGTCATTTGTGTTGCATCTTTCTCTATTGTTTAGTTTCTTTTTTCTCCAACGGAAAAATCGTAATATTTCATTATATGGTGAAAAATTACATGTAGTAAATGTTGTTCAGCATATGCAGATTTCTTTCATGACTTAAGAGTCTATGGTCCTTCCTGTACATGTCTGTATCATAATCAAAAAATCATCACGCAGGATGATGCTGTATCAAGCTGTCAAAAATAAACATCACGCAGGATGTTTGTATAATAAGCAAAATATATAATTGCACCTCGCAGGATGCTGTTCATGAGTAAAACTAGATTTCTGCATCATCATATATACATGGCAAAATCAGTGGTCATCCACCCGAGGGTAGATTTGGTCTATGTAAGGCCTGTGGTAGTATTGATACTGTGAGTTGCCCCTCTGTTCATGGATTATCCACTGTCCTCCTGGAATGTGCGTGGCTTCCTTGGATAATCTGTCGGCACTGTGATTATGCTCCCTGTAGATATGACGAACAATGATGTTATTAAACTGTGATTTGAGGTGCATAACTTCATCCAAAATATTTAAGAGTGTGTGTGCATGACATCTAGATTTCAGATTGATCCAGTTTATGATAATATTTGAATCCCCATATATCTGTAAGTCTCTGCAATCATGATTTAATGCAAAATGCATGAGGTGTCTAATGGTAATGAGCTCAACGAAATTGTTCGTTCCTATGCCTAAGCCCATCTTAACTTTGAAATGATGATGAGCTGATAAATATAGAACTCTATTGTTCAGTTTCTTGTTTCGACATATTATTTTTATGGTGTAGGCTGCAGTGTATGTATTTCGATGTTTGCCGTAGGAAAATGCAAATAATTTGTTCATGTAAATCTAACATGTAGGAGAAATATCATCAGTTGCTGTAGTAGGGATGCCCGGGTTTAAGGAATTTTCACAAGACATACATGAAGTGATAAAGAAAGGGGAATCATACTGCGTATTTCTCTGATTGGAATCAAGAAAACAGTTTCATTAATCCTTGAAGATGGAGTCCAATCACTAGTCCATTACCTTTTGCAATTGTATAGATCAAGCCCCTCATAAACAAGCAAATTGAAAAATGTGGAACCACAAAATTTGAGCCTCATGGATGCAGAATTCGGGAACCTACGTTAAGTGTTTCTTCCCTCTTTTTATAAGGAGAAAGAGAGCTTGAAAAGCAGTTACAAAATATTTCAGCCTGAGCTCTAGCTGTCTGATCAACTAGTTGTCTCGGCGTGCGAGGCTCTACTGCCTAAATGATTACAAAGGATTTGTTTCCTTTCTTGAAAATGCAAAAATTACAAAATAAAAGACAAAAGGAAAACAAAATGATGGTAAAGGAAAATATCTCCCTGCCATTCCTATGATTGCCTCTGATTTGACCACATCTCTGCCACGACGCTCTTCTTCAGCTACTTGGACGATTCACTTGTCGCTTTCCTCTTAATCGCTTGAGCTTCCTCACTCTCTGGAGTTGGGAGCGATCACTTGTGGTGGATTGAGTGGTGTCGCGGAATCACAACTGTTGGCACATCCATCTCTTACCTCTTTGTATTACGCTATTGAGCCTAATATGCCTTGTAATATAGCCATAATGTTATATCGGAGCTATGCCTTATCAGAACTTTATTCTTAATAGATATTACGAAAACAATGAGTTTCGATGTCCTTGGCCCCTTTTATTTAGCCCCTTTCTGCATTTCTCATCATAGGACCGAGGGCTGTGACCTGCTGCTTAGCCTTAAGGTGCTAGGGCATTTTGTTCCTATCGAGGGCCATTTTTTCCTTTGTAAAGTGCTTTGCGCCCCTGGTCCTTTAAGTTCTTCTAGACCATGCGCTAGCCCAATATCAGAGCCCCTCTCATCAGAGGTTTCCAATCGGGGAAATAACTTTGGAGTTGTGACATTCTTCACTTTCGATATGCGACCTCCGATATGACGTCATCATTCCATGTGGCACCTCATGAGTGGTGACATGTGTCACCCTGATTTGTCCCCATAGGCCCCTCAAAATGCCAAAACTACTTGCCATGTGTCCTTATTAGAACCAGTCATATCTAGCCACGTGTCCCGCTAGAGGAGAGAGAAAAGGGCCCACCCACCTTTGGTTTTATCCTTTGTTAATCCTTATTGGTGCTTCTCAGTGGTTTTTAACGCTATTAGAACTTTTCCCATATCGCAACTTTTTAAAGGTTCGCACCTTAAGAAGTTTCGATTCTCTGATTTCCAATGTTCTGATGTGCGATCGCCAACATGTGGTTGTGTAACGACCTATCTATAAATATAGAGAACGCAAGAATAATAGCAAGCATACGATGCATGCATATGATAGCTACATATGCATGTGTCGCATACACCGCACTAGTATTTATATACTAAATTAACTATAAGTATTAAATATCATGACACTTCTTCGAATAGAGGTTCTACTCATCCATCAACACCCATATTGCTTAATGTATCATGATTAATGGGTAAATACTAAAAGAGGGCTATATAAATTATATATTTCAGATTATTAATAAAAATTATATTAATAAATTAATAAAATGATTAAAAATATATATAAGAAATTAATTAAAAGGGTACTTAGTATAATGTTATAATCTTTATATTAAAAGAAGTACTTTAATAAAACATAAAGAAATGCAATTTATTAAATCATAAAGTATATATATATATACGTGACCATTAAAAGAAATATAGGAGATGATACGTGACATGGAAGGGTGTCACCAGGAGACTAAGCGGTGGGCTGCTGGTGGAAGAGCGGCCACCGCCAAGAAACCAGATAAAAACCACCGAGCAGAATTTTAGAGGGGGCTGAGAGGAAGGAAAAGAACGGAGGAAAGGGAAACTGAAGGAGGAAGGACATCATAAACTGAAATTACCCACAGGAAGAGCGCGGATTGTTCTGAGGTTTCTGGGCATGGGGGAACAGTCTGCTTCAACTAAGAAGCTTACTGGACTGAGTAGCGAGGTTCTGCTCAGTTTGGCTGGGTGGATTTGGTCTTTTGGTAACCGAAGCAAGGTAGCTGGAGGCATCATCAACCGCAGGTGCACAGGTAGGTACCCTTAGCAGTTCTGTTAGTTAATTTTGTAAGATTTCAGAAAATTAATTACAGGTTCATGATAAAAACCCCTTTACTGTATTTACATCTGTTTTACGGGTCTTACATTTGGTATCAGAGCGAGATTAAAACCCTTTCGACCTCACAGGCCCTACGCATCGTGTAATTTTCTGTTAAATTTTAAATATCAGTCTTTATATTCTGTTGAAATTTCTGTTGAACTGCTGTGTGAAATTTTTAGGAGTCATTTTCTTTCTTTCTGGAGAACCCTTTAAGTTAGAAGCAACTTCATTGTATTTAAACGGGTAATTCACTATGAACTGGCAACTTTTGGTTTTTAAAAACTGATTGGTAATGAAAATCTTGAATATTTGTAGTGGAATGGCCAAACTTGTCCAGCTCCCTTCCTCAGACAAGAGTTTCACTGAGGTTGAAGGTAATTGCTGAAACTTTTGGATTTCGGTTGGCAATACATTAGCTGTTATTTTCTCCTAAACCCTAAGTAGTAACCAATAAAAAAAATACGACCATATTTAGGTCGAAAGGTGGTCATTCAGGTTCCAGTTCTTCATTTCTTTCATCGTTGTCTGCGACCTTACTCTAAGCATCCGCCATGTCGAGATAAACACTCAAAAACGAGGAGTAAAGCAGAAGGCAACTGGATGTAGTGTTGAGCAGCTGAGAATCGTTTGAATTTACTCTCTTTTCCGGTTTCTTTTCCTTAAATTTCAGCAATTTTGTTGAAGGAATTGTAATTGGGTTTGATTTTCCTCGGGATCGAACCAGCGACCGTTGTGGCGAGGTTTCGTGAAGCTTTAAGAGAAATCATGCAAAATCGACGTGGATTGGGGTGGATTTTACGTTCGGGATGCTTTGCCGATCTCTGTGACTCCTGCGGGACCGTTTAAGGGATGTTGACCTTAGTAGTTCGCGAAAAATATTTACAGCCCCCTCCGCTACCACTGGTGATGTTTCTTTTCACTGGTCGCTTCCAGCTGGAGTGGGAGGAGAGGGGATCCCTGCCACGAGTTTCGAACTCGCAACCCCGCGTGTCAGCATGGTTCCACCTCTCGGTTGGTCGGACGTCGGGTGTCGGGCGTCTTACTTTCCAGTCTAATCGCTGTGTTGGTTTGACCCGTTGGTCTCATCGCCGTGGTGACTTGGCCGTCAATCTGATGCGTAATGCGTCTTTGTGCCTTGTGGGCTACTCCTTTAGTGGTTTCTATTAGTGGTTAAAGACCAACCCTTTTTATCTGCTTAGACATCTCGTGATAACCGACTACACCACAACACCACACTCATATTCAAGATCTGTGGCGCAATGATAGCTTCTCAGGCGCTGCCTAAAGCCTAACTAAAAAGCCACGCCACGTATGAGCAGCATTACGACAAGTGGCTGAAAACAAGCTGATTACGCAGATATAATGGTATATGGTACTCTCATATTGCTGAAAACAAGCTGATTACACAGAAATAATGGTATACGGTACTCTCATATTGCATAGGATATAACTATACACCGAAAATATTATTTACTGTGGAGAGGGTATGGCGCGACATTAATACATTATTTGATGCGTAATGGATTGTATGCCCCGTGGGCTCTAGCTATGAGGACCATAAGTCATAATATGAAACATCTATGTTATCGTGTCAATATTATCGTTGTGTTTGTCGCCGTGTAATAGCTGATAGATATGGGTGCGTGAATATAATATTGTTTCCTTTTAATCTTATAAAGATGCCTGAATGACTTTAAAATATTTATAAATAATAATGACTTTAAAATATTTATAAATAGTACGGACTTATATTTATTTTGAAAATTAATAAGATTTTGTTTTGTTTTAAATAATAAATTTTATTATTCCGCACCTAGATATTTAATTGTTTAAATCGGTATCATCTAAGTTACTTGGTTCTATTAGAGTTTGACCCTTATATTTATTTTATAGAAATATATAAATTACCAGCCTACCATAATTTTTTTGTAAATATTTTAAATTTCTTTTATGAAATTGCAATGAATATGTTATAGTTATAATTGATATTCCGATAGTATACATTTAAGCAACATATTCAACATTATAATAAAGGTAATAGTTAGTTTGAGGTGTGATGGGTATGTTGATGATGTTCATTATAACGAGGCATTTAATATTTTAATTTTGTGGATGTTACTTAGTAATTAATTTTGGATGATCTACCTTAGGAATTAATAACCATACACTTCTGCTTTATTTCATATTAGGATAGAATACCCTGTATTAGGACAAGGAGGTCACGAGACCACCCTCCTTGACCTCGGTACCAGTAAGATTTGCCTAGCAGATAAAAATAGCAAAAAAACTATACCCGTTTATGAATGTGAAACTGCAAAAAAAAAAAAAAACTTTATGTTAAATCCGAATGTTTACCTCAATTTTTTTACAAAATTTTATTATGTGCACAGGAACATTACAATGGTAAGGACATACGAGCGACGCCGACGTGATCGGGCAGCATCACCGTCATTAATGCCAGCACCGTCGTCATCATCACCATTGCCACCATCATCATCATCGTCTCCACCGAGACCATTATCAACACCAATCGCTCCAGCACCGGAGTTGACTGTGATAATGAACTCATTGGAAGCCTTATTGGAAACATTAAAAGGGTCAACTATGGCTAATACCAAAGAAGAACTTCAACCCTTAGCAACCAATTCAGCGCAACCAAAGAATTTTGAGCATAAAAGATCAAAAGAAGATATTTCTAGGGAGCTTCAGATAATTAAACTCCCAGAATTTTCAGGAGGTCGAGCAGGTGAACATGCTGAGACATGGATAGAAGAAATGAACAAATGTTTTAGATTAAGAGAATATTCTTCTTCTGCAAAAACAAAAATTGCTGTATTTCAATTAAAGGAAAGTGCCTTGATTTGGTGGGGAAATCTGGAAAAACAACTGCACCTTACATCGGATAATGTCCCTTGGGAATTGTTCGAGGAAAGATTCCGTGCAAAGTATTTACCTCCATACTTTCAACAACAGCAAGCCAGAGCCTTCCATACATTAGTTCAGGGTAATAAAACAGTGGAAGAATATGAGATAAGGTTTATGGAGCTTGTAAAATACATTCACTACTTAGATTCTGATGAACATCAAGTTGAACGCTTCATATTTGGGTTAAATCCTCGCATCAGGCCCTCGGTGAGCATGTGGAAACCATCATCAGTAGCTAAGGCGATAGAATGTGGTCGTTATGCAGAAGAACATCTAGGAATCAAAAAGGATGTAGGGCCAGCAGAACCTTTACAATCAGGATTTCCAGGAAAGACTCCCCGAAATTTCTTCAGGGGAGGTAGCTCAAGGCCACCTTATGGTAATAGATTTACCTCAAGAAATGTAGGAACAAGAGCTCCCATGGCAGTTAATACTATAGCCGCTGAATCATCAAACACCAGTCCATGGACATCTCGTGGAACTGCCAATAGAGGAAGAAATTCGAGAGGAAACAACATGAGAGGACGAAGCTCTTTATCTAGAAATTCACGTCCTGATTCAAGAGGATCAACGCAGGTTAATTGTTGGGGATGTGGAGGACCGCATTTTCAACGTGATTGTCCAGAAGCTTCATCAAGTATATTGCATAGGACTGGAAAGGAACCAATATCAAATAATCAAGGCAATCATAGAATTCATGCAGTAGTCAACAACGACCAAGCAGCACATCAATCCACTGTAGTGGAATCTTCAGGTATTATTAATGGTATAAAACTCAAAATCTTATTTGATACTGGTGCCACAAATAGTTTCATTTCGTCATATGCATTAAACAAATGTGGGTTGGCAGCTCGCAGACAAAATGATTTCAGACAGGTAGAAATGGCCTCAGGAGAACTCCAATCCGTAGACTTAAGTGTGGATCAATGCAAAATTGACCTAGGGGTCTGTACGACTAAACTGAAAGTTTATGTCACAGCCTTAGGAACTTATGATCTTGTCATAGGTATGGATTGGCTAGAAGCTCATCAAGCTTGGGTAGACTGTTATGGGAAAAGAATTCTAGGTATAAATGATGAAGGAGAAGCGATCCAAATTCAAGGAATCAAGAGAAAAGTATCTTTACGCTACATATCAGCAATGAAAATGAAGTGTTGCTTAAGAAAAGGTTGTTAGCCATATGTAATTCAAGAAGTAAGTAAAGAAAAAGGACCATCCTTAAAACAATATCCGGTGTTAGCCGAATTTTCGGATGTATTTCCAAAGGAACTATTAGGATTACCCCCTGTAAGAGAGCTAGATCTCACTATTGACTTGAAACCTGGTACTCAACCAATCTTTAAAACACCTTATAGAATGACAGCTCCAGAACTTCAAGAATTGCAAATTCAATTGAAGGATCTATTGGATATAGGACATATTTGACCCAGTGTATCACCTTGGGGTGCTCCTGTAATTTTTGTCAAGAAGAAAGATGGATCCTTAAGATTATGTATAGATTATCGAGACTTGAATCGAGCTACAATAAAGAATCGGTATCCTATGCCTCGAATTGATGATCTTTTCGATCAAATGAAAGGAGCTGCTATCTTTTCAAAAATTGATCTTCGATCAGGGTATCACAGTTAAGGATTTTTGAAAGCGACATTTCTAAGAATGCATTTCAGACACATTTTGGACAGTATGAATTCACTGTGGTACCATTTGGATTAACAAATGCACCAGTAGTATTCATGAATCTTATGAACAATGTTTTCCGCGAATATCTTGATCAATTTGTACATGTCTTTTTAGATGATATTCTCATCTATTCCAAGAATAACAAAGAGCAATAAGATCATTTACGGATAGTATTGTCCTGCATTAGAAAACATCAGTTGTATGGAAAATTATCCAAGTGTTCATTCTTTTAGGAAAAGATTCATTACTTAGGTCATATCATATCAGGTGAAGGAATTTCAGTAGACCCTGAGAAGGTAAAAGCAATCATGGAATGGCTAGTACCGAAAAACGCACATGAAGTACGAAGCTTTATGGGTTTAGCCGGTTACTACCGAAGATTTGTGGAGGGATTCTCCAAAATTGCAAAGCCGATTACAACCCTTCAGCATAAAGGTGCTAAGTATGAATGGACTGAGGAATGTAATAAAACATTCTCTGAACTCAAAAGGATACTGACCAGTGCACCAATCTTAAGAGTCCCTGATATGGACAAAGATTTTATGGTATGTACTGATCCATCCAAACAAGGGCTAGGTGTAGTATTGATGCATGATAGAGGAGTAATAGCATATGCCTCCAGAAAATTAAAACCTCATGAAGAACTCTATGCTACTCATGATTTAGAGTTAGCTGCTGTAGTACTAGCTTTAAAGATTTGGAGACATTATCTAGTACGACGAAATTTTACGCTTAAAAGCGACCATCAAAGTCTACAATATTTGTTCACTCAAAGAGACTTAAATGCTAGACAAAGACGATGGAGTGAATTCCTAAGTGAATATGACTTTGGAATATCATATATTAAGGGAAAATAAAATGTAGTAGCAGATGCTTTAAGCAGAAGACCACGGATATTCTCTCTCATACCTATCAAAGTAGACTTAAGGCAACAAGTACTAGAATATTTTATAAAAGATAGCTGGTATTTAAAGATGAGATATAGTCTTGAGGGTAAAAAGCCAAAAGAATCTAAGTTTGAAGGATATGAACTAGAAGATGATGGAATCTTACGATTCCATGGAAGGATGTATATTCCTGATAATAGGGATCTTCGAGACACTATCCTTAAGGAAGCCCACAGAGCAGTGTATTGTGCACATCCTGGAGTAAAGAAAATGTATGCGGATACCAAGAAACTCTTCTTCTGGTCGGGTATGAAACGTGATATCGTTCAATTCGTTGCAAGATGTTTGGAATGTCAACAAGTAAAAGCAGATCATTGTTATCCAGCGGGTCTTTTACAACCTCACGACATTCCTATGACCAAATGGGAGATTATTTTTATGGATTTTATCACTGGGCTACCTCTTACATCTCAGACACAATGCCATTCTGGTAGTAGTGGATAAATTAACAAAAAGCGCCAATTTCATTCCCGTAAGAGATACTTATGAAGTTGCTGATGTAGCTCGAGTATTCATAAATGAAATTATCAGAGTTCATGGAATACCTAAGAAAATTATATTAGATAGAGATTCACGATTCACTTCAAGATTCTGGACTTGCATGCAGTCAGCCTTAGGAACTCAACTAAATTTGAGCACAGCTTATCATCCTGAAACCGATGGGCAAATAGAAAGAGTAAATCAAGTACTTGAAAATATGTTGAGGATGTATGTTATGGATCAGCAATCACACTGGGAAAAGTACTTATCTTTAGTCGAATTTGCATACAATAACAGTTACCACAGTTCGATTGGAATGCCTCCATTTGAAGCATTATACGGCAGACCTTGTAGAACACCGTTAAGTTGGGACAAGTTAGAAGATCGAGTGATAATAGGACCAAAATTAATCCAAGAAATGGAAGAGCAGGTAAGACAAATTAGACAACGGTTAAAGGAAGCACAGGATAGACAAAAGAGTTATGATGATGCTCACAGAACTGATAGGAAGTATGAAGTAGAGGATCAGGTTTCCATTCGCATCAAACCAAATAAAAGTACTATTCAATTTGGAAAAGGGACAAAGTTGTCACCCCGATTTATTGAACCATTTAAAGTCATGGAAAGAGTTGGACCTGTTGCCTATCGTTTTGCACTGCCACCTCACTTGCATAAAATTCATAATGTATTTCATGTATCTGTATTAAGACATTATATAGCTGATCAATCTCATAACCTTCAATGGAAGGAACTGCAGGTATCAGACGAAGGAATCATATCAGTCGAACCATTACGTATACTGGAACGTAGGGTTCGACAGCTCAGGAATCGTCTGGTAGACCAAGTTAAGGTCCAGTGGGACAAGTATAGTCCTGGATTAGCTACTTGGGAAGATACAGAGAACATATGTCAAAAATACCCTAATCTGTGTCAATTTTGAAAAACTTTAAACTATGTTTTGTATATATTTACTTTATTGCAAATCTGAGACTTAGAACCATTTTGAATGATCATATATAAATGTGAATTTTTATGACATAATATCTGTTTAAATTCCGCTGGTACATGGATACCAAGACGAAATATGTTATTGATCTTACTAAATTATAGTTGTCAAAGTAAAGTTTAAGATATTTAAGTGATTTTACTTTTGATGGGAATTAAGATATTATAATTCTATTTTATTTATGCGTATCAATATGATTGGTGAGATAGAAATCAAAGAATAATTACATTTTAATATGAAAGTCAATGACATGAATAGAATATGGCAAAATATGTTATACTGTAGTTGACATATGTAAATTATACATAAGTTATTTGTTTTTGAATATGTTAATGCACATTTTATAAATGCATGGACAAGTGTTTATGATTGCAGATAATATCCGTTACCAAAATGACCACGTGATGACAGAAACCTCAGAACAATTAAGGCTCAAAGAGATTCTATGATAGGGTATTAACCCTAATTCTATTGGGAGGGGTGGAGGTGTTGCCCACCGTTTATCCTCTGAACCCTGGAGTCATGGGAGGACTATGCCAATCACGTTCCCCTAGACATGTGATGATGACTGCCGGATGCCTACTGGGAATCAGGTCGGTATAGCCAACGCTGTCATTCTTAGAGTTTATGAATGGTTAGGTCAGCATAACTAATGCCATGGCATACTCCAGTAGAGGACGGATAGGATGGGAGCCGAAGAGATTAGGAAGGATAAGATGATTTTGTAATAGCTTGGGGACCTGATTGAAGTAAGACATGTTCATTAAAGTTGTAAACCTAAAAGTATTAAAAAAAAACACCAATTTTATAGTGTCTTCACATTAAATAATAATTTAACCTCGATGCACAATCCTAAGAAGAATGTACTAATTACTATCATAAGTAATTATATAAAATAAAAACTCTTTGACTTCGGGATGAAGTTTTCTGAAGGGGGAGTATATGTAACGACCTATCTATAAATATAGAGAACGCAAGAATAATAACAAGCATACGATGCATGCATATGATAGCTACATATGCATGTGTTGCATACACCGCACTAGTATTTATATACTAAATTAACTATAAGTATTAAATATCATGACACTTCTTCGAATAAAGATTCTACTCATCCATCAACATCCATATTGCTTAATGTATCATGATTAATGGGTAAATACTAAAAGAGGGCTATATAAATTATATATTTCAGATTATTAATAAAAATTATATTAATAAATTAATAAAATGATTAAAAATATATATAAGAAATTAATTAAAAGGGTACTTAGTATAATGTTATAATCTTAATATTAAAAGAAGTACTTTAATAAAACATAAATAAATTCAATTTATTAAATCATAAAGTATATATATACACGTGACCATTAAAAGAAATATAGGAGATGATACGTGACATGGAAGGGTGTCACCAGGAGACTAAGCGGTGGGTTGCTGGTGGAAGAGCGGCCACCGCCAAGAAACCAGATAAAAAACCATCGAGCAGAATTTTAGAGGGGGCTGAGAGGAAGGAAAAGAATGGAGGAAAGGGAAACTGAAGGAGGAAGGACATCATAAACTGAAATTACCCACAGGAAGAACGTGGATTGTTCTGAGGTTTCTGGGCATGGGGGAATAGTCTGCTTCAACTAAGAAGCTTATTGGATTGAGTAGTGAGGTCTTGCTCAGTTTGGCTGGGTGGATTCGGTCTTTTGGTAACCGAAGCAAGGTAGCTGGAGGCATCATCAACCACAGGGGCACAGGTAGGTACCCTCAGCAGTTCTGTTAGTTAATTTTGTAAGATTTCAGTGAATTAATTACAGGTTCATGAATAAAACCCCTTCACTGTATTTACATCTGTTTTACGGGTCTTACAGGTTGCCAATATGCTGGATGCTTTGGTGTGCAATCGCCGATCTCTGATGTCGTTGGACCTCTGATATGCGATCGCCGATACTCTGATGCTCTAATGTTGCGATGCGCTGGCATGCCCAACCTTTGATATGCGATCTCTGATATTCTTTCCTTCCTAAGGCTTGAATCTTTGAAACTTCAGCAGACCATAACTTTTGATCTAGGAGTCTATTTTTGGACTTCCACCTATCATTGGAAAGCTTGTTCAAAGCACTTTCCAATGGAGAGGATCCAATTTGGGCTTTGAGTCCTTTTGAGGCTTGGACGTTGATTGCAAACGTCTTTGCTCATTTACTCTTTGGACAACTGAAAACACTTTTTGCAGTAAGTGACAACAAACTCGAACTTGTGATTGATTTGTAAACTGAGTCAAATTGACTCTTCCAACTCGTCCTTGCCTCAAATAGACACTGAGACTCTCACTTGGCATTTTCCAAATATAAACTCGTACTTGGACATCAGTTAATTGCTCCATGAACACGTCCTTGAACTCGTGCATGCTGAAGAAGGACTGATCGAGGTCTTTCTTGACTAAGGAACAAATCAAGGAGATGTTTCTCGCTACTATTTTCAACAACACATGCCAGCATTAATTAAACAATTGCTGTTATAAATTAGGGAATAAGATAAAGACAATTTCAAGCATGCAAAATTTATAATAGTAATAACAAAAATATTCTATGAGTGATGATAGACAATAAAATATCAACGACTATTAAATAGGTAAACAAGAGGAAGGTTAAAGCAAATTTTCCAATGGCTGAAAATGCTCAAAACAACTAGGAAACCGCAGACCTTATCCCTAGAATAATTGCTGAAAATGAATAAAAATGATGTTTTTCTTTTTCCAATTTGATAGATGCAAACCCTAACCCTAGTACTACTACTTTCAAGGTATTTTATGCTATTTAATGCAGATTTTGATAAACCCTAACTCTGGTTTACTGTGTAAAAGAAGAAAAAGATAAATTTTAAATATTGACACAAAAGGACTAGTGCCTTTAATCAATTGGATATATGAAGTCAAAAGGGCAAGGTCAAAGGTGAAAGACCTTGAATGTAGTGAGAAAGAGAGGAAAACCTCTCAATCTAACCCTAGCGACCTTCACAAATAGAAGATTTAAGGTGAAGGAATGGTATTCTAAGTTTCCTTGATGGATACTTGAGAGAAATCTCGCAAAAGGAGATTTTGCAGCCAATAAAGATATAACATATCATGAAGGCTTCATAATTTGCAAAATGGAATAACAATACATATAGTAAAATAACAACATTGACCATAACGTCACTTCATTATTCCAAAGAAAATCCATCCATGCAATTTTATCTTCCCCAAGAAAATTTGCTAGCCTAGTGATCCATTGTGTGCAAGAGAAAAAGAGCAAACTAGTGTGCACTCTCTCACAAGAGAAATAATGAGTTTATGTGACAATGATCCTCCTAAATTGGATTTTCATCTATTTATATGAGGGAAATTGAGTCAATTTAGGGTAAGATAGACTAAAAGCCCCTAAGATAAGACTTAAGTGATTACAAATTAAGTAGGTCACAAGTCGACCTAAAATATAGATCTGTCAATGATAAAACACAACAATTATCCTCTTTTTACCCCACATATATGTAAATAGGTCTTGAAGGGCGATGTCATCATCCAAAAGTGAAGATCTCCATCAATAAGGCGCAAAAGATGAATCACATGAGTGCTCCTCACTCAAAGCCATCTTCTCATCAACAAGGTGTTCAAAGGTTTAGCGAAACCCTCCTCATGAAGATATCTCCATCAATAAGCCCATGTCATCATTCTAGGCCTCATCATGGTGACATCATAAGGCTAGGGCATGATGTCATCATCAAGAAAGGTGCCCCATCCCTTCCAAAGGGATTGCAAGTCACCATTGTCCATAAATTGGTCTAGGAACAAGGCAATGTCAATCAAGGTGTAATGCCAACTTTGGGGCATCTTGTGGTCGTTGGGGCACATCATCTTTCATGGCAACGTCTTGGATTCTTTAGGCAACACCTAGGCTCTTAATGAAGAAGAGAAGCTCATCATCAATGCTGGATCAATCAAGGTCAATGCTTTTCTTTAAGTGGTCAATGTCTTGGCTACAATGCCTTGAAGTGTCATCACGTGGGTTTAGATGTGTTCTCTAGAGTGTTGAGAAGTCTTAATCAATCCCTCAATGGATGGTAGCTATACTTGGGAGACAACATTTGTAATGTACCCTTAAAATCAAGTAATATCATTATCATAGGTAAAGAAACCTTAAAAGTATCACAATGGACCATATTTAATGCAAAAAGCACAAGAGTACTTCACACAAGAATCATCTTCAAATGTCTTTCTAGCTTAGGGTTTGTAAACAAGTTACTATGCTTAGGTATGGGAGGGTTATCCAAAGGCCTTATTAGATGCTTCCAACCTCAAGGGGAGGAGCTTTTGCTAGGTGAACCCATCAATCAGGAGGTGCCCGTGAATTGTGGTACTGTGGGGGTTTACTCCATGGATGGTTCCGCCATCTATGTACGAATTATGAAATACCATCAATTTTGAGTGTTATAATGTGTAGTGGGAGAAATCGTGGGACTTGAGTTACCCCTTTCCTCGGCTTGTTTTTACCACCCCTCTTGTGTGCCTTTTCCTTTAATGATTTTCTTTTTTTCTGCATAACTGGGGCTACAAGCTTGATTTATTCATTTATCACCCTTTGAGATAAAGCAGTTTATCATTCGCTAGGGTTGGGATGTGAAAGTTACTTTTCTTTTGATTTACTCTTGCATTAGCTAGGAACTGTGTGAGGGCTAATGAAGGTAGTGGAGCATAGTTTAGGTTTTTTGTTTATGCATTTTATTTTATCCTATCGATTACTTTACATTTGATCTTTATGGCTTATGCTTTTCTTTTCTTTTTGTTGCATCAACGTCTGAGGGCAAGTTTCATGATTCCTACTCAAGAGATAGGAATTCAGGGAACCAAAAATGGTGATAGATAACAATCAACCCAAAGGTTGGGACATGAAACCAAGGAAAGATGGAAAGTGATAAGTATGGATTACCATGGGCATGGAACATCATTTAATGCCTCCTATTTGTGCCTTTCCTAGACAGTAGAAAGAAAGGCCTCAAAGAAGTTACACTGGATTAAGAGCAAAGGATAGCCAACAAGGTGAAGCATGGGAATAAGGATACAACCAAAAGCGATTAGTCATCCAATTCAACCTATGATTCATACCAATATGCTCTTAAAGATTAAATGAAAGCACTTGATTACAAACATGATTAATGTACCTTATGACGTATGGCCAACCTTCAGTTGATAAGCAAGCTAGATGTCACAAATCACCGACCAAAACATAGATGGAGGGCCTCTGAGGCTAGCTATTTGTAGATCACATAGGGCTGCTTGTTGAATAGGATGAGAAACAATTTTCTCTTGGGGGTCACCCATGTGAGTGGGTAATGTTGCCTCAAAATCTAGTAGGTCTTGTGAGAGGCCTCATAAGACAAAAGCTAGACTAAGATACAACAATGAGGTGGATGCCACTACCACCTTAGCACTCCACTCTTTAGTAGAATTTCACTAAACAAAGGCTTCCCAGTATAGGTCACTTAAATGGTATTCTAGGTCAAAAGGATCAAAGGTGTCACTTTGATAGGCTTAATCAAGTACTCAGACTAAGAGCAAGGTTCAAATCTTTGTGATAAGGAATGACATACTTATGAAGAGGCATCAAAGGTGTCACTTTGATAGGATTAATCGAGGTACTCAAACTAAGAACAAGGTTCAAATCTTTGTTATAAGAAATAGTGTACCAATGAAGAGGCTTATAAAGGGAGGCTTGTAGCTTGGGGGCTTTCAAGATGTGATTCAACAATAGCACAACTAGACATACAAGAAGAAGGAAAAAATTATTTGAAAAGTATGATCATCAACAAGAGAAACAAACATTCAAATGACCCTAAGTTGAAGCCTCAATGTAGAATTAGGGGTTTTCAAGCCCTAGAATTGCCTAGGGTTGATGTCGTTAGCCCTAGGGAAGCACTTTCAACCAATGCTGCTCGACTTGTACTCGTATAAGACTTGTCACATCATTGACTCGTCGACTTGTATAAGACTCGGGAACGACCCTTATAAGACTCGTATAAGACTTGTCAAAATACAAAAAAAGTTAAATTATTGTAAATTTTAAGCACAAAAAGAAACTAATCACAATTCCAACCCTTATAAGTTATAAAAACCACAATATATGCAATAATTCATAACATCATCTCATATCTATAAAAGTACAACATAACATATTCGATTTTTGTAAGCAAAACATTTAGATACTGAATAAGAAAAGGACTCATGATTCCATAATTAAAATAAAAAATGTCAGCAAGTTCAAAATTCAAATACATGTCATAAATGATAAATGATTGTCTCGTAAGTTCATAACAATCTTGAGTCTCATCACTCATGGACGACTACGTCTACAATAAGCCCTCGTGGAGCTAGTGCTAACATCGGAAGGCTGAAGCAACTGTGAGGCATGTGTATTTGGAGTCTCCATTTGAGATGACAAACTAGAGAGATCTTCAGTCTCTTCATCAAGCCAACTCAAATCAGGGGACTTCTCCTCCATAACCCAATTAGACAACCAATAGTATCCAATAAAATTGGATCTGTATCCTTTGGCTGCACTTGTTTTGTGAGCATTCGAAGGTTGTAGTAGATGAAAACCAACTTCTCCAACCTCTCATGCTCCAACCTGTTTATCTTTATGCTGTGGATGTGCTCAAACACTGACCTATTGCGCTCACAAGAAGAAGCATTGCAGGGTTGACTCAAAACTCTGATGGCGAATTCTTGTAATTGTGGTGCCTCAGTGCCACAATCTATCCACCAATGAGCTGTAAAATAATAACAACAAAGATTATTAGTTTGAAATGCCAAACATATAAAAGAGAACTAGCAAAATTACAAGCTAAGTTCTAACAAATTGCACTTACAGGGCATTTTCTTGTCCCTAAGATGTTGGCTTGAGCTGAATACAAACATGCCAGATGCTTCCTTTTACGAATTCTTGTAATTGTGGTGCCTCAGTGTCACAACCTATCCACCAATGAGCTGTAAAATAATAACAACAAAGATCATCAATTTGCAATGCCAAACATATAAAAGAAAACTAGCAAAATTACAAGCTAAGTTCTAACAATTTTCACTTACAGGGCATTTTTTTGTTCTTGAGACATTGGCTTGAGCTGAATCCAAACATGCTAGATGCTTCCTTTTACATATCTCGTTATATGTTGATTTTGTCCTGAATATCTTGATTCATAAACATCTTCTCAATGCATATCATGACACCTTTCATCACCTCGGCATCTCTTTGAATGCTAGACCCCTCATTATAGAATAAGATCAGATTGAGATATGCTCCTGCTGCATACAATGGTGAATGTTGTTGCCTGTCCCACCTGGAATCAATGATTTGCCATATAGGGAGACATTTAGATTCATTTCCCTTGTAGAAAGTCTTGATGGCCTCTTTCGCCCTGTCCATGCCCTCATAAATATATCCCATTGCAGGTTTCTCTCCATCCATCAATCTCAAGACTTTCACAAGGGGCTCAATGAAGCTGACAATCTCAGTGACTTTGTCCCACAAAATATCACCAAAGACAAATGTTTTCACAGCCAATGCTTTTGGTTTTGTGCTATCTTTCCAAAATACCCATTGTTGTCTACAAAACATTCTTCTCAAAGCTTGGTACTCATACAAAAGGCTTTGGAGGGAAAGAAAGTTCATAGCAAACTGTGTGACAGCTGGGCAACTAAGCTCACCCTGTGTGAATTCCCTCATAAGGTTCAAAACCCAAGCATGATTATAAATATACTTGGTAATTTGCTTGCATTCGTGCACAACATCTTGCACCCACTCCAACTTCCCAATGTCCTCTAGCATCAAGTCTATGCAATGGGTAGCGCATGGAGTCCAAAAAATGGTGGGATATTTGGCACAAAGCAACCTCTCGGCTACCGCATAATTTGCTGCATTGTCCGTGATTACTTGGACAACATTTGTAACGCCAACTTCCTCCATTACATCAGACAACATTGAAAAAATCAAATGTGCATCTTTTACATTTGCATATGCATCAATGGATTTTAGGAACATGGTTCCTTTAGGGCAAGCTACAACAAAATTTATTATTGTTCTACCCCTCTGATTTGTCCACCTATCAGACATAATTGTACAACTTGTAAATTTCCATGAGCTTTTAATGCTTTCCAATTGTTCCTTAACACACTTAGGCTCCTCATCTAGCTCTTTCTCCCTAAGTGCATTATAAGATGGGGCTTTGTATCCAGGGCCAACACTTCCAATGGCATCCACCATGGGCTAATAAAATAAGACTTTGCATAGTTGAATGAGAGATTGTTATGGTACCAAAACCTCCTCACTGCCATATCTGCCCCCTTCCTCTTCTTTTCATTAAAACTATCCAAGGTTGGTTGAGAACCTAGGGTTGTACGAGGACTGAAGAAAGAAGAGATTATATTCTTGTTTGCCACAACACTGGAAGAGGAGTTACCAATACTTGGACTTTGAATCTGTGTTTCACTCTGGGATGAAGACCTACCTATCCCAACAATCTCATCCTTCCTTTTTTCCCTCTTAGAACTTTCTTCTTTAGTGTATTCCAAAGCATCTGCCATTTCAGTAGTGACTTCATTAGGGCAATTTTGACAACATCCCACACCATTCCCAAGAATTCTGGCTAGGTGATATTTCAGCCTATTTATGCCTGCATGCATTGTGGCATTGCAATAATTGCACTTGACATCGTGGTCATTACCGACAATGATTCGTTGACCATGTGCCCATGTCGGATCACGAGACTTTCTAGAACCTTTTGGTGGCATGGTGACAAAATCTGGAATAAAAAAATATTTTTTTTTTTTTTGGTTTTGATTTTTTTTGTCCTATGGCTGGGTTTCTCAGCCATACATGCCCGCTGTGTGGCTGAGAAACTCAGCCACAGGGCTTGCGGGCTGAGGAGGCAATCCTCCTCTCCTCGGCCCACAAGCCCTATGGCTGAGTTTCTCAGCCACAGGCCCTAACATAAAAAAAAAATTGCAAATAAAAAAAAATTTCAAAACAAGAAAAAACTAAATTGAATACCAAAAAATTACATGGAAAACATTCAAACAAGGTTCATGAAGCCTCTTTGAAGTTGGGTTTGATCCGATGAAGCCTCGTTTAGCCTCCTCCAAGAGGTCCTTCACTGTGCAATGGAGTCACTTAACAATCATACAAATTAGCCAAACACTCAAATCACAAGTGAATGACAAATGGAAGGGAGAGAGGTGCTTATAAAACATTTTCTTCCCTCCAATTTCCCTTTTCTTCCACCTCATTTCCAAAAAAGAAAGAGAAAAGAAAAGAAAAATAAAAAATTGAACAAACTGTGCCTTTTGAGGCTCGACGGGTTCTATAGGGATCTGATACAGGTCTTATAGAATACATACGGGTCTTATAGAATACACACGGGTCTTACATGGGTAGACAGGTTCTATTAGATACCCGCTGAGTCCTGGTCTTAAATGCGGGTTCTATGCGAGTGACCTGGCTCAGTATAGGACCCGCCAAGACCCGTGGGTACTCGCAGGTCAAATACGGGTCATGCTTTATTGCTTTCAACCATGAAAATTGCTATATTTGGATGTTTTAAGGCTCAACAAGGTGAAAAGACTTCAAATCATATCAATGTCCAAGCCCTAGTTGAATTCGGCTTGAAACACTAGCCCTAATGACTTGCCTTGAAGGGTTGAAATTTTAGGAGAGAGAAAGACAAAATTTTATGAGTTTTGATCAGCAAGATGGATGCTAATGCCTTTTATCTACTTGGGTGATGGAGTCTTAACAATTTTGACCATGGAACTATCAAACCCTTGAAGGGAGTAAAGGGGAAAACCCTAGGTTTTCACTTTCTAACCCTAACTATCACCCTTGATGGGATAAATTTACTAGAGAAAAACTCAGTTGGAGGTTCTCAATGGAGTTCAACGATACAAAATTAAAGCATGCAAAATTTACCAAGCATTTCACATAAATATAAGCATTTAGACATGGAACATAGAAACCCTAGCAACATTCATTACATGCAATAATAATGAAAGATATTCAGCAAAAGGTACTCAATATATCCAAGAACAAGCCTTCTTTATCACAGAATGATGTCTCCACAACAAGCACTAGTCTCCAATACCCAAAAATCCACATAAGATCACATCTCTACATAGTGGCGAAGTACAAATAGCTAGGCCAAGTTCTCTAAGAGAGGCCGAGTTTACCACAAGTGATGATGAAACAATGAGAGAGGTGATCCTTTATTTATATGCGGTCCATAGACCTAAAAAGGTGATGATCTCATGCCCTTTTAGGGCTCCAAATGCTCCATCAAGGCAAAGGCAAGGCTAAAAATGTCTCCAAGTGTCATAACCATTCTGTATTTGATGAATATCCTCAAATGAAGCAATAAAAGCAACTCTAAGGGGTCCAAATTCCATCTGTGTGTGCCACACGTCATCTCCTTTTGTGTCAAGTAAGCAACGTGGTGCCTCCTCTTTCCAGCGTTAAGGCTCCATTTGTTGCAACAATCCCTCCTCAATTATCCTAAGGATGACCATCTTCATTTGGAGGATGATGGTATGCTCATCAAATAGTGTTAAGGCCAACCTCGAGGCATGTTGGGTCCATTGGTACAAAAACAAGAATCCTCTATGCTAGGCAAGAGAAGCCCAATGTTCTGGCTTCTGAGGGTGCCTTGTTATGTATATCAACTGCTCGAGTTGTCAAAAGGCCTATCACTTTTCCAAAAGTGGGCAATGCTGCTTCTGCTAAGTCATCATGCTTTTTGTAATGTATGGCATGGGCATCATGTGGTGTAGGGTGCCCTCAAGGCCTCTGCAGCGTTGGACCACCTGGCAAACCAACTCAAACTCAAGTGAAAACAACCATTCATTAGAGACTAACATCGTAAATGCATCTAAGTGGAGAATACTTAAGTATTAAGGGCATATCAATACTTCAAACAGGGATCGCCTTCAAAGATTTAACTAAACCAAGTCTCATGGGGAGGTGGCATTTCCAAGGTTAACCCTTCAATCAATAGGTGTTGGTGTAAACAAGTGACAATGGAGGGGAAAGACTTTGTGGCCAAGTGCCATGGATAGGGGACCAACTAGTGGGAGTCCACATCCTGAGTGTATAGATGTAATGGAGGGAGCAATCATGGATGCATGAGTTACCTTGCTTGTCCTTCTTTTCCCACCCCTTTGGTGCACCTTTTACTTTTTTTTTTTATGATGATTTGTGTTTTGGTGCATAGCTCAAGGATCAAAGCTCGCCCTTTTTGGTATGGCATTTACTTTACCCCTTAAGATGAGGCAGTTTATCGCTCATCAAGGTTGGGACATGCAAGAGTTCCTTTCGATAAGATGGAGCATCAAGTGCTTAGGAACTGGGTGATGGCTAATTCGGAGGGTAGAGCTCATGCTAGGTTTTTTCCCACACACTAGCTTATGTCCCAACCATTTTTTGCATTTTTATTTATTTTTTCTTTATTTCTGGCCATCTTATGCTTTTCCATTCTTTTACTGCGTCAACCTCCAGGGCAATGTTTTTCAGCCCTACTCAAGGACGTGGATAAGAGGGTGCTAAATCCCAATGAACCAATGACAGTTAAACCCAAAGAATGGAGATGGTATCAAGGGATAATAATGTGATATGGAAAGTGTAGAAATTTCTCATTTCCCACCCCGGTTTTCAATTTCTCCTTATTTCTTCCATATAGTTAAATGCCCTTTCCCATAACCATACATTTAACACGCTGGAAAAAATAAATTTGCTGAAAACACAAATTCTGGAAATTTTACAGAATGCTGGAAATTGCAGAAATAAAAATCAGCAGTAATAAACAGCCATTAAAACACATTTAAACACTGAGATTTTTGGTCAATGTGACCCTGGAAAAACCCCCTACAACTCTTGGGGAAAACCAGTTCGAGAGCTCTTCTTTATTTCTGAAAATTGCCTTTTTACAGTGAGAAATATTCAGCAAAAAATCAGCAAGCAAATTTACAACTTATCTCTTTTCCCGTGCCTCACAGCAATCTGGAAATTACAGCAAACAGGACAGCAATAAATGCTGTACGGCCTCCTCGATTTTCGTGCCCACTTTCAGCATTAAATGTAGCTGTACGGACATCATTAAATGCACTGTACGGACTGCAATAAATGCGCTGTATGGCCTTCGTTTTGCGTGCAGAAAAATCAGCAAACTGCTCCTCGATTTTTGTGCAAACCACTCGAAAATCGTGCCAAAATCTGCCTTTCACTGTGTGCTGAATCAGCTGTACAAATCTGCTCAACTGCTGCTTTGGAATGTGTGCCAAGCTGTTGTCTCCTTCTCCTCTCTGCTCAGAAATCTCTCTTGCTCTCCTTCTCCCAATCTGCTCATGAAAGAATGAATGACCTTTTCCTCCTTTAATCTAACCCCAAGTGACTTTTGGGTGATCCAAGTGACTTTTGGGTGATCCCTAAATCCAATGGCTGAAATAGATTGAGATCTAAGGCTGAGATTAAATGCTCATTTAAATCTCACTTTTTATTTTTTAATTCACCCCACTTTAATAAAGACCCACTTAGTCATTTATTTCCAAAGTCACTTTTCCTTTTTAATTTTTCATTGACTTATAAAAGTCACTTTAAAATTAGACTTAGTAACTTTATCACTTAAAGTCACTTTTAAATTAGATTTAACTTTATAAAAAAATTACAAAGTCACTTTAGGAGAAAAATTAAATTCTTTTGGACACTTTTCCCTAGGCCAAAGATCAAAGCCTAAGGGAACCACCTGTCCTCCGATACCAAATTTCAACAGAAAGTGTTATGGTAAAAGGGATAATGAACATGCTACTTGAGCAGGTCTTCTAAGTAGTGCCCCTTCTATAACCCTAAGGCCATAGTGGAGGTCCCACTGGACTAGGGCTAAATATTAACCCCCCTTTTAAGGTGAGAGAACAAGTTTACAGTCAATATGAATCATCCAAATCACCCCTTTATCCATTCTAAATGCCCAAAACATTAAGTAAAAGCACTCAGTTTCAAAATGATCAAAGTGCCTGTTGAGCGGTAGCCCACCTTCATTCCAGAAGATTGCTGGATGGTGAGACATGTAGTGGCTGGTGCACATGGTGGAGCTGGCATATCATCATCATCAAGCCAATGTGCAGGGCTGCTGGCTCGCTGGCTGTCCAGAATAGGAGAAAGTTTTCTCGTAGGGGGTTACCCAATCTGGTGGGTAACAGGTAACAACGACAATGCTGCTTTATAAGGGGGGGGCTGAATTTAATTAATGATGAAATTAAATTCAGCAGTCTAATTTCATCATTACTAGCATACCTTGCTTGGCATATGGACATGAGAATTACTTCTTCAACCAAATATAGGATTAACTGGGACCTCCATTATGAAATGTGGGTGATGGAAAACATTTTAATTGTGTACGAATATTCATGATTCATGGAGCAAGAATGTTTGCTTCCAGATTGAAATGGAAAATTCTTTCATATTTTCGAATTCTCATGACTCGTATTTTTGTATATTCATAACTGCTTTTGAAGTTTAGTGAAACTGTGAAAGTCATCGCAGAGTTAGCTATCTCATATCATTTTGGGTTTGGAGGGTAAATAAATTTGATATTTCTAATAAACCTTATAAAATTTGTTTCTGATGTGACCACTACTATATATATTGCTTTCTTTTGGCAGTATGTTTAAGCTTTTCATGAATTTATTATAATAAATGTGCCTTTCTCTAGAGTCAGGTTAATGGAACTGGTGAAGAACTTGCACAAGTGAAATGGTTGCTGCAGAAAGAAATCCAGATGAGGGAACACGCTGAAGAAGAGGTTAAAATACTCAAAAGCAAAATCATTCCAAGTGTTAATACGGAGGTATACTGAAATTCAACTTTATGCTTCACATGATTGCATCAACAAGGTCTTCTATTCATGAATGGATTTTCTTTTGAGTTTATTTTCTGAAACTTTGGAAGCTTATGAGTTAAATTGTCCCTTTTGGAAGTTCTTAATACTTGAGCATATTTATTCTCTGCTAATGTGTATATCTGAACTAGATGTTGGAAAACGCTGAAGTTGTAAAGCTTACTAAAAGGCTGGAGGATGAAGTTAAGCAGAAGAGTAAATTAGAAGAGGAAATTAAGAGTTTGAAACACCAGCTATTACAATTGAGTTTTGAAGCTGATGAGGTAAGCATTTGTTATTGAAAGGTTTTTACATTTTGCAAAACTTCTAAATGAAGCATGGAGAAGAGTTCATTAAATATTCCAATACTGCACCTTAGGAGAAAAATCTGATTTCATGTAACTTAATTAAATTTCCTTCTAGACAAGGAGGGTTCTTGACAGAGGAGGATCAGGAAGGAACTCAACTAGCTCAGATACTGCAATGAACACATTTAAGACAAACCAAGTAAGAGATGCAGCAAATGGACAGAAAGCTACTATTGCGAAACTTTTTGAACAAGGTAGCTATCTCAAGCTAAATTTTTGGAGCTGCAGTTTGTGAGAATTAAGTTTTAGGCTCTACTAAATGCAGGATTTCTCCACGATATCTGGAAAGGGATGTTTATTGACTTGTATAGATTTCTAATTTATTTTTACAGTTGGATTGCAAAAGATATTGTCATTGCTTGAATCAGAGGATGTTGATGTTCGGGTGCATGCAGTAAAAGTTGTTGCAAATCTGGCGGCTGAAGGTAGGTTGTTACTGCTTTAAGCTCCACTATTGAATCTGAGAGTATTTTGTTATTCATCACTGTTGTTATTCTAGCATGATTTAAATTATCACTTGCACTGTTACATAGATAGAAATATTCAAATTAACTGTTATGAATAAAATATATATAAAAATAATAAAATTAATGTAAACAATAATAATCATAATTAATGATTAATTAATTAGTGATTAGTTATGAAAAGGCATGTCTCTAAGGACATGGCCCTTCCTGAAAGGGCACCTGCCTAGGTATATAAACAGGCCCTCAGTTGTAGTCAAATCTTCATGTCATATCATCTTTGTACATTCAATAATTCTTATATAAGATATATTACTTGTCCTATCATGAATATGCATATATTTCAGATCTTCTGAAGTATTCACTTGCTTATATGAACTTTGTTCGTTACATTGGTATCAAAGCATACCGTTGAAGTATTCGAACTTTGTTCGTTATATTAACATGTTTATATTATTCTAGTTTTGATTGAAACTTTGATTAATCTAGCAAAAACATTAATCGTAAGACCTTTGTCTTAAGAGTCAAAACCACCTTACAGGATTGTAAACAATAATGATGATATATGACATATATCATTGCAACAAACAAAGCTCAATATCTTCTCTCAACAGCCAAAATGCACAAATCTTCAGGCACGAGCTTGAGAGGATAACAGCAGAGCCAGAATTTCACAGGGGAGGGCAGTGCCACCCTAACGAACCCAATAAAATGTGCCACCTGAACCAACCTATACCACTGAAACAGCAAACACGTTTCCAGTAGATCCTTGGTGCAACAGAGAATGCAAAACTTCCTGGCAAGAGCACAAACATTGACTGTCTAGTGAAAACTCACAATGTACAAGATGATTGTAGAAGATTTTTAACATTTTGTGAAGATATAACAAGACATGCTGATCATCAGGGCATAGAGACACCCAAAAGAATTCTGGAAGGGTCTGCAAGGTGAAAGCACAGACAGCAAAATGGTATTTTGGAAGAACATTGGCCCTGTTATGCCAGGAAACAGTAGGCAAGCATAACAACACAGAAACACATTCGTAAATCTGCACCTCCAGAAAAGTCTTCATAAAAGAGGGCGTGGTAGAAGGTATAAAATTTTTAACTTCCGCATCAAAGCATAACACCAAGGAGAACCCCCCTGGAAATCTGCACCTTGGGAAATGTCTTTACTACAGAGGATGTTATATAAGACATCGAAAGTTAGATTCCAGTAGATCGAAGAATATAGAGGGGTTTGTTATCATGCAAATCTGCACAAGGAGATTCATCTAATAACGATAGGCAAACCAACCCCAGTTATGGTTGGAAGCCTCTCTGTTTGGGCTGGTGCTTTTCCAGTCACAGAGGGGTTCCCCCAGGGGGTGTATACTGCCCAATGTTACATTTATCATTATTGGGAATTCATTGTCTGAAGAAGCAAAAAGCAGGAAAAGTAAAAATGATGGTCACATCTGTGAGAATGTTGCCAAATATATCAAGTCCCAATTTGGACACTGCCAAAAATAACATCTTATATGTGGGGAAGAGACATCTGATGGGACTCATTTTTTTACAAGGAACCCAAATATGTGCTCAGAATTGACATGCAAGCTCTGGATCTCTGGCTCCTGGAAAAATCAAACTGCTAAAAGTAACAGTTTCTTGTAATTTGGTGATGTTGGTCAATAATTGTCATTGATGAAATATAAGCTCCATTGATGGAAATATAAACACGATGGATGCTGCACTATTGGAGGATTATAATTGATAACACACTTGATGACATATCATATTAAACCAAAGTTAAATCGAAGAAATCTCATATCGGCGTTTTTATTGTGTGTCACGACTCCGATCTCCGACTCTGATATGTGATATGGACCTCCGACCTCCGATATGCGATAACCTCCGATTTGCTTCGACTTCTGATATGCGGACCTGACCTGATTTAATAACGATTTAATTATCAAATTGCATCTGCCACTTTATTGGAACTTTGGCATGTGCACAACCTAAAAATCCCCGATATCCATGTGGTCCCGATGTATGGGAGTAAAGTGATGATGTGGCATGTGGGACCTCCAGGCATCCATTATAATATGGTTTCGCATTGTTTAAATGTATTCGTTTGATTAAAAGCTATGGCCCCTCCTATCTTGCTATTATAATATGGTTTCCGTAACAATGAAACTATGTTATATTTGGTCGATTATTAACAAAGACCCCTTCCGACAGTTATTTAATATATTTTCAATGTGCCACCTCATGCACAAGTCGGCCTCTCCTCTAATGAACATGTCTTTTCATTTATTGGCAAAACTCGTATAAACAAAAGTCAAATACTTCATTTCAATTATCGATCTCGGCCATCCATCACAGGGAGTAAGATACACTTCACAACTCGTGAACTTTACAGCACTGAGGAAAGGAAGCTTAAGGCCGAGAAGAAGGAAATTCTGATTGGGTTAAAAAGTGATGAAACAAAATCTCTCGGACCTATGGACAAGTGTGTGGACAGTTATCTGTGGAAGCTCGGACTTTGAAAGGCTCGGACCTGTAGCTTAAAGGCTCGGAGTTACATTCACCTGTGGAGCTCGGACTACACATCGGATCCGTGATTACTTTAAGGACAATCACCTGTGGCTTACAGTTCAGATTTGTAGCTTGCATATTGTTCAGATTAGTGGCTTACACAGTTCGGACCTGTGGAACTGTGGCACACATAAGCTTGGAACTGTGGTGACTCGATCGGTGGAGGTTTGGACCAATTATAGCTCGGACCTGTAGCAGACTTATGTGTGACACTTCAGACTTGAAACCTCTACGCACTCTTGAATAGTGAAGAACTCGTGGCCTTGAACAATGAAGATTTTGAAGGATTGAACAATGAAGAACCTGGAGCCTAGAACAATGATGAACTTGGAGGATTGAACAGTGAAGAACTTGAAGCTTTGGATAGTGAAGAACACTCCTATTCGGATCTTGGACAGTGGACAAAATTAGGAGTCTGTGGCAGTCTTGTGGAGCGATTGTTTGACTATTGAAGGAAGTCCTGAAGTTTTTTGAAAGTAAGTCATTTATACATTTTGTTTGTTAACTAAGTTGAAAATTGGAGGGTTGGTGCCCTAGAGGTTGGAGCCTTGAGAAGGATAAGGTTGGAGCCTCACAAAAGTCCAAGTTGGTGCTTGGCAATAGGTTGGAGCCTGGAAGATTGAAGGGTTGGTGCCCTCAAACATCATTGTACTCAAATTTTTGTAAAAGAGGATTGGTGTCCTCACTTGTTTATAATAAAATCCTTATTATTTATTTTTCTGATTATAATTGTGAAGAATCTTAACTGGTAAACATAACAATTGGAAATGAATACTGATTCACCCCCCTCTTAGTATTTCCAATAGGTGAAACTGACTTTGAAATAGGTTCTAATCATTGTGAATGTCTAGATGCATTTGTAATGGAACTAATCTATTGGAATCCCATTTGATCTATGAATGTCTAGATCCATTTGTAATGGAAGAAATCTAATGGATTCTCATTGCATCTTAACCCTCTAGTTGCGTAGGTAATTTGGAGGTTACAAGCAGAACACTTGAAATGGGGCTTAGAATGGCTTAGCCCACACTTAAAGGACCTATTGAACCGAGGGATTTTTGAGGCTTTTGGGAAAATGGATGACAAGCCCTTTCTCCCTATCTTTAAAGGAGGGGAGATGAATGATTCAAGAAACTATCAATCCATTTTGATTAGTCCAATCTTGGCTAAGTTGATCGCTGGGATCATTGAGTGAAAGATCAACAAATGGGCAGAAGAGGAAAAACAGGGTATAGGGCAAGCATTGTTTAACCCTAATCATTTCACAATCAACCATTGCCTCACTTTGTGACATATGATAGAGAAGACATGAAAGGCCCAGGAGGAGCTATGGTGTTGCTTTGTTGACTTTAGAAAAACCTTTGACACAGTTCCCAAAGAGAAATTATAGGAACATCTCAGAGTTGGAGATATTGGACAAATGGAGAGATATTATGTATAGGGTATGCAAATACGTTAAAGTCGAGATCAAAAACTAGGGGTGCTTATTTGAAGAAGTTCAAAACTGACATCCAATTTAAACAATGCTGTCCCCTTTCACCAACACTATTTGAACCATATATTGATAGACTAGGAAAGTCTATCAATGAGAAAGGCAAAGGAGAAGCAAATATAGCAGATGTTATAATGACAATTCACATGTGTAGATGATGTCATTCTAGTTGCAAGATGATTACACAGCTTTCAAAAACATCTCCAAGCGGTAGAGACATTTGCAAAAAAAACATTTTGAGTGGGGTAATTTTGTAGTGTTTAATGTGTAGGGTACTTAATTGTAGGTTGGTGCTTATTAGTTAGCCAACTTCATGTTTTCCGATTAAAAGCTTATATTGTCTCAAATATTATTAGTGCTCTTCCAAACACTATCAATGCTCTCTTAAAATTTGGAAATCATTTCATTGAATTTATCATTGTGTTGCCTATGACTCAACGACAATATGATCCCTGTTTTTGAGTGGTGTGTCAATTTTTAGAAGATGCCATTTTTGTTACTAAAACAAAAACATTGATGCACATTGAATTTTTGTATAGGCTCTTCCATGGTACTTGAACACAAAATGGATTGCCACTTACTCGTCTTTGGTTGTATTTCTTAATTCCTTTTCCATTCTTGGCAAATATTGTGATTGATGCTTTGTTATAATTGTCAGTTATAGCTATCTATGTTAAATTTCCACAAATGTAGTACTTGGATATTTATCTTCTAACATATGTAGCTTATTTGTCTTCTGTAAATTAATTTACGACAAATAACGATAAATTCACTACTGCAATTCTTCATGAAATTAAATACTAGAACTGAGAAAATAATGCACACACATGAAATTGGACACTAATGTTTTTGGATGATAGTCCTTGGAAAAACCCCAATGTGGGGAAAACCAGTGCAGCAAATGACGGTTTTATTATTATTCTTCAATAATTTACGAGTACAATGATCTGCTTCCCTGATAATGGAAAAACTCTGATAAATAATAATCTCCATTGACAAAATAGTTTGGATACACAAACTCTCCTCTGCAAATCGATCTGGCCACCTCCAACAAACACACACTCCTCCCTAGCACTTGCATTGCTGCCCAAACATGCACATTGCTTGCTCTGGAAAATTCGCACAACCTCTGGGAATCACTTCTTGCAAGTCGAACTGTCTCCAACAACTTCCTTGTACCACTCTCTCTATCTCTGGTTGGTAGATCTGAAATTGACAAAATGAAACGAGCTCCTCTGGGCAACTTGCACTGGCTAATTCGCACTGCTATTTTGGCCTCCTCCTATAGATAAAATCAGCCTCCTTTCCTGTCTTTGAGACATTCGAAAATCTATGGAAATACTCTCTGGAATTTTCCTCCAAAATCTCTACTGAATCCTTGTTGTCGGTGTCTCCCTTTGCTTCAACTGCAACCTTGCTTAATCACTGCAACTGGTTAAGTTGTGTTGAGAAATCTAGGGGCAACTATATTAGGTGATTCCTCTTAAATTGATAATGGTTGTGATATCTCATTACTTATCTTGATTAGCTTCTTCTTCAACTTGATTATTATTGTTTTCTTATCATCAAACAACTACCAAACAATAAAGAACATTGAAACAAGAAGACATAAGATATAGGCTATAAGCCATGGCCAAAACCTCTCCTCTTGAGAGGAAAACCCGCTAGAACTCTTTGTTTCTTAGAGAACTTCAATTGACGAATTTCAAGACCTATGACCCTTGACCAAGACCCCTCTAAGACCAAGTCAACCTTCCTTCTTGATGAACTTTCCTTACACAACTTCCAACAACAAAGTTTGACCTTCCAACAACTTCTTTAGCAACTTCAACCCTAACAACAATTTCTTCAACTTTGACCTAGTAGCTTCAACAACTTCGACCTAGTTGTAGCTTCACAACTTCGACCCAGATGCAACTTCACAGTTTCGATGTAGCTTGAGAATTTCGTTTTGCCAAGTAACTATAGAAACCCTAACACGAGAGAGAGAGAGGGAGAGAGAGAGAGAGGTCCAAAACTTCGATCTTGCTCTTCTTCTTCTTTTTCATCATTTTCTAGCTTCTTTCTCGAGGAGATCGAACTTGCTTGTGTGTGTCCAAATGAGGTCGAGTTCCTTCTTATATATAGGCTTTCTATGGGTACGAATTGTCTTCTTGAGGCTGACTTGGTCTCTTGTAGGCCGACTTGGTTTTGGAGGGTCATTTGACACTATTTTGACTCAAATAAATTTTTCTTTACAATATGTAATATGCCCAAAAGCGCCTTCCATACATGACAATGGTTCTTATGACTTATTGACTCAAGTACAAGCCCTAGAAGCACACAATGGGTGCTTGACCTATAAATCAAATTACCTTGAGCATGAAACCCATGCCTCAAGAATAACAATAATAATTCTATTTTTCTCTTTACATCAAATACATAAAATCATGATTACATATGTCATTATGAAGACCGAACCTAGTTACATATTTCAACACTCCCTCTTATCTAGGGAGGTATTCATAATCCGTACAAGGTACTTGGACATTCTCAAACTGAAGAATTCTCATAAGAAGAGTCAGATTAGTAAGCCATCTCATGAGCTACTTCCTTAGCTTATGCCAGAGCATCTTATCATACCAACCAACATTGTCACATAGCAAGGCCTTGACTAATAGCTCTATCTCTCCACAAGATCAGAGCACAATGTTGGCGAGACCAATGACTGATAGACACCATCATCATTGTCTCTCAAGGAACATGCTCCACCCGGATGTTCACAAGGTATGCCCTTTTAGGACAAATTGTTAATTTTAGATATGTTCTATGTTGATAGCAAATTTACTTCAATTTTCCATATTAGCTCAATATCAATTCCAGATTAGCAATCACATTTAGCATGATAGTAAAATGCAAATAGAACATAAACATAAATCGCAGAAAACAAACCAAGACAAGAGGACACAAGATGTGGTGCCAGCCAGATAAACCCCAATGTGGGGAAACCCTTGATCAATTCTTCTTATATGTTCTTCAATAGTTCAGTAGAGAGAGAGATAGTACATATACATCAAAAGTCAACATTTTGACTTATCTAAATAAGAGTAGAGATCTTCTCTAAGAAGATGGCACATGAGGCAGCTGATCTGAACTTAGGTGAAGGCATGTTGCTTCAACTGATCCTCCAAGGTGACTCCATCACCATGCAACACCCATCACTGTGCTGCACCTCATCATCATGCTGCACCTGTCACTATGCTGCACCCAATCACTGAGCTGCTCTTTATCACTATGCTGCTTCCCATTACTGAGCAGCACCACATCATCATGTTGTACTCATCATCAACAAGCTGCTGCAATGCATTGTGCTGCTGCTATATCTACATGCCCATCATCACCAAGCTGTACCATTTTGGTGCACCATACTTGTGCTGCACCATACTGCACTAATCATTGTTGCAACTAAACACGCTGTTCTCTAACACCATGCTGCATCCAACATACCCTCATCCATGCTTGCTGTAATATATATCATTATGCTGCACATACAACATCCAATATGCTGCAAACTATTTACACTTATCAGCCTTAGTTGCTTGCTATGGCTTGCAGCCTAGCACAATGTTGCAGGAAGCGCCCCCCCCCCGGATCCTAGGCCCGAAGCGCACCCCGTACGGAAGCGCGCTTCCGAAAATGGCGAAGCGCGCTTCGGCCTTTTTAATGCGCTTCTTGGAAATTAGGAAGCGCCGGCCCCGAAGCGCGCTTCGGATGGCGCTTTGGGCCAGGAACCGCGCGCTTCACGCAGCGCTTCGGAGCGCTTCCTCCAAAACCGCGCGCCCAAGGGAAAAAAACCTCATTTTTTTAATTTTTTTTTAAAGTTAACTTAAGTTAGCATTGAGGGGGTGGGTTAGGGTGAGGTTAGAGTGAGGTTAATGTGAGGAATGAAAAGAATAAAGCCCCCATTCATTCCTCATTTTCTCACTTTGAGTTTATGAGAGTTGGAGAAGAGAAGAGAGGAGAGGAGAAGAGAAGAGAGGAAAAGAGAGGAGAGGAGAGGAGAGCTTGGAGGAGTGAAGAAGGAAGAGCAAGGAGAAGGAGGAGGAGCTTGGAGCAAGAGCTTGGAGGACTTCATCTACAAGAGCTAAAGAGGTAAGTTCAAACCCCAAACTCCCTTATTTTTTGTGACAATTTTTTTGTATTTTTCTCCTCCCTCTCCTACTCTTTCCCATTGTTTCTACTTGCTCCTTTATTTACAGGTTGTCCACCACCTATATCCATATTCCAAGATGGTGTTCTTTTGGCTTCTATGTATCATTCCACTCTTGGTTCTAATGATGGCAAAGGTGAATAGGAATAGAAGGGAAGAAACAGAAGAGGGCAGTGGTGATGGTACCAATATGAGTGACCCAATGTATGATGAGGAGGAAGGGTTTGAAGAGGAAGGGGATGAACTTGAAGGGGACACTGAAACACAAGATGGGAAAGCTACATCAACACCCTTGTGGAACTATGTGACCAAACTTGATGGGGGAAAGGGTGGTGGATCTTACAAATTTGTGTGCCCTCATGGTTGTCATGGAGGAAAACCATATTGTGGTTCATATACCCGTCTGAGGAGGCATCTTTGTGGGGTGCTGGACAGTGATGAAAAAAAGGGTTCTGTGGGGGTACAAATTTGCCCAAACATTTCAACTAAAGAAAGAAGAAAATACATCCAAATAGAGATGGCTGCACAACAAAAAAACAAGAAACAAAAAACTCATTCTGAATCAAGTGCAACTGCAACCTCTAAATTTGGTAGTTGCTCATCTCCTCATGGTACTTCTGCAAGCTCTGGAGGTAGAAGAACAATAGGGGATTTCCTTAATGTTGCTGGGAGGGATGATGTGGATGGAAAGATAGTCCGTTTTCTTTGTGCTTGCGGTGTACCATTCAATGTGCTTCGCTCTCCCTATTGGCATGAAATGGTAAAGGCCATCAATGAAGCCCCAAAAGGATACAAGGCCCCCAACTATGAGAAAGCTAGAACAGTGTTATTAGAAAGAGAAAAAGCTAAGGTTCAAAGAGCTTTGACACGTTTTACAAATGAGTGGGTAGATTCTGGGGTATCCATTTTATCAGATGGGTGGACAAATATTAGAAACCAACATTTGATAAATGTTCTTGGTGTTTCTTCTAGTGGTGCAGTATTTATTGCATGTCATGACTCCTCCTCCATCACTGCATCTGCACAAAACATTGCAGATCTCCTATTGAAATCAATCAAAGATGTTGGTGCGAATAATGTGGTTCAAGTGATCACAGATAATGCAGCAAATTGTAAGGCAGCAGGAAAAATTATTGAGCGTACTCATCCACACATCTTTTGGTCTGGGTGCCTGGTTCACACATTGAACCTTTTGATGCATGATATTGTGAAACACAAAGAATGTGGGTGGATTGCTGAGGTTTACAGGAAAGGGAAGCAGCTCATTAAATTCATCACAGGGCATACAAGGGTAAACTACTTCTATGGCACTTACTCCAAGTTGCAATTGCTTAAAATTGCAAAGACAAGATTTGCTAGTTATTACGTCACCTTTAGGCGGCTAGTGAAGGTGAGACAAGCTTTAACTAATCTGGTGTGTGCTGAAACATGGGATGAAATTAACATTGACACAGATGGTGCTAATGCAGTCAAGGACACTGTTCTTGACAGTTACTTTTGGTCACAGGTTAAATATGTTTTGCAATTCACCAAACCAATTTATTACATGATCAAGTTTGCAGATTCAGATCGACCAGTAATTGGGGAGGTGTATGAGCAAATGGATAGCATGTTGGGGCAGATTAAAGACATTGTTGAGCCTAGAGATACCACCTTGTACAATTATATTCGTGTAGAGGTGCAAAACCGATGGGAAATGCTAAATATTCCATTGCATGCATTAGCATATGTTTTGACACCTAAATACTATCATCCATCATGGCTTTCAACACCAGCACCTGGGGGGGGAAGCAGGAGAAAACCACACCAAGATAAAGAGGTTCACGAAAAATATATGGCTGCATTGAGTAAATTAATCCCTGATGAGGAGGATGCTGCATTGGTACGGAGACAGGTGAGAAACTATACGCTCAACACTGGTCCATTTGGGAGCATGCATGCAATTAAAGATCGAGAGACTTTTTCTGCTCTTGAGTGGTGGAACATGCATGGAGGGGGTACTCCACTTCTACAGAGTTTGGCATTGCGGGTGCTATCACAGGTGGTAAACACTTCTTCTGCAGAGAGGTGTTGGAGCTCTTATTCTTTCATCCACAGTGTTAAAGGAACAGGTTGAGTTTAGACCGGGCAGAGAGCTTGGTTTATGTTCATTACAACTTGCGATTGTTGTCCCATTACTGTGAAGATGCAAAGTCTAATAAAGACTTGTTGATTTGGGACAAGAATCCAGAGGAGCCCAATTTGGAGGATGGAGTGTTGCGACTAGAGCAATTAGAGGATGCTCTTATCCAGGTATGTCCATTGTGGTATGAATTTTCCAATTTTCCCTTATAAAGCATTTCTCTAATTCATGTTTTTAATTTTTTTGTTAACTAGTGTTTTTTTTTTGCATGAATTTTTTGAGCGATTCTAGGATGATGATGACCGTGTTGATATGCCACCACCCCCACCCCCATCTGGTCCCTTGGTTCCTAGGTTCCATGGTTCAACACCAACAGCAGGGGGTTCTTCTTCATCAGTTTCAGTGCCACGACTTACACAGGCACCATCTTCTTCATTGCCACCACGTGGAGGCCCGCCACCACGTTCTATTCGTGGTGGAAGGAGGAGAGATTAGTAGATATATTCACAATCTACTACTTTTTGTCATAGATTACTCATTAGACTTGTAGACTTGTGAATTTGAATTTTGAATCTTTTTGGCTTGGCGGTGACCAAGTGACATATTTTGTAAACATTATTATTTGAATTTTGGACATGACTAATGTTGACAGTTGCTCACTTGCTAGATAAATCATAATATGCTCTATGTTTTATGTTTTAATAATATGTTTTATAATATGCTTAAAAATTTGATGTATGTTTGTAATAGCTAGAATATAGATGATTGTTGTACATACTAGTAACTACAATGGAATCATGGATGCCATATCTATCTTGATTTATGCAAAAATATGCATGTTTTCATGTCTTCTACAATTAATTTGGTATTTGGGATGTTTGTTTTGAGTATAAATGCAAAAAAATATAAAAATATATATATATAGCAGACGCTTCCGCGGACGCTTCGCTTCCTAGATTTTGGAAAATGACGCTTTCGCTTCCGCGCTTCCGCTTCCGCTTCCGCGCTTCTTCCGCTTCGCTCCCGCTTCGTGCAACATTGGCCTAGCAAAGCAGCTAGGCTATGGTTGTTTAGGCTTATTTCATATTCAGGCAACAAAGAGCTTCTCTAGGACAACAACCAAGTCCTCTAGCAGTCTTCCTTAATTGCTTATAATAGCCCTCCTAAACTGCCTCCAACAGTCCTCCTAAACTGCCTCTAACAACCCTCCTAAACAACCTCTAACAGTCCTCCTAAACTGCCTCTAACAACCCTCCTAAACAACCTCTAACAACCCTCCTAAACAACCTCTAACAACCCTCCTAAACATCCTCTAACAACCCTCGTAAACAGTCCTCCTTAACTGTGAATAAGTTCCCTCCATGGACTGCGTCTAGCACACCAACATGACACATAAGACTAGCGTATTAGGGATCTCTTTAAGGGCCTAGATAAGGCAATGTGTGAAGCATTAAGGTCTCCACCATGATTGCATTTAGGTCTACGTCTAGGGCTTCACCTAACTGCGTCCTAGATCTAGGGCATGCGTAGAGCTTTAGGATTTGTGTAGATCCTTCTTACCCATGGCAACATCTAGGGCAACTATTCTTAGGGCAGCGTATCTCTTAGGATCTCTCCTCCCACCAAAACCCAAAGACAAGTGGAGAGGAAGAGATCACAAGAAGAGTGTGTGCAAATGACTAGCAAGCCACCTCTTTTTATACTAAAACGTTGAGCACATGTGGGGGCAATTTGGTTGCTGGCTGACCTTGATGAATTGTCCCATAACACAAATAAATTCATATCTCCATGAATATATGTTGGAATCGGATGATGTTTAGATCAATCCTACCCTCTCGACGAGAGGAATCCAAGAAAAATATCAGCTACCATAAATAAGATGACCCGCATGGAGTTTGGACCTAGTTGCCAATTTTAACACTCCCTCTCAACTAGGGAGAAATCCATCTGCTAATCCATCTGCCAAACTGTACTATCTCTGCCATCAGTGCCCTGCATTGCTCTGCTCTGCTAAAATATGAAGAAGAAGTGATCGAGAATGTATCATACCATCCTCTACTGACCCGAAGTCAGTCCCATATAACAGAGAGTATCTCATACCACTCTTATTGACCCGAAGTCAGTCCTAATGAAGAGAGTGTGTCATACCACTCTTATTGATCCGAAATCAGTTCCAAATAAAGAGAGTGTATTATACCACTCTTACTAATCCGAAATCAGTTCTAAAATAGAGTGAGTTATATCTCTCTTATTGACCTGAAGTCAGTTCCAATTGATCCCAGATCAATATCATCCTAGCATAGGGAGTACGGTAGTAACATGATGCGTCCATCGGTACTACTATTGTCCCTATCCTCATTTCCCTACTCATTGGCCAGACGAGAGGTACTTCCCATGAGTCCCAGACTGCATGGATAGGATGTCTCAGCAGGAGAAGGATGAACCACTCATCTTGCCTACATGTCATCAGGGGTATCCCAGGGGAAGGCTGAACCACTCATCCTGTACACAACAAATCACTAGGGGAAGTTTGAACCACTCACCCTGTGATTGTGTCTCGGCAGGAGAAGGATGAACCACTCATCCTGCCTACATAGCAGACCACTAGTGGAAGGCTGAACCACTCACCCTATGGTTGGTCATCGATCCAAGATGTACATCCAAGCCCCCCAGAGCTCCCATAGCTCAATGTCCATATCATATAGGACCCTTAGGAGAGAGTCTCTCAACGACTCCTAGTTGTTCTCAGAAAGTCCCAAATTTGACCTTTCTCAGGGGCTTTGATAGAATATCGGTGACCTGCACATTAGTCTCCTCGATGTACCATATCCCAGATAAAGTGGTAATTGATGTCTATATGCTTGGAGAGATCATAGAACATGGGATTCCTTAACAATCGAATCCCCCTCTGGTTGTCACAAAAGATCACGATGATATCCAATACGTGTCCAAACAACTCATTGAAGAGCTTCCACAACCAGATAGCTTCACACGAGGTCATACTCGCAGCTATGTATCTGGCCTCATCGGTGCTCAAAGCAACCGACTTCTGCTTCCTGCTCATCCAGGATATCGAAGCAGAACCCAAAGAGAACCAACATCTAGAAGTGCTTCTGCGATCCTCCACACTGCCTACCTATTCAGTATCAGAATAATCATGCAACTTCACATTTCCGACAGTGTATCTCAATCCATGAGAGATTGTGCCCCGAAGATATCTCAGAAGATTCTTGGCATCAATCTAGTGAGATTCAACCATATATGAGCTCAACATGCTAACTGCAAAACATATATCCGGACGGGAGTTCACCAAGAATATCAATGCTAGTATGAGTTTATGGAGCTCAGAGGCATTTCCCAAATCAGGGCCGACATCACTACTACATAACTTCTGAAAGTTAAGATCCATCAAGGTAGTCACGGGCTTGCGGTTCATCATTCCAAATCTGGAATCCAACTCCCTCTTACTTTTGCAAATGAGAGGGTCTGCAGCTGTTAGAAAGAGGTCGTCCTCATAAGGTACTAGTATGAGAGGTCTATCATCCACAACCTTTAAGCAATGGTTTGGATCGGCTTCACTCCTAGTGAATCTCAACTTCATCAGACAACTATCAATCCTCTCATATCAAGCCCGAGGTGTTAGCTCTAAATCATAGAGAGCTTTCTTCATCCTGCATACATGAGATTCCTGATCATGAATCTCAAACCCCTCGAGTTGTTCCAAACCTATGGACTTGCTACATGAGGGGAATGGTCCCCTTGTAAGATTTTCTTTCGGTACATCTCGGACATGTACCTTCATGCTCTTCTTGAATTCAAGCATCCCTGTCACCATCTGACTCACATTGGGTAGGGCTCCATAATAAGCAGACCTTCGATGCTACAGAAGAGATGTGTCAACCGACATGGTCCCCAATGGACTTCCTGCAACTTGATACAAATTGCCAACCTTGAACCCAAGAATAAAAGCATCCTGAAAAGTTCCTTTTTCAAACACATACCTTTCCATTGATGAATGCCACCTTGAAATCTTTGACTTCCATTGCCGAAATGGACACCAGGTTCTTTTGAGATCAAGTACATAAAGATCTTCTTGTTAATGAATCGTGCTACCCTTATTCAATTGAAGGGTAGCATTCCCTACACCCTTTTCGGGATAGGTGGCATTGACTCCAAGTATAATCTCCACGATTGTTTCCTTCTCTATCAAATTAGAGAGAACTTCCTTCTATCTGATGAAGTGCCTTGAAGCACTACTATCAATAGGCCAGATTCCCAAATAGTCTAGAGGAGAAGTAGTGGAGAGGGCCAATTTAAGATAATACTTCTTTAGGTTATCAGAAACAACATTTGATTCTTCATACTTGGAGTTGCTTGCTTTCTTTGAAGAGTTGGCCATTTCCTTGATGACCTGCATTACCTGTCATTCCTCTGATCATTGAAGATGTCCCAGGAATGGTTGTTATCATCATCAAGTGATGTGTCCCTACCATTCAGACCAGTCTTGTAGGAAACGTCCCCCCCGATCTAAACCCCGAAACGCGATCCGTATGGATGCGTGGGGGAAGCACCGTACGAAACACGTTTCAGATTGATAAACACGCTCCCTGGAAATTTCGGAAGCGTGTGTTCGAAGCATGTTTCGGTTTTCCCGAAGCGCGTTTCATACGGTGCTTCGGAGGACGAAGCGTATGGATCGCATACGATTCCGTACACGCTTCCTCCATTTTCGCCGCGCGGCCAAAAAAACACTATTTTTTTAATTTTAATTTTAATTTTTGTTGGGGGTAGTCCACCTTGGGTTAGGGTGAGGAATGAAGGGATTAAAGCCCCCATTTATCTCTCATTTTCTCACTTTGAGTTTATGAGAGTTGGAGAGGGAAGAGCGGAGAAGAGAAGAGAGGAGAGCTTGGAGGAGTGAAGGAGGAGGAGCTAGGAGAAGGAGGAGGAGCTTGCAGTAGGAGCTTGGAGGACTTCATCTACAAGAGCTAAAGAGGTAAGTGCAAACCCCAAACTCCCTTATTTTTTTGACATTTTTTTTGTATTTTTCTCCTCCCTCTCCTACTCTTTCCCATTGTTTCTACTTGTTCATTTACTTGCAGGTTGTCTACCACCTATATCCATATTCCAAGATGGTGTTCTTTTGGCTTCTATGTATCATTCCACTTTTGGTTTTAATGATGGTAAGGGGAGTAGGAATAGAAGGGAAGAAGCACAAGAGGACAGTGGTTCCAATATGAGTGACCCAATGTATGATGAGGAAGAAGGGTTTGAAGAGGAAGGGGATGAAGTTGAACTTGAAGGGGAAACTGAAACACTAGAGGGGAACGCTGCATTAACACCCTTGTGGAACTATGTGACCAAACTTGAAGGGGGAAGGGGTGGTGGAAGTTACAATTTTTTGTGCCCTCATGGTTATCATGGAGGAAAACTATTTAGTGGTTCATATACCCATGTGAGGAGGCATATTTGTGGGGTGATGGACAATGATGATAAAAAGGGTGCTGTGGGGATACAAATTTGCCCAAACATTTCATCTGAACAAAGAAGAAAATACATCCAAATAGAGGAGGCTGCACAACTAAAAAGCAAGAAACAAAAAACTCATTCTGAATCAAGTGCAACCTCTAGATTTGGTAGCTCATCTCCTCATGGTACTTCTGGAAGCTCTGGAGGTAAAAAAACAATAGGGGATTTCCTTAATGTTGATGTGAGGGATGATGTGGATGAAAAGATAGTCCGATTTATTTGTGCTTGCGGTGTACCATTCAATGTGCTTTGCTCTCCCTATTGGCATGAAATGGTAAAGGCCATCAATGAAGCTCCAAAAGGATACAAGTACCCCAACTATGAGAAAGCTAGAACAGTGCTATTAGAAAGAGAAAAAGCAAAAGTTCAAACAGCTTTGACACGTTTTACAAATGAGTGGGTAGATTGTGGGGTATTCATTGTATCAGATGGGTGGACAAATATTAGAAACCAACATTTGATAAATGTTCTTGGTGTTTCTGTTAGTGGTGCAGTATTTATTACATGTCATGACTCCTCCTCCATTAGTGCATCTTCACAAAACATTGCAGATCTCCTATTGCAATCAATCAAAGATGTTGGTTCAAATAATGTGGTTCAAGTGATCACAGATAATGCAGCAAATTGTAAGGCAGCAGGAAAAATTATTGAGCGTACTCATCCACACTTCTTTTGGTCTGGGTGCTTGGTTCACACATTGAACCTTTTGATGCATGATATTGTGAAGCATAAAGAATGTGGGTGGATTAATGAGCTTTACAGGAGAGGGAAGCCACTCATTAAATTCATCACAGGGCATACAAGCTTAAACTACTTCTATGGCACTTACTCCAAGTTGCAGTTGCTTAAACTTGCAAAGACAAGATTTGCCAGTTATTACCTCACCTTTAGTCGGCTAGTGTAGGTGAGACACGTTTTAACTAATATGGTGTGTGTTGAAACATGGGATGAAATTAACACTGATAGAGATGGTGCTAATGCAGCCAAGGACACTATTCTTGACATGTACTTTTGGTCACAGGTTAAATATGTTTTGCAATTCACCAAACCAATTTATTACATGATCAAGTTTGGAGATTCAAATCGACCAATAATTGAGGAGGTGTATGAGCAAATGGATAGCATGTTGGGGTAGATTAAAGACATTGTTGAGCCTAGAGATATCACCTTGTACAATTATATTCGTGCAGAGGTGGAAAACCGATGGGAAATGCTAAATGTTCCATTGCATGCATTAGCATATGTTTTGACACCTAAATACTATCATCCATCATGGCTTTCAACACCAACACCTGGGGGGGGGGGAGCAGGAGAAAACCACACCAAGATCAAGAGGTTCACAAAAAATATATGACTGCATTGAGTAAATTAGTCCCTGATGAGGAGGAGGTTGCCATGGTACGGAGACAGTTGAGCAACTATACGCTTAACACTGGTCCATTTGGGAGCATGCATGCAATTAGAGATCGAGAGACTTTTTCCTCTCTTGAGTGGTGGAACATGCATGGAGGGGCTACTCCACTTCTACAGACTTTGGCATTGCAGGTGCTATCACAGGCGGTAAACACTTATTCTGTAGAGAGGTGTTGGAGCTTTTATTCTTTCATTCACAGTGTTAAAAGGAACAGGTTGAGTTTAGACTGGACAGAGAGCTGGGTTTATGTTCATTACAACTTGCGATTGTTGTCCCATTACTGTGATGATGCAAAGACTAATAAAGACCTTAAGATTTGGGACAAGAATCCAGAGGAGCCCAATTTGGAGGATGGAGTGTTGCGATTAGAGCAATTAGAGGATGCTCTTATCTAGGTATGTCGATTGTGGTATGAATTTTCCTTATAAAACATTTCTCTAATTCATGTTTTTAATTTTTTTTTTTTAACTAGTGTTTTTTTTGTATGATTTTTTTGAGCGATTCCAGGATGATGATGATCGTGTTGAGATGCCACCCCCATCTTGTCCCTTGGTTCCTAGGTTCCATGGTTCAACACCAATAGCAGGGGGTTCGTCTTCATCAGTTTCAGTGCCACAACTTCCACAGACACCATCTTCTTCATTGCCACCACGTGGAGGCCCGCCACCACGTTGTCTTTGTGGTGGAAGAAGGAGAGATTAGTAGATATATTCACAATTTACTACTTCTGTCCTAGATTAATCATTAGACTTGTAGGCTTGTGAATTTGAACCTTTTTTGTCTTGGCGGTGACCAAGTGACATATTTTGTAAACATTATTATTTGAATTTTGGACATGACAAATGTTGACAGTTGCTCACTTGCTAGATAAATCATAATATGCTCTATGTTTTATGTTTTATAATATGGTTAAATGTTTTATGTTTTATAATATGCTTAAAAATTTGATGTATGTTTGTAATTGCTAGAATATAGATGGTTGATGTTCGAATAATTAATCATTGATGTACATACTAGTAACTACAATGGAATCATGGATGCCATATCTATCTTGATTTATGCAAAAATATGCATGTTTTTATGTCTTCTACAACTAATTTGGTATTTGGGATGTTTGTTTTGAGTATAAATGCAAAAAAATATATATATAGCAGATGCTTCCGCAGACGCTTCGCTTCCTAGATTTTTGGAAAATGACGCTTCCGCGTCCTCGCTTTCAAAAAACGTCCCCATTTCGTCCCTGCTTTGTGCAACATTGATTCGGACACTCCTTCGCATAATGGCCGAACTTATTGCAAGTAAGGCATCTGCCTTTCCTTCCACCCTTAGATCCAGACTTCCCATTGAAGTGATCTTTAGGTAGGGGCCATCAGATGCTTCCGCTGCGCCACTCGGATAATATTCTCTGCTTTGACTTCACCCTTGGTGAATTTGAAGAGGGTTGAGGAACCCATTAAATCTTTCTGTCCTTTCCAGCTGTCTTTGGTGATTGCTCTTTCACTCTTGCTTGGGCTTTGTCTCACCTCACCTCTGATACAATGTTAATTTTAGATATGTTCTATGCTGATAGCAAATTTACTTCAATTTTCCATGTTAGCTCAATATCAATTCCAGATTAGCAATCACATTTAGCATGACAGTAAAATGCAGATAGAACATAAACATAAATCGCAGAAGACAAGCCAAGACAAGAGAACACAAGATGTGGCGCCAGCCAAGGAAAAACCCCAATGTGTGGAAACACTCGATCAATTCTTCTTATATGTTCTTCAATAGTTCAACAGAGAGAGAGATAGTACATATACATCAGAAGTCAACATTTAGATTTATCTAAATAAGAGCAGAGATATTCTCTAAGAAGATGGCACATGAGGTAGCTGATCTGAACTCAGGTGAAGGCATACTGCATCAACTGATCCTCCAAGGTGACTCCATCACCATGCAACACCCATCACTGTGCTGCACCTCATCATCATGCTGCACCTAATCATTGAGCTGCTCTTTATCACTATGTTGCTTCCCATTATTGAGCAGTACCACATCATCATGTTGTAATCATCATCAACAAGCTGCTGCAATGCATGGTGCTGCTGCTATATCTACATGCCCATCATCACCATGCTGTACCATTGTGCTGCACCATACTTGTACTGCACCATGCTGCACTAATCATTGTTGCAACTAAACATGCTGTCTCTAACACCATGCTGCATCCAACATACCCTCATCCATGCTTGCTGTAATATATATCATTATGTTGCACATACAATATCCAATATGCTGCAAACTATTTACACTTATCAGCCTTAGCTGCTTGCTATGGCTTGCAGCCTAGTAAAGCAACTAGGTTATGGTTATTTAGGTTTCTTTCATATTCAGGCAGTAGAGAGCTTCTCTAGGACAACAACCAAGTCCTATAACAGTCTTCCTTAACTGCTTCTAACAACTCTCGTAAACTGCCTCCAACAGTCCTCCTAAACAGCGTCTATCAACCCTCCTAAACAATACTCCTTAACTGCGAATAAGTTTCCTCCATGGACTGCGTCTAGGACACCAACATGACACATAAGACCAACATATTAGGGATCTCTTTAAGGGCCTAGAATCTAGATAAGGCAGCGTGTGCAGCATTAAGGTCTCCACCATGACTGCATTTAGGTTTGCGTTTAGGGCTTCACCTTGATTTCGTTTAGGGCTTCACCTTGACTGCATTTAGGGTGTTGATTTGGGGTAGCATCGGATGTGCTCTAGCCATGAAAATTGGTGCAGAGGCTAAAGCACATGAGATCTCCAAGACCCAGAAATGGTTTGGGAAAATTCTAATCGGTTTGGGAGATATTAAAATAATTAATATTTTAATGGAGTTCCTAAGTCTAAACTTAGGAAAAATAAAATATTAATGGGTATTAATATAAAACTGGGTTAGAAGGTTCCAAAAGTCATGGATCAAGCCAAATCTAATCTTAGCCGTTGATTAGAGATGAAATCTTGGCCGTTGAAGGACCAACAAGAAAAGTATAAGAAGAGGCTTGAGGGTCAGTTGGAAAACACACCAGAGTGATTAGTCATTCATTTTGCTAGAGCGGGGTTGCTAAGCAAAAGTGAATCAGTGATCAACAACGAGGGGCAGTGAGTACTGGACAGAGAGGCAGAGACAGTACTGAGAGACCAACACAGAAGCAGGGAGAGCGAGAGCAACAGCCAGTTCAGGCCACGCAGAGCCCAACAGAGACAATGCAGAGGCCAGAGGGATTGCGTCATCCACACAGAGGCTGCTGGAGTGACGTAGAGGTCCCAGAGGCTATGCAGTGCCTTAGAGGGTTGACGCAGAGGCCAGTGCCCTAGTCAAATATTTTCTTCATTAAGATATGCAAGAATCAGAGGATTGCTAAGCGCTGCCAAGATCTCTGTTGTAAATCAATATAATTGCCATACATACATCTATATACTGCTGAAAGGAGCCATGAGGCTCCCATTGATCTACTCTTGACTTTTAGAAAGTAGGTTAGCACTATTCCCTATATGAAGGTTAAAATTGAACATTGAGCTCTGGGAACTCCTGGGGGCTTGGGGTACTTATTGAACTATGAGCGACCATAGAGTGAATGGTTCACCTTCCCCTAGTCATGCGCTGTGTATAGGGTGAGTGGTTTACCTTCCTCTGTGATACCCCATGATCATGTGTGTAGGGTGAGTGGTTCACCTTCCCCTGCGATTGTGGACATATGTGTGTAGGGTGAGAGGTTCACCTTCCCGTATTGTTGATGACATATGCATAGGATGAGTGGTTCACCTTCTCCTGCGGATACCCCAGTGAGAGATACATAGGCATCTGTTGACATGTCGGTGGGACATGGTTCATCCTTTCCTCACATGTAGGATGCTTATTCCCTACGATCTGTGGCTGACATGTCGGTGGGATTTGGTTCATCCTTGCCCCATGTGTAGGATCCTTCCTACTATTGTTGGTTTGCATGCGTATAGGACACAGTTCATCCTTTCCCTACTCTCGGTGATTTGTATGCCTGTAGGACGTGGTTCATCCTTTCCCTACTCTTGGTGTTTTGCATGTGTGTAGGATTTGGTTTATCCTTTCCCTACAATGATTGTGATATGTGATTGTAGGAGGTGGTTCATCGTTTCCCTACGTGTGATTATGACATGCATTTGTAAGATGTGGTTTCTCCTTTCCCTATGTGTGGTTGTGAGCAGGATGTGATATATTCTTTCCCTGTCGATGTTCTTGCATCATCCTACCCATGTAGTCTGGGACTCATGGGAAGTACTTCTCATTTGACCAATGAGTTGGGAAAACTGGATAGGGACCATAGCACTACCGATGGACGCATCGTGTACTTTTGTACTCCCTATGTCTAGGATGCATGATGTTCCAACAACTTGATCACTCTGGATCAAGTCTGATTGAGGTTCGACCTCTGGTTACGTGAACTGATTTGTTGACAATGGAGAGTGGCAAGGTCTTGTGATTCACTCTTGATCAATTCATTGTCATTATCTATATCAGTGTTCAGCTGAGATGAGATGAGATTCAGAGATGGTTCGTGACGACAGGATGGCATGACTATTGGTGACAATGGCTGATGGTTTGACAGATGGAATTCTCCCTAGTTGAGAGGGGGTGTTAAAATTGGCAACCAGGGCCAAGTTCCACTTTGGACACCTCAGTTGAAATTATTGCATTAAATTTCTATCTTTGAGAGGACCAAAATCGACCTAAAGATTGTCAAATTTTGGATAAGAAGTGGGTTTTTGAATTTATGTTCCATCACATGTAAAATATTAAGGTTGACCTCACCTTATGTCGGCTCATCATAACCAATAGTCATGTCTCTTGATTCCCATCAAATACTATAAATAGAAGAGTCCTCCATCCATATTTGGCATCATCATATCTCATTCTTCTTTTTGAAATAGCCACAGAAGAAGGCAGTCTCCAACGAAGATGGTAAGGGCAAGGATAACATCATCAAAAGTCTCCTTGATGGGCCGTATTCCACAGGCTAGTGACTGGTGCTGTTTGGGCTATTTTGTAACTTGATCTGGGGCTTTTATCCTCCATTACAGATCCGAATTTAGGGCAGAGGATTTCACACTGTTTAAGGGCTGATTTATATTATGCTGAACATGATTCTCATGGATGATCCCTCCTAGAAACAGGCCACACTTGATAGGGCCACCTTCATCCATACCTCAAGCCTTGATCCTCAGTTCAGGAGACCGTGTAAGGAGGCCGCTGTCTGTCATACTTAAACAGTGAGCAGTATGGTTCGTTCTTGAAGCCTAGAAGATGATTAAAGGCCTGCATGTTGATGGAGGGACTATATGAAGGGAGGCCGCAGTCAAATCTAAGGTCTGCTTGGTGTGAACAAGGTGCCTTGAGCAGATTGTGTTTTGCCCTAACCAGTATTCAGTATTTCAGAGAAGATGTCTCCAGCCTATGTTGCACCAGAATTTCAGATTGTCTGGACCTAAAGGCAATATTGTTAGACCTTCTATTGGCAAGTCAATTTTATTGTACTTTCTCTCTCTCTGCTGAACATTTGACATTTATAATAAGAAGAATTGATAAAGGGTTTTCCCCATCTTGGGGTTTTTCTCTGGCTTGAGCCATATACTTGTGTTCTTTTGTCTTGGCTTGTCTTCTGCTTTTATTGCTTATGTTCTTTCTTCAGTTACAAGAAATATGATAAGAAATGGAAAATTGAATGGGCTAATATGGATCTCTGTGTAACTGTCGTAAGCAAAGAACATATTCAAAATTTAACTAGAACCCTCTTGAGTAGTCTCAATTTGGATGTGACTTTGTTCATTCATACATTGGGATGAATCTTTATGTCTACCTCTCTTATTAGGACATACAATTCTACTATCACATTCATTGCTTCCATTGGCTTTCATGTGAAGCTTAGCCATCTCCATTCATTGTTCAAAGCTGTATGTGCAACCCTTCACTCCTAACCTAGGTATGCCCAAAAGATGATGCCATACTCTTTTATAGCTACCCTTAAAGACATAATCACACAAAGTACATTTCCATTCCTCACAGTCCCAACTATTTTTTGTCTTGTTTTATGTTATCTTTTTCATGAACTTCATTAAGGGCTTCTTGGAAATGTTGTTTGATTGTTTGTGGGTACCTATTGTTGTCTCTGCATTCTGTTCTTGAACTTGTGGGGCTTGTGGAGGTAGTGGGGGTCTCATCCTGCTGTTGTTGTCACCACATTCAATGCCAAACCCTCTATCCATGGTATCAATACTGAAGATTTAAATTAAAATTAAAAAAAAATTAGAAGTAGAATAGAGAACTAGATTTAAAAATGTACCTATATGACAGAAAATCAGCATACTAATATTCAATTTGCTAAAACTTAATCATGATTTTGAATTTCATTTTTTGTCATCTGAGGCAGATTTCACCTCTAATCTCATCCACTTTAAATTTTTAATAGAAAAGCGCAGAAAATTGCAATAAATATAATTGAGAATTTATTATTATCTCTTCTCTCTTGCACTTAATCACATAGAAAGAAACAATTGGTAAGTAGACTTCTTGGAACTCATTGTCTAACATTGAATTTGAAAAAAAAATAATATTTGACTTCTGTAATTAATTGTCTAGCATTGAATTTGATTTGATTTTTTTTTTAAATGCACAACCAGCAGCACTGAAAAATGTTCAACCTTACCATTTTTGTGCTCATAAGACATTGTTTAGAAATTAGAACCGAAATAATGCTTAGAAACATCAGCATAAAGTGCATCTCATGAAAAGATTTGAGTTTTAATTTTTTGTTTGTTTGGGAATTGAACAGTTACCTTGATTTTAAAGGGTCAATTTCATCACGAATCAATGGATTGCAGATATAGATATAGCAGAAATCTTAAATGTATTATATTCTCACAAGTACAACAATAACATAAAATATTAAAAACAATATGATAGTCACCTTGAGCACAATAAGAAAAATGATTCTTCGAAATTATTGAAATTAACAACAGTAAGAATGATAGGGAACCAGGGGAAATCCTACAAAATTCAGTTAAACATTCACTGAAAAGATTAATGAAAAAATATCATACTTGAAAATAGATCGTTTAACCATGCCTTCGAAAGAACTGAATGACAGGGCAGATAAATTGTCTAAAGAAGCATTTCTTCTGCAGGAAGGCATGCTGGTTATAAATGAAACAAACAGCAGTGGAACTCACTATGAAGAAAATGTTTAAGTTAAAAAAAATGCTGATGTTATCACTGTTCTAAAGATGGCACCTTGCAGTTTTGAATTTGAAGAATGCTCTTAAGCCAAAGAGTATCCTTTTAATTGGCTATCTTTTGCATTTAAAATATAAGAGAAAGTTAGTGCTCGGGAGAATCCTCGTGACATTAAATATATTTTTTGATCTCACCTACAAATATCAAAAGCGCTGATCCTTTTCTAGGAAAAGAAAAGTATTAAATTTACAAAAGAGGAAGAAGAATCTAGATTGGCATGAGCGTAAAGACATATGATATATCATTAAAGAAACCACATCATTCTATTGTTTATGCAGATTTTGATAAAATTCAGCTGGCCCATTTCTTCATGACTGAAATCCAGAAATATGACGCCAATATAATGGACGGTATATATGTATTACAGTAAATAACACTTGTTTCAAAAATCTACTCTGCCAACAAATTAGATATATCAAATATGAAGTATGAAACATTCATGTGCCTCACCTACGGGCGGCTTTGTAAAGTACAATTGTCAGAAACTTTGAATGGAAACAATGTGTTAATCCAAGTGCTACTATCTCTCCACCTCTTGCCAAGCTGCTAATGAACACAACGCCCCACACTAATGGTGAGGAACACAAACTGAATGTTGAAACACAGTTGAAAGAAGACGAACTCTTGAGAAATTCGAAGAGATGATTTGATTTACTCTTGAGAGGGTTAGTGATTATATATGGAAAATAACGTAGAGAATCAATTTTTGCCACCAAATGCAGAGATATTTTTGCCGCCAAATATTTCGCACCCATTTTTTCCCGGGGTTTTCTCCTTGGGTTTCTCTTGATGTCAGGTACTCGTTGATCTGGAGCGTGTGGGAGCTCCGATATCAGAGCTCCCACACGCTCCAGATCGGCGTTCCCAATCGACACCTGTACCAGAAACTTGAATTCCCTCACTGCCATACTCCCAAAAAGCTTTGCTGTACTTGAAAATGCTCCGTCTGTTTTTGGAGCGTTTCGTACCAGCTCCCAAGTGTTAGAAAATCAGAAAGGAAGAAAGATTTTCTTATATAGATAATTCCTTGTGAATCTTTTATCTTTATTTTCTTCTTTTACCTTTTAGTTCATCATGCAATTACCAAAACAATAGCACAGAGACACTAGATATAGGCAAACAACCACGGAAAAACCCCTATCTAGGGGAAAACCTAGTCAACAACTCTTCTTGAATAACTTCTTTGAGATAATCCAAGACTCTTGACCTAAACCCAGACTTCCTCCACACCAAGTCAGCCCTTTCTTCCTTCTTGCAGAGGATAAGCTTTCAATAGCAACTTCGGCCTAGCAACAACAACTTGTAGTAGCAGCTTCGACCCTGCAATTGGTAGTTGCAGCAACAACAAAAAACAAGAAAGTCTTTGATCTCCTAGAGGAATCCATGAAAGAGAGAGATAGATAGCCCAAAACTTCGATTTTCCCTTTTTCTTCCTCTTTCTCCAACCTCACACTTCTTTTTTCTTCCTTACTTCCTTCGCTCTTTTCCAGCTCTTTCTTTTGGATATCAAACTTTTGTGTGTGAGAGAGAATGTTCCAAATGAAATCAAACTACTCCAATATATAGGCTTATGGCGAGGTTGAATTACCTAGTTTGAGGCCGACTTGGTGTGGAGGTGACTTATAACTTATTTGACTCAATATTAATTCTTTTTACATGATTCAAAAGCCCAAGAAGGGTCTCTTTTAATGGACAATGACTCTAATGAATTAGATTTATGAATCAGAATAAATCCCTGAAGTCCTCAATGGAGAATTTGACCTAAAACATGATGACCCTAGCATTAAACCCATGCTTTAATAAGTCATAATAATAATAATCAAAATATCTTCTTCATTCTTTTGATAAATACATTTCATTGTGACTCAAATACATTTATGAAGACCGAACCTAGTTACATTTTTCAATGCTCCCTCTTAACTAGGGAGGTATTCATAATAACAAGTACAAGGAAGATCTCAAAACATATGAACTATGAAGAGTTTACGCACTGCAATGCCATGGACTACATTCTTGACCAGGGCAATCTCTCCAAGGTCTTCCAACAGTTTATGCACTCACGGTGCCACAGACTGGATTCCTGACCAGGTCAATCTATCTGTGTGGGACTAAGATGGACTAATGCTTTCAGCCTTTTTGGGTACCATCAGGCTTACTTGCTAACCATCGACCCAGGGATCCAGGTGCGTATTCGAGGTCAGAGCTCTATGACCAATGCCACCCTCCTTGTTTTAGGATCCAGACATCAACACAAAGTGTCAGCCAAATGTCTTCCCAGGTAATGTGTCTTACACACAAAGCCTCAACACTCCTAGTTATTCCAATCGGTAGCAAATCCCTCCCTGATCAAATAGATCGGTAACAAGTCTCTCTCGTGTAACCAACGTGCTATCAAACTTCTTGAGATATTTACCTGTACAAACCAATGTTGCACGAAGCAGTGGACGAAACAGGGATGTGTTTTGGAAGTGGGGACATGAAATCGTCATTTTCCAAAAATCTGGGAAGCGAAGCGTCTACTATATATAATCAAAACAAACATCCCAAATATCAAATTAGTTGTAGAAGACATGAAAACATGCATATTTTTACATAAATCAAGATAGATATGGCATCCATGATTCCATTGTACATCAATGATTAATTATTCGTGCATCAACCATCTATATTCTTAGCAATTACAAACATACATCAAATTTTTAAGCATATTATAAGACATAAAACATTTAAGCATATTATAAAACATAAAACATAAAGCATATTATGTACCAAGTGAGCAACTGTCAACATTAGTCATGTCCAAAATTCAAATAATAATGTTTACAAAATAGGCCACTTGGTCACCACAAGACAAAAAGGTTCAAATTCACAACAAGCCTACAAGTCTAATGATTAATCTATGACAAAAGTAGTAAATTGTGAATATATCTACTAATCCCCCTTCCACCACAAAGAGAACGTGGCGATGGGCCTCCACGTGGTGGCAATGAAGAAGATAGTGCCTGTGGAAATTGTGGGAGTCGGACTGGCACTGATGAAGGCGAAGCCCCTGCTGTTGGTGTTGAACCATGGAACTTGGGAACCAAGGGACCAGATGGGGGTGGCATCTCAACTCGATCATCATCATGTTGGAATCACTCAAAAAATTCATACAAAAAAACCACTAGTTACCAAAATAAATTAAAAACAGGAGTTAGAGAAATGCTTTGTAAGCAAAATTCATACCACAATGGACATACCTGGAAAAGAGCATCCTCTAATTGCTCTAATCGCAACACTCCATCCTCCAAATTGGGTTCCTCTGGATTCTGTCCCAAACCTTAAGGTCTTTATTATTCTTTGCGTCATCACAATAAGGGGACAACAATTGCAAGTTGTAATGAACATAAACCAAGCCCAGTCTAAACTCACCCTGCTCCTTTTAACACTATGGATGAAAGAATAAGAGCTCCAACACTTCTTTGCAGAAGAAGTGTTTACCACCTGTGATAGCACCTGCAATGCAAAAGTCTGTAGAAGTGGAGTAGCACCTCCATGCATGTTCTACCACTCAAGAGAAGAAAAACTCTCTCGATCTCTAATTGCACACATGCTCCCAAATGGCTCAGTGCTAAGTGCATAGTTGCTCAACTGTTTCCGTACCATGGCAGACTCCTCCTAATCAGGGACTAATTTATCCAATGCAATCATATATTTTTCTAGAACCTCTGGATATAGGTGTGGTTTTCTCCTGCTCCCCCCCAGGTGCTGGTGTTGAAAGCCATGATGGATGATAGTATTTAGGTGTCAAAACATATGCTAATGCATGCAATGGAACATTTAGCATTTCCCATCGGTTTTCCACCTCTGCACGAATATAATTGTACAAGGTGATATTTCTAGGCTCAACTATGTTTTTAATTTGCCCCAACATGCTATCCATTTGCTTATACACCTCCCCAATTATTGGCCGATTTGAATTTGCAAACTTGATCATGTAATAAATTGGTTTGGTGATTTGCAAAACATATTTAACCTGTGACCAAAAGAACATGTCAAGAATAATGTCCTTGGCTACATTAGCACCATCTTTATCAGTGTTAATTTCTTCCCATGATTCAAAGGTCACCATATAAGTTAAAGCTTGTCTCACCTTCACTAGCCGCCTAAAGGTGAGGTAATAACTTGCAAATCTTGTTCTTGTAAGTTTAAGCAATTGCAACTTGGATTAAGTGCCATAGAAGTAGTTTATCCTTGTATGCCCTGTGATAAATTTAATGAGTTGCTTCCCTTTCTTGTAAATCTCATTAATCCATCCACATTCTTTATGCTTCACAATATCATGCATCAAAAGGTTCAATGTGTGCACCAAGCACCTAGACCAAAAGATGTGTGGATGAGTACGCTCAATAACTGTTCCTGCTGCCTTACAATTTGCTGCATTATCTGTGATCACTTGAACCATATTATTCAGAGTTTGGACCAACATCTCTGATTGATTGCAATAGGAGATCTGCAATGTTTTGGGAAGATGCACTGATGGAGGAGTCGTCATGACATGTAATAAATACTGCACCACTAGCAGAAACACCAAGAACATTTATCAAATGCTGGCCTCTAATATTTGCCCACCCATCTGATACAATGGATACCCAACAATCCACCCACTCATTTGTAAAACGTGTCAAAGGTATTTGAACCTTTGCTTTTTCTCTTTCTAATAACACTGTTCTAACTTTCTCATAATTGGGGGACTTGTATCCTTTTGGGGCTTCATTGAAGGCCTTTACCATTTCATGCCAATAGGGAGAGCGAAGCACATTGAATGGTACACCGCAAGAACTAAGAAATCAGAGTATCTTTCCATCCACATTATCCCTCCCAGCAACATTTTAGGAAATCCCCTATTATTCTTTTACCTCTAGTGCTTGTAGGAGTACCATGAGGAGATGAGCTACCAAATGTAGAGGTTGTACTTGATTCAGACTAAGCTTTTTGTTTCTTGCTTTTTTGTTGTGCAACCTCCTCTATTTGGATGTATTTTCTTCTTTGTTCAACTAAAATCTTTGCGCAAATTTGTATTTCCACAACACCCTTTTTATCATCACTGTCCGTCATCCCACAAAGATGTCTCTTGACACGGGTATATGAACCACTAAATGGTTTTCCTCCATGACAACCATGGGGGCACAAAAATTTGTAGCTTCCACCACCTTTTCCCCTTCAAGTTTGGTCACATAGTTCCACAAGGGTGTCAATACAGTTTTCCCCTCTAGTGTTTCAGTGTTCCCTTCAGGTTCATCCCCTTCCTCCTCATCATATATTGGGTCACTCATATGGGGACCACTATCCTCTTGTTCTTCTTCCCTTCGATTCCTACTCCCCCTTGCCATCATTAAAACCAAAAGTGGAATGATACTTAGAAGCCAAAAGAACACCATCTTGGAATATGAATATAGGTGGTGGACAACCTACAATTAAATGAGCAAGAAGAAAGAATGGGAAAGAGTAGGAGAGGGAGGAGAAAAATACAAAAAACAATGATAAAAAATGAGGGAGTTTAGGGTTTGCGCTTACCTCTTTAGCTCTTGTAGATGGAAGCCCTTCTTTGCTCCTCCTTCACTCCTCCAAGATCTTCGCAAGTCTCTCCTCTCTTTCTCTTCTCTTCTCCAAGCTCTCATAAAATAAAAGTGAGCAAATGAGAGATGGAAGGGCCTTTTAATCCCTTCAATCATCACCCTAACCCAACTTGGACCCACCCCCAACCAATAGAAAAGAAAAAAGGAAAAAACGCCTAATGAGTGGGTTGCGCAGTGGAAACATCCGGTTGCCTGTGGAAGCAGTTGCGATCCATATGGATCCGACCATGAAGCGCGACGTTTCGTACGATCGATTTGTCGGCCAAAATGCGGTTCGGAAATTTCGAAACACAGATCGGGCTGGACGGTTCCGACAAGCCAGGAATTGTCTTTTCTGGCCCGATCCATGTTTCGAAATTTCCGTACCGTGTTTCGGCCGACAGATTACCCATGGATCATGTTTTGCGCTTTTGATCCGGGGGGAAGGGGGGGCGTTTCATGCAATGCTGATACAAACACAACCCGAATCAGTAACCAACTTTACATAAGTAAACACAAACCTCCGGGGTCTTTCATACAACTTGATGTTGCTTCTCAATTTATCACAATAGGATTTTCAAACAAATCTTGATAGGAGATTCCTCAATTATACATCTTCCTTTTCTACTTTACATGTAGCAACATATTCTATAATCAGATCCTGCTTTCCTTATCTCAGCAACTCTTCTAAATGCATTCTCCAATTTCTTCTTTCAAGGTGTCCACATGACTATGATATGCCCTCCCTCTTAACTATGGAGATTTCTGTTATCTATGCTCCCTCTTAACTTAGGGAGATCAACTTCTTCTTATGACATTGGAGAATCTTTCATGGCTTCCACCCTTCTCATAAGAGTTATCATGACCGTTATCATGTATATAACTTTCTTCATCATGCTTATCATATCAACTTTATTTACGAACATATTCACCACCTTGAAGATTATGTACCTGTACAACTTAGATAGCGAGTACAACCAAATCTATAGAAGCATAATTGAACCATATTAGAATCATATACTAATGGAAGCTTTCAACATTAGACATCAAATACCTAAACCTAGTTGGGTTCACAAATACGAGACACATACTTCTCTACTTCAACTTCTTGCTAGGGTTTTTGTCATAAACCCTAGATTTTATCATCAAGACTTCGACTACCTCAATCAAGATAATAAACTTTATTATATCTAGGGCTTCAATATTTCTTCTGGAGGCATGACATACCCTACTACAACATATTGCAAACCCTAGAAGCATTTCAAACAAAAACAACTTTAGTACTTATATGTTAGATTTTCAATAGCATTTAGTGCAAGATCCTAGATTTCATATATGAGCCATTAAGCTCCAACAATCAAAACCAATCATATCTCAAATTCAGATTTCAACAATCTTTCATAAATCTCAGATCTTTCATAAATCTCAAATTATCACACTTGTCATAGCATATTAGAGAATTGAACTTCTACTAAGGTTTAGTTACAAAACCCTAGAATTCACTAACACTATCATCCTAGAGAATACTTCGACTAAGGCTTAGTTCCATACCCTAGGACTTATGAACATCAACAATTAGGTCAACACATATATCTAGGATTCCATCATCATGCACAAGCATATCATAACAAGTGTTAATCAAACCAAAAGACACAAATATCAATATGTTAAAGTTAGACATATAACGAACTTGATCAGAGTAGGGTTTCGATCAGACAAACACATATACTTAGGATTTCATTCCTCGGACGTTATATAAAATAAGCGTCTTGCTTATACACCCTACCAAACCCTAATGATTTAATGTTTCAATACAAAACATAGAAAACCCTAATTTATCAATACTTCAAAGGTTTGGGATTTCAGATATCACCATTCAACCCTAACAAGTTAGGTTTCTCATAATAATACCAGAAACCCAAACATGACATCATTAAAAACTTCAAACATTAAGATTAGCATTTTCTTAGACTTTACCAATAACCCTAAGGAGGCTAGGGTTTCACGCATTATCATCGACATACCCTTAAGTTAGGGTTTTACAAAGAACCTTTCTAGGGTTTTGTTGTAGCACTACAACCACCCTCCAAAATTTTTCCTTAGCTTCATTTTGGAGCCTCCCTACCAACCATCCTTAGCATCATGTCTTGCATTGTCCAAAGTACATAGGCTTCAACTGAGTTTCAGTGGCATGCTAGCCTGTGCATGTCAACTTGTTTGCCTCTCACCACAGGCTGTCATTCCAGACTTAGGCAATTTTCTGGTTGAGATGCTCCCCCTGAAAATTGCGCAATTCTGGAGGGGAACCAGCCTTCCCTCTAGAAATTGCGCAATCCTACTGGGCTCCAGAAATGTGCAGTTCAGCTAGGCAACCTTCCCCTTGAAAATTGCGCAGTGCAACCCAACACCGGGCTTCAACTCAGGAATTGCGCAATTCTGATTGACAGCTAGGGCTTCAGTCCAGAAATTGCACAATGCATGAGGGACAGTCAGTCTTGCTCAGCCCAGAAACTGCACAAATCTCATCCACAGGCTTGCAGACTGCTGCATGTGCTTTCAGGTTGACCAGTTCCTCTAGGACTGAGCAATCTTGATTTGCATGCATGGGTTGCTTTTCCTGAAAAGGCAAAAAGCAAAAAGAAAAAAAAGCATCCCTAGATTTTAGGGATCCATTTTAGCAGTTGGAGGTTACATGCAAAAGCCATTTTGGAAACCTCCCGCCAAGTGTCGCTCCTAGATTTGTGGCATGCGCGTCATAACCTCGATCTTATCAAAACTCATTCATTCGACACTGCATAGCTCATTCCTCACATCGATCTTAGAGCTTTGACATCCCACATCACATCTAGGAGTCTTCGACACATTCAACTCGGCTTTTCCGGGTGAGTCTGCTTTTCATGTCTTTTGCTGCTTTTTTTTTTTTATTTCGGCTTGTGTGAGTGCTATCTGCTTCGTTTCAATGAACGCTTGCTGTCGTTTTGATGTATGTTAGCTTGTAGAAGCACTGTTTTAGTTTTCCTTTGCATCTCATTGCTGTCACATGCATGACACTGTTTATGGACTGACAGTTGCCGTTGCGGCAACATGCTTCACACACATGTTCGCTTTCCCGTTTTCTGAATCTTGCACTCACTATTTGCATGCATGATCATTCACTCTTGCTTACACTCAGTCTTGCCATGCATTCAAACCTTCTCATATTTTCAGTCGATCGTCAGCGGGTTTGCGCTGCCTTGGCCCGGACCTTGCCTTGCCCAGCCAGCAATGTGCATCCCTAAGAATGAAGGCTCTGCCTTCCTCTGAGAAAATGCGCAAAACTAGTCAGCACTAACCCCAGGCTTGCTCTGTGTAATTTTGGGAGGTAGTGCCCAGCTGGCCCCAGAAACTGCGCAACACAATTTGCTTGGTTTGCATGCCCTTTCTCATTGCGCAGTTTCAGTCCTCAGTAAGCCGGGTTGGACTGTGCATTGCGTAGTTCCAACAGTCAGTCAACCTCCTCACAACCCGGACTGTGCCTTGCGTAGTTTTGGCAGTCAGTCAGTTTTGGGATCCTTCTTCCGCCTCTGAAATGAATTAGTGCTATGCACAGTTTTGAAAAAAATGAAAAAATGAAAAATGAATAGGGCGAAAGAAGAGAAAGGCTTTCTGCGCAGAGAGGTGATGCAAGTAACTCCGTCGGGGTACTAACAAGGCTCACTGGCAGCAGAGCGATGCTTGTGTTCCTGCGTGACTCCACCGGGGTACTGTCCAGTCCTGCCGGCAGCGAAGCAACACTAGAGATGAAACTTAAGCTCTAACTGTCATATTGCTTGTGTACCAATATACCCCTCATCCCCAATCGAAACAACTGTGTTGACTTGGCTTGGAATGTGTGCTGACCGACCACGAGCATGGTAGATGCCACGTCTTTCAATCAAGCTAGTGTGGAAACCAAGATGATAAGAGTATTGAACAGTACCTCCAGAGGAGTTAGACTTGCTTTTCACGAAACAAGGTCCATTTAGAGAGTTGGAGTTCTAACAGTGTGTCGCCAAGTGTTGTAGCGGCTACAACCACCATCCAAAATTTTGCCTTAGCTTCGTTTTGGAGCCTCCCTACCAACCATCCTTAGCATCATGTCTTGCACTGTCCAAAGTACATAGGCTTCAATTGAGTTTCAGTGACCAACGAGCCTGTACATGTCAACTTGTTTGCCTTTCACCACAGGTTGTCATTCCGGACTTAGGCAATTTTTTGGCTGAGATGCTCCCCCTGAAAATTGCGCAATTCTGGAGGGGAACCAACCTTTCCTCTAGAAATTGGCAATCTTGTTGGGATCCAAAAATGCGCAATTCAGCCAGGCAACCTTCCTCTTGAAAATTGCATATTGCAGCCCAACACCGGGCTTCAACTCAGGAATTGCGCAGTTCTAGCTAACAGCGAGGGCTTCAGTCTAGAAATTGCGCAGTGCATGAGGGACAATTAGTCTTGCTCAGCCCAGAAACTGCGCAAATCTCATCCACAGGCTTGCAGACCATTGCATGTGCTTTTAGGTTGACTGGTTCCCTCCAGGACTGAGCAATCCTGATTTGCATGCATGGGCTGCTTTTCCCGAAAAGTCAAAAAGCAAAAAAACATCCCTAGATTTTAGGGATCCATCTTAGCAACTGGAGGTTACATGCAAAAGCCATTTTGGAAACCTCCCGCCAAGTGTCGTTGTTTCCTAGATTTGTGGCATGCGCGTCATAACCTCGATCTTATCAAAACTCATTCATTCGACGCTGCAGAGCTCATTCCTCACATCGATCTTGGAGCTCTGACATCCCACATCACATCTAGGAGTCTTCGGCACATTCGACTCAACTTTTCTAGGTAAGTCCGCTTTTCATGTCTTTTGTTGCTTTTCTGGCGCTTTTTGTATTTCGGCTTGTGTGAGTGATGTCTGCTTGGTTTCAATGAACGCTTGATGTCGTTTGATGTATGTTAGCTTGTAGAAGCACTGTTTCAGTTTTCCTTTGCATCTCACTGTTGTTGCATGCATGACATTGTTTATGCACTGATGGTCGCTGTTGCGGCGACTCGCTTCACACACATGGTCGCTTTCCGTTTTTTGAATCTTTCACTCACTGTTTGCATGCATGATCATTCACTCTTGCTTACACTTAGTGTCGCCATGCATTCAAACCTTCTCATATTTTCCGTCATTCGTTGGTGGGTCTAGGCTGCCTTGGCCCAGACTTTGACTTGCCCAACCAGCAATGCGCATCCTTGAGAATGAAGGCTGTGCCTTCCTCCGAGAAAATGCGCAAAACTAGCCAACACTAACCCCAGGCTTGCTCTCCGCAATTTTGAGAGGCAGTGCCCAGCTGGCCCCAGAAACTGCGTAATACAGTTTGCTGGGTTTGCATGTCCTTGTTGACTTAAACTGCGCATTGCGCAGTTTCAATCCTCAGTAAGCCAGGCTAGACTATGCATTACGCAGTTCTAGCAGTCAGTCAACCTCCTGACAGCCTGCACTGTGCCTTGTGCAGTTTTGGCAGTTAGTCTCCTAGCCTCTTGGTGGAAATTGCGCAATCTTCACAATCAGTCACACAGGTGTGTTGCAAGTCAGTCCTCAAGTTTGTTTTGGTTTTCAACTGACAGATTGCTTGCCATGAGTGTTGCTATGTCTCCAAGTATCACAAGTGCTCGTCATCCTCTCAGCAGCACAGATACAATAGCCTCTAGGACAGTAGAGTCAAGGACATTGTTGAGAGCGCAACTGGGGATGTAGTTGAGCAAGTGTCTATGAGCATGCCTATCTATGAAGACACCAAGTTGTTCATAGACAAGGATATCAAGATGAAATGGCAGCGACGTTGTAGCAAGTAGCACCATCAGCAACAACAGAAGGTAGCAGACCTATGCACGACAAAGCAAGAGGAAGGTTGTTGACAGCGCAGAGGCGGAGCAAAGCTGCAAGTTCAAAGCAGATCCACTTGTGATGAAAACAACTTTGGAGATTGAGGCTAAGAGGCGACAAGAGGATTGCACAAAGGCAAAGAGAGAAACAGAGGATGGAGGAAACAGAGCAGGAGTTGTGGGGGTTGAAGTGACAACTCAGGGAAGAACAGGAGCTGCGCAGAGGAGAGAAGGAAGTGCAGGAGGAACGGGTATAGTCGGAGGCGCAACATGCACAGATTGATGAAACTGTGCCCATACAGGTCTTAGATCCATCCCAGCAGCTGGCACAGAGTAGACAGGGTGAGCAGTGCTATCGATCACATGCAAAGATGTTTAGGAGCATGGATGTCATTGTGCGCACGCATGCGATCCCATCCATTGGCACACTCATCGAGGCGAAAACAAGAACCAAGTCCGATTGGGGCTGGACATGTACTTCAACAAGTTGATGCGCATAGCCACCAACGCAGACTCAGAGATCAACACAGACACTATGCATCAGTGTGTTGCTGGTCCGGTTGCACTCAAGACTATGATGCGCATGTTATCAGACGAGTTGGATAGAGGAGCCAAATCAGTGTACCCGGATGCAGCGGAAGCAAGAGTTCACTTCTAGAAAGATGTCATCATAGAGTACACAGACACCATCACAAACTACCCAGCTTGGCATCAGTTTGCCACTGTCGATCATCGCGAGGATGTCGATGAGTTGGTCTTCCCACAACTGTCCGAGGCATGGCTTACTCAAGCCTATTTTGTCTCAGATGGGTACATGTGCAGATTGTAATGTAACATCTTGTAAAAGTGAAAGAACAAATGTCGATAGTAGAATGTAACAGTCATATAGTAGTTGAAGAGTCATGAGGGTAAGTGAAGAGTCACAAAGGGGAATGTCAAGGGTCATCTCACCCTTTGCTATTTATAGAACCTCATAACTCATTGTACAGGCTTTTGGGAGCCAAGCTTCCTATAGGTGTATTTTAGAGAAAGCTTGGAGTGTATTGTAATGAGCCTTGGTTTCTCCACAGTGTAGAGCTAGTAAATCTCTTTGGAGGAGCAGGCGGCAGTCACTGTAACGTTCCATTGTCGGGACTAGTAGTTGGACATGGATGTATGTATGATTGGAACTTTCACTTTCTTAATATAACAAAGCCAACACATTTCATGCATATGTTGTTATTGTATTTCAGCTATCTTGGTTACTCTAATGATATATGTAGCTGTTTTCTTATGCATGTATAGCTTGGTCCCTATTCCTTTTCTTGTTCTTCGGATTGTCAGGAGTTAGGACAATCACTTTTATAGTGACCCATTTTATGAAATTCGTAGCATTCTATTTTGGACATGTCTACCTTTCTTTTTGGCCCTTTTGACTTCTTGAAGTTTCCTTTCTTGTGATGAGCGGAGTATGCATTTAAAACTTTCTCTTCTTCATTGTTGGTTACTAATGAGATTCTCATCTCGTCTTGGCTGCAGGCATTCCATAATTGTTCAAATGATGGTGTTTCTTTCCAGCTCCTGAAGCAAAAACACTACATGTAGGTGGCAATCCCAATAATGCAGTAATCACCAGCTCTTTTTCTGGTACAATCTCATCAATGGCTAGAAGGTCATCTCTAATTCTAGCTATTCTTACAAAGAAGGAAGCCACAGTGTCATCTTTTGTCATTTTTGTGGTCCTTAATTCATTCTTAAGACTTGCTACTTGACTGATGTTCTTGATAGTGAACAATTTTGATAAGGCTTCATACATTTCTTGAGCATGGTCTATGTTGGAAATGTATCAGACAAGATTGTCCTTTATACCTTCTACCATCAGTGTAATAGCCAATATTTCTGACTCTCTATACTTCACTTTATCTGCGTCACTAGATCCTTTGGTAGGTTTCTTCACTTTTCCTTTGACCAAATCCAAGACTTTGTTCTTTTCAAGAATGAGGTCAATTCTCTTTTTCCATGACCTATAATTAGATGCTCCTTCCAATTTGTTCTCTCCTTTTATTGTGTTAGCCATCTTCCTTGAAGGTAGTAAGCTTCTTTTCTTATAAGAACTCCTTATATGATCGCTTGCTCAACCTTTTGAGGTTTCTTAGACTCCTTTCAGTAGATCCTCAAACTGCCTTTTTCCTTCTTCACCTTAGCTCTGAAACCATGTTAGAAAATTAGAAAGGCAGAAAGATTTTCTTATATAGATAATTACTTGTGATTCTTTTATCTTTATGTTCTTTTATCTTTTAGTTCATCAAGCAATTACCAAAACAATAGCACAAAGACACTAGATATAGGCGGACAACCAGGGAAAAACCCCTATCTAGGGGAAAACCCAGTCAACAACTCTTCCTTAATAATTTCTGAGATAATCCAAGACTCTTACCTAAACCCAAACTTCCTCCACACCAAGTCAACCCTTTCTTCCTTCTTGCAGATGATAACCCTTCAAGAACAACCTCGACCTAGCAGCATCAACTTGTAGTAGCAACTTCGTTTGAGCAACTAGTAGTAGCAGAAAACAAGAAAGTCTTCGATCTCCTAGAGGAATCCATGAAAGAGAGAGAGAGAGATAGCCCAAAATTTCTATTTTCCCTTTTTCTTCCTCTTTCTCCAACTTTGCACTTCTTTTTCCTTCCTTTCTTCCTTCACACTTTTCTAGCTTTTTCTTCTAGATATCGAACTTTTGTGTGTGAGAGAGAATGCTCCAAATGAAATCAAATTGCTCCAATATATAGGCTTCTGGTGAGGTCAAATTACCCAGATTGAGGCCGACTTGATCTTCTTGAGGCCGACTTGGTGTGGAGATGACTTATAGCTTATTTGACTCAATATTAATTCTTTTTACATGATTCAAAAGCCCAAGAAGGGTCTATTTTAATGGACAATGACTCTAATGACTTAGAATAAATCCTAGAAGTTTTCAATGGGGACTTTGACCTAAAACATGATGACCCAAGCATGAAACCCATTCTTTAATAAGTCATAATAATAATAATAAAAATATCTTCTTCATTCTTCTGATAAATACATTTCATTGTGACTCAAATACATTTGTGAAGACCGAACCTAGTTACATTTTTCAACACCAAGGTCCGAGGAGCGTTGGAGCTTGGGGTACATGATTTCCAAGGGTTGGGAGCAGTACCTATGCAACATAGAATAAATGTAAGTTTGTAAGAGGGCTCTTTGATGCTTTGAAGATCAAAACCTTGGTTTAACGAGGTTGACCGTTGGCTATTGAAGGTAACAAGAAATGGTTAGTGCATTGATTTGTCTCTATAATCTCTTGGGAGCAGAGGCCAATAAGACTATGTCATCGATGAATAGGAGCAAGGAAATCGACACCTAATATAGAAGATAACTATCCCCCCTGGATGTGCTCATGGAGGAAGGATTCTAGCTCATCAATATAGATCCCAAAGAAGGTATGTGAGAGGGGGCACCCTTGTTTTACCCCAATGGTACTTGGGATGAAGTCGGAAAGGTCATGTGCCATCCCAAGGCATCCCAAAACTGACTTATATGGTTTCATGATGGCTGAAAGTAGGGTCTTAGATATGCCACTGTCACAAAATCCCTACAATAATGCCTTCTGTTACCCCTCATGTTAGCAGGGGTACATACAATTTTTTTTGTAGTATATTTCACCACTAGTGTAAGCTAATGGTTACAAGTCAAAGGTCCTATAACAGACATGTGAGACCTTATATCAGGTGTCCTAGACTTGTTTGGTGGGACCATGGTCAATCCCTTTGGGTTCATTTTTGTTTCCTTTCATCTTGGAAAGGATTGGAGGGCCTTAGATGGGCTTATATGAGGACTCATGGTTTTAAAGGAACTTGATTTTTGTAGGGTTGATCATTAGTGTATGGGCCAGTCTAGCCCACGTCAAGGTGCACCTGTGTCCTTGTGCATCGTTATGTGTCTATAGAGTTTGTATGTGGTTTTGGCTTTGAAGCTGTATCTCTTAGACAATTCTCATACATGGCAACCCCACATTGACAACTTTCACAGTTCCTGAGGTAGTTCATGTTTCCCAATGCAAAGTGGTCCCAGAAGTCAAAAAAGTCAACTTGGTCTCAAATTGTTCAACTTGATGAGAGGTTTGCATGACATGTGAAATTTTTCCAAACAATGAAGGTAGTGACAAGTTACAACTGGTCAAAGATGGTCAATTAGGCTGTACAGGTTTCAACTGGCAGAATAGGGCTAGCTTTGGGAAGTTATGGACATACATTTTGTTAGAAGTGATTTGCAAGTGGAGAGGAGCAAAAGCCAAGTCTCAGAATCTTTAGATTCTTTAGGGAGATGGAGAACCAGAGCAACCATATGATGATGTGGCAGGATCAATGATTATGTGGCAATGCTAGGCAAGATCAAAAAATTTGGAGGCACACATAATTTGGGTAGAGTAGCTTACAACAAACCCATGTGTTAGATTGGTCAAAATCATTAGGGTGTTGGAGATCTCAGTCGCAGGTGCTTAAGTCGAGTTCACTAAAGGAGAAAAGTTAAGAGAACTAGTCATTATGAAGGTTAACTAGTTGTTCGAAGGTCAAACTAGACATTAGAGGTAGCTTGGACTAGGAAGTTACATGGACCAACAAAATTGCCATTATGAAGTCAAAAGATTCAAAGGCCAAGTCGAGTTCTATCCTAAGCAAGTCGAATTGCTATAGACCAAGTCAAGCTTCCTTAAGGATGTTGGAGATGAATGTTGATCTATTTATTGTTACTATTCTTCATGTTTGACTATTCCTGGCCACAACCAAAAGGAATCTTGGACCAAATTGTTCTCCGTGAACTAGTTTGACCTCTTGGTGGGCAAAATAGTTTTGTAATGTAATATTTTATAAAAATGCTAAGTCTCGGACATGTGAATGACTAATATATATATATATATATATATATATATATATATATATTTTAGAGGAGCCCAACTAGCCATTAGAATTAAAAAAAAAGGCTAGCCTTATCTCTAGCAAAAGGTGGTTGTTTTCATTTGAGATTAGTGCCATTAATGAAGAACTTCATTTGCAAACCAGTGTAATTTTTTTGCATCGTTTGGGTTTGATTTTACTTTCTTTTCTTTTCTTGATCTGTTGTGGTATTCATTTTAACCTAATAAATTTTACAATGAGCAAGATCATAATGAATCTAGAGGATTGTGCCAATTAGGGGTTACATAGCCACATGTAGGGGGAAAACTAGGGAGAAATTCCATTTTGTATTTTTGTTGCCTATGGGTCATTCCAACGAGGGTTGAGCCATTTCAACATGGAGCTTCAATTGGGAAGGGAATTTGTACTTCACCATGCACTCAAACCAAAGCCTAGAGAATGCCACACTAGGGGCCGCTTCTAGTTGGGTTTGAATTGTGGAAGAAATATCAAGTCACAAGTGGGGGCAATTTCTTTTAAAGACCAATCCCACTTCCCTGATAAAGTGCAAGATCTTCATTTAGAGGAGTGTGTTTCACAACCCAGCTTTGAGGTAAAGTATTTTGGCACAAGGTAAAAGTTGCAGCAATCGCTTGATTGCAAAAATTCCATTTTTTATTTTTGGTTTTAAAATTTAGTTCAGGAAATTTACTTGCTGATTTGTTTTTAGATTTATATCATAAACAACAATATTACTTACCTTGGGATATAAAAATAAAGCTAACTCTAAACAGATGGTTGATAGTTCAAGTTTGAATTATTATTTGTATATCTTTACACCTTTGTATCAAGTGATGAAGAAATCTGCAACATTCCTCAAGGTTCTCTGTTCATATCAAGTAAGTTATTTATCTGGAACCTTGCACATGGACTCTAGTTTGAATATATATTGCTGATTTGTTGATTGATAGTCAAAAGTACACTTATTTCTAGTTGTTGAAAAAAATTTAATTCTGGAAATTTTTTGGGTTTAGCACCCAGTGGGAATTGGTCCCATGAACACAGAAATACAATTTCTAGGTTGCTAGAAATTGATGTTTACTACTGTTGATAAGCTTGGAAGTGGTCCCTCAAAATCAAACTCACACCTTGTAGCTTCTCCTTCCCTAGATCATTGATTTGAGAGTGCTTTTCCACTCATTGAGTAGTTTGTTTGAGTGAAACAGGTTGCTGTCCCTGCAATTTATTGTAGATTTTATAGTCTGTAGTTACAGGACAGCAAGCTAATTTGCTTTCTAACCTCTCTAGAATTGGTTAGTATATTTTTTTACATCAAATTTAAGTACTTACATGCCATATCTAATATCATTTGATATAATGTTTTGTTATTTTATTTTTCTACTGCAGACTTACATACAAAAATCAGCAAAATGACACTCATAATTAACTCCTCCACGTCTTCTTGACTCCATTTAAGGCATTAGTTTTACTTGCAGTTGGTTGAGGTATTGAGTGGGAATCCTCCATTGGCTTTTCAAGAGGAAGTTGGGCCTAAAGCATAGTTTTAAAAACCGGCCAACCGGTCTAACCGGCCGGTTAGAGGCCTGGCCGGTCCGAACCGGCCTAAAAAACCCGGTCAGCTACCTCCTGTGCCCGAAATCTGGCCCTAACCGGTCAAAACCGGCCGGTTTAGGGCGGAACCGGCTGGTTTGTATCAAACCGGCCGGTTCCGTCCTAAACCGGCCGGTTTATGGCAAGCCCACCATAACTTGCAAAAAGCGGTTTTCTGATTGTGGTTTAGGGGTTTTGGGGGGGAACTAAGGGTGTTTTCCCTCCAAAAACACCCTCTCCAAGCTTATAAGAGGCCCCTCTCACTCTCATTTGTCTCACACAACTGATTTGGAGTGTTTGTGAGTGTTTGTGAGTTTGTTTGTGAGCTTGGAGAGTGTTGAGTGACTTGAGTCTTTGCTGAAGTAGTCATCTTGGAGTTGGAGTTGGAGCTATTTTGGAGACAGTGTGTAGCTGTCAGTGGAGTTGCCATCTTCAAGAGGAGGCTAAGGAAGCTAATTTGCATTTCCAGGTAAGGATTTGCACTTGAAAATTCCTTATTTGACTGTTGTCCATGAATTAATTTTTTTTATGTGTTATAAACTTCTCACTTCTATGATCTACCATCCAGGGAGTCATCATGCCTCCAAAAGCCAAAGACACTGCATGGGCTCATTGTGATATGATTGATGGCAAAATGATCTGCAAATATTGCCAAAAATCCATTCAAGGAGGGGGTATTAACAGGTTCAAGCAACACTTGGCTGGGATAGGAGGCCATGTAAAGCCATGTGGAGCACCAAATGAAATAATAGGGCATATTAGGGCAGAATACCTTCAGAAGTTTGAGACTCAAGTCACTGAACCAATAGAGAAGTTTGTGACTGCAAAGTTTGGGAGTCGAGACTCAACCGAGTTTGATCATGATCACTGAGACTCACGAGAAGTTTTAACTTCAAGTGATAATGTTGATCACTATTATAGTATTACTATTATCATATATGTAGAGTCTACACTGAAGTCTTGTAGTAGGCCACTGGCCCCATAGTTTGTAGGTTTTGTTTTTGCACTCTAGAGGCCATTTAGAGCCTCATTGCTTATGTATTTTGTCGACGATATGTATTGCACTCGATGCCATTTTGATATATTCACCTTTACATGGTATATAAATGAGCAATCTTTGCATATTTTGTCTCTATTGGCTTGGAATCATGGTTTTAAATTTTAAAAATAGTTTTTTTCATTAAAAAATAATTATTTAATGTATTTTTCTAAAACCGGTTCGTTTAGACCAAACCAGTCCCGGTTAGACCGGTTCCGGTCGGTAAACCGGTTCATTAGGTGGACCGGTCCGGTCACCGGTTCCGGTTTTAAAAACATTGGCCTAAAGTGCAATGGTTCGAGTCAAGGTGACAGTGGACCTTTACCTTGTGTGTGACCATCCTAGTAGGTTGCACGAACCTTTGCAACCATTCTAATCGGATCAGTGACACCTTCCTTGGATTTCATCAAATGCTTTTTGGAAGTCTACAAAACAATTATAAACCTTCAAAGAGCGATGACGAGCCTCGTCAATAATGGCTCGAAGTGTGAAAATGTGATCAATCGTTTGGTAGTTGGAGCGGAAAGCTGCTTGTCCGTTAGTCCTGGAACGATGGCTCTCCAACTCCTCAAAGAGCCCCATTGTGGCAGAACCACTTCACTGTGGGGAGCATCAAACCTGGCCAAAGCAAACCTTGTTTTAGTTTTCCATGCCTTTTGGGAATGACTATGGGTTGTTTTCATGGTGATGCCCGCTTTCAACCACTAAACCAGAGGCTTACGGACCCGCATAAAGATTCTCTGGCTTCTGAAATAAAAAAAATCATCAAACTTTGGAAACCCACATAAAACACTGCAAATATTCACGGAGGCACTCAAATAATTGCTGAATTGTACACAACAGTAAATTATGTTTGAAGAAGTCATGGATGCATTGAGGGCTTGAAAACTTTTTATACAGTGATGTGTATTAACTAAAATAAAATGAATGTAGATTTTTTCCAAAACAATGGAACACAGTCAAGCATCTTGACCAAGATAACAAAAAAGCATGCTGTTTTCACCTTTTTAAAAACAGCACCTTTTTAATGATTTTATAAAACAATTTAGGATTGATTATTAATACTATCCTTGAAAATTGGAATACAACGTTCCAGGTGATTTAGATTGTCAATTCAGGCTGTTAAAATCCATACCTAAAAGACGGGTTGGCGTGAGCCATTATTAGGATGCTTGTAGTTGTTTAAGATGCGAGAATCTAGTCATGAGGAAATTGATCGAGATTTCAGTATGGAAGGGAAAGTTGGTTAATACCTCAAAGTTCTGAATTAGTTTTGGGATGCATAATAAAACTAGGCTGCACTATATGTTGTACATGGATTTAGGATGATTGTTTACTTACAACTACTTATCTTTTTTTTAATTTTGTATGTATGTTTATATTTCTTTTTAAATTATTTGTGAGATGGCATATCCTGGTATTGAGCTCAATAATTAAGGGCATAAGCTGATCTTCTTTATTGTGTGTACCTATTTTATTTTATTTGTACAGAGGCAAATCAAGAGAGGATTGTTGAGGCAGGCGGTCTTAATTCCCTGTTGATGCTTTTGAGGAGCTCAGAGGATGAGACCATACGAAGGGTATCTGCTGGGGCCATTGCAAATCTGGCTATGAATGGTATGGCACTAGTTTCTTGATTTTTCTACCACTTGGAAGCTGCATCCGTCATACTGAATATATTTAAAGTGTACTTTTGGCTTCAAGAGTTATTTACTAGTAGGATTATCATTTGATACCTTATCAATTTTCTACTCTGGATTGCTTTTGTATGCATGCTAACAGGAGAAAAAGGCAAAAATGTTAAAAGTAGTTGTATTGGGATTGTGATCCAGGATTTAAATGATAGCTTTTTGCTGTTATATGAGTTTCTTGATACTTTACCCAAGATAATATGCTGGGTTGTGGTATATGGGGGCAGTCTTAATTTTTCATATTACTCGTTGTGATCCTGTATTCAGTAATGTCATTCACCTTGCAGAGACCAACCAGGAGCTTATCATGAATCATGGTGGCATTGGTTTGTTATCAAGGACAGCAGATGAGGCAGAAGATCCTCAAACTCTTCGAATGGTAGCTGGAGCAATTGCAAATTTATGTGGCAATGGTACTTGATTTTATTTATTTTTGCTTTGTGTTGGATCCTACATGCATTTGAAACTCAGATTAACCTGAAGCAGTGTAGTTCATAGGTGTATTTGAATTAACCAAAAACTATCTAGAAGTTAATGGTTTGTGATATTAATACTGCTTTCCATTGCTGCTTTTGGAAACTGTATTTCCTTTTGCATTTTCTGTTTGGTAGCTATGGCTTGGATTGAGTTCTTGACAGTCAATTTGCAACAAATATTGTACATTTTCACAATTTTGATTAGATCCTTAAAATCCATAATATCATTGAAGCTAAAGACATAACAATCTAAGTGCTTATATGCATAATCACTCACAAGACGTTGGACGGTCATGGAACATTGAGTCATGCAGGTTGAATTGAAGCATTTATCGTTTCAAGTAATCATACTTTACTTTTGTCAATTTTGGTGTATCCTGTGCAAAACAATTTATTGTTAAACATACTAATATCAACCCCGATTTATTTTCTCAGAAATGATTTATTTCCAACATTTTATTTAATTAACCAAATTAAATTTTGAATTGCCGAAAAATAAAATCATGTGTATCTTAACTTCTAGAATTTATATGCAGCGGAAAAGAAAAATTAGGAGAAATCAGTCACATATTGCAACAGATAAAACTCACAACAATTCTCCATTATTCATTAATTTGGAAAATCAGAGTTTTTGACCCACAAAGAATTACAGAGAAAAATATATTTCCTGGAACTTGTAACTTGGTTTCCACTGGATAAATTCGGCCTACTGGAAATCAACCTCTGAAGGAACTTGGCCTGGAGAATTTCAGCCCAGCAATTTGCCAACAAATTGACCCTGCGTCTTCCCATCGAGCTGCCTCTGCATCTCAGGAAATTCGGCCCTGGCAAATCTACCTCTCCAATCAAATCAACCTCTCTCTCTTCAGTGACTTGGCTGTACAATCTCCAACAATTCGGCCTCCTAGATATGCCCTCAAATCCTTCTGCACTCTTCCTCTTCTGTGCTTCAGTCTACTAAGCCACTGACACTAGAGAAAATCGCTTTCTCTTCTTGTGTCTTCACCTCTCCCTCAGGGTTCTTTTTATATTCTTCTAACCCTAATCTTCCTTCTAGAAGATCTAGGAGATCAATGGTTGAGATCATTTCTAGGTCACTGGAATAATTAAATTATTTATCCTTAGAAAATGACCTAATAGTCCACAATAATTAATTGATTTTAATCAATGTACTCTTCCTAAGTTAGACTTAGGAAAGAAGATATAAATCACTCACTCCACCAAGCAAACGCTTAAAGAGGCAATAAATCATCTTCCACATACTAAGACACCAAGCCTATGTAGAAGACTTTCCGAAGCTACTATAAGCATGTAGAAAGTAGCAAGAGTCTGTTGGAGACTTGATTGGTATTTGAAGAGTTGTGACATTTTCAGTAATCTTTTTGCCAGATTTGGCTACATCTGAAGCTTATTTAACAATACACTTCAATCAATTTGTCTGTGTTAAACTGAGCAACTTTGGAAGAAAAAATGAATCATCACACCTTTTTGTTTATTCCTAATTGTTTTGCTATTTAGTAAAGATAAAGGAACATATATGAAAGGAGAATGGCAGGAATAATGACTATACATCTGTGATTGGTGTTGCTTTTTTCTGCAAATTTATCACTTCTTTTCTGTGTGGGATTTCCATATATTCTGTTCCTTTGCATAAGGTTAAGGTTCGAGTAGCTATTCAAGGTGCATGCATTCAGTTATTTGATTTGCTAGGGAATGCAATTGACAATCCTTTAAAGAGCAAGAAGACAGTAGAAGCATTTTGTACCTGTCTGCATACCTTCGGAGGTGAAAATTGGCAGAAATTCATAAATAAGAAATTGAAAAAGAATGATACACATGTTGCAACAATCACTTTTATTTTTAAATACAACCCCTAGCATATCCTTTCAAAGGTCAGTTTTGCAGGCGTGATTGTGTTTTTGATTGGATTTGATGAACACTGAAAATACTTTTATGTTAAACACTAAAAGTACATCTCTGATTCATCTACTTTTTAGTGTTCCTCATGCGAGAAAAGTGATTCTTGATAGGTCAAATCTTTGGTCTGTTCTAGGCTAAAGCACCTTAGTCACTGCGTTTTGCAATTTCTTTTGAAAAAAACTCAAAATTTGCAGTCTGATGTATTGGCAAATTTGATGAGCAGAAACATTTGTTTTTACAAAATTCATAAAAAAAATCATTAAGATTCATTTCCTTTTTACTAAACTAATAAAAAGAGGCACATTAATATGTTCTTCAATATGTTTATTTCACTTCATCTTCAATATACACAAGTCGGTCCTCTCTTTATTCCACTTCGTCTTCAATATACACAAGTAGTTGATGTTTTTGCAACATTGGGCAGACATTCTCCCATGGGGTCAATGCTGATTCGACTAGGGGAGAATGATACATTCACCCATGGGGATTTGGCTGGGGGTGAATGGCCTAGGGGTAGTCTTTCTTCCATGGAGACATGCTGATTTGGCTAGGGGAGATTGGCACATGATGCTCACATTGTGTTCTGGGATGAAGTGATCTATTTTTTACAGAGCAGGTTTGAATTTTTTATTGATTGGGTTTTTTCGTTCGACAGTGAGTTAAACAATTCTAGTCTAATGTTGAGTTGTGATGTAGGCTCCTTAGTGAAGGGGTTTCTTGTGATGAGGAGCCACCCTGATGGGTCTCTATTCAACATTAGAGCTTGATATAAATAGACAAGCATACGAGAGGCAAATAATCAATATAACAAGCTCATTGAATCTTTTCTTGTGGAGGAGAAATTCAGTCAAGGAGAAATCTATTGCTAGAGGTCATCTTTATTTTTTCATCATCATTTTATCTCTCTTGGACAGCTGCATGTGTGAATCTGTTTGACTGAGTTTGAGCAGCTTCTTGGAGGTCGCATGTGTGAGATGTTGACTGAGTTTGACTTCAGCAAGTTGATTGAGTTTGACTGCTATTTGACGGAGCTGTTGACTGCATGTGCGAGCTGACTGCAGAGTTGGACCCAGTTGCATGTGCAGATTTGACTGCAGGGCCGAGTTTGACCAGGCCGAATTTTGACCACAGTTGACTATTTTGACTGGTTTGACCAGTGTTGACTTGCAGCTGTTTGACCAGGTTTGACTGGTATTTTGACTTGTTTATTGGCACACATTTCTAGACAAATTGCTGATTTGTAAACCTTGTTGAAAGAAACTTCAAGAAAAGATTGCTAGGTTTTCTCCCAAGGTTGGATTTCCCCGGTGAAATTTTTTGTGTCTATTGTGCATGGCTGTATTTCTATGATCTTTACTGTTTCTGCTGTATTTACTGTTGAGATTTTCTGAGTATTATTATTCAATGAATGCAGTGACATAAAGATTACTGTTTAAAATTCATTAGGAAGTAATTATCAGGCAGAAAATTGTATTCTACTACACTTGTCATAGAATTTCAACACAGGTTGGCTTCCTATTTTGCCTTAGTCCAAATCAAATTTATAATCAAGTCGACGCAGGTTCATTCATTTAGGTCACCCCTCAATATAATTTTGTATTTAAGTGGTCATTCCCTTACACACACACACACCCTACAATCATGTACACCTCCAAAGAGTTCTAAATTTGCTGCCTCATGCTGGCTATGATGCCAAGTCAGTCCATGTGAAGCTTGTTTTGCCTTGTAATCATTGTAATCACCATCAAGAAAACCTGTTGGCTGATCAAGCTTCTGAAACAGTGATACTATGCACTACAGGGATTTCAACAATACAGGATGTGGATCAATTACATGACTTGGCTAGGGTACCAGAGTCAATGTGATGCTGTCATGTTACATCATGGATTCTGCAGGCAAGTAATGAGGTCTGCATAATGCTATGTATCATCGAAATCCCTCTAGCTTTTTCTCCAGATTAGGATCCAACACAAACCATCCTAATTTTGGTGCACAGGCTGCATTCTGCACATGCTATTCAAGTGTTCTCCAAACTGAGTCATACTGGAACAGCCAAACTGGCATTGAAATCTGAACTACATTTATTGCGTGTGTTTTCAAAATTATATCTCTGTTGCTAAGAAAATTCCCCTGTAGTTGATTAAAAGGAAGGTGGTCTACAGGTATTGAAACAAACTCTCATTAAGCTTCAATTGAACTTCAGGGTTTTGGACAAGAATGTAGAAAGTCCACTGCTACTGAAATCTGATGTACAGCAATCAGCGTTGTCATAAGGCAATATTGGAATGTTCCAGTATGGTATAAGGGCAGTATTGTGAGCTTGAGCTTTGTGCATCATAAACTGATTCAAAAATACCTCATCATCAGCTGGGATAAAATCTTTGTCCATGCCAAAGTCTAACATTTTTGGTCAATCTTGACATTCTTCTACCAAATTTTTCTTTGAAACCCTATTTTGTCTTTGGAGATCTATCTTGAAATACTTATAGGGATCTGACATACACTTGACAAACTTAACGCCTGTGGCATAAATAAGGGCACCTACAGCCAGCATGGCTTTAACATCTATCCACTTCAGCAAATGCTTTTAGACAGAATCATCATTAGTTCTGTGTGTAAGTCTAAGTTGCACGAAACGGGGAAACGGGCACATGTATGAAACATGACCCCCCTAAATTCTGGAAACGGAGAAACACTATATATATATATATATATATATATATATATATGGACACTTAAGAAATGTTATGTGCAATCATAAATCATACATGATACATTATAATTTATTACATTTAAAGTTTAAACATTATGATTAAATTTACATCACATTTACTCATGAATGATCACATAATGAAAATAGTAATATCGGAATATCCAAAATCAACCTTTATTATATATCCAAATCTCAAAATCAGCCTTTATTATATATATGAGGCTGCAAGTACTGTAAAGACAAGAGTAATCCCCATCAAAAATAGAAACAAAAGCATGCTCAAGAGTGGATGGTGGTGCTGAAGAAGATGATGGGCCAATTCCACTTCTATGCTGGACCTCAATATTCAGGGCAGCAAGAGAGAGATCCAAATCAGTTTTTTGGATCCACATCCCATTCTTTAGAAGGACCACTGCTATATTTTGGACCCCTATGAGATGCAAGGTGAAGGTTGGAGTGCACATAAACAAAATCCTCTGCTTTTTGTGAGCCCAACCTATTGCGCTTCACAAAATGAATAAAACCATAGGTGCTCCAGTTCCTTTCTGCTAATGAAGAGCTTTCCACTTGTGAAAGAACACAAATGGTAGGGTTTTGCAAATGTACACCATTTTCTCTATGACAAATCCACCACCTAACTAGATTCATGGTGCTTCTCTCCTGCAAAGCTGATATATATGAATAATCATCTAATCCTGCAGCAAAAGTGGCAAATTCTTCCTTTACCTGCTTGTGTAGATGAGATGGAAATATTATCATAAGGGCTTTTTTCACCCCATTAACCACCTCCCTATCCTTATGGGGTGCCTTCCTCTTCCCATTGCTTTGAGCAATAAACTCCTCATCATAAAATTTGGGGTTCAAGGCATGTGCTAAAGTGTGCAATGGAGTGTTCAAATTGTTCCACCTATCAACAATGATTTTCTTGACTAAATCAGCAAAATGATCATTAACAAACAAAAGCTGTGGAGACTCTTGTGAAATGATTTCCATAGTTTTCTCAACCATGAAATCTATCCCATCATATACCTCTCCTAAGAAAGGTTGGTCAATGTCAGCATTCTGAACAAGTTCAAATGCAGTGTTTGTGAACTTTAGCAAGAAATCTATCTTGCTCCACCAGTCCTCATCAAGGCACAATCTACACACCATATATCCTCGCTCTGAATCTGCTTGTATCCATTCAATCCAAAGTTGACTCACCACCATAGAAACTAATGTTTTCTTAACCTCAACAAGGCGACACAACATCAGGAAGTTCGAGGCATATCTTGTCTCAACAACTTTTAATAACTCCAATTTGGAGTACTCTCGAAATATTGCCTGAGATTGGTGGTGTTTGGTGATGAATTTAACAATCTCCCTTGTTCCCTTGTGATTCCTTTATCCATGGAACTTTGTTGTCGATCTCCTCTAAGATCAGATTCAGATTATGGACAATGCAGGGTGTCCAAAATATGTGGTCATACCTCCCCTCAATAATTAAACTTGCAGTGTTGCAAACTAGTGCATTATTCGTGATAACTTGCACCACCTTGTTAGGCCCTATTTGTTCAATAGATTTTATAGTTTATACTAACATTAGCAATGAACTGTGCATCTTTTACCTCTCCTGAGTAGTCTTCCGCCTTTAAAAACATTGCTCCTTTAGGGGAAGTGGCAATGATATTTATCAATGGTCTGCTGTAACGAATAAAATATATAAATAATATAAATATAATGTAAATGATAATAATCATAATTAATTATTAGTTAAGCAGTAATTAGGTTGAAGAGGCATGTCTAATAAGACATGACTCTTCATGAAGAGACACTTGCGTGGTATATAAGCAAGCCTCTCGTTCTCATTGTAAACATTCGTACTCATCTTATTCATTTTATTAAATATAATATTTATATCCTAAATGGATGTTTTGACATTCCAAGTCTTTTGGAGTAATTAATTTATAGAAGGAACTTTGTTTGCTTCATTTGATATCAGAGCAGTTCGGTCCTCTAGGTTGCTTAACCAGTGCACAGAGCTCGTTCTCCGATCCAGGTTTTTGGCTATCGAAATTCGTCAATCTTGCTGCCGTACAATTGAAGCATTTTGCTTAGAATTTGGGAGTTTCTCATTTTCTCTGTTTTTCTAGGCCTTTGGCCATTAAAAAAAATTAACCAAAAAACAAATAAGTAAATAAAATAAAAAGAAGAGGAAGAAAAAAAAAAGTAACAGAAAAAAACAAAACGGATACAAAATCTCATACCAAGTATATTTAAATTTTTTACGTGGAGAAGCCCGTGGTTTTAAAAACAACCCATGGTAATAGCCCATGGTATTTTAAAAGTTAAAGAAAAAACAGGGATACAAAAGCTCTTACGTGAAAGATAAATAATACTTTTTACTTAAAAAGTATTGTGAACATCGTGACCGTGTCATATGAAAAGACGTGACCTTTATATTTATTAAGTGTGGTGACATCATAAAAGTTTATATTAAGTGTGACTTTTATATTAAGTGGGGTGACATTAAAAGTTATCAAGGGAGTAATTAAGTATATAAAAAAAGGGACCAATTTATTATTTAAAAAAAGAAGTGAAACTATTATTATTATAAGATAATAAAGTTATTTTGAAAAGGGGTCTTAATATAAAGAAATACATACATATATAGAGGGCAACAATATAAAGGAGTATTTTTTTTAATAAAAGGGTATTCAAGTTTTAACAATCCACATTAAAGGAGAATATTTGAAAAATATATATAGAAGAAATAAGTGATATTTTATAATAAAAATAGCTCCAGTTGACATATTGTTTACGTAAAAACATCAAGGCAAAAATGGAGACTAGTAATGAAAGGTTTCCTGAAACCCATAGTACATGTGTTTGCACACTATTTAACATCAAAGGATCACTTGCAGGAAGAGACATCATAATCTCTATCAGTCCTACTGAAAGAAGTAATTATGTTAGTCCTAAATGTGCTAATCAATTGGTGATTCCTGAATCAAATATAGTTGAAACAAATATTTTTGGCAAACAATACGATATAAGCAATCTACACATAAATATTGGAGATTATACTTTTACCTCACAATTCACCGTGAAAACCTTAAGTTTTAACGATAGTGACATTGTTTTGGGATCACCATGGATGAAAACTCTAGGTTCCTTTATTCTAAATACTAAGAAAAAGTTTTTAACATTTTCTTACAAGAAGAAGAAAATAACACTCCAAGATGTTACACTGAAACCTAATTCAGTAATGCCAGAAGATATATCGGATATTTCAAAAGTAATTTCTCAAGAAGGTAAAAAGGTATTACAAAATATGCAAAAAGAAATTGACAAAATCAATGTTGACAAAAATGAAAATTTTTCTTGATTTAAAAACCATAGCGAAAAATTACTGTCGCAAATTAAGAAACTTAAGAAGGATAAGAAGTCATTAGAAAACAAGGTACAACAACTTATCGAGAAAGAAGTATCAAATGTAGGAATTCAAGTTGATGACAAAACAACAAATACCGATCCAGTGAATATGACAACTCAAGAAGACAAGTCAGTTGAAGAAACAACACACGTAGATGTTTCGGTTCAGATAATGAACATCCCAAGTGAATGTTTCATAACCATCTCAACAACATCTTTGCTAGAAGAAAATATAAAAATTGGCACGTGCCCAGTAAGGAGAAATCAAACTAAAAAAGTTCCATATTGGCATCTGAATCATGAGAACAGACGAATCAACCATGCTACGTATCGGTACCATTCAGACTAGAAACAACAAACTGATGTTCCATATAATAGTGATGTAACCTCAATCCAGTGTTATGCTGACAAGTCGTTACAAAATTCCAGTGATCAGAATACTATACAAAAGATTAATCTGGGATGGTTTGATCCCTTCTCAGCTTGTATCAACGAAGATGACTATTCCAAGAGAGAAAGACTTTCAAAGATGAAAAAGAGATCAAGCCTTTTTTCATCTACAAGCTTTGAGGACAAAGCTGTTTGAGGAAGGAGGCAATGTAACGAATAAAATATATAAATAATATAAATATAATGTAAATGATAATAATCATAATTAATTATTAGTTAAGTAGTAATTAGGTTGAAGAGACATGTTTAATAAGACATGACTCTTCATGAAGAGACATGTCTAATAAGACATGACTCTTCATGAAGAGACACTTGCGTGGTACATAAGCAAGCCTCTTGTTCTCATTGTAAACATTCATGCTCATTCTTATTCATTTTATTTAATATAATATTTATATCCTAAATGGATGTTTTGACATTCCAAGTCTTTTGGAGTAATTAATTTATAGAAGGAACTTTGTTCACTTCATCTGCACTATGTATCTGTCCATCCATCTGAGACTATGGTAACCCCATAGCTACTCTAGGAAGAACGAATTGGTGATAAGATATCCCCACAAGCTCCTCCTCATTTTTGAGAAGTTGAGTTCTGAATTTCTCATAGTTGGACCCCTTGTACCCTTGAGGAGCTTTGTTGATTTCCCTTATCATATCTTGCCAGTAAGGAGTGCGAACAACATTGAATGGGATACCACATGCATAGATGCACCTAGCCACTCTGGAATCAATTTCTTCTCTTGCTTGCACATTCACCAATTTAGTAATTCTTCTATCCTGAACTGAAGCGGATGCTCCTCTAGTATTTTTGGATGGTGGTTGTTTATGTTGTTGAGTGGCATTAGCTCTCCTCTTCCTTGCTTCAACTACAATCCTTGGCTCAATGTTAGGTGGAGCTTGAGGAGTAGCTTGATTAAGCTCATCATACCTTCTTTTAATTCCATTTGTCTCATCTTGCTCTCTTTGATATGCCCTCCTTGCCAATGGGTTTGTTGTTTTTGTGCAACCTGCAATCCCATGTCCTCCTTCATGCAAAAGATGTGCCTTCACTCTTGGGTAGGAGCCCTTGTACGAATTACTGCAAAGATTACATCGCCATTCCCATGAGCCACCACCTCCACATTTTTGAAGTTTTTGAACATGCCTCCAAAGAGGATAATATTCAACTCTTGGGTTGGACCTAGGGCTTGAACTTGCACCTTGGTTGGAATCCATTGCTGCAAAAAAAATTAAAAAAAATAAATCTATAAAGATAAAACTTTTTTCATATATTTGGAAGCATAAACCCTCGGAAAATAGAAGAAATTAAAAGAATATTGAATGAATTAATTTGGAATGAGCCAACAGCTCAATGATAATACAGAGATATTTACAATAATAGAAACATCAAGTTTCTATGTAGAATACGGAAACAATCAGTTTCATCTTAAGAAACTACTAAAAGAATAAAAATAGCAACAACTAAAAGAATGAGCATTAAATACTAAATAGAGATATTCTAATACCCTCCCTTAATGCTCAATCTATTTACAACACAATAGACCCTCGGAATTTTACAAATTTATCAGGACCAAGAGGCTTGGTGAAATGTCGGCGGGCTGCTCTGTTGTGGGAACATATTGCAATTGAACTGAGCCGTCTTCAACCAGCTGGCGAATGTAGTGGCAATGAGTTTCCACATGCTTTGTTCGTTCATGAAACACTGGATTCTTGGCAAGTTTGAGCACTCCCTGATTATCACAGAACAAAGGAGTAGGCCCGGTCTGGAAAACATGCATATCTGCAAGCATACGTCGAAGCCAAACTGCCTCACAGGATGCCTTAACTGCTCCCCGATTCTCAGCTTCTGTTGAGGAGAGAGCCACTGCCTGTTGCTTCTTACTAGTCCAAGTAACAACACCAGATCCTAGACTAAACACATACCTAGCTGTAGATTTACGGTCATCAACCGAACCTGCCCAGTCAGAGTCAGTGTAGCCACTGAGAATAGGATTTGAACTGCGAGTATATGAGAGGCCATAATCAGAAGTACCACGCACATATCGTAGCACCCGCTTTGCTGCTATCCAATGATCAGCTTTAGGAGCTGACATGAAACGGGAAATGTAGCTTACTGCAAAACTGATGTCAGGTCTGGTAGCAGTAAGATAGATGAGACTGCCCACTAATTGCCTGAATAAAGTTTCATCCACAAGGGGAGAGGGAGACTGTGCTGAAAGTTTGAGCCCTGGTTCCATAGGAGTCGTGGCCGGTTTGCAATCCTGCATTCTGAACCTTTCCACAAGATTTTTGGCATACTTGGACTGAGAGAGAAAGATCTGATTTTCAGTCTGCCAAACTTCAACCCCCAGGCAGTAATGAAGAAGTCCCAAGTCTGTCATCTCAAAAGTTCTGCATAGATCTTGTTTGATCCCATGGATCAAATGTGCAGAGCTGCCAGTAATGATAAGGTCATCCACATAGACAACCACAAACAAGATATCACCACCAGTATGCTTGATATACAGGTTTGCATCAGATGGACTCCGCTGAAAACCCTGATCTGTCAGGTACTGATCAATTTTCATGTACCAAGCCCGAGGAGCTTGTTTCAATCCATAGATTGCTTTAGCTAACCGACACACTTTCTGTTCTTGACCAGCAACCTTGAATCCTGGAGGCTGCGTCATGTAGACTTCTTCTTGGAGATCACCATTTAGGAAAGCACTCTTTACATCCATCTGATGAACTTTCCAATTGAACTGAGCTGCTAGAGCAAGGACAAGCCTTATGGTACTCATCTTGGCTGTAGGAGCAAAAGTCTCCTCATAGTCGATGCCTTCCTTCTGTGAGAACCCTCGAGCCACAAGGCGAGCTTTATATTTGTCTATGGTTCCATCAACTTTGTATTTCACTTTATACACCCATTTGCAGCCTATGGGCTTTTCTTCGGCAGGAAGATCAGAAAGTGTCCAGGTGTGATTCTTCTGAAGACTCTGGAATTCGGCTTCCATAGCCTGTTCCCACTCAGATGTACCCTTAGCCTCTGAATAGGTTTGAGGCTCAAAAATACTGTGTAAATTAGCCATAAGAGCAAAATTGACTGTAGACTGTTGTCTGTTCTTATGTCTAGAAGTTCTACCTTCAAGCAGCTCATCATCCCGGAGATCACCAATGGTTTTAGCCCACCATTTAGGCCGAAGAGTAGAAGAACCAATATCAGGAGGAGGTGGAGAAGACTCAAGAGCAATAGGGGTAGCAAGGGGAGGGTTATTTTCTGGAGGAAGCTCAGATAGAGTATTATCAAATACTGATGCTGCATCATCCCTCCCATCAGGTGGACCGACCGGAAGAAGAACACTGTGAGGCTGATCCTCAGAACGCTGCTCAGAAGAAGAAGACTGAAAGAATCCTCTGTCTTCATCAAATACTACATCTCGACTGAAGCTAAGACGACCAGTGGCTATATCTATCAGCCTATAGGCCTTGTGATGATCACTGTAACCTGTCATCATGAGTTTCTGGCTTTTGGAATCCAACTTAGAGCGCTTAGCAGGTGGAATCCAAACATATGCAACTGAGCCAAAAACTTTGAGGTGACTGATCTTAGGCTTACGACCAGACCAAACTTCTTCAGGAGTCTTCCCTTTAACAGCCTGAGTAGGTGATCGGTTAAGAAGATAAACAGCAGTAAATACTGCTTCAGCCCAGAATTTGTTTGGAACACTCCTGTGTTGTAACATGGAACGAGCCATTTCAACAACCGTGCGGTTGCGACGCTCGACAACACTGTTCTGCTGGGGAGTGTAAGGTGTGGTTAATTGACGTTTGATGCCATGAATATCACAGAAGTTGGCAAAAGCTGAGGAACAAAATTCCCCCCCATTGTCGGTTCTAAGGGTCATGATATTACACCCAGATTCTTTTTCAACTAAGGTTTTAAACTTCTGAAAGGTACTAAGAGTGTCAGATTTATTTTTTAAAAAATACACCCACATCTTTCTACTGAAGTCATCTACAATAAGTAAAAAATATTTGCAAGCAGTGATAGAAGCTGTATTCATAGGACCACAAATGTCAGCATGAAGTAACTGAAGTACCTTAGATGCGCGCCAAGATTCTCCACTTTTGAATGAAGACCGATGTTGCTTTCCCGCTTGACAGGCACTGCATACCCCCAACTGCTGAGTCTGAATATCAGGTAATCCTGACACAAGTCCCTCCCGAGAGAGCTGAGAGAGATACTGCATATTTAGATGCCCATATCGCTGATGCCATAGAGTGCTGATGGGAGAGACACGTGCTGCTAGAGCCACTTCTGGAGAGTCACCGGTGTCAAGTAGCCTGTATAGACCATGGTCCTCTAGGCCAACAGTAACTGTTAGACTGGTCTCCCTGTCAATGATGGAGCACTTGTGTGCACTGAACACAACATCGAGCTGAGGAGAATTCCTCATAATCTGGCTGACAGATAGCAAATTAATCTCCATACCAGGAACATAGTATACATTCAGAAATATGAGCGTGCGTCCACCATACTGAATTTGAACTGTACCCCTGCCAGCTACAGTGTACTTTTCACCTCCACCAAATACCACGGAATCACTGAAAGGTGAGAAGTCAATAAACCAGTCACGCCTGTGAGAGAAGTGGCGTGATGCACCAGAATCAATGTACCATGCATAGGAAGGAACATGTTCTGAAGACCTTTTAGCCATAAAGGCGTAAAAGGCAGACTCTGTCTGCTCGGAATGTTATGCAACATTTGCTGTCTGATGTGGCCCTCCCTGTTTCTTCTGTTCAGAAGCAATCCTCTGTCGGCAATCTTTCTTCATGTGACCGAACCTGTGGCAGTAATTACACTGCACACTTTTCTTCCTAGCAGGATCAAAAGGCTGAGAAGAGCCTTTCTGCTGAAAGAACTGAGAGGACTGGTATTTTGCAGCAAATGCATTTTCCGAGGATACTGATGACGCACCACTACCAAACTGCTGTTTCCACCGATCCTGCTGCAGAAGTTTAGTACATAAATCTGGAAACTTCAGATCAACATTTGTGGTTGTAATGTTGAGTGTTTCTATGAAGTGTTCATAAGATTTCGATAGACTTTTCAGAGTAATGACTACCATATCTTCTTCCTCCATGGTCCGACCAATGGCTTCGAGCTGATCTTGAATGTCTTTAATTTTGTTGAGATGTTCCTGTAAAGACATATGTTCATCCATCATGATGGAGAACAACTGATTTTTGAGAAAAAATGCTCTGCTTTTGTCAGATGTCTCGTGCAGTTCTTTCAACTGTTGCCAGATTTCGGCAGCGGTCTTGCCAGAAGGAATCTGGGGTAACTGATCATCAGTGACAAGGAGCTTGAGAAGCATAACAGCCTCTCGATTTCGATCATCAAATTTATCTTGATCGGTACCAGCTGTACCGGGACGAGACTCTTTGCCCAAAATGAGCTGATCAAGACGCCTGTATTCAAAAATGGTCAGCATTCTTTGTTTCCAAATGTTATAGTTGCTGCCATTAAAGCGTTGATTTCCTTCTAACATCAGATTGGTGAGCGTGGCCATTTTCCCAAAGACAATACAGAAGTTTGACACACAAAAAAAATGTCTGCCTGCTTAAAATTCCTCTTTCAAGATGACTGTACCAAACCTTAACAAATTCTGCTTTGAAAGAAATAGTCTTGCACAAAAATAACTCAGATCTGTATCTTCATAAAATTAAAGCTGATTTGAAGAGAGAGAAAAAAATACGTAGACTGAAGTTGTCCACGATTATATATACGCTGTTCTGTTCCCACCGCTTCAAAAGAAAATCACAATAAACTTTAATCAAATCGCTAAGCAAACACGTGAATCTGGAAAATGCCGTCACTTGAAAATACCGTCACTGGAAAATGCCTGGAAAATGCGTGATATTTTTAATGCCATCACTATGATCTGGAAAATACCTTCACGTGATGCAAGCGGGGCTTAAATCTCTGGAGGATCTCAATTTGTTGAATACGTGAGCCAAAATACGTGGGGAAAAAAAACGGTTTAACTGTAGCTTCGGCTTTGGACGCAAACGCTTCGGCTTTGGACGCAAACGCTTCAACTTTGGTTTCCGCTACCGCTTCCGGTTCTGATTCATGCCCTCGATCTAGCGGAATCGAGGAGAAAGTCAATAGATTGATACCATGGTGACAGTGAATAGATATTACTGTAACTTTGATATGATTCGGACGTGCGATTCCCGTGTAGCGAACACTGTGTGGGCGTCGGGCAATGATATTACTGTAACTTTGATATGATTCGGGCGTGCGATTCCCGTGTAGTGAAGACTGTGAGGGCGTCGGGCGTGTAGACTGTGTTGCCACGTTCCCGTGTGGCAAAGCAAATCCTCAGCTGAGCAGCAAACACTGATATGGAAAGGGAAGGGTTCCGGTGGCAAATTTCGAGAGTGGCTAGGCTTCAAGTGCCACGATGAGACAACAGATCTTCAAACAAATAAACTGTTCAACTCGCTGACAAATAGACTGTTGCCCCCGGATTCGAAATGCCGGATTTTAATTTCAAGGCAATTTCACGATTACGCCACAAAGTTAATTCCTCATAAAATGACAATGCAGGAGAAGAATCCCTTTCTGTATCGAGATTGACGACTGTAAGCTTTTATCACAGTGAGCAAAGCCGAGGCTAAGACTCAGTGAAGGCTACTTGGCTTGCAGAGGGCTCGACCTTAGAAAGGAATGAAGGAACTCAAGAGATTAGGATACGAAGAGGATCGCTGATCAAGAAATCTACAGACCCTGAGAGCAGTTTCGAAATGAGCTACTGAATTTTTCAAACTATGAAAAATTATTTCGAAAAAAATCCTTGTGCTCTGATACCATAAAAGAATATTGAATGAATTAATTTGGAATGAGCCAACAGCTCAATGATAATACAGAGATATTTACAATAATAGAAACATCAGGTTTCTATGTAGAATATGGAAACAATCAGTTTCATCTTAAGAAACTGCTAAAAGAATAAAAATAGCAACAGCTAAAAGAATGAGCATTAAATACTAAATAGAGATATTCTAATAGAAATAGTAGGAAAAAACTAAGAAAATGAATGCTTCTTGCCCAAATTAGTTTTTTGTAGCTAAAGCTACCCCAAAATGCCAGAAAAGGCGAGAAATATGGTTGTAGCTGAGCCAAAAACCAAGAGTGCCGTAGCTGGAAACTCTGCACTCCAAATTTGCAGTTGAAATCTCTTTTTATTGGCCTGAAACGACCTTGGGGGCAGTGTTTCCTGCAACATAGGTGTAAGTATTTGGGCAACAATAGTTGGGTTTGCACCAATGTTATCAGAATTAAACTGCTCATCGAACTGCTTGACTCCAAAACTGGGAACGGGATTGGAACCAGAAAAAGAGGAGCAAAAAATCGATTGACCAAGAAATATATAAACATTAAAATTTTGAACACACACACACACACAATATCCAAATGTTATGAATAAATATATATTAAATAATACAAATAATGTAAATAACAATAATAATGATTAATGATAAATTAACTAGTAGTTAGTTAGTGAAGAGGCATGTCTCTAAAGAACATGACTGTTTGTGAAGATGTACCTGCCTAGGTATATAAGCAGACCTTCACACCCATTTTAATCATCTCATATCAATTCTTTTATATAATATTCAATACACAATTAGTTGTCCTACAATGGATCTTTGTTTTCAAAGTATTTTGAAGATTACTCCGCTGCCTATACGAATCTTGTTCGTTACATTGGTATGAGAGCATTTCTTTGAGTATGCGAACCTTGTTCGTTACATTGGTATCAGAGCCGCGTTCTTTGATTGAGTTTCGTCAGAGGCCCTTGTACATCTTTAAAAAAAAAAAAAAAAAAAAGTATTAAAAAAGAATTATTTAAAAAAAATAATATAAAAAAAGAGTGAAAATATTTAAAAAAAATTTAAATTAAAAGAATAAGTAATAAAAAAAGAGAGAATATATTAAAATAAAAGAAAGAAAAATGAAAAAAAGAGTGCACAAAAAAGAGAGAGGATATATAGATGTTAATTTTTTTTATAGAAAAGAAATATAAAAGAAAATAATATATATCTATATCTATATATATATATATATATATATATATATATATTATTAAAAAAATGAAAAAAATAAATTGAAAAAAATTATAACAAAGGAATAATTAAAAACCATATATATATAAAGAAAAAAGAGTAGTTAAAAAGGAAATCGACTACAGTGCTAGTCGCCAACTGCCAATTCTTTCGGTGTATTCCCCTTCTTGGTTAGACCAACACTGCAACACCTCCAGACGCCAACCACCACCTTCCCAGCTATCACGACCTAGCTATACAACCAACCCGTCCTACAAATTACCTTGCAACCTTTTTCTTCCACAGCTTGCCGCCATTCCCTGCTCCGCTTGACAACTTTCCACAACCACTTTTTTGTACTACCTCTGCTGCCGTCGTAAAGTTACCCTCGTCTGACTGTTCAAAAACCATCCATCGGGTTGTTGACCAGTCGTCCGCCTCGAGCTATTGCCTTGATTCTTTCCAACTGCTGACCGTTGTCGAAAGACCTTAACACTGCCACTGTCATCCATTCTCCCTGCTGTCGAATACGTGGAAGCCGTTGGATTTGCAGCTGACAACATCTTCGCTCTGCCTTTGATTGCATAGCCACCACTGCCCTTTCCGTCACTGTAGTCTCATTATGATTTCCAGCGACAAGCCCAGCCAAACCAGCACACCAACTCTCGACAGGCGGTTGAAACCACCACCTGACAACCTGCCAGTTGCTTAAAAAATAAAAAAAACATGTTTCTGTAGTTGCCCCCATTCGTTACATTGTTGCGACGAAAACCCTTCCATCAAAGCCAAATAGATTGCGCATTCGATCCACATTTCTTCCCATTAGTTGCAATTTAGGTTAAGGAACTGTCGTGGATGAATTTTTATTAGAATAAAACAAAGATCAATCAATTGAAATTTTTGAACACCCAAATCATCGATTCATACGGTCACGTCTTTACACGGAAAAGGATATTATTTAATGGTTCTAATTCAAAAATTCAAGAAGTCATAAATTCTTACAACAAGAATGGCATAAAGTGTATTAAATCAAGGTGTTATTAATTCAAACAAACAAAAAGGTTATATTAAAAATATTATAAAAGTGATTTAAGAAAGGAATTCAAGAAAAGATCAGAAGATGAGTTCTACACAACAATCATTATTTTGGACTAAATGTCCGTTTTGTATAACATACATTGCATATGCATGGATTCATAAAAAATTGTGAATTAAGTTGTCTAACATGTAGAAAATTATCTAATGCAGAAGAATGTCAAGATGATGTAATGATGCAAATGATAGAACGAGAGAAAAAACTTGCAAAACTAGAACAAAAATTAATAAAAAAAGGATGAGAAAATTTTTGAACACCCAAATCATTGATTCATACGGTCACGTCTCTACACGGAAAAAGGATATTCTTTAATGGTTCTAATTTAAAAATTCAAGAAGTCATAAATTCTTACAACAGAAAAGGCATAAAGTGTATTAAATCAAGGTGTTATTAATTCAAATAAACAAAAAGGTTATATTATTTTTTTTATTAGAAATATTATAAAAGTGACTTAAGAAAGGAATTCTGTTGAAATTTTTAAGTCTGACACGCTAGAAATCCCTACTGCATTATCTAGTTTAATTTCTCCTACTTGTTTATTCCATTAACAAGTTATTTATAATATAAATACTGAAATAAACACAAATGCAACCTTAAATCATATACAGATAAACAATTGAAATACTGAGACAAACACACAAGGGACACCGTTATTTTTGGATAGTCGTCCCTGGAAAAACCCAATGCGGAAAAACTGGTGCAACAGTTTGGAGGGTTTTATTATTATGCAGATTCTTGAGTACAATTAGGGTGCCGAAATGGCTCACCCAACAGAGATTGTTACACGACAGTAATACCTCTTGTCAGAGACAGATATTTACAGAGATTGTTACACGACAGTAATACCTCTTGTCAAAGACAGATATTTAGCCTCTTAGCTCTAGTCTGCCCCACGAAAAAATCCTTCCAGTGCTTCCTCTTGGCCCCGCGTTAGCCCTGCGAGCTTCAACGTAACTCCTGAAGCCTCTGCGTCAGCCTCCTGCCCCTCTGCGTCATCTCAATGCCACTCTGCGTCACCTCTTGGCCCCTCTGTGTCACCCACACAGGGCTCTCTACCTCTACGCAACCCCCAGCTGCCTCTGTGTCAGCCTCTTTGGTCTCTGCGCTGACCCTCTGGCACTATCCCTGCCTCTCTGCTATGTACTCACTGCCCCTCGCTGCAACAGACCACTAGCTCGAATTTTCTCAGCAAGCCCCGCTCCAGAAAATCAAACTAATTGATCAGTTTGGTGTATCTCCATCTAACCCTTAAGCCTCTTCTTATACTTTTCCTGTTGAGTCTTCAACGACTGAGATTAAGTCTCTAATCAACGAATAAGATTAGATTTGGCTTGATCCATGTCATTTGGAACATTCTCACCCAGTTTTATTTTAATACCCATTAATATTTTAATTTTCTTAAATTTAGACTTAATAACCCCATTAAAAATATTAGTTATTTTAATATCTCTTCAACCGAGTGGAATTTCCACAAACCATTTCTGGGTCTTGGAGATCTTATGTGCCTTAGCCTCTCCACCAATTTTCATGGCTAAAGCACATCTGATGCTACCACAAATCAACACTCCCTCTTAGCGAGGAATGTGCTCTATTAATGCTCCATCGCTGAAACATCACACTGATCCTTCTGCACTGGTACTTGTTCCAATGCTTGGCCTGTTGCCTCACATCATTTGCACTACTGCTTCCTGTATTGCTGCCCATGACACTGCCACTGCCACTGCTACATCTGTACTACAACTCCCTCTCAATACGCTGCCCCTAGCACTGCCACTGCTAATTGCTGCACTGCAACTCAGTTACTGAGAAGTAGGTAACTGACTTCTCCCAAATACTGACATTTCGGTCAGTCTGGAAGCCTCGTGAAATTGAAGTTGCCTTTGTTGCTATTTTGTACTCCCTCTGCTGCTGCTGCACTGCTGCATACACCTTTGTGCCTCTCGCACTGCTACAACCTCCACTACGCTGCCTCATATTTCTGCACCCAAGCACTGCCTTGCTGCTCCACTACACTTTGCTCCACCAGACATCTGTCATTTTGCTACTGTCTTTAAGGGCTCCTATAGCTAGATGTGATCCAAGAGTTTGGGCACCTCAAGGATCCTGCGCCAATCTGTAGTCCTGAACTACAACTCTAGATCACCCCACCTCCCTCCTGGAGATGTGGCTTCCATCTCTGCCAAAATGAATGTCGCACTGGTTCCCTTCTCCCTTTTTCATTGCTACCCCAACAAAACTCGGATCTAGATTTCTTTGGCTCTAGAAATCCTCTAAGGAACAAGCTCCTCTAGACTCCCTATGAGTCCTGATTTCCTTGTTGGAAATCCTCCCGCGAAACGTCGAATCGCTCCTCTCCAATCCTCCTTGCAACTGCAACTCGGATTTGGATTTCTTGGCCAGAAATCTGCCAAGGTAGCGACTCCCTCTACCTTGGTTCTGTTCCATTAGGTATTGTTTTGCTTCGACAGAAACAACACCCCACCAGCTTCCCAACCACAATTTGTCCACAGCTCCCTAGGCCCCGACAACTGAAGAAACTGAGTCTTCCAGCTTTGCGCAATCCCGACAAATGCTGAATCTCTCCTCTAGCCCACTGTGTCAATCCTACCTGGCTGAGTAGGATGACATGGCTCTTTGTGAGCCTCCTCTGCCTCTCTTTGCCTCTGCGTTGGCCCTCTCCTTGGCTCGAAATGATGATGCAGACCCTCTGTGTCACTTCTTCTCTGCTGCCTTCTGCTTAGGAGCAGCTTGGGACAGTTGCTACTGTTGCAAATTCTTCAGATTACTGCTGGTGCCTTTAGTCCTCCTGTGATCTGTAATGCTCTAATACCATGTTGAAATTTCTAAGTCCGACACGTTAGAAATCCCTACTGCATTATCTGGTTTAATTTCTCCTACTTGTTTATTCCATTAACAAGCTATTTATAATATAAATACTGAAATAAACACAAATGCAATCTTAACTCATATACAGATCAACCACTGAAATATTGAGACGAACACACAAGGGACACCGTTATTTTTGGACAATCGTTCCCGGAAAACCCAATGCGGGAAAACCGGTGCAGCAGTTCGGAGGGTTTTATTATTATGTAGATTCCTGGGTACAACTAGGGTGCTAAAATGGCTCACCCAACAGAGAATGTTGCACGATAGTAATACCTCTTCTCGGAGACAGATATTCAGCCTCTCAGCTCTAGTCTCCCCACGAAGAAATCCTTCCGACGCTTCCTCTTGGCCCTGCGTTAGCTGTACTAGCTTCAGCGTAACTCTTGAAGACTCTGTGTCAGCCTCCTGGCTCTCTGCGTCAACTCTTGGTCTGTCTACGTCACCCATGCAAGCCTCTCTACCTCTGCGCAATCCCCAACTGCCTCTGCGTAGCTCCTACTGCCTCTGCGTAGCTCTAGCTGCCTCTGTGTTAGCCTCTTCAGTCTCTGCGCTGACCCTCTGGCACCATCCCTGCCTCTTTGCTATGTAGTATGTACTCACTGCCCCTCGAATTTTCTCAGCAAGCCTCGCTCCAGAAAATCGAACTGACTGATCAGTTTGGTGTATCTCCAAATGGCCCTCAAACCTCTTCTTATACTTTTCTTGTTGAGTCTTCATTGGTCGAGATTAAGTCTCTAATCAATGGCTAAGATTAGATTTGGCTTGATCCATGTCATTTAGAACATTCTCATCCAATTTTATATTAATACCCATTAATATTTAAATTTTCCTAAGTTTAGACTTAGGAACTCCATTAAAAATTTTAATTATTTTAATATCTCTTCAACCGGGTGGAATTTCCCCAAACCATTTTTAGGTCTTGGAGATCTTATGTGCCTTAGACTCCCCACCAATTTTCATGGCTAGAGCACATCCGATGCTACCACATATCAACAAATTCAAGAAAAGATCAGAAGATGAGTTCCACACAACAATCATATTTTGGACTAAATGTCCGTTTTGTATAATAGACATTGAATATCCATTGATTCATAAAAATTGCGAATTAAGTTGTCCAACATGTGGAAAATTATTTAATGCAGAAGAATGTCAAGATGATGTACCGATGCAAATGACAAAATGAGAGGAAAAACTTGCAAAACTGGGAAGGGAGAGACAAACAATACAGTTCCAAGAGATTTGTAAATTTGAGAAGAGATATTTTTCTCAAGGGGTGTGAGACTAAGACGTTGAAAAGAAGGAAAAGTGTGTTGTTGGGGATTTCATAGGAGGCACAAGCTTTATAGGTGGAACACACATGTGAGGGTCGAGAGTTTGCTATAGGCCACACAAGCTAAGTAGATTGCATAGGAGTTTGCACGTGTGAGTGTAGTAAGGTAGGGGCAGTGTGTGTGGGAGGTTGAGAGGATTGAGGCTAAGAAGCTATAGGAGGGTCATGTAGACAATGAAAGTGCGAGGTGAATTTCTGGTGGCCAATTTCATTAGGTTTCGATCGTTGTATTTTTGGTATTTCTTTGAGGGCCATTTTCCCTGTTAAGGGAGCCCTTAATTTTCTTGAGCAAATTAATGAAGGAAGTTTTTAGAGGGTAAATTTTTTGTTGTGCATGTGATTGTTTTTTCCACTTGTGCTTCTATTGCAAATTAAATTAGTTAAAATGGCAGTTTATTTTTGTTTAGTTGCTTTTCATAAAAAATACTTTATAAGGGTGAATAAATTTAATGGGTATAAAATAAATTTCTAGGAATTAAAATCAGATCTGGTGTTGAAAAATTGAATAAGCTGTGGTGGTATTCCAACCTTTTCTCAATTTGCAATGCCATAGGTGAAATAAGGGAGACTCCAGACTATCACATATAGAATTTCCAATACCTTAACAGTTGAAAATAAGGTTTGGTTAAGTGCATAACAACTTGGATGAGAGGAATCTTTTAAGGAAATTTTATCTCTATCTATCTGTCTATCTATGCATGTGTGTGAGATGTTGAAACAAAAGTTTGGTGAGCTGACCACTTGAAATGGAGATTTGAATCAGGGTTGACCAACGTATTTGAATAGGCCCGACCCTTGTAGACCTTAAATTTGACGTGGATTGGAAGGGCACCCAACTCGGAGGGAAACTTGAGGTGTTTCTTGGAAGAATGTACATTGTTTAAACTTTAATGCCTTCGGAGGCTGGATGCTACACATTGAAGCCCCTTTGTTTCCATCATTTGTGGAAGTGTTGCTCTCTTTGAGGGGATTTTGGTGTATATTATTGTACTTGTGGCATGGGAAACCTACATGTAATGAATTTAGTGTAATTAATGTTGAGAAATATGGTAGCCATGGTCGGTATTTTGATTATGACGAAATTAGTAATATAAAATTATATTTATGCCTCCTAAAAATGACAAGTCAGCTCCTCTAAAAGACAGGTCGGCTGGGTCTGTTTGTGGCACCCATTCACCCCCAATGATGATTATATATATGTGAGGAATTGGTCCTCATTTGGAAATTCGTTGTTAGAGGATTATCTGTGTTTCTGCGAGCTATTGAAGGAAAAAGGAGGACGAAATTAAAGGAAAGAGTCGAGGCTTGTTTGTTTGTATTGTTTTGGTCAGTTGTCATGATTATCATGTTGTTTTTGGATATTTTGATGGACATGGAATTCTCTCTCTCATATAAGGAAAGCATTTTCTGGGTTTTCCCCTTGTGGGTTTCGCCCTGGCCTCAGGCCTAATTCTTTGTGTCTCTTGTCTCTTTGTTGCTCTGTTATTTTTACTGCTCATGTCATGATTAAAATGTTGAATTTTCTTCTATGTAACTGCATGATGATGTTATGGATAATAACGCTATGGATAAATACTGTTAAATAATCACTTGATGGAGTTACTTGTTGAAAACAAAATGTTTTCTATTCTAGCTCTGCCCTAGAAATCTCAACAATTAATTGGAGAAGAGGGATTTTAAGTTTTAACCTCTCCATAGGCTAGATTAGGGGATTTATTTCCCAATAGATGCATTTCCTCATCATCTTCTCATGGTTGGATTGGGGGAGAAATCTCTTAGTAAATTCTAAAATTTTTGAAATTTTGTTGGAGTACTTCGTCTCAGATTTGGCGCTATGGATGGAAGGCTAATGTGCTTCATTGAAGAGATAATGTGTGGATGAATTTTGGAAATTTCTTTGATGATTTGTGGCTAGGGTTTATCAATGAGCACTGATCTCTTGAGTAAGTGGTCTCTCTAAGTCTTGTGGATTTATTTGTTGAATTTATTAAGTGCAAATATGCTTATCTAGTGGTGAGTGTGCATTCTCTTTTTATTGTTCTTGGATAGATCCTATATTGTAAACCCCAGGAAGAGTTGTTGTGGAGAAGATCCTTTCATTGAAGCCATTTTGGAGCTTGTAAAAAGTAATAGGAGGATCCACTAGGGTTAGGCTTAGTAGTGGACAACCCTAGTCACCCCCGTAGTCCCTTTCATACCTTCTAATGGGAGACCTTGTTGATCCCATATGTCTAATGAGAAGACACTAGTCTCCAGTCCTCCCATCAAACTTCATATTTCTAAATTCCTTCAAGAACCATTTTGTTAGGTTTACTCTTCATATCACCTTGAAACTTAAACCATATCAATCTTAACCTAGGGAGACCACCCCCTTGAGCCAGAGGAGAGTTAACCTGAAGTGAGAAGAAGATTGATGAGGTGATAATGGCCTCCCTCTTAGTTCCATTTGAATCACACTTGAGCTTTCAGAGTTTATGTCAAGAAATGCAAGTTTGTATGATAACAAGAACTAAGAGGTTGGCCATTGTCACCTCACCAAGTCTCTTTTTCACTTTAGGCTAAGGTAAAATGGAATCCTAACCAAGTGGGGCTTCCCTATGCGTTGCTAAGTTCAATATGTATGTAATATGTTGGGAGTATGATAAAGCTTAGCAACAATAAGAACAAAAGAAAAAGGTAGTATGGATTCATATTGGTTGGAAATGGTGGACGAATGTGAGATTGGTGCCTTGTTTGGGCAATGGAGTCATATAGTGACTTCATAGGGTAGTTCTAAAATGTATTAGTGGGCAATGAGTAATCAAATTGATGTGCATAACTATAACTCCTAATTTGGTTGCTTGATCTTCAAGTTTAATGATGGAGGTGGTTTATAATAGAGCCACTAAAGGAAAACATTAAGTGTGGCCCCTACTATAGACTATCTACAAAGGCATTGAATCAGTTGATGTCATATGCCTAATGTTTTCGCTTGAATGTAAGAACCACAAAAGGGAGATAAGAGGGAGTTGATGTCATATGCCTAATGTTTTCGCTTGAATGTAAGAACCACAAAAGGGAGATAAGAGGGAGGAAACCAGTTACCCTAGCCCTTTCCAATAATATAGTTGTACCTTTCTTTGGCCCCTGAAAATATGGAATTGCCAATATGGATTTTATCTCAAGAAGTGGAAGTTTGTGTGATAATGAGAACTAAGAGGTTGGCCATTATCACCTCACAAAGTCCCCTCTGCACTTTAGGCTATGGTAAAATGGAATCCTAACCAAAGGGGGCTTCCCTATGGATTGCTAAGTTCAATGTGTATTTAATATGTTGGGAGTATGAGAAAGCCTAGCAACAATAACAACAAAAGAAAAAGGCACGATTGATTTGTATTGATTGGAATGGTGGACGAATGGGACACTAGTGCCTTGCTTGGGCAATGGAGTCATATAGTGTTTTTAAATCAGAAAAAAACCAGAAAGGTAGAATTTTTTTCTTATGTTGACAATTACTTGTGATATTCTTGTATTCTTATTAACTTCATTTATGTGCTTCTTTTATCTTCTTCTCATCAAGCAATCATCAAAATAAAACATGAATATCAAGGACACCAGTTATAGGTACTCAGCGAGGGCTAAAACCCCTATGAAGGGGAAAACCAAGTCAAACTCTTCCACTAGTTGATTTAAATCAATATGAGACAAACCAAGATCCTTTATACCTAGACAAAGACCTCCTCCAATCACCAAGCCAACCCTTCCTTCCAGTAGATGATCTCAGCGAAAGTGTCCAAGTGTCCGCTTCCTCAACTGCAACTTCAATCTAGAAGTTCGATCCCCAACTTCAGAATTTCGGCCCCCAACTTCATAATTTTGGACTTGCAATTAATTCAGGCGCCTTTTGAAGGTAAGAGAGTCATTGGCTAGCATGGCATCAAGTCCACATTGGCAGGTATTAAAGGATAGGGCTACAAATGCAACTGACAAGCAAGGTTTTGAACGGGTGGAAGAGACTGCTCTTGATGGTTTGTTTTGGGCACATGTAAGGCAAGTATTGCAATTCACCAAGCCCATTTATAACATGATTTGTTTTGCAGATACAGATAAACCAGTGATTGGGGAGGTGTGTGAGCAGATGGATACCATGTTGGGGCAAATAAAAGATATTGTTCAGGAAGATGATCCCAACTTGTATACATTGATTCACAATTGTGTGTGTACACGGTGGAATAAACTTAATGTTCCACTACATGCCTTGGCGTATATCCTTATGCCAAAATACTACTCTCCATCTTGGTTGGGCCAACCTGCACCTAGGGGTGGGGTTAGGGCCAAACCCCATACAGATCCAGAGGTACAAGAGGGATATATGAAAGCATTAGACAAGCTAGTCCTTGATAGGGAGGAGTGTGCTAATCTGCGTCTTGAATTAGGTAGATACTTTAGTTGCACTGGTTTGTTTGGTTCTTTGCATGCAATGGAAGATAGAGACAAATTTGATGCTCTCACATGGTGGGAAGCATATGGCAACATGGGACTTTTGCCAAAATTGGCAAAAAAAGTTCTCTCACAGGTTGTAAATACTTCTTCTGCAGAGAGGTGTTGGAGCACCTACAACTTCATACATAATGTGAGAAGAAATAGACTCAATGAAAACTCGGCAGAAAGCTTGGTTTATGTGCACTACAACTTGAGGTTGAGTCATTATTGTAATCGGGCTTATGAGGATCCAACATATAAAATTTGGGACAACCACCTAGAGGACGATAATTTGGAGGATGACACTATACATCTTGAAGAATTGGAAGCAAAACTTTTGAGAGATCACGATGAAGCAACAACAACCATGCCACCCCCACCATCTAGTAGCAGTGCCAGTGCTCGAGTTCCAACACCTTTTCCTCTGCTGCTGCCACCTCCATCTACATCCTCACGTGGAGGGCATGTGCCTTTTGGTTTAGGACATGCGACTATGCGGGAGGAGACTCCTAGAAGACCACCAATACCACGGTCACCTGCTTAGAAATTAGACATTTCTCGTGGCGGCAAGAGGAAGCTATAGATAATAGATATACTTGTCTTTTCTAGTTTCTAGTAGTTTTTATAACTGTTGACCCTTTCATATTTATTATGATATTTTTGTGAACAATATATGACAATTTAAGTTTGAAGTTAGCAATTATAACTCATTGGTAATGAATTATGAATATGATGTTTCGTGAAAGTCGGAAGTTGTTTCATTTCATGTTAGATATTCTTTGTTGTAATGGCTACACTTAGCTTAAAAGTACAACTTTGGTGATCAATGATGATAAATGTTATATATTGAATTTTGAAAGCTTGAAACTTTAAGATTGATGAATCATGAGACTCAATATGTTGTATGTTACTAACTCGTGGACGTGGTTGATGAAGATTATAACTTCTAGATGATTGACGTTATATGGTTCAATCTATGTTTTTATGCTTTTTATATCTAATTCATCATTCTACGTGCTTTTGTTGACATATATGCATCAAAATATAAATATATATATTATATAAAAAATCGCTCCCTGAATCGCTCCCAAACCAGGGAGCTTCTGCAAATGTCGCTCCTGCACCAGCACCCGCTTCCGCTCCCGCTTCCGCTCCCGCTCCCGCTCCCTGTTTTCGCTCCCGCTCCCTTGTAACCTTGTTTTGGATAAAAAATGGAATTCCCCAAGCAGGAGAACAAGGACACAAACAAAACTTCCAGAACTGAAACTGAAGCCAATCCAAACAAATGCAATCCCTGGTCTGGAAGACAGAAAAGAAGGGGACTTACCTGCAATTCTTAAAGAAGACTAAAATCAGACAAGACTCACCAAACTTCCCTGCCGACCTGATAACCAGGGTTTAATCTTGTGAATTCCATGCCGTGGAGCCATAGTCCCACCTTGACAAGAGAAAACACTTTCCATGAGTTCAAATTCGTGTGGTGCAGAGAGCCTGGGCATGCGAATGGGGGACTTGGGTCTCTTCTCATTACTCACCATACGGGTGAGTTACATCCGTGTCATGTGATGCCTTAAATGCGTGCTACAAGCCTTGGTCCTCATATTGAAGTAGTTAAGGAAGAGGTTGATAACTTTATTAAAACCATAATCATTGATGTTGATAACACCCTCTTTTAGAGATGAGGCTTGGTTAGCAAAGCCATCTGTTGATTGTTCTCTCGAAGCAAATGAAAGAGCTTGATGCCAGTGAATTTAAAAGCTTCTGTTTTTCCTCAAGCTAATATTGTAGCTAATAAATTATCAATTAGGGAAGAGTTTGGTACCATATCGCTGAGCCTTTGAATCTCCCACCACTATCAATGACTGGATATGAGAATCATTGGCTAATCTCAATCCTTGCAGCAAAGCATAGGCTTCTGCTTGATTGTTGGATGAGCAAGACCCCATGTGAATGATGTTTAAATTGTTCCTTTAGGGCTCATGATAGCCCCTCCACCTGCCACCCCAATAAGGGCATTGTTACTTAATAAACAATTCATTTTTATTGAAATCTGCACAGTTTGATGGAGCTGCGATCAACAGGACAGTGAAAAAGAGTTGTAGGGAGACGAGGGAACAGATATGTGTAGCAACCATGGTCATGTCATATGTTTGAACAAATGTATGCGTTGATAAAATAATTAAATGACTGTCTTGTTGGTGGTTCATTTGAATGAATTGTGTTTGCACTGTGTATTCGATTTGGTATGGAGCATACCAATTGGTTTAGTCTTATTGGGAAAGCTGTCTAGCAGTTTTGTTCAAATTCATCGTGAATATGTTTTACTGGGATTATAAATTATGGAGGGTGTTGTTTTCACATTTACGTCTGGGTGTGCTACAGGGTCTTGTTATCAAGTTGTCTTAGTGATGTTTAAAGCAAGAGTTAGGATTTTCAGAGACCTAAACACGAGTGGCATCAGAGGAGACCTATTTGGAAATTGTTAATTTTTTTTTTGAAGAGAGCTATTTGGAAATTGTTAAATTTTTTTTTTGGGGTGTATAAACCCAATCCTTTTTATATCATGCTTTTCTGTTTTTTCTGATCAGTAGTTCTTTGTTTCTGCCTTAGATAAATTGCAAATAAAACTTAGAAGTGAAGGTGGCATCAGGGCATTGCTGGGAATGGTTAGATGTGGTCATCCAGATGTCCTTGCACAGGTTGCTCGTGGAATTGCAAACTTTGCAAAGTGCGAGTCTCGAGCATCTACACAAGGTGAGCAACTACATTGAAAATGTGTAAACAACAATATTCTAAAATTCATACAAGTCAAAACGTCATTGATTGGATTTTAAATTCAAATTCTGTTTAGCATTTGATTTCTTTCAGTTATTTTAGCAGTTTCTTTATGGCAATATGGGAATAACAAATGCATGTATGTCTTGATGCACTGCACAGGAATTAAAACTGGAAGGTCTCTTCTAATTGATGACGGCACATTACCTTGGATTGTGCAAAATGCAAACAATGAGGCCTCTCCTATTAGACGCCATATTGAGCTTGCACTTTGCCACTTGGCACAACATGGCAAGTAGTTGTGATATGCAGATGTCAATTTGATGCTTTTGGAGCCAATCTCAAACAAATATTTTTTTTTTTTAAGATAGCATTTGCATGATTAAAAATTTGATATATTCTAACTTGTTTATATTGCCTAATGGCTGGTGTTTACATCTGTGTGTATTTGGCAGAAGTGAATGCTAAGGATCTAATTGCTGGAGGAGCATTGTGGGAGCTTGTTCGCATATCAAGAGATTGCTCACGTGAAGACATTCGAAATCTTGCCCATCGTACAATTGTTTCTAGTCCTATTTTCCAGACTGAGTTACGACGATCACATACAGAATTCTGAAGCGACTGATGTTTCTTACATTTCACCACTTGGTTGTTAACTCTGTATATTTGGTCTGATGGAGGAAAGCTTAGTTGATATTTTGTATCATTTCTATATTGGATTGGGCCTTCTCACAAGTCTGGGGTCTGCATGTATAATGGTGATGTTTGTCTATAATGTCTTGAACAGGCTGAAGAATGGGATGTTTTGGAGTTTACCTTCAGAGAAAGTTTTGGAGGGTTTCATATTTATTGTGTTTCAAATTACTTGAGGAAATTGTAGTTTTGTCTCGAGGAGGATGATAGCTTCACTTAATGATTACAAGTTATCATAGAGACTTTAACGCTTCTTATGATGTAACATTTGTAACATTTCTGATCTGTATTGCTTCATCAATAAAGTGCTTAAAGTAATTTTATCTTTGGTACATTCCTGTTGTGTGAGAGCTCAATGTACAAAAAATATATTAGAAAATACTTCTGACCTATGGTGTCATACTCTAATTACTTATTGCTTGCAGGGAAGTAACTGCTAGACTTTCCCTTTTCTGTGACTTCAAGTTTAGTCACTACATTTGGTGAAGTTAATTGCTACTAGCCTTGTGCACACGCAGAATTCTAATATATCAGATAAATATTGTTGTATTATTATTTTGAGTTAATGGGTTAATTAAATTTATATTTGCTTTCACTAATTAAGTTAATTACATATGCTTAATTCTTTTTTCTGAACTTGGTGATATTCATTAAATTTTTCTGGATCTGTGATGAATCCGCACGTATAAATGAAATGCAACTACAATTTACATATTTCTGTCCATTACAGTATATATTTAATGGTTATATATTGCACTTAAAATGTTGAAGTTGCACACTTTGGAATACAGCTAATTACATATGATGAATTTGTTTTCCCAAACTCACGAGGAATTTTCATCATATTGATGAATCCAAACATACACACAAATGAACTAAAACTACATGATTTGCCTGTTTATGTTTACTAGAGTATATTTTCAACAGCCATATTGTACTTGAGATGTTTTAGTACATATAAGAATAAAGTTAAACAACTGACACTTAATCATGGAAGAAATAAGATTCATTATTTGTAAGTATTTTTGATTAATCAGTGGAGAGGATTGACATTTAACCCGAGGGTAGAAAAAGATTTGAACTTTGGCTCTGTGAGTTCAAAGACATTTCCAATTGGTCATAGGCAATCTTCATATTGAATACAAACAAATCATTTTTCTATATATTTGCATAAATGATTTGTTTTCAAGAAATGAAGTAAAGCACTGGAATAGTCATGTTACCGATTCAATTAGTAGGGCTACTAAAGTTCGTACAATCTGTTGGGATTGACACACACAAGGTAGGGGCCTACTGTCACGTCAGCCCAAATCCCCGCTCTTTAGGTGTAACTTCTTTGTGAAAGGCCAAGGGAGGATTCCCAGTTGAGACCTCGACCAACTTCAATTAAAACTAGTGCTTCAAATGGCGTTAAGAAGAGGTGGTGGGTTAATTCTTGGGGTTTAACGTTATGAACATAAACATATAATTAATAATTTGCATATTGAAGAGACATATTTTAAAGGACATGACTATTCGTGAAGAGAGCACCTTGCTTAGTATATAAGTAGGGTCCTCATTTAAGCAACTTTCTCCACTAATGAAATTGGCCTTCTCCACTGCCATGCAACGAGTTTTTCTCCGTTACCACACTCGTCAAATTGCAGTAGCAGTCTCTCTGCCTAATATTTTTTCTTTCCATCCATTGCACCATCCGCACTACAATTATTGTTCTTTCTTTTGAAAATGCAGCGAGAAATCTAGTTTTGCCTTTGTTTTGATCAAACTAGATTAAAATTGGAATTTCAATTTCAGCAGAATACTTGGAGGTAGTTAGTAGTTAACTGACGTGACATGGCTCTTGTCACTCAGTTAACTCAGTAAATATGAGTTGGAGACACTTGAGTTCAGTTTTACATGATTGTTTGCTAATTTGTAGCAATTTATTTCAGTTATTGTCAGTTTAACTAGTTCTCATTGTCAGAAAAACTAGTGGAGGTCAAGTTGTTGGTGTAACTTTTTTCACACTGAGTGATCATCCAATTAACTGATCAATCAACCCAAAATAATTGTTGCATGCAAAGAATTCGAGTTACTTAGTTGAGATTGGAGTTCAAGGGCAGTGTACTATTAGTTGTAAACTAATCTAAGTTGTACAGGTGGTACATGCAGTCAGAGGATGGGCTTATGGTAATTGCGCAATTCCTTGGTGTGAAATTCTTAAATAATAGGGGCAATTTCCCAAAGGAACAACGCAAGGAAATAGGAGCTTGAGAAAGCTTGAAATTGGCTAAGTGTCAGGCAGGTTCAGTTTGTCAGGCAGAGAGATAGACTATACTAGTGTAGGTTATGGTCAGACTTGAGCAAGCATTGTATTTCTTCTCTATTCTCTAATTAATGCAATACAAATAGTAAGAGGTTTTGAACAGTTGCTTTCCCCAAGATAGATTTCTGTGTATGTGTGATGTTTCATTTTCCATGTCAATGATTCTTCTTTTAAATGGTAAATTAACTTCTGCAGATGAGTAGAGTAACTTCAAGTCTTGTGATTTAGTAAATTTCATGAGCAATTTTGAATCTACACATTAATTTCTACATGGTATTAGAGATGGAATCATTGTAGAGAAGATATTTCGAAGTTGTCATTGCAGGAGCTTCAAATTTGCAAATCATGTTACAGGTTTTCTTCAGGATTGAGAATGTGGATTTCAATGGACTAAGGCTCGAGTACGTCCTTAAGGGAAGCTCGAATTATGTTGCATGGAAGGACCAGATGGAGGCAGTACTGGAGGATAATGGGTTGAAGGAAGTCATTGATGATGATATACCGAAACCAACTGTAGATGATGCTCAAAATCTAGCAGATTGGAAGAAGTGTGTTGCCAAGTCGAGGAAGATCATATTGGAGGGAGTACGAGATCATATTGTCTCTTATATCCAGGGGAAAGAGACTTCGTATGCAATGTGGCAAGCGCTGATAGTTTTGTTTCAAAATAGTAGTGACCACAAGAAATTGGCACTCAAGGACAAGTTTTGAAATTTCAAGATGCAGAGGAACAAGACCAATCCAAAGTACCTGAGCAGGTTCACACAATGTCGTGAGGAACTTGGTCAAGCTGGTGTTACTGTAATAGAGGATGATTTGGTGAGCCTAGCCCTTCTAGGCCTTGGGAATGTTGGCAAGTGTGTTGCCAAGATTCAGTGAACGAGAGGGGGAGAGGCTACCAAATTGGGAATGCCTTTGCTCTGATTTGTGGTACATGAGGAGATAAGGTAGAGCACCATAGACAGGACCTCATCCAAGGGTGAGGATGAGGAGAATTGTGCCTTCACTGGAAAGGCAAAGAAAGGGAAAGGGAAGAAATCCCAATCCAAAGCAGATTCAAGTCAAGGGGGCAAGAAGAAAGACTTGTCCAGAATCAAGTGCTTTCACTTTCATGAATTCATGCACTATGCAACGAAGCGTCCACACAAGAAGGCAAGCAAGAAGATCGCAGGGAGAGCAGTGGGTGAAGGCTTGGCTTCACAATTTGAACTTGATTTTACCGTCATTGAATGCATGGAAAGGACAGTGATGGGTAGTGTGTGGTATATTGACAGTGGTGCCTCATTCCACATGATGGGTAACAAAAAAATTTTTAGTGACTTGGAGGGGAGAGATCTCCAGATGCACATCGAGATGGGAGATGATGGAAGGTATAGCATGACCAGTATTGGTACAATTACTTTTCAGAGGGAGTTTGGCTCCCCTCTCAGGCTCAAGGATGTGATGTTTGTATCGGGTTTGAAGAAGAATCTAGTTTCCGTAGCCGTGTTGGAGGATCATGGCTATGACGTGATATTTAGCAAAGTGAAGGCTTTCCTAAGACATATCGCCACAGGACAAGTGAAGCAGATTGGGGTTCGAGTGAAGAACCTTTACAAATTAGATGTGGAAGACTGTGCAACATTGAGCACAAAAGTAGAGAAGGTGCAAAGTCGAGTTGTCGGTGAATTATGGCATAGAAGATCATGCAATAGATTTCTATCAGCCTCCCTAAAGGAGCATTAGAGCAGCAACATACATGCAAAGGGTATAGATTTGGGAAGTACACAAAATCCACCTTCAACGATCAGGACAATCGGACGCATGTAGTGCACAGTCTTCCCCATTGTGTCCCTCTTCATGATCAGATCAATTCCCTTTTGCACCATTTCCCCTGAAACTTCTGTTTTGCCCAATTTACAAGACTGACGCTAATGAAATTTGTCTCTCCCGCGTTGATGTGTAGAGATTAGAACTATCCCTAGTGCCGACCAGAGTGACTAATCTGTGTTCCAGTCATGCTGGTCCTGTTATAGAAAGTTTTTTAAATTAGGAGACGAAGCTTCCAGTTCTATAAGCTTCGTAACATAAGTATGGTAAATGGTTTGGCCGGATGGTGTCGAGGATGTCAGTTTGGGCTCCTTTCCCCTATAATGATGGAAGTATCTCAAGGGATAAGACCTTTTCCCATGAGAAGAGGATCCATCTCCCATCCATTCATCCTATATAAACCTGCCTTCTTCCTAAGCACAGGCTAGTGTTAATGTTGGTGTGCTAGTGCTATTTTAGTTTGGAGTAAACAACAAGCTATTCCTAGTTGTAGCTATCTAGTTGTGTGAGGGAGAAGTGTGATTCGGTTTGGAGTGAAGCCTAAAGGGAAGAGCCTTAAAAATATTGTGGATTGAAGACATCATGGAATGCTAGTAGAAGTGTGTGGGAACCTGGTCTTGTCAGAGGAGAGCTGCAATGTCAAGACAATGGTTGTAATCTCTCTTTGATATTAATATATGCAACTAGCGATTGATTTCCTACATGATTTTTCATCTTACATATTCATGGCTTAATGTTTCTTGACTTGTTAAGTAGGTTGAATTACAATTTGTCTACTATCACGTTTGTTGTCTGCTATTGTTTACTTATTTCAGGTGCTTAAAGAAGGAAGCGAGAGATAGCTGGAGCGAGCAAGCAAGGACATCATCAAACAAGATAAGCGTACTAAGAGGTAGGCCCTCTTAATTGGTTCTAACCTAAGGAAATATTCCATAAAATGTACCTATTGTGGCTAGACCCATTATCTGGCTAGAGGAATTTGTTTGTGTTCACACTTATAATTTTACGTCACCACAAATTGGCGACTCCACTGGGGATTCCCAATATTTTTGTGTCTTGGATTTCATGATTTCATAAGAACTTTTCTAGTTCCGCTTTTTCCCTTTAGTTATGTTTCTTTTCTCCTACTTACTGGTTTAAGTCTAAAATTCATAGTAGTAGATCTAGTCCCTGTTTCAATTTGTTTTTTTTTTCCTTTTCTCCCTCGATCAGCGTGCTTAATCCACTGACAGTCGCGTCGATCAGTGCGAATTGCTGAGAAACAGTCGCGCCGACCAGCCTCTGGCGCTTGTTGTTAGTTAGGCAGTCGCGCCAATGCCTGTAAGTGAAGATTAGGGCTTGACCCTAATCTTGGCCAGTGTGTTCTGCTCTTGTGATTTTGACCCCATAAGCCTTTTGGAGCGTTTTCTCCCTGACTAGAAAGCTGCTTTTCATTTGGTTTTGTTTGCTTGTTGGGTTATCATATTTCCGCTTGATTTCCTGAGTCATTGGGTGGATAGAGACACTAGGGCATCTCTATTGTTGTCCATTCAGTTGTTTGTGAACTTAGTAAGTCGGGTTGTAGGTGTACTTACTCCTTGCATTTTGTTTTTAGTCCTTTTACGACTTTGACCTCTATTACACAAGTTTGAAAAGTTTTCGTTTTCTTGTCTAAACGTTTCTTTTCCAGCATGGATCACGTTTCTTGTCTTGTTGTTGGTAAAGTTGGTGTTTCATTAGTCTGAATGAGTTCATGTTTTCATTTTTTCATCTGCTTGAAGAGCTTATTGTCTCGAAAATGTTTTCACTGAAGAATTATATGCGAAAAGTTTATTTCGTTGTTTCATGAAAAAGCATGAAATTCTAGTTTGTTGCATCACTGTGCTACGATAACTTGCATCATTAAAGACTAGAATTGCATTGGCATTTGGAAAAGGAAAAAAACTATTTTTCTTTTAAAAGGGCTAATAGATAAGTGCTTATCAGGAAATTAGGAATTGGAATGCATTTTTCATTAGCTTATTTTTCTAAAAGTAAGGTAGTGAAAGATCATTTCATTTTCAGTTGCTTGATTGTTTGAATTTGATTGAGTAGTTTCTACCCTCTCTAGTTTAGGAATTTCATTGAATTGAAAGGGTATTGTCTCATTTAGTTGCATTTAAGGTTTTTCAAGTCGCATCGCTAAGACTTGAAAACTGAAACACAACTCAAGATAAACTTTAAAATGAATTCAATTAACCTAAGGCGCATTTGACATTAATGATCATATCTAGAAGGTCTAGGCTAGAGACGTGTTCTGACGTCTTTAAACCTAGTAGCTGTCATTAGCTTCAACATTAGATAGTGCTAGTATGGATTTGTGCTCCTCGTACCCTCGAGTATATAACTGGAGACCCCTCTAGGCTGCAATCCTTTATCCTTAGGAAGCCAAGTCAGCTGCCTTGTAAATGTGATACACCAAACACAACATTTGGGGAGATTGCCTACTCGTACTTCTCAGTTCACTGAGAGGTATTCTGTAGTTCACAGTTGCCTGGTAATCCTGTTTACCTAGATCATCTAGAGTAGTCATTTGATCTTTTTGACTCATTAAACTTAAAAGATCATTCGAGCACTTGTCCTTTCGAGTTCGTTTCCAATCGAAAGCGATAGAGTCATCTTTGTTTCTTTCTCGACTCTTAAAAAATGAAAGAGCACAAGTCTTTTATGCATCTTATTAATTGATTGCCCACGATCCAAAACACCCTGTTAGTCTTTTCTGAGACCAAATCATAAGTTTCCCTTAAAAGAACATTTTAAAGCCTTGAAGTTAATTTTTCTATTGACTAAGACAAGGTCATCGTGGCTAAACCATTTGGTTCACCGAGTTCCTCTTCCTCTCCTCCGTCTGAAACATTGTCTGAGGAGTCGTTTCCTGAGTTACCAGAGTCACTCGAGGACCAAGGTGTTGAACTTAGAATTGTTCTGAGAATTCAACCTTTTTCATCTCTTCCTCCACCTACTTTCGATACTGGGTCATCTGCTAATTTTGGCTCGAAATCTCCATACAACCCTGTTCAAACTCCTGAGAACTCGCCGACGACTAACGGTCAGCTTGGATTGGTTATCTACCCTTAGAATCCTTTGTTTGACCTTGTTGTGATATCATTGCAGCGTCCTTACAGTTCGTACGACTAGCTGGGTGTTCCTTTGGAACTATCCCCTCGTACTTCTTCAACCATTCGTCGTCGTTTGTTTCTAGATATGGAACCCAAAGGCGATGCTCCAGTCACCTCTCCAAATGAGTCCGAAGTTTCTACTCCACACACTGTTGAGGGGGAAGAGTTGCCTTTTCCTCCTGAGGGTTTCCCCTATTCAGGGGGTATTCCCGCCAGTTTTCCACCCAACTACGTGTCTTTGGCACAGTTTGTCTCAGGTACACCTAGTGCCTCATCACTTTACCATAACCCTGTTTGGGCGTCAGGTGCCATGCCTACTTCAGGTCCATTCATTATGAACATGACTTCCCAAAAGGCTGTTACCTCAATCCTGGTGCAACCCATCATTTCGAATACCCTTGTATCATCAATCCCAGTTACCCGTCAGGCACAACTGGTAGTTTCAACGAATGTATCTGTCAGTTCCTCCATCCCTTTAGTCAGTGGCCAGGTTATCAACGCCAAGGGGGCAAAACCTGAATGTTTCTATGGTGTCAGGTGCCACCAATGTGAGTGGCTCACAAGCTCACATGCTTGGTATGAACTAGCCTTCCTCTGGTATTATTCATAACCCTGCTGATCCTACTGGATCAAGCAATGTCCAATACCAACAGGTTCAGAATCCCGTTGGTCCATCTGGATCAAGCAATGTTCAGTATCAACAACCCTATGGGGCTCAGGTCCAATACCAAAATCCTTACGTTCCATATGGTTCTCAAGGAATGGTTAATCAACCTTACACCCTCCAATCTGGGCAGTACATCCAGCCTGGCTATGGCTAGATTTAGTTCGGAAATTTCCCTGGCGTTGTTCAAGTACCCTTGCAACAACAAGGGAAACCTTTGTTACTGCAAGGGCAACTTTGTTCCAGCAAGGGATATCCACACAACCGCAAGGGCAAATTATCTCGCAACAAGGTCAACTACAACAACTGCAAGGTCAACCCTTGCAACAGTTGCAGCAAACTGCGCAACAGCAAATGCAATATGCTCCTCACACCTCTCAACCCATGTCCTCCCAGGGAAAACTTCTGCAGCCCCAGGGACATATTTTGCAAACACAAGGTCAACCCTTGCAACAACAAAACCAACCAGGGCAGCAACAACCCTTGTATACATATCAACAGGGTCAACCCTTACAGGGGCAGGGTCAAGGTCAAGTCCTGCAGCAATAGGCTCAATATCCTCATGTCCTAGGTCAACACATCCAGAATCATGCCGTCCAAGGGCATCAGGTACAGAATCCCTATGTCCAAGGGCAATGAGTGTATCAACCTTATGCCCAAGCACAATAGGTCCAAAATCCTCTTTTCAGGGACAACAGGTTCATCACTCATATGTTCAAGGACAACAGGTCCAATATCCATATGTCCAAGGTCGACATGCTCAACAACATTTTAACCCGTATGTTGCTTATTAGCAACCTATGGCCAGACATTTCCAAGGTATTAAAGGTCAAAATCCTCCCTATGGTCAAGGTAATTCGCAATGGGGGTAGCCTTAGATGCCATATGGCTAAAATCCCCCACTGTGGAGCCAAAATCCTTACCAGAAGGGATGGGCCCCTTGATACGAACCCACTTAGCGACCTCCCATGACTTTCAACACCCAATTGCCATTCTTGGCTACACTCGAGTTGCTAGACGTATCTCACCTTACGAATGATCCAATCCTTTATTCACCATATCAGCCTCCGGTGCTGTCCAAGATACCAAGTGATTATCCAAAGTTCGATGGGAAAGCTAAAGAAGATCCTTAAGCCCATGTGATGACATATCACCTCTGGTGCTCGTCGAACTCATACGTTGATGATTCCATTTGTCTCCATCTTTTCCAACGAACCCTCGCGGGCGCTGCAACAAAATGGTACATCGATATGCCTCAAAGTACTTACCATGACTTTAACTCTTTAGCCATGACTTTCCTCACGTATTTTCAGTTTCCGGTTTGCTATGAAACTGACACCTATTTGCTCACATTGCTTAAGAAAGATACTGTGACACACATCTTTGATCACATCCATGAATGGAGATGTAGATGTCGCCTAATCAAATTTGAGATTGCTTATCAGTTTCTCACTGAATGGTTCACCAAATCATTCATGGCCCCAATTTCTTGCGATATAGCTATGGGTGGATGCGTCGCTGAAGAGCAGGCCATCGCTTGTGCCTAGTACTTGGATCTAGTCTACTCTCAGTTTGACACTTTGCATGAGTTATTATCCGATGCTCCGTGACCATCATCTGATCCTGCAACATCAAAGTCACAAGTTGTACCTCCCTTTGATGGAGTTATGGGTTCAGTATCCCAAACCCCTACCAAATCTTCTTCCAAACATAATTCGGTCTCAAATGCTGTTCCTAATAGTTCATCCCAGAATCAACCTAGCCTTGGTAAAACCTCAGAGGTCCACGCTATCCAGTCTACTGCAGCGGACAAATCCTTGAAAGAAAAGAAGAAAGGAAAAGGCAAGGGTAAATTCGATGCCCCGAAATAGGGTCCTCCCAAATCGTCTGCTGGCGAATCTTCGTAACGGAAACCTAAGTATCCTTGCCTCATTTGCGAGGAAGATCACTACACTAAGGATTGTCCCCAAGGATCTGAAGTTAGTTTCCTGCTCAAAGGGACCCTTACTATCCTTAAAGAGCCGTTTCCATCTCAACAGACCCAAATGGTAGACCAACCCCAATCTGCTTCCTCTGGATATCAAGTGTTCATGATGAGTAAACCTATTATTGTGGCTACTAGATTGAAAGTTTATCAAACTCCTGCTTCAACAGATGGGAAAGAGAAAGAAGCTGCACCTTCTTCTTCTACCTTGAGTTTTGTCCCTCTTCATATTGAGCTCCCTAACCCTGATTCCTCTATGAGGCCACCCTCTCGAGGTTTGTTGTGAAAATCCTCGTATAATCCAAATGCCTGAGTTGCTCAGCACTACAATATTGTTGAGGATTTGGCTAAGGCACAATCAGCCATGTTGGCTATTGAGGTACTCCAAATCCGCCCATCACAACAGAAATATTTGCTGTCAGCTATCAGGGGCATCGATCCCATTGATTCCAATTTGATATGTTTTGATCTAGAGAACCATGTTCCATGTCTCCCCAATCAGATTGTCTTTCTCATTCAGGTAATCATCAATGAGAAGACCATCCACCGGATTGTCATCGATGAGGGTGCTTCCACCTGCAACATGTCGACTACATGTTGGAAGGATATTGGTTCTCCCGCTTTGAACCAATCTCCGAACACTTTGGAAGATTTCGATGGGCGTGATTCACGACCCTTCGGTGTCTTACCTAACCTTTCCATCACCCTGGAAGGAAAGACAATGCAAGTCGAGGTAGAAATTGTTGACGCCAATCTCAATTATAATCTTCTACTCAACCGAAGCTGGACCCATGCCATGCATGCCGTGGCCTCCACTTTATTTCACGTGATTCATTTTTCCCATCAAGGAAATATTGTCACTGTCGAACAACTGTCTTTCTTCGCCTATTCCTCCTCCGATGGTAATGTTCTGTATGTCAAGCACACTGGTGCTCCCTATGAGAGTGTGGGGGCAGGTCTTTTCAAAGATTCTACCTTAATGGGAATTTTCCCACTCCCACCTCCTCATGTTGCCTCTGTCAACATGTTCTCGGTCAAATATTATCCTTTGGTCATACTTTCACCATCTTGTTGATACTTGGGGCGAGGTTATGTCGCTTAGTCTCGCCGAAGTCAATTACGTGGAAATTGTTTCGACTTCGAGTTCTGCATCCTCTGATTCTTTTATGTTGAAGACCTCTCTTGATACGTACTCTCAATCCCTGTGGCTTGGCACTTTGGAATCGCCTGATCCCTTAGTCGAGACCTTCCTTGCTGATGAAGGTATCATGGAAGTCATGTCTCTGGAGGAACCACCTTGGATTGATACTCATCATCGCTCCTCGTTCTTGCCTCTCCTGACGATCATGTCTACTATTTTCGAAGAGTCCTCTTCTCCATTTCCACCACCGATCATTACTCATGAAGTATGGTTGGAAGGAATTCCGTGATGTGTTTGCATGGTCCTACGAAGAAATGCCCAACATTGATCCTAGCATTGTAGTGCACAAATACCAACCTATCTGCACGCAAAGCCCGTTCGCCAACGGCTTCGCCCGGTGCACCCTAGGAGGGCCACCGCTATTAAGGGTGAAGTTGAAAAGCTTCTCAAAGTTGGGTTCATCTATCCCATCCCCCTTACAGACTGGATGTCCAATATTGTCCTGGTGACTAAAAAACTGGGCACGATCCGTGTTTGTGTTGATTATCAAGATCTCAATTGTGCCTGTCCCAAAGAAAACTATCCAACTCCCTTCATTGATCAAATCATTGATGAATGTGCTGGGAGCGAGATATTTCCCTTTATGGATGATTTTTCTGGTTACAACCAAATCAACATCACACCGACCGATTAAGAAAAGACAACTTTTATCTATTCGTGGATTACGTTCACGTACAAGAAGCTCCCTTTCGGACTCAAAAATGCTGGGGCTACATTTCAGTGGGCAATGTCCTTAACATTTCATGATATTCACAACATTGTCCAACCTTACTTGGATGACCTTCCCGCTCATTCTCGTAAGCCCCAAGATCACCCAGACCATCTTCAATAGATTTTGTTCTGCTCTACAGACACTATAACATTCAGTTAAACACACAAAAATGTGTTTTCTGCTTATAATCAGGACGACTCCTTGGCTTCATCATTTCCAGGGACAGTATTCGCCTTGATCCACTAAAAGTCAAGACCATTGTAAATTTACCCCCTTCATCTTCACTACACCAACTCCAGAGCTTGCAAGGAAAGGCCAACTTTCTCCATCGTTTTCCACCCAATTATGCCGTGCTAGCTACAGGATTTACCCGGTTACTAAAACAAGGAACGCCCTTTGTATGGGACGAGGTGGCCCAAAAATATTTTGACAATCTCAAGGCCATCCTCGTACATGCTCCTCCGTTGCTATCGCCGGATTACTATTGAGATTACTTCCTTCACCTAGCTGCAACCCCTAGCACCATTGCTATGGTCTTGGTCCAAGACGACGATGAAGGCAACGAACATGTGATCTACTACCTTAGTTGGAATATCCTCGACACTGAAACGTGTAATGCACATGTCAAGATGTTGGCTTTTGCTGTCATCCAAGATGTTCAATTCTTTTGGCATGATATCCTTTTGTGCACGACTACAGTGATTTCTAAATGCAACCCCATGACTACCTTGTCAATTGCTGGGGGGGGAATATTCTAAATGGATCGTGATCCTGCAAGAAATCAATTTGGTATTTACTACCGCCAAATCTAAGAAGTCACATGTTTTCGCCGAATTGTTTTGTTCCCTTCCCTCTAAGTCTCTTCCTACTGGTGCAGATGAACAACTTTCGGATGAGACCCTCTTTCTGATTCGTATCCTTGATTCGTGGTACGATGATATCATCGTGTATCTCTAGACGTCCACGTTCCGGTCCGAGTTAACTAAGGATGATCGCCAAAGGATTCAGCATCACTCCCAACCCTACCATATTATTTGTGATACTTTATACCATGTCAGTGTCGATTCAGTTCTTCACCAATGCATTATGATCGAGGAAGCTGAAAGAGTTCTCAATGATTGCCACTTCGGGGCTTGTGTTGGTCATATGTCTGGTTACGCTACAACTCAAAAAATCCTTTGCGCTGGTTATTTCTGGCCGTCTATCTTTAAGGACTGCATTCTTGCTTTTCGCAAGTGCCATGAATGCCAAATTTACCAACGCAAGATGTGCGCCACAACCACTCACCTACACCCCGTCACTACCATTGGTCCTTTTACCAAATGGGGCATCGATTATATGACATGTAACACTAATTCGACGGGGGGCATGGCTATATTATCTTCCCTATGGATTATTTCACCAAATGGGCTGAGGCGATGCCTACATACTCTGTGGACGATAAGAGGGTGACTCAATTCCTTTTCAACGCTCCCATTTCAGAGATTACATGATGGTTGAGTTGACATCTGCATTGGGCTTGCACCACAATGGCTCGACCCCATATTACCCTTAGGCCAACAACCAAGTTGAAGCCGTGAACAAGGCCTTGGTCATAATGATTCAACGTACTATTGGGATGCACAAGTCAAATTGGAATCTCATGTTCTTTTCAGCTTTGTGGTCCTACCAAACCTCAACCAAAGACGTAACTAGTTTCACACCATTCCAATTGGTCTATGGCCTGGAAGCAATATTGCCGATCGAATGTGAGCTTCCTTTACTTAAGTTAGCTGTTGAACTCCTCCCCGAAACATCACCTCAAGAGGAACGCCTCTTATATTTAGAACGACTAGACGAGACTTGCCATCTCGCCGCCTTGGTCATCGAAGAACAAAATAAACGGGTCAAATCCCATTTCGATCAGTCGGTCTCCCCTCGCGCATTCTCTGAGGGTGATTTGGTCTTACTGTAAGACCAAGCTAACGATAAGCTGGGGGTAGGCAAGTTCGAACCCATGTGGCATGGGCCCTACATTGTGAAACGATTTTTGCAGAAAGGAGCCTATGAGATTATTGATTATGAAGGAAATTATCTCGATAAACCCCGAAATGGGCTTTACCTCAAGAAGTACTATGCTTAGGTCATCTTGTATGGTCAAACGCTTCACCTTACAGCTCAAGGTCCTTTTGGATATCGAAAACGTCCTCAGACAGGCGGCCCAGTAGGCTTCGATATTAAAAAAACAAGCAGAGTACATAAAGCTTATTACAACAAGAGATCTCAGAGTTCTCTATCAAACGATGATCTTGAACTTCTGCAGACCATTTCTTATATAGATTTCCTAGCGAATCTAATCCTAGCTAAGAGATGATGTAAAAGCGGAAATTATTGAGGGTCCTATCGGTATTTCTTTCACCGACGGGGTCTACTCAATCTTTTCCAGTACAATGATTTTAGCTAGAACATGTGACCACATTATCACATTGCTAGCTAAAGATTCTACCAAGGTCCCATTGGACTCCTATCTGAATCGTCATGATCTGAAGAACCTGGTGATGGCTCGTACTCGTTGAGTATCTTTTGGTAGTGGCGTTCTATCAGCCGATTGTATTCTTCGTCGATATCTGCTTCTGGGTCCTGGGCATCTGTCAGATCGTCTTTTCCTTTGGAATCTTTATCTAAAATTATTGTCCTCCGAGATGCTGCTTTTGAAGATTCTCCCTTTTCCGTATTTGTCTTTATTCTGTGGAGGCTCGGTTGCTAAGGTGTATACATAGCTTCCTGTTTTTCCCACTTGTTAAGAAAAGGTAAAGCGCTTATCTCGATGTCTAAAAAAGAATCTTTAAAGACATTTCTTACTGTGGGTGACCTCTGAACTACCAACTCAATGTCGTCTAATAATTTCCATTTAAAAATTTGAAACATGTTTGTGGAACTTTCTATAGCATGTTGAACCCATGATCTGCAATTATCACTCATAAAATCTTTATGCTGCCACCCAAGCTCGAAAATGACTGAAGTGCAGATTCTTTTTGAAATCATCAAACTTATTATACGAATGGCATTATTATTCCAATTAGGTGAGAGAACAGTTATGGTGACCAAAGCCTTTTGATTAATTACAAATTTTAACACTTTAGGTTCTCCCTGTAAGTTATTCATTTTTTGTAAAATCAAGATTTTTTCTGTCAGCCTTAAATTTCCAAATTCATGAAACCAACCAGCATGCTGCTCAATCATTTCTTCATTGTTGCTGGTTTCTATTTCTCCGATTCTTTCATGGTTGAACACCTGTGAAAACGGATTGGGATCAATGCTTTCTCTTAATCTGAGGCTGTGAAAATCCTAAGGGTATGAGAATGTTCTGAGATATTGCAACGTCCGTTGAATGCACTGAGATACCCTGGTAGTTGGCTTTTTTCTACGTAAACCTCCTTTGATTTCCCAATCAGCAAATTCTTCAAATATTTCATATTGTGGGAAGGTGTCGCTGGCTGCATAATTTTCATCAATCCTCTGCAAGAAAGAGGCTTCTAGTTCCTCGAAGATGTCTGGGATTTTTAGAGACACAATATACTTTTCTAACTCGGACTTGATAGGAATTTCTTCAAGATCCATTAGTTTGGCTCCTGTAAAAATGCTAAGAGAAAAATCAATTCCTCCAATGAGCTGATAAAAATTTAAAACTTTGAGGGTCCAAGTCATTTCATCAGTGTATACACTAGACCATAGATCAGATAAACTCCTGAAAAAGAGTTTCACCTTCATATTTGGCAAAGGATATATTTTTACCAATGTGTCGTCTGGGCCCAGAGAGACACCTAAATTCTTGGACTGCCAGGCTTGGCATTTTCGTATCCAAGTATTTCTTCTCAACCTCATTCCTACAACCTTTTTTATTTCTTCTGCAAGGTGGCTTTCATGTCCTTCAAAAATTTTGAATCTGTCAACAAAAGTAGCAAAACTATCATCCTGTGGACTTTTACCTGGAATGGTAAAACATGAACCTGTGCAAGTCATGAATGCTTTATTCATATCCCTGGTTAATGAATCTGTGAGAAAATTGGAGTTACCTGGGATCCACTCGACTTCAAAGTCAAGTTGTTGGAACCAAATCTGCCAAGCAAGAATCCTTCCTTTAGCAAGCTGTCTTGATATTTTGGCAGATAGAAAATATTTGAAATTCTTGAAGTCTGTTCTGATCAAGAATTTTACGGGAGTAAGATATAGCTCAAATCATTGTATCCCATTGAATATAGCCAATGTTTCTTTTTCGGCTATGAAGTAATTCTTTTGACTGGGTGTAAATTCACCCGAAGCATAAGCACAAAGTTTCTCTTCACTTTTTCCTTCACTGTCTTCTCTTCGTTCTAAAAGAACAGCTGCCCAAAAATCTAAAGAAGCGTCAGTTTGAAGTATAAGCAAACCATCACCTGGTGGCTGGAGCTTTGGCAGTTGTTGGCATTCTGCTTTCAATTATTTAACAGCTTCTGTTGCTTCTTGTGACCATCCCTGTTTGAGATGTTTCCTGATCGGCGCTGTTTTCTCTGTCAGATTTGGAATATACTTGTGAAGATAATTCAGAACTCCTAAGAATATTTGAATTGTCTTGGTATCCTTCAATTCATCGGGAAATTGTGTCAATATGGTTAATACATGAGGTTGCATTTGAATTGCACCATTGACAACATTAATTCCCAGAAAATTAATATTATCTTGGAATAAAGACATTTATCTTTTGGACAAAACTATACCATGCTGCTGAACTTCTTTCAGAAAAATTTCTAAATGCTCTAGATGGGTTTTTACATCTGGACTGTGAATGAGAATATCATCTATATATGTAACAATAAAATCATATTTAGCAAAAATAAAATCCATTCTTTGCTGGAAGAATGCAGGGGCGTTTTTCAAACCGAAAGAAACAACCTTCCACTGGTAAAATCCGGCTGGGCAAATAAAAGAAGTTTTATGCTGATCTTCTGGCTGGATCTGAATCTGATAATACCCAGACTTCATGTCAAACTTATTGAATATCTTGCTATGCTGGATTTTTTGCATTATTGTCTCAGGTCTTGGCAATGGATAATTAAAGCTCTGAGTAATGGCGTTGAGTGGTTTATAGTTAATCACCATTCTCGGTTTACCCCTAACTATCTCAGAGTGATTTCTTACCAGAAATCTTGAGCAAGCATAATGGGACTCGCTTGGCTCAATGAGCTGCATCTGTAGAAATTATTTTATTTGTTTCTATATTTCCTGCTCATTTGAAGGAGTGTAGGGAATCAACTTTCCTTTGACTCCATTGTCATGCAAAGTTATAATTTCTTGCATCGGACTTTCTGTTTCCCAAAACTGTTGTGGGTTTTCCGAGCAACTTTTTAGAATTCTTTTATGGATATCATCTTGTTTTGTAGACCAATTGGGATCTATGCATGCCAATTGTTTTGTTTTAGACTCTGCTCTAGCTTCATAGAACTGTAGGACTTCCTGCCAATCATCAGAATCTTTTAATGGCTTTCTGGCTCCTACTATTTACTGGCTATTTTCATGTCTTGCTTCTGAGTTTGCAATAAATAACCTGGGGACAGAAATAACTTTCTTTTTCAAATTGATAATTAGCTTATCTTGGTTGATTGTCACTAGAAGCACAAAGTTTAAAAATGGCATTCCCAACATTAGACTGGCTGAGGGATCAAAATGCTGAATTGCAGAGATCTTAACAATACTCCCCCCAACTTTCAAAGAAATATTGTCTACATAATGTGTTAAACTTACAGATCCTCCAATAGTTTCTGAAACCAATATATTTTTCAGTGGTTTCCACAGAGATTTAAATAAAGATGGTCGAGCCAAATTATTTGATCCACCGGTATCAACAAATGCATCTACAGATATCCATTCATTTTTTACTTGTACTTGAACCGGGATATAAATGAGGCTGTTAGTCTTGACTATCTTTTTTAACAATGCATTTTCTTCTGTTCTTTTAATCTCTGGTTGCGGCAGACTGGTTGATGCTGTTGTTCTTTTCTCAAATGGGCAAAAAGCATTTATTTCTGGCAAAGGCAACACAGGGTGCTTACCTTGTTTTACTGATAATGATACTGCACTTGCAGATTCATCATCTGAATCATCTGATGTCTCACTTGTGACTTCAAAGTCAGTGTCACTCTCCTCTTCACTGTAGTGGTGTTCTTCTGAAAAATCATTATCAGAACATGATGGGCAGATATTCATTTTCTGAACATCTTCTTCTTCTTCTGCATCTGATATTTCAGTTAGAATATATACATCTGAAATATCATACTCTGAATCTACAATTGACCAGTCATCCTGAAATTCTTCTATATCTACACATGCTTTGAGCTTACTGGATGAATTCTGTGGACACTTACATGCAAAATGTCCTTCTTTTTTACAAATGAAACAATAGTTGTTGTTTCTGGGTCTTGATCTTTTATTAAAAAATTTATATTTTTGGAAAGGCTTTTTTGGATTTGAGACTCGTTTGGGTTTAAATCTACCATACCTCTTTGTTTTCTTCTTCTTTCTAAAGGGTGTCCATGGTAGCATTATCTTGCAGACATCTGAATTGGGTGTGATGTCATTCGCCTTCTTCTGCTAGCATAAATATTTAACTTTCTCTGTAACTTTGAACAGAAGGTCAACCCAATAAATCTGATCTAGTCTTTTGTTTTGTACATCTAGATCTTTCATTACGAGATCTCCTAAATTGCCTGGTAATTTTGACAAAAATGAAATTTTTTGAGCCACATCATTTGAGAGATTGGCTTTAAATACCTTAGCCATGAAATCTTTACTAAATTGATCAAGATATTTTAGATCTTTTAATTCCATTCGACTAAGATCTGTTATCATTTGCTTCTTCTCATAAACTGGTTCTGGCACGAACTGTGTTTTCAACAATAGCTCCAAAGTGGACAGTCCGGCTTCCATGACGGCTCTTCTTTCTTCTTCAGATGGTCCCATCCACCAATCATAGACTATTCCAGTCATGCATTTTTTTGCTAGGACCATGATGGATACATTATCCAATTTTGTAGTAACCTGCATCTGATACAAAGCTCCTATCCAAATCCGGATTGATTCCCCAGGGTTTGAGGAATTATCTAGATCTAATATATAGCCACTAGTATTGGCTGCATACAGGTCTTCTTCAACACGAGGGTATTTATTAACTTCTTTCAAGATATGTGCCTTATTCTGATTATTTATAGATGGCAGGATGAAATATGGGAATTTAGAGGCAGCTTTTTCAAGAGTCATGACTTCTTTCTTTGACTCGAAAGGTTTATCGGTTTTATATGACTTTGTTTCACTGGTTAGTTTTCCAGTGTCTTTAGAAGTACCCTCTTCTGCACTGGTTGCAGTTACTTCCCCTTTTGCTTCCTCTTCTTCTTTCTCTAGATCCCAATAGTTGGGTGCAGACATATCTATATGGAAATTTGGAATTTCTTTGTCCTTTTTCTTATGTCTCCTTCTTCTCCTTTCTTCTTTTTCTAACTTCTCTGATTGTTGCTCATCATAAAACAATTTGAGATTAGCATTTATCAGATCAGCTTGTTTGCCTAGATCATCTAGAACATCTTCTGTGTGAGCACACCAAGTGGTTAGATAGTTTCCTATCTGATATACTTGATCCATGTCATTTGGATTATGTGAATTGTGTTCTAGTAATGGGGCATAGTCAGCTCTTATGGGTGCCTGTCTGGTATTGGATGAAGAAGTAAAAAACGTTGTTTTGGGTGGCCATTTTCCCCCTTTCACAAATCTATGATTTGCATACTGAAATTCTTCAACAGGTGGAGTAGTACTAACATATGTTCTAAACATCTTATTTACAGCAATATATTTTCTAAACTTTCTGATTTCTTCTTCGGAAAACAAATTCAGTCCTACAATTTGTACAGTTGGACCTTCAATTCTGACTTTCAGTTCAACTCCTTTAAAATAGGCCTTCTTAGTTAATTTGAACATTTTTGGAACTGGATAAATATCTTTTGAATTTAATGCAGGAGGATTCCAGCTTTTCGGGTCTTCGACCTTCTCATGTTCTTCAGACTCAAGAGATCTACTATCTACCTCGGATACAGATCTTCTATCAATGGTGGAGAAGGATCTTAAGAAGTTGGCAATGTTGAACTACAATCTATTCCAGAGATTGACTGAAGCAACTTTTATTTACTCAGCACTCGTAAAACCAGATGCTTTTCAAAGGCTACCTGGCTAACTTCAGGCTCTGTCTATAGAATGTAATTCATCCAAGGAACCGGATTAGGCTTTGATACCAAATAGGGATATAGGGATGACCGTTTAACATAGACTAAAGCAATATGACAATATGACAAGCAGATGATATGATAAAGCTTTGGTGTATTCATATTATCTTGGAATAAAGACATTTTTATTTTGGACAAAACTATACTTGGATACAAAAATGCCAAGCCTGGCAGTCCAAGAATTTAGGTGTCTCTCTGGGCCTAGACGACACATTGGTAAAAGTATATCCTTTGCCAAATATGAAGGTGAAACTCTTTTTCAGGAGTTTATCTGATCTATGGTCTAGTGTAGACACTGATGAAATGATCTGGACCCTCTAAGTTTTAAATTTTTATCAACTCATTGGAGGAATTGATTTTGCTCTTAGCATTTTTACAGGAGCCAAACTAATGGATCTTGAAGAAATTCCTATCAAGTTCGAGTTAGAAAAGTATATTGTGTCTCTAAAAATCCCAGACATCTTCGAGGAACTAGAAGCCTCTTTGTTGCAGAGGATTGATGAAAATTATGCAGCCAATGACACCTTCCCACAATATGAATTATTTGAATAATTTGCTGATTGGGAAATCAAAGGAGGTTTATGTAGAAAAAAGCCAACTACTAGGGTGTTAGAGTCGGTTTGGTTAGTCCTCCGTCAGAGATCAAAACTCTTTATGCATTTCATGTTTAAGTGTCTCGCTCCATTCACTCAGTTGCATTCTGCTAGGGGCATGCCATAATCTGACGGAGAAGGTCATACTAGTCATTTCAACTCATGTTTGGCTCTTGTTGGCTTATGCCTTTGTGTCAAACAATGAAAAAGTCCACAACAGTCAAGGTCTGGTCCTTTAATGGAGAAAAGTCATTTTTGGTCATTAGGTCCAGGGATTGATCAATTTGGTCTTTAAATATGTCCAGTAAAGCCATGCAGGCCAGAGGGATGCTCTTGCAACGTAATGATCCGCAGAGTTTCACCATCATATTGACAGACTTCGACTATTCTTCAAAACTCTATTTTGAAGAAAAGTCAAATAGTGTCATTTGTGACAAAATTTTAAAGAAGGGTCGACAATTGATTTCTTTAGGTGCAGTCATGGTTTCCGTGGCCACAGTGCTCTGTCATGCAATCCCTGCGAAAAGTGTCGAAAATTTCATCATTTGAGCCCAAAATTTAGAGAAAAGGTGAAAATCAGGGTTATATTAAAGTCAATGAAAGGTGTTGAACAAGACATTAGAAAAGTGGGTTTTTTAAAAAGGTTAATTTAAAAATATGACCTCCAAGCCTATATACACAAATATCATCATAAAACAAGTTCATTTTGCAAGCAAAGTGTTGGAGGAAGGTTGCAAGGTCGTGAGTTGAGGTTGGAGCGATTTGGAGCAGCTTGGAGGCAGTTTCACAGAGTGCGGCGCACACAGAGCCCACCCACAGTTTAAAATCACCACTGGTGCGGTGCACTCAGAGCGCGTGGCGCACTGGGCTTTGCGCGTGGCGCATAGGGGTAAAACGCCCAGAAACCACCTATTTCACCCAATTTTTTTTTGTGGAGCTCATCCAATTGCAAGATTGTCAAAGCAACCTCCAGCTTCACTATAATCAAAGGGCAGCCTAAATTCAGTTACAAAACAGCAGTCATGGCATCCGAGGTTTCATCAGAATATGAGGAGGAGACCCACAGTGATACAGCTTTAGGAGAACAGGCCCCCAGGAGACATCACCCTCACCGAGTTGCAGGCATGCCCTATTGCTATGTCATGTTTCCAGCACTTAGCATGTTTTGAATTTTGTCAGAGGGTGGAAAATGTCAGAGTTCATCATGAGTTGGCCCGTCTTTTTGCACTTCACCTACATGGAAGACAGTCTATCTTGGTTGGGGTCACTTTCACATTGACACCCGAAACCATATCAGTGGCAACAGGCATACCAAAAATTGGAGAACAGTGGCATAAGAAGAAGAAGGTTGAGAGGCGTCATTATGAGCCTTACATTAAGGCTAGCTATTTGAGCCAGTTCACGAGAGTTTTTCCATTCAGATTTTTGAGAGATGAGTATGCTCCGCTCATGAAATTGATCATGAAATACTTCAGCTGTGAGGGGAGGTTTTCTCGCCTTTATGCCTATCACATCAGGTTTCTCATGCACTTTACCAGGGTGCGGATGATGAACCTCCCATTTTTCGTTTGCAGGAACATAGAGAGGATGAAAAATTTCATGCAGCACAAGACCCCTCGACAGCAACTCAACAATGTTTATCGCTTTTCTCTTATCCGATTTTGGTGGACCATCAGTTGGGATTACAGGGTATTGCTTGGGAGGACTTCATCTCCCGTGACTTCTTCAACGCTCCACAGGTAGTATCAGAGGTAGAGCATGATATAGGAGGCCCATCTCATCAGTATGAGCGACATGAGACTGCTACTATGCCAGTATACATCACCTATCAGAAAGGCAGTAGACCCTTACTTGCAGCAGCAAAGCGAGTGTTATCTCCACTCGGGGTGGAAGGGGCCTCGCTTCCGACATCAGCATCACAGGAGAAAGGCAAGGGTAAGAATCCAGTGCAGGAGGAAGGGCCATCAGGTGAATGAGAGACCGAATTCGTTCTCCTCCACGATGATGAGACAGATGCAGAACCAACAAATGCAGAGCTTACAAAGATCATCCAGGAGCAGAAATCAGTGATTGAGTCCTTATCCCTTGACTTGGAGAGGGCCAAGTGGAACATGAAGTACATGGAGCAGAGAAACAAGTAGCTTGAGGACCAGTGGGCGATCATGGAGTTGCAAAACATTCGTGAGCATCGCCAAGCTGCTCAAAGAAGAAGGGTTGAGCTCACATCTTTGGAGCAAGAAATCAATGAGGATCAGGAGGCCAACCTTGAGAGGGTCAACATGCATTTGGAGAGGCTGCTGGACAAGGCCGACCAGGACCTTGCTCTACTGAGACACATGGATTTCCGTTACAGGGTGCGAAACATGAGTGCACAGGCCCGAATAATGTGTTTGAAAGCGAAATTGAGGAAAGCAACAAGAAAGGCAAAAGAGGAAAAAGAGCAAGATCAGCTTCGAATCTTGGCTGAGGCTTCCTTGTCCCATCATAACACCCCATAGGGAAACTCCAGCCCAAATTTCAAGAAATTTGGGGAATTTTTGGTCACTTCACAAATTTTTCGGCAAAAAACAGGGTTTTTCTCCCTGCTAAAATTCTAGAGCTCCAAATGAGGAATGGTTTGCATTTTTGGATTCAGCATGGAAAATCACGACTACTAGTGTCCGGACAAGAAATTTTGGCAAGGTATGAGTCTCCAAAAGGTCAAAAAACACCCAAAAATGGCCTCTTTGCCACTTTTTTGACACACAGGAAGCAGTCTTGGGAGAATGAATATTTGGAGGGGAAAATGAGCACCAAATTCAAAAATTCCAGTGGGGTTAGAAAGTAGACAGGACAGGATTTCCAAAAAGCCCACTTGGGCACATTTTGGACACCTGTAAGTGCCCCAAAACAGGCCCCCAAGTAGCGCGGCGGACAGAGAAATTGGCGCGACGCACAGAGGAAAAATTGCCCAATTTGCTTCCGTTTCGCGAAATTTCGGTTCGCGACTTCTCCAAGTGGGCCCGCTCATCTACACTTCAGTTTTTTGGCACCAAAGGTGGCATTTAAAGTTTTTTTTCTCCAGACTGGCTTCTATCCAAGTGGCAAAGGAAGGCAAACGGTCACCCAAGCCAAATGTCATGTTTGTAGCGCTGCAACTGTAGCTGATGGTTGGCTCTCCATCTCCATTTTGCAATGATTCGAGTAACTACCCAACCCTTGGGCGTTCTATCTCTTCCTTACACATTCTATATATTGTATGCAAGTTATTGGTAAAGGGTTGGTTGGCTTGTAACTTCTGGGAGACTGTGGGAAAAAAACTCTGTTTCTTCACTGTGTAATTTTGACAGAGAATTAATGAAAGGCAGCGGCTCTGTTTCATGAGATTCTTGTGGTTGTGAGTGTAGCAAATGTGTCTCTTATGTTTTCATATGTATTTCGTTATGTTTCATAATTCAATTCATGTTCATTTCCAGTGAAATTTTCTGAGTGAGATTAGGTAGAATTCAATTTTATTGCTTTGCCTGTGGGAAAATTTCATGTTCAGTGTTTTTCTTCTGTTGAAAAGGATTCATGTCACTATGCCCTTTTCACTTTCTTTAGCAATCTATTCACGCTGTGGTACCTCAAACTAAATTGTTACATTTTCCGCCTACCTTGCCTCATGGAATAATCTGTGCCTTTGTATTAAATTCTCTGTTCTTTACTGAGCGTTGGTCCCATACCATCCCAGAAGCTCGGTCATTCATAAAATTTGTTTCTTGTACCCATTTTCACTTACTAGCCTAGGATCAATATTTCATTGTAAGTCATCTCAGACCATTTTTTGATTACCTATTCACTGAGCGTGACTCGGAGAGAGCCCTCTCCTGTTCTGGTAGGGCTAGCTACCAGACTGAGCGTGGTTTGTGGTTACCCTAATTTTTGCCTTCCTTCAGCCTAAGGCAGATTTAGGTGCTAACAAAGGGTATCTCAGTGCATTCAATGGATGTTGCAATATCTCAGAACATTCTCATACCCTTGGGATTTTCACAACCTCAGATTAAGATAAAGCATTCATCCCAATCTGTTTGCACAGGTGTTTAGCCATGAAAGAATCAGAGAAATAGAAACCATCAACAATGTAGAAATGATTGAGCAGCATGTTGGTTGGTTTCATGAATTTGGAAATTTAAGGCTGACAAAAAAATTCAGATTTTACACAAAATGAATGACTTACAAGGAGAACCTAAAGTGTTAAAATTTGTAATTAATCAAAAGGCTTTGGTCACCATAACTATTCTCTCGCCTAATTGGAATAATAATGTCATTCGTATAATAAGTTTTATGATTTCAAAAAGAATCTGCACTTCAGTAATTTTCGAGCTTGGGTGGCAGCATAAAGATTTTATGAGTGATAATTGCAGATCATGGGTTCAACATGCTATAGAAAGTTCCGCAAACGTGTTTCAAATTTTTAAATGGGAACTATTAGACGGCATTGAGTTGGCAGTTCAGAGGTCACCCACAGTAAGAAATGTCTTTAAAGATTCTTTTTTAGACATCAAGATAAGCGCTTTACCTTTTCTTAACAAGTGGGAAAAACAGGAAGCTATGTATACACCTCAGCAACCAGGCCTCCACAGAATAAAGACAAATACAAAAAAGGGAGAATCTTCAAAAGCAGCATCTCGGAGGACAATAATTTTAGATAAAGATGCCAAAGGAAAAGACGACCTGACAGATGCCCAGGACCTAGAAGCATATATTGACGAAGAATACAATCGGCTAATAGAACACCACTACCAAAAGATACTCGACGAGTATGAGCCATCACCAGGTTCTTCGTATCATGACGATTCAGATAGGAGTCCGATGGGACCTTGGTAGAATCTTTAGCTAGCAATGTGATAATGTGGTCACATGTTCTAGATAAAATCATTGTACTGGAAAAGATTGAGTAGACATCCTCGGTAAAAGAAATACCGATAGGACCCTATCTTTATTTAAATCTCTCTAGAAACCACTGAAAAATATACTGGTTTTAGAAACTATTGGAGGATTTGTAAGTTTAACACATTATGTAGACAATATTTCTTTAAAAGTTGGGGGAAGTGTTGTTAAGATTTTTGCAATTCAACATTTTGATCCCTCAGCCAGTCTAATGTTGGGAATGCCATTTTTAAACTCTGTGCTTCCAGTGACAATTAGCCAAGATAAGCTGATTATCAATTTGAAAAAGAAAGCTATTTCTGTCCCCAGGTTATTTATTACAAACTCAGAAGCAAGACATGAAAATAGCCAGGAAAGAGTAGGAGCCAGAAAGCCATTAAAAGATTATGATGATTGGCAGGAAGTCCTACAGTTCTATGAAGCTAGAGCAAAGTCTAAAACAAAAAAATTGGCATGCATAGATCCCAATTGGTCTACAAAACAAGATGATATCCATAAAAGACTTCTAAAAAGTTGCTCGGAAAACCCACAACAGTTTTGGGAAACAGAAAGTCCGATGTAAGAAATTATAACTTTGCATGACAATGGAGTCAAAGGAAAGTTGATTCCTTGCACTCCTTCAGTGAGCATGAAATAAAGAAACATAAAAAAGAATTGCTACAGATGCAGCTCATTGAGCCAAGCGAGTCCCATTATGCTTGCTCAGCATTTCTGGTAAGAAATCACTCTGAGATAGTTAGGGGTAAACTGAGAATGGTGATTAACTATAAACCCCTCAACGCCATTACTCAGAGCTTTAATTATCCATTGCGAAGACCTGTGAAAATAATGCAAAAAATCCAGCATAGCAAGATATTCAGTAAGTTTGACATGAAGTCTGGGTATTATCTGTCAGGCCAGGGTAACTCCAGGATGAGCGGGAGAAAACACTGATGATCTTATTCATTAACTAACTCATGTTTATATACAAAAATAAAACGGATCAGTTCATCTTCTAGGTGACTGTCCAGTTCACCCATCCGTTTCGGATTAGGTGTCAACATTCCCCCCCTTAATCTGAAGGGATGTTGGTGAGTCCAAGCATCGTTCTGAATCTTTCAAGCTTTTCTCTTCCAAGCGCTTTGGTGAAGATGTCTGCAATTTGCTCGTTTGTGGAACAATGACGGAGATGGATTGTTTTGGCCTCAACATGATGTCGGATCAGATGATATTTAGTATTGATGTGCTTAGTACGATCATGGAACTTTGGGTTCTTGGCCAACTTTATTGTAGATGTGTTATCAATCATGAGTGGAGTTGATTGTATTTGTTTTACTTGCAAATCTTCAAGAATTTTCCTGAGCCACACAATTTCTTTCATTGCTTTAGCTGCTGCCACATATTCTGCTTCTGTTGTGGAATCTGCTGGTACTGATTGTTTGCGTGATCTCCAGGAGACAGCTCCTGATCCAAGACTCATAGCATATCCTGAAGTAGATACCCCAGTTTCTTTGTCTCCATCGAAGTCTGAATCAGAGTATCCAATCAAGTTGAAGTCGTCCACCTGTGTATACTTGATTCCAAGGTCTTGAGTTGCCTTCAAGTACATTAGAACTCTTTTTGCAGCAGACCAATGTCCCTCACAAGGCTTTTGCATGAACCTGGAGAGGATTCCAACATCAAATGAAATGTCTGGTCTGGTAGTAGTGAGGTAGATGAGACTTCCTACAAGCTGTCTATACTTTGTTGCATCCTCAAATTCCTTTCCTTCAATAGATGTGAGCTTCAAGTTTTGTTCCATTGGAGTACAAAGGGGATTGCACTCTGTCATGCCAAATCTGTTTAACAAATCTCCAATGTATTTCTTTTGAGAAAGAAATATGGAATTTTGATGTTGGGTTACTTCAATGCCAAGATAGTAATGAACATAGCCCAAATCAGTCATTTCAAAATTTTTTCCTAATTCTTTCTTTATGGATGCAATATAGCTTTCATTGTTCCTTGTCATTAAAAGATCATCTACATATACCACAAGATATACAACTGTTTTGCCAACTTTCTTGAAAAATAAAGTTGCATCATCAAGATCAAAATGTTTGAAGTTGAGTTTCAGAAGATGCTCAGTTAGTTTTTCATACCAGGCTCGTGGTGGTTGTTTGAGGCCATACAAGGACTTCACAAGTTTGCATACTTTGTCTTCATGTCCTTTCACAGCAAATCCTTCAGGCTGGGACATTAAAACATTCTCTTTTAGGTCTCCATTCAAGAATGCAGTTTTTACATCCATTTGATGGACTTTCCAACCGTTCTGAGCAGCTAGTGCAAAGAGTGTCCGGATGGTGGCCCATTTTGCTGTGGGAGCAAAAGTTTCCTCATAATCGACCCCTTCCTTCTGTGCAAAACCTTTTGCCACAAGCCTAGCTTTGTGCTTGTCAAGTGAGCCATCAGCTTTGTACTTGTTCTTGTAGACCCACTTGCAGCCAATTGGTTTGGTTCCAAATGGAGGATCAACCAGCTTCCAAGCGCCAGTCTTTATGAGGGCATCATACTCCTTCTGCATCGCTTCTTTCCATTCATCATGAGAAGCAACTTCTTTGAAGGAAGTTGGTTCAAAATCTGTAGACAAGTTCAATTCACAATCATAAGTAACATCCATATCAACAGGTGAATTAGAGTTATCTACATCACCTCCATCTTGTCGGTTTGTATTTCGGGTTCCTGTTTTTCCAATTTCATCAGGATGAACACTTTCAAGTGTCTTTGTCAGCCACTTTGGGGGACCTTTCTGAGATGGTCCAGGCTGTTCTGTTGATTGAGTTGGGACTGAATCAAGATTAAGTCTCCCAATTCTATCAATTACATCACTTAAAGCATCATCCGTTGTTGGAGTGTCATGCAGGGGAGATTGTTCTTCAGAAGGAGATTCCACATGTTGATCTAGTATAGGAATCCCCCCTTCAAGATGTGGAATCTGATTATCAAACTCTTGGAATGATTTCGGTTTTGTGAATCTATCCAAGCGATCAAGTTGCCGCTCAACAACACTGTCAGATTTGGATGATTCAAGAAAAATGACATCTCTAGATAAAACAAACTTTTTATTTACTTCATCATAGAGGCGGTATGCTTTAGATGTGTTTGAATACCCCAGGAAGATACACTTACGACTTCTAGCACCAAGTTTGTTTCTATGTACCTTTGGTATTAAAGCATAACAGGTGGAACCAAAAATCCTGAGATGTTTTACCGAAGGAACATGTCCATACCACAATTCATAAGGAGTCTTGTTTCTTATAGCACTAGATGGACATCTATTCTTTATATATGCATCACATAGAACAGCATCAGCCCAAAACATTGTCTTTACATTTTTGAAGAAAAGCATGGATCATACCATATTCAAAATTGTTCTGTTCATTCTTTCAGCTACACCATTCTGTTGAGGATTATAAGGCATAGTTGTTTGATGTTTAATCCCATGTTGGCGAAGATAGTGTTCAAATTCATTTGATGTATATTCTTTTCCATTATCAGTGCGAATAGACCCAATATGAGATTGTGCATCATTTTCAATCCATTTATGAAAATTCTTGAATGTTTGAAAAGCATCAGATTTGTTCTTCAAAAAATAAACCCAACACATTCTGGTGTAATCATCAATAAATGTCATGATATATTTATTTCCATTTGCAGAAGAAACAGGCATTGGACCACATAAATCTGAATGAATGAGTTCAAGCTTCCTATGTGCTCTTGAATGTGAATCATGAAAAGATTGTTTGCTATGCTTTCCTAGAATGCAAGCATCACATTGCTTATGTTTTCTAGGAATTGTAGGCAAACCAGCAACACCATTTTTCTTCAACAAGCAGAGACTATCATAGTTTAAATGTCCAAATCTAGCATGCCATAATAAACTTGATGGAAGTGCACCTTCTTCATGATGAGAAATGTATGAGAAATGTTGTGCATGAGCAGAGGTTCCTTGCAGTTTAAGAAGTCTTTCTTCTTCTATACCCCTCATGACAAGTGAATGGTTAGATGCCTTTCTTACCTCAAGCTTTCCATCAAACATATGAATGGAGTGACCTTGCTGGCGGATGTGGACCAGGGACAACATGTTTCTCTTGAGCTGTGGGAGATATAGAACATGATCCAGAAGAAAGTCTGGAAGACCAGGCAGTTTAAGCCTGATTGTGCCAAGCCCTGATGGCTTGATTTTTGACTGATCTGCAAAGTATACTGCTCCATCAACATTATCAGTGAAATCTTCAAAAAAATCTTTCCTATGAGTCATATGACAGGTTGCTCCTGAATCAAGCAACCAATCATTTTTCGAAGAAGCAAGTGAAGCATTAAACAAATCTTCATTTACTCCAATGTTACATTGTGCCTCAATATAGTGAGCAGATTCAGGTGCTTTACCTTTGTCTGTGTCATCAGTTTTACCTTTCTGCTGATTTCTTCTCTGCTCAACTTTGTCCCATGGTAGCTTGCATGTAGAAGCATCATGTGATCCATTTCGTTTGCAGCGAATGCAATGCAGATCTGCCTTTTCTGCTTGAGAATGTCTGCCCCCCCTGCCTCTGAAGTATCTTCCTCTTCCTCTTCGTCCACCTCTTCCTCTTGTAGAATCTTGAGCATGATGCTTTTCTTTATGAGTAATGCAAACACTCTCTTCAGAAGATTCAGGGACTGTTTTCTTTCCAAAGGCTTTCTCTCTTTCAGCAAACTTTTTCACAAGAGAGTCAAAGGTTATATCTTTAAGATTTCCATTTGCTTGTAAAGACTCAAGATAATTGGAGTAGGTAGGATAGAGTGCTTTGAGAAAGGCAATAAGAGAGATATCCAGCTCAACCTTAGTGGATTTAATATCATGCATTATAGAATTTATTTCAGATGCAAGAGCAAGAGGATCATTATTTTTCAGTTCAAGAGTGAAGAGTTTAATCATGAGCTGAACAACTTCAAGTGCAGAATGTGTATCATAGAGTTCTTTCAGCTTTTGTAGAGCTTCAAAGGCAGTGGAATAGGATGAAATATGACGACTTACTTCTTCGTTTACAGATGCTGCGATCAATGCATAGGCTTTGCTGTTCTTGTTTTCCCAAATGGCGAGTTCTTTGTCTGATGTAGGCTGCACAGGGTCTTTGTCTTCTTCTCCGACACACACTCCTTTCCACAGCTCATTGTAGATGAGGGTGTGTTTTACCATCCGAGACCATTCAGAATAGTTCTCCTTGCCAGTGAGAACTATTCCGACCATAGAGATGATTGAATGCATTCTGTAAAAAACTTCTGCTTGATAAAAAAATCTACAAATCCCTCTAATGTGTGACAGAAGGCATCAGAATTTCATTGAAATATTATAACACTTTATGCTTCAATACAGCATAAAAAACAAACTGTGCAAATGTTCTGACTGATATGACTTTGAATGCTTTTGAAAACTGCTTATATAACCCCTTTGAAAACTGCTTACAATACAAAAACTGCCATCATAAATACATATCAACAGCACACATTATACCGCCATTTTCCATTCTCAAACTTTCGGGACTCATAGTGAGAAAGAATATGGTTATATGCATAAAACTGAATCAAACTGCGCAATACCATATGGTTATATGCATAAAACTAAATCAAACTGCGCAATACCATATGGTTATATGCATAAAACTGAATCAAAATGCGCATATCTGGAGGTGCTTCTGCCTATTTAAATGCGCCAACAAACAATAATATTTAAAAGCTCCTTCAGATAACCAGCGTGCCCAAGAGTAATACAGTGGAATTTAATAGACTTGAAAGAGAAATGGAAATGAGCGTGGGAGGACGGCGTAACTATTTCTTAACAGAACTGTTTATATATAAAAAACTTGGAGTTAATGGCAAACAACACCGCAAACAACCGGTGTTTATCGCTGGTCGCCTGGTCTTAAATCCGCTCCAGGTACTGCAATGCTCATAAAATCCAAAGCAATAATACCCTCCTCAACAGATATTGTTACCTATACTCTTAAGAGCACTCCCGCAAGTGCTAGAAATCATTCCCTGAGGTGCGATTATGATGACATGATCTTAGAAGCCCTCACGGTATTTCACGTATTTTATTGATTCCAAGTGGAGATCGAAGCGGTGGAAGCAAAATCAAGGCCGCCATTCAAGACCTAAGAAAGCTCGATTTCTACAATGAGAGGACCAGAACGGTGAAACGGGTTGATTTTGTGGAGGATTGGCATAATGAACTTCAAAAGGCAGGGCTGAACCCTATACGGCTTTGGAGGTTAAAGAACGGGGCTCTGTTATTTGTTCATTTAATGAATTACTGATGGCGTTTTCAAACGATACTTCAGAGGCATAAACAAGGTAGCGCAAGGGCCATACAACACTATACAACAATTGCAATTTGAGAATGGATACCGTTGCAGAAAAGCCGACGCTTGAACGAATGATTCTGGTATGCCCTAAAAAAAAACGCTTCTATGCATTCAATAACAAAAACCGCACATTCAGTATCGTATTCCTTGCTGGCGGTATGTCAGGTATTCCTGCGCGGAGAGGGGCAGTGATACATTCAAATATTCATGCGCAGAGAGGGACAGTATTAGGTATTCCTGGGCGAAGGCACCAAAAACGCACATTCAGCAGGGCAGAGAGCGCAGTGTCAGGACAAAGGGCGCAGAGGTAGGAGTTACAGCTATTTTAGGGACTGGGACCTGAGCTCTGATACCATGTCAGGCCAGGGTAACTCCAGGATGAGCGGGAGAAAACACTGATGATCTTATTCATTAACTAACTCATGTTTATATACAAAAATAAAACGGATCAGTTCATCTTCTAGATGACTGTCCAGTTCACCCATCCGTTTCGGATTAGGTGTCAACATCAGATTCAGATCCAGCCAGAAGACCAGCATAAAACTGCTTTTATTTGCCCAGCCGGATTTTACCAGTGGAAGGTTGTTCATTTCAGTTTGAAAAACGCCCCTGCATTCTTCTAGCGAAGAATGGATTTTATTTTTGCTAAATATGATTTCATTGTTACATATATAGATGATATTCTCATTCACAGTCCAGATGTAAAAACCCATCTAGAGCATTTAGAAATTTTTCTGAAAGAAGTTCAGCAGCATGGTATAGTTTTGTCAGAAAGAAAAATGTCTTTATTCCAAGATAGTATTGATTTTCTGGGAATTAATGTTGTCAATGGTGCAATTCAAATGCAACCTCATGTATTAACCAAATTGACACAGTTTCCGGATGAATTGAAGGATACCAAGACAATTCAAAGATTCTTAGGAGTTCTGAATTATCTTCACAAGTATATTCCAAATATGACAGAGAAAACAGCGCCGATCAGGAAGCATCTCAAATAGGGATGGTCACAAGAAGCAACAGAAGCTGTTAAACAATTGAAAGCAGAATGCCAACAACTGCCAAGACTCTAGCCACTAGGTGATGGTTTGCTTATACTTCAAACTGACGCCTCTTTAGATTTTTGGGCAGCTGTTCTTTTAGAACGAAGAGAAGACAGTGAAGGAAAAAGTGAAGATAAACTTTGTGCTTATGCTTCGGGAGAATTTACACCTAGTCAAAAGAATTACTTCATAGCCGAAAAAGAAACATTGGCTATATTCAACGGGATACAACGATTTGAGTTATATCTTACTCCCGTAAAATTCTTGATCAGAACAGACTCCAAGAATTTCAAATATTTTCTATCTGCCAAAATATCAAGACAACTTGCTAAAGGAAGGATTCTTGCTTGGCAGATTCGGTTCCAACAATTTGACTTTGAAGTCGAGTGGATCCCATGTAACTCCAATTTTCTCACAGATTCATTAACCAGGGATATGAATAAAGCATTCATGACTTGCATAGGTTCATATTTTACCATTCCAGGTAAAAGTCCACAGGACGATAGTTTTGCTACTTTTGTTGACAGATTCAGAATTTTTGAAGGACATGAAAGCCACCTTGCAGAAGAAATAAAAAAGGTTGTAGGAATGAGGTTGAGAAGAAATACTTGGATACGAAAATGACAAGCCTGGCAGTCCAAGAATTTAGGTGTCTCTCTGGGCCTAGACGACACATTGGTAAACGTATATCCTTTGCCAAATATGAAGGTGAAACTCTTTTTCAGGAGTTTATCTGATCTATGGTCTAGTGTATACATTGACGAAATGATCTGGACCCTCAAAGTTTTAAATTTTTATCAGCTCATTGGAGGAATTGATTTTGCTCTTAGCATTTTTACAGGAGCCAAACTAATGGATCTTGAAGAAATTCCTATCAAGTCCGAGTTAGAAAAGTATATTGTGTCTCTAAAAATCCCAGACATCTTCGAGGAACTAGAAGCCTCTTTCTTGCATAGGATTGATGAAAATTATGCAGCCATCGACACCTTCACACAATATGAAATATTTGAAGAATTTGCTGATTGGGAAATCAAAGGAGGTTTATGTAGAAAAACGCCAACTACCAGGGTATCTCAGTGCATTCAACGAACGTTGCAATATCTCAGAACATTCTCATACCCTTGGGATTTTCACAGCCTCAGATTGAGAGAAAGCATTGATCCCAATCCGTTTGCACAGGTGTTCAGCCATGAAAGAATCGGAGAAATAGAAACCAACAAAAATGAAGAAATGATTGAGCAGCATACTGGTTGGTTTCATGAATTTGGAAATTTAAGGCTGACAGAAAAATTCCAGATTTTACACAAAATGAACGACTTACAGTGAGAACCTAAAGTGTTAAAATTTGTAATTAATCAAAAGGATTTGGTCACCATAACTGTTCTCTCGCCTAATTGGAATAATAATGTCATTCGTATAATAAGTTTTATGACTTCAAAAAGAATCTGCACTTCAGTAATTTTCGAGCTTGGGTGGTAGCATAAAATTTTTATGAGTGATAATTGCAGATCATGGGTTCAATATGCTATAGAAAGTTCCACAAACATGTTTCAAATTTTTAAATGGGAACTATTAGACGGCATTGAGTTGGCAGTTCATAGGTCAACCACAGTAAGAAATGTCTTTAAAGATTCTTTTTTAGACATTGAGATAAGCGCTTTACCTTTTCTTAACAAGTGGGAAAAATAGGAAGCTATGTATACACCTCATCAATCGGGCCTCCACAGAATAAAGACAAATACGGAAAAGGGAGAATCTTCCAAAGCAGCATCTCAGAGGACAATAATTTTAGATAAAGATGCCAAAGGAAAAGATGATCTGCCAGATGCCCAGGACCCAGAAGCAGATATCGACGAAGAATACAATCAGCTGATAGAACGCCACTACCAAAAGATACTCGACGAGTACGAGTCATCACCAGGTTCTTCAGATCATGACGATTCAGATAGGAGTCCGATGGGACCTTGGTAGAATCTTTAGCTAGCAATGTGATAATGTGGTCACATGTTGTAGCTAAAATCATTGTACTAGAAAAGATTGAGTAGACACCGTCGGTGAAAGAAATACCGATAGTACCCTCAATAATTTCTGCTTTTACGTCATCTCTTAGCTAGGATTAGATTCGCTAGGAAGTCTATATAAGAAAGGGTCTGCAGAAGTTCAAGATCATCGTTTGATAGAGAACTTTGAGATCTCTTGTTGTAATAAGCTTTATGTACTCTGATTGTTTTTTTAATATCGAAGCCTACTGGGCCGCTTGTGTGAGGACAATTTCTGTATCCAAAAGGACATTGAGCTGTAAGGCGAAGCATTTGAAGAGCCGTGGAGAGAGGTCGTGTTGCGCGCATGTTCGATTGAGGATAAGACGCTTGTCTCAGATCTACTATTTACGAAACTTCGAATTTAATCAGAAGTACGTTCGAATGCACCAAAGCTTTATCATATCATCTGCTTGTCATATTGTCATATTTCTTTAGTCTCTATTAAACAGTCATCCCTATATCCCTATTTGGTATCAGAGCCTAATCCTGTTCCTTGGACGAATTACATTCTATAGACAGAGCCTGAAGTTAGCCAGGTAGCCTTTGAAAAGCATCTCGTTTTACGAGTGCTGAGTAAATAAAAGCTGCTTCAGTCAATCTCTGGAATAGATTGTATTTCAACATGGCCAACTTCTTAAGATCCTTCTCCACCATTGATAGAAGATCTGTATCCGAGGTAGATAGTAGATCTCTTGAGTTTGAAGAACATGAGAAGGTTGAAGACTCAGAAAGCTGGAATCCTCCTGCATTAAATTCAAAAGAGATTTATCCAGTTCCAATAATGTTCAAATTGACTAAGAAGGCCTATTTTAAAGAAGTTGAACTGAAAGTTAGAATTAAAGGTCCATTTGTACAAATTGTAGGATTGAATTTGTTTTCTGAAGAAGAAATCAGAAAGTTTAGAAAATATGTTGCTGAAAAGAAATTTTTCTATTTACATTTTGGGGCAATTAGAATTGGACTAGCTCCATTGTTCCGTCACGGCATTAATACTCCCTGTATAGCCAAACTTTTTGATACCAGACATAATGTATATGAACATGCCCGAATTGGAACCATAGTTGGAAATCTATCCTCGGGATGTCAACATGGCACCATCTATCCAGACTATGCCATTAGCTTGTCTGATATCCACCTTAAAGATTGTTGGAAAGCCTTGATTGGGATACAAGGCCTCGAAATGATAGAAGACAGTGAGTTCTTGTCTGTAATAGTCCAGACCTCATTTCAGCTAACAAATATTGTACATCCTAAGCTAAAACAGCCAGTGTTAAAGGATTGTGTTACAGTAGGAGTAGGCAATGCACAGATAGAAGGTGTTCATTATGACAAAGAAGCTTTGCCTAATGACTGGTACATTCAATATAAGTCCCTGGCTGCTATAGATAGCTCAAATAGCATGCTTAAAAGAATGTCTGTATCTGATGGTTGTGTCAGAATAATTCCAAATAGACCCAGAATACCACGACCAATAGCTTTGCCAGAAAAACATGTGCTACCAGCAGTGCAAGAAAAAGAACCAATCCATGTGAGTGGAAGAAGGTCTTTCTATTGTCGTGTTCCTACACCAGAGGAACCTACTTCTTCCACCAGTATACCAATGGCCTCAAATCAGTTGTATATACCAGAAGAAAAATCGTTTTTTGCTGTAAATAAGATGTTTAGAACATATGTTAGTACTACTCCACCTGTTGAAGAATTTCAGTATGCAAATCATAGATTTGTGAAAGGGGGAAAATGGCCACCCAAAACAAAGTTTTGTACTTCTTCATCCAATACCAGACAGGCACCCACAAGAGCTGACTGTGCCCCATTACTAGAACACAATTCATAGAATCCAAATGACATGGATCAAGTATATCAGATAGGAAACTATCTGACCACTTGGTGTGCTTACGCAGAAGATGTTCTAGATGATCTAGGCAAATAAGCTGATCTGATAAATGCTAATCTCAAATTGCTTTATGATGAGCAACAATCAGAGAAGCTAGAAAAAGAAGAAAGGAGAAGAAGGAGACATAAGATAAAGGCCAAAGAAATTCCAAAATTCCATATAGATATGTCTGCACCCAACTATTGGGATCTAGAGAAAGAAGAAGAGGAAGAAAAATGAGAAGTAACTGCAACCAGTGCAGAAGAGGGTACTTCTAAAGACACTGGAAAACTAACCAGTGAAACAAAGTCATATAAAACCGATAAACCTTTCGAGTCAAAGAAAGAAGTCATGACTCTTGAAAAAGCTGCCTCTAAATTCCCGTCTTTCATCCTACCATCTATAAATAATTATAATAAGGCACATATCTTGAAAGAAGTTAATAAATACCCTCGTGTTGAAGAAGACCTGTATGCAGCCAATACTAGTGGCTATATCTTAGATCTAGATAATTCCTCAAACCCTGGGGAATCAATCCGGATTTGGATAGGAGCTTTGTATCAGATGCAGGTTACTACAAAATTGGATAATGTATCCATCATGGTCCTAGCAGAAAAACGAATGACTGGAATAGTCTATGATTTGTGGATGGGACCATCTGAAGAAGAAAGAAGAGCCATCATGGAAGCCGGATTGTCCACTTTGGAGCTATTGTTGAAAACACAGTTCGTGCCAGAACCAGTTGATGAGAAGAAGCAAATAATAACAGATCTTAGTCGAATGGAATTAAAAGATCTGAAATATCTTGATAAATTTAGTAAAGATTTCATGGCTAAGGTATTTAAAGCCAATCTCTCAAATGATGTGGCTCAAAAATTTCATTTTTGTCAAAATTACCAGGCAATTTAGGAGATCTCGTAATGAAAGATCTAGATGTACAAAACAAAAGACTAGATCAGATTTATTGGGTTGACCTTTTGTTCAGAGTTACAGAGAAAGTTAAAGCTCAAGGTCCTTTTGGATATAGAAACTGTCCTCAGACAGGCGGCCCATTAGGCTTCGATATTAAAAAAAAAACAAGCAGAGGACATAAAGCTTATTACAACAAGTGATCTCAGAGTTCTCTATCATGATGATCTTGAACTTCTACAGACCCTTTCTTATATAGACTTCCTAGCGAATCTAATCCTAGCTAAGAGATGACGTAAAAGCATAAATTATTGAGGGTCCTATCGGTATTTCTTTCACCGACAGTGTCTACTCAATCCTTTCCAGTACAATAATTTTAGCTACAACATGTGACCATATTATCACATTGCTAGCTAAAGATTCTACCAAGGTCCCATCAGACTCCTATCTGAATCGTCATGATCTGAAGAACCTGGTGATGGCTTGTACTCGTCGAGTATCTTTTGGTAGTGGCGTTCTATCAGCCGATTATATTCTTCGTCGATATCTGCTTCTGGGTCCTGGGCATCTGTCATATCGTCTTTTCCTTTGGCATCTTTATCTAAAATTATTGTCCTCTGAGATGCTGCTTTTGAAGATTCTCCCTTTTCCGTATTTGTCTTTATTTTGTGGAGGCCCGGTTGCTGAGGTGTATACATAGCTTCCTGTTTTTCCCACTTGTTAAGAAAAGGTAAAGTGCTTATCTCGATGTCTAAAAAAGAATCTTTAAAGACATTTCTTACTGTGGGTGACCTCTGAACTGCCAACTCAATGCCGTCTAATAGTTCCCATTTAAAAATTTGAAACATGTTTGTGGAACTCTCTATAGCATGTTGAACCCATGATCTGCAATTATCACTCATAAAATCTTTATGCTGCCACCCAAGCTCGAAAATGACTGAAGTGTAGATTCTTTTTGAAGTCATTAAAATTATTATACGAATGACATTATTATTCCAATTAGGTGAGAGAACAGCTATGGTGACCAAAGCCTTTTGATTAATTACAAATTTTAACACTTTAGGTTCTCCTTGTAAGTCATTCATTTTGTGTAAAACCTGGATTTTTTCTGTCAGCCTTAAATTTCCAAATTCATGAAACCAACCAGAATGCTGCTCATTCATTTCTTCATTGTTGCTGGTTTCTATTTCTCTGATTCTTTCATGGCTGAACACCTGTGCAAACGGATTGGGATCAATGCTTTCTCTTAATCTGAGGCTGTGAAAATCCCAAGGGTATGAGAATGTTCTGAGATATTGCAACGTCCGTTGAATGCAATGAGATACCCTGGTAGTTGGCTTTTTTCTACATAAACCTCCTTTGATTTCCCAATCAGCAAATTCTTCAAATATTTCATATTGTGGGAAGGTGTCGCTGGCTGCATAATTTTCATCAATCCTCTGCAAGAAAGAGGCTTCTAGTTCCTCAAAGATGTCTGGGATTTTTAGAGACACAATATACTTTTCTAATTCGGACTTGATAGGAATTTCTTCAAGATCCATTAGTTTGGCTCCTGTAAAAATGCTAAGAGCAAAATCAATTCCTCTAATGAGCTGATAAAAATTTAAAAATTTGAGGGTGCAGATCATTTCGTCAGTGTATACACTAGACCATAGATCAGATAAACTCTTGAAAAAGAGTTTCACCTTCATATTTGGCAAAGGATATACTTTTACCAATGTGTCGTCTAGGCCCAGAGAGACACCTAAATTCTTGGACTGCCAGGCTTGGCATTTTCGTATCCAAGTATTTCTTCTCAACCTCATTCCTACAACCTTTTTTATTTCTTTTGCAAGGTGGCTTTCATGTCCTTCAAAAATTCTGAATCTGTCAACAAAAGTAGCAAAACTATCATCCTGTGGAATTTTACCTGGAATGGTAAAACATGAACCTGTGCAAGTCATGAATGCTTTATTCATATCCCTGGTTAATGAATCTGTGAGAAAATTGGAGTTACTTGGGATGCACTCGACTTCAAAGTCAAATTGTTGGAACCAAATCTGCCAAGCAAGAATCCTTCCTTTAGCAAGCTGTCTTGATATTTTGGCAGATAGAAAATATTTGAAATTCTTGGAGTCTGTTTTGATCAAGAATTTTACGGGAGTAAGATATAACTCAAATCGTTGTATCCCGTTGAATATAGCCAATGTTTCTTTTTCAGCTATGAAGTAATTCTTTTGACTGGGTGTAAATTCTCCCGAAGCATAAGCACAAAGTTTCTCTTCACTTTTTCCTTCACTGTCTTCTCTTCATTCTAAAAGAACAACTGCCCAAAAATCTAAAGAGGCATTAGTTTGAAGTATAAGCAAACCATCACCTGGTGGCTGGAGTCTTGGCAGTTGTTGGCATTCTGCTTTCAATTGTTTAACAACTTCTGTTGCTTCTTGTAACCATCCCTGTTTGAGATGCTTCCAGATCGGCGCTGTTTTCTCTGTAAGATTTGGAATATACTTGTGAAGATAATTCATAACTCATAAGAATCTTTGAATTGTCTTGGTATCTAGAAATGCTGAGCAAGCATAATGGGACTCGCTTGGCTCAATGAGCTGCATATGTAGCAATTCTTTTATCTATTTCTTTATTTCCTGCTCATCTGAAGGAGTGTAGGGAATCAACTTTCCTTTGACTCCATTGTCATGCAAATTTATAATTTCTTGCATCGGACTTTCTGTTTCCCAAAACTGTTGTGGATTTTACGAGAAACTTTTTAGAAGTATTTTATGGATATCATCTTGTTCTGTAGAACAATTGGGATCTATGCATGCCAATTGTTTTGTTTTAGACTCTGCTTTAGCTTCATAGAACTGTAGGACTTCCTGCCAATCATCAGAATCTTTTAATGGCTTTCTAGCTCCTACTCTTTTTTGGCTATTTTCATGTCTTACTTCTGAGTTTGCAATAAATAACCTGGGGACAGAAATAGCTTTCTTTTTCAAATTGATAATCAACTTATCTTGGCTGATTGTCACTGGAAGCATAGAGTTTAAAAATGGCATTCCCAACATTAGACTGGCTGAGGGATCAAAATGCTGAATTGCAAAAATCTTAACAATACTCCCCCAAACTTTTAAAGAAATACTGTCTACATAATGAGTTAAACTTATAGATCCTCCAATAGTTTCTGAAACCAGTATATTTTTCAGTGGTTTCCAGAGAGATTTAAATAAAGATAGGGTCCTATCGGTATTTCTTTCACCGACGGTGTCTACTCAATCTTTTCTAGTACAATGATTTTAGCTAGAACATGTGACCACATTATCACATTGCTAGCTAAAGATTCTACCAAGGTCCCATCGGACTCCTATCTGAATCGTCATGATCTGAAGAACCTGGTGATGGCTCGTACTCGTCGAGTATCTTTTGGTAGTGGCGTTCTATCAGCCGATTGTATTCTTCGTCGATATCTGCTTCTGGGTCTTGGGCATCTGTTAGATCGTCTTTTCCTTTGGAATCTTTATCTAAAATTATTGTCATTCGAGATGCTGCTTTTGAAGATTCTCCCGTTTCCGTATTTGTCTTTATTCTGTGGAGGCTTGGTTGTTGAGGTGTATACATAGCTTCCTGTTTTTCCCACTTGTTAAGAAAAGGTAAAGCGCTTATCTCTATGTCTAAAAAAGAATCTTAAAAGACATTTCTTACAGTGGGTGACCTCTGAACTACCAACTCAATGCCGTCTAATAGTTCCCATTTAAAAATTTGAAACATGTTTGTGGAACTTTCTATAGCATGTTGAACCCATGATCTGCAATTATCACTCAGAAAACCTTTATGCTGCCACCCAAGCTCGAAAATTATTGAAGTGCAGATTCTTTTTGAAATCATCAAACTTATTATATGAATGACATTATTATTCCAATTAGGCGAGAGAACAGTTATGGTGACCAAAGCCTTTTGATTAATTACAAATTTTAACACTTTAGGTTCTCCCTGTAAGTCATTCATTTTGTGTAAAATCTGGATTTTTTCTGTCAACCTTAAATTTCCAAATTCATGAAACCAACCAGCATGCTGCTCAATCATTTCTTCATTGTTGCTGGTTTCTATTTCTTCGATTCTTTCATGGCTGAACACCTGTGCAAACGGATTGGGATCAATGCTTTCTCTTAATCTGAGGCTGTGAAAATCCCAAGGGTATGAGAATGTTCTGATATATTGCAACGTCCGTTGAATGCACTGAGATACCTTGGTAGTTGGCTTTTTTCTACATAAACCTCCTTTGATTTCCCAATCAACAAATTCTTCAAATATTTCATATTGTGGGAAGGTATCGCTAGCTGCATAATTTTCATCAATCCTCTGCAAGAAATAGGCTTCTAGTTCCCCGAAGATGTCTGGGATTTTTAGAGACACAATATACTTTTCTAACTCGGACTTGATAGGAATTTCTTCAAGATCCATTAGTTTGGCTCCTGTAAAAATGCTAAGATCAAAATCAATTCCTCCAATGAGCTGATAAAAATTTAAAACTTAGAGGGTCCAGATCATTTCGTCATTGTATACACTAGACCATAGATCAGATAAACTCATGAAAAAGAGTTTCACCTTCATATTTTGCAAAGGATATACTTTTACCAATGTGTCGTCTAGGCCCAGAGAGACACCTAAATTCTTGGGCTGCCAGGCTTGGCATTTTCATATCCAAGTATAGTTTTGTCCGAAAGAAAAATGTCTTTATTCCAAGATAATATGAATACACCAAAGCTTTATCATATCATCTGCTTTTCATATTGTCATATTGCTTTAGTCTCTATTAAACGGTCATCCCTATATCCCTATTTGGTGTCAGAGCCTAATCTCATTCCTTGGACAAATTACATTCTATAGACAAAGCCTGAAGTTAGCCAAGTAGCCTTTGAAAAGCATCTTGTTTTACGAGTGCTGAATAAATAAAAGCTGCTCCAGTCAATCTCTGGAATAGATTGTAGTTCAACATGGCCAACTTCTTAAGATCCTTCTCCACAATTGATAGAAGATCTGTATCTGAGGTAGATAGTAGATCTCTTGAGTATGAAGAACATGAGAAGGTCGAAGACCCGGAAAGCTGGAATCCTCCTGCATTAAATTCCAAAGAGATTTATCCAGTTCCAATAATGTTCAAATTAACTAAGAAGGCCTATTTTAAAGAAGTTGAACTGAAAGTCATAATTAAAGGTCCAACTGTACAAATTGTAAAGTTTAGAAAATATATTGCTGTAAATAAGATGTTTAGAACATATGTTAGTACTACTCCACCTTTTGAAGAATTTCAGTATGCAAATCATAGATTTGTGAAAGGGGGAAAATGGCCACCCAAAACAAAGTTTTGTACTTCTTCATCCAATACCAGACAGGCACCCACAGGAGTTGACTGTGCCCCATTACTAGAACACAATTCACAGAATCCAAATGACATGGATGAAGTATATCAGATAGGAAACTATCTGACCACTTGGTGTGCTCACGCAGAAGATGTTCTAGATGATCTAGGCAAACAAGCTGATATGATAAATGCTAATCCCAAATTGCTTTATGATGAGCAACAATCAGAGAATCTAGAAAAATAAGAAAGGAGAAGAAGGAGACATAAGAAAAAGGCCAAAGAAATTCCAAAATTCCATATAGATATGTCTGCACCAACTATTGGGATCTAGAGGAAGAAGAAGAGGAAGCAAAAGGAGAAGTAACTTAAACTAGTGCAGAAGAGGGTACTTCTAAAGACACTGGAAAACTAACCAGTGAAACAAAGTCATATAAAACCGATAAACCTTTCGAGTCAAAGAAAGAAGTCATGACTCTTGAAAAAGCTGCCTCTAAATTCCCGTCTTTCATCCTGCCATCTATAAATGATCAGAATAAGGAACATATCTTGAAAGAAGTTAATAAATACCCTCATGTTGAAGAAGACCTGTATGCAACCAATACTAGTGGCTATATCTTAGATCTAGATAATTCCTCAAACCCTGGGGAATCAATCCGGATTTGGATAGGAGCTTTGTATTAAATGCAGGTTACTACAAAATTGGATAATGTATCCATCATGGTCCTAGCAGAAAAACGCATGACTGGAATAGTCTATGATTGGTGGATGGGACCATCTGAAGAAGAAAGAAGAGTCGTCATGGAAGCCGGACTGTCCACTTTGGAGCTATTGTTGAAAACACAGTTCGTTGCAGAACCAGTTGATGAGAAGAAGCAAATAATAATAGATCTTAGTCGAATGGAATTAAAAGATCTGAAATATATTGATCAATTTAGTAAAGATTTCATGGCTAAGGTATTTAAAGCCAATCTCTCAAATGATGTGGCTCAAAAAATTTCATTTTTGTCAAAATTACCAGGCAATTTAGGAGATCTCATAATGAAAGATCTAGATGTACAAAACGAAAGACTAGATCAGATTTATTGGGTTGACCTTCTGTTCAGAGTTACAGAGAAAGTTAAATATTTATGCTTGTAGAAGAAGGCGCATGACATCACACCCAGTTCAGATGTCTGCAAGATAATGCTACCATGGACACCCTTTAGAAAGAAGAAGAAAACAAAGAGGTATGGTAGATTTAAACCCAAACGAGTCTCAAATCCAAAAAAGCCTTTCCGAAAATATAAATTTTTGAAGAAAAGATCAAGACCCAGAAACAAAAACTATTGTTTCATTTGTAAAAAAGGACATTTTGCACGTAAGTGTCCACAGAATTCATCCAGTAAGCTCAAAGCATGTGTAGATATAGAAGAATTTCAGGATGACTGGTCAATTGTAGATTCAGAGGATGATATTTCAGATGTATATATTCTAACTGAAATATCAGATGCAGAAGAAGAAGAAGATGTTCAGAAAATGAATATCTGCCCGTCATGTTCTGATAATGATTTTTCAGAAGAACACCACTACAGTGAAGAAGAGAGTGACACTGACTTTGAAGTCACAAGTGAGACATCAGATGATGAATCTGCAAGTGCAGTATCATTATCAGTAAAACAAGGTAAGCACCCTGTGTTTCCTTTGCCAGAAATAAATGATTTTTTCCCATTTGAGAAAAGAAAAACAACATCAACCAGTTTACCACAACCAGAGATTAAAAGAACAAAAGAAAATTCCTTGTTAAAAAAGATCGTCAAGACTAACAGCCTCATTTATATCCCGGTTCAAGTATAGGTAAAAAATGAATGGATATCTGTAGATGCATTTGTTGATACCGGTGGATCAAATAATTTGGCTCGACCATCTTTATTTAAATCTCTATGGAAACCACTGAAAAATATACTGGTTTCCGAAACTATTGGAGGATCTGTAAGTTTAACACATTAGGTAGACAATATTTCTTTAAAAGTTGGGGGGGGGTATTGTTAATATTTCTGCAATTGAGCATTTTGATCCCTCAGCCAATCTAATGTTGGGAATGCCATTTTTAAACTCTGTGCTTCCAGTGACAATTTGCCAAGATAAGCTGATTATCAATTTGAAAAAGAAAGCTATTTCTATCCCCAGGTTATTTATTGCAAACTCAGAAGCAAGACATGAAAATAGCCAGAAAAGAGTAGTAGCTAGAAAGCCATTAAAAGATTATGATGATTTGCAGGAAGTCCTACAGTTCTATGAAGCTAGAGCAGAGTCTAAAACAAAACAATTGGCATGCATAGATCCCAATTGGTCTACAGAACAAGATGATATCCATAAAAGACTTCTAAAAAGTTGCTCGGAAAACCCACAACAGTTTTGGGAAACAGAAAGTCCGATGCAAGAAATTATAACCTTGCATGACAATGGAGTCAAAGGAAAGTTGATTCCCTGCACTCCTTCAGATGAGCAGGAAATAAAGAAACAGATAAAAGAATTGCTACAGATGCAGCTCATTGAGCCAAGCGAGTCCCATTATGCTTGCTCAACATTTCTGGTAAGGAATCACTCTGAGATAGTTAGGGGTAAACCGAGAATGGTGATAAACTATAAACCCCTCAACGCCATCACTCAGAGCTTTAATTATCCATTGCCAAGACCTGAGACAATAATGCAAAAAATCCAGCATAGCAAGGTATTCAGTAAGTTTGACATGAAGTCTGGGTATTATCAGATTCAGATCCAGCCAGAAGACCGGCATAAAACTGCTTTTATTTGCCCAGCCGGATTTTACCAGTGGAAGGTTGTTCCTTTCGGTTTGAAAAACGCCCCTGCATTCTTCCAGCGAAGAATGGATTTTATTTTTGCTAAATATGATTTCATTGTTACATATATAGATGATATTCTCATTCACAGTCCAGATGTAAAAACCCATCTAGAGCATTTAGAAATTTTTCTGAAAGAAGTTCAGTAGCATGGTATAGTTTTGTCCGAAAGAAAAATGTCTTTATTCCAAGATAATATTGATTTTCTGGGAATTAATGTTGTCAATGGTGCAATTCAAATGCAACTTCATGTATTAACCAAATTGACACAGTTTCCTGATGAATTGAAGGATACCAAGACAATTCAAAGATTATTAGGAGTTTTGAATTATCTTCACAAGTATATTCCAAATCTGATAGAGAAAACAACGTCGATCAGGAAGCATCTCAAACAGGGATGGTCACGAGAAGCAACAGAAGCTGTTAAACAATTGAAAGCAGAATGCCAACAACTGCCAAGACTCCAGCCACCAAGTGATGGTTTGCTTATACTTCAAACTGACGCCTCTTTAAATTTTTGGGCAGTTGTTCTTTTAGAACGAAGAGAAGACAATGAAGGAAAAAGTGAAGAGAAACTTTGTGCTTATGCTTCGGGAGAATTTACACCCAGTCAAAAGAATTACTTCATAGCCAAAAAAGAAACATTGGCTATATTCAACGGGATACAACGATTCCCGTAAAATTCTTGATCAGAACAGACTCCAAGAATTTCAAATATTTTCTATCTGCCAAAATATCAAGACAGCTTGCTAAAGGAAGGATTCTTGCTTGGCAGATTTGGTTCCAACAATTTGACTTTGAAGTCGAGTGGATCCCAGGTAACTCCAATTTTCTCATAGATTCATTAACCAGGGATATGAATAAAGCATTCATGACTTGCACAGGTTCATGTTTTACCATTCCAGGTAAAAGTCCACAGGACAATAGTTTTGCTACTTTTGTTGACAGATTCAGAATTTTTGAAGGACATGAAAGCCACCTTGTAGATGAAATAAAAAATGTTGTAGGAATGAGGTTGAGAAGAAATACTTGGATACAAAAATGCCAAGCCTGGCAGTCCAAGAATTTAGGTGTCTCTCTGGGGCTAGACGACACATTGGTAAAAGTATATCCTTTGCCAAATATGAAGGTGAAACTCTTTTTCAGGAGTTTATCTGATCTATGGTCTAGTGTATACATTGACGAAATGATTTGGACCCTCAAAATAAACCAAATCTTTATCATATCATTTGCTTGTCATATTGTCATATTGCTTTAGTCTCTGTTAAACGGTCATCCCTATATTGCTATGTGTCATTCATTTTTGTGTAGTGTGGTTTTGTGTGGTAGTTTTCAAACGACTTTCCTGTTTACTATGCTTTTCTTGCTTTGCAGATGTCTGTGACTACCCACATTGGTTTTGTTGATGGTGCTTGCCGTAGTACCCGGAACCTATCATCCATGGCATGGGATATTTATGACCCTAACGGTGAGTTGATTGAACTTCAAGGTATCTGTCTAGGTCGCACAACTAATAACATTGCTGAATGCAACACGGTCATCAAACTGTTGTCAAAAGCCATCGCTCTTGACATCAACGAGTTGGTTGTCAATCTGGATTCACAGATTGTCGTTCTTCAACTCAATGGGCAATATTCTGTTAGAAACCCTCACATTTTGAGAATGTATCTCCGTATCCATTTATTGGAAAGATATTGAAAATGTATCTCTGTATCTTCATATTCCTAGACGCATGAATACATTGACAGATGCATTAACAAATTATGTGTTGGATAGACATTTACGAAACATGTAAAAAGATAAAACAAATCATTTGTACCATAGTAGACAAGAAAATACAATATATATATATATATATATATATATATATATATATATATATATATATATATATATATATATATATATATGTTGATAATGTTTGATACATCAGAACCCCAAAAATAATATGTGTGTCTAAAATAACATCGGCGGCTTGCAGGCCTCATGTATCCTTGACATGCAGGCCTCAAAAAAATTCCAAGTGCTAAACCTAGGAACTAACCGGCATGGTGATCGTGGTAGCATGATACGGCTCATGCAACATGAGTCAACAATCGACGAATCCGATCCGAGACTCCTATCGTGTGTCTCTGGTACTGACAAGGAATGTCTCCTACCCAAGCATACTCCGGGATACCACGAGTCAACCCCTCAAGGTTCCTCGCGATGTCCTCCTCGTCGTCACTCCCATCCTGATAAGGAACAAGAACATCGCACCTGGCTATTGTGGACATCCCAACAAGCCACTATGGTCCAACGTATGCATTAATAAGAGAAATTTTATGAGCACATATATGCCAAAAACAATTAAAAAATCTCAAAATTAAAAACATGATTTTTTACCCTCATCATCGAAGTCCTCTCCATATGGTAAGGGCATAGTTGGATCTCCACGAAAGTCAGTGCCATTGTATGGCCAGTCTTCCACGACGATCCTCTGTCATCGTAGCCATGAAAATAATGTAGGTCGGTGTGACATGTGCTGACCCCCAGTGATCCTGGGCATCAAATGACTCCAGCGGGCCATCCACGGATCACGTGGAAAAGGAGGATCTACGTCATTCAGCTGATAATGGAACAATGGAACTCATTCCAAGAAAAAGGTCACGAGCATAGATCCGAAGTAGAATTGCTTCAGATTTCCCGCCTTAGCTTTGGACAGTTGGCGCTTGATATTGATCTTCATGGCCTCGACCCAATTGAAGATTGTAGGAGCTGTACAGTCGATAACATAAAGGAAATTCGACTTGTTGGTCTCATGTTCCGATTGAGACCCCACCACTCTTTTGATGGTCAACAGAAGCACTCTCAGTGTCAGATCCCGAACACTAGAAATCTTTATCTTCCCACTTTTGGATTTTAGGGCCTCAGGGCAGTGTTTGGCAAGCAATGTAGATATGCTTGCCCCAATCAGTCGTGACCCATACAAGTTCACTGGTTCCCCTCTGCGGGATAACCCAATGATGAAGTATATATCTAAAGTTTCCAACTCCAGCTCCTGGTCGCCAATGACAAATATCTCCTGATTAATGTCCCAAAGACTAATCAGGTATCGAAGCAACTCAGGCTGGGCTCGCATCCCTGGCGTGAGAAAGAATTTGAGGATCCCGCAAGCCCTCAAAGCTTCCAGACAATTTGGGTCATTCCTTGCTTGGGTATCAACATCCTCATGTTCTCGTTCTTTCTAGTCCACCATTTTTAGTGATTCTTTCCTCCAAAAGCCATTAATTTGAGTCAATAATCATTCTTGGACCATAAAATTTGAGTTTAAACGGTGAATTTTTTAAGAAATAGGGTTTTTCCCTATTCACGGAGTCGGCGTGCCTGTTTTAAAGACAGTTGTGCCGAACAACGTGACTGGTTTTGTTAATCACCCTCGCTTGGTGCAATTCTGTGCCCGGAAGTTGCGCCAACTGAGGGCGATTTTTTTTTCAAAAACCCCCTCAAAAAACTAAAAAATGGTTAAAAAAAAAGGACATGGAAATGGAGCTTAGGGCTTTGGCTTTTTCCTGGAACTGGTGGCTCGTCGATTGACCTCCTGGATCTCTCGCAATCTGCTTCGGAACAATTAGGGCCAAAGTGGGTAAAAAGTTTTTTACATCAAGGTAAAATGGTAAATAGTAAAAATATATTTACTTTTCTCCCTTTTATTCATTTTCTCATGAAAATATCGGGTTTTTGTAAATATTTTGACCTATTTTTTCTCAAGAACTGGATAATACACTTTACCTTTTTGTGCAGAAACATGTGATGGATGCTCGATAATGATGGTGAGTCATGTTTCAGCTCTTTTCTCGACTCATTAAACTCATATGAAAAGATGACCGAGTATTTTTCCCTTTTGACTCGCAAAAGAAAATAAAATGGGGGGTTCGTTTTTAGCTCTTTTCCGACCCTTTAAAAGCGAAAATATGGTTGAGCCCTTGTCATTTCAAACTCGTTAACATATGCAAAACATCATGCACCCAGTACAAGTTTACCCTCTTTCGGGCTGGGAAGCACTATTTACGAAAAAGGTACTCCTTGACTGAAATGGTCAAGCGGTTCTCTCAAGTATCATTTTCTACCTTTTCGGGCTCAAGAGACACAAATATACGAAAAGGGACCATGTGGAGTTTTCTTTTCTGTGTCTTTTTCAAACTCTCTAAACATGAAAAAAATACCGAGTTACATCTTTGGAAGACTCGTTAAAATATTAAATGACATTGGATTCGTCACCATGATGAACGTGAGCTTCTCCTTCATAGGGCTCGTTAAACTTACTAGGTCGGATTTTTCCGAAGGATGAACTTATAGTGCAAGCACACGCTATCCCCTTCAAGCTTGCGATTAAAAAATAATTGGAGTACCTGCCAGAAATGGTGGGGGAAAATTTTGGAAATCTATCAGTTGTGTCGGCAGCTCACTCTTGAACATGCACTCTTTGCTTCGTGTCGGGTTGGGATATCCTCCTTTGTATTGTTGACTTTCCTGGGTTGGGCCATTCATTTTTGCCTTCCATTCGATCTCTTCCACGTCATCGTGACCACCGATCCCATGGATCCAAAAGCTACCAAACTTCCAGTTGTGTCGCCAATATGTTCAAGAGTTTTCCTTCTGCAGTTACACTTACCTCTAATTCTTTATATCATCCAAAATCATTTTTCATCCTTTCGTCTCGTGTCGTTGATGTGGGAAACATTATGGCCATCCTTCGACACGGTCGCTTTCCATCGACTTCAACTCATTATCCAGGAAGTTGACCAAGAGACTCCCTTCCAGTACCTTAGAGCTTGCATGCCCTAATGGAAAGTTCTTCACACTCGACGACAAGTTCACATCATTGGCTTTCGATCGAGTGATTTCACGGGTGTTTGACTTCAATTCCTCTATTCACATTCCATGGATTGTGCTGATAGTACCTTGAGGACCATTGTCATTATTGGTGGTTTCTCTTGCGCTTGTTAACAATTTACATCATTGACTGGTAATCAAGTGACTTTCTAGCATGTTCAACGTCAACACATCTATTCACATGTTAGAATATGTACTTTGATTGGGTCATGTTGGAGCGCAAGACCCTAGACTCAGATCACAAAAGTCTAGGTTGCGAAGTGATGTGATATGGTTATGTTGATATGCATGTCTCTTTCAGATGGATGGATGTGACCATACCATGAGTTATCATATGTGATCCCTCTCATTATTGGATGGCTGCGACCATACCATGAGTTATCATATGTGGTCCCTCTCATTATTGGATGGCTGCGACCATACCTTGGTTTCATTATGATCCTCTTTGATGGATCGCTGTGCCCATACCTGGATCCCTTTACATGATCATTCTCTAGATGGCTGTGTCCATGCCATGATTCATGTATCATTTGACAGAGTTCTCAATTATGTATATGTATCTGTACTTGCTTGCAGGTTTTCTGACGATAGACTACTGTTCCCCGCACTGATTCATAAAGCATTTCATCCCTCACTCTAGCTCAGCCTTCACACTTAAGGGGGCATCTTTTACACAACATTTTGTCACTGTGCCTGCACTCCCCATTCCTTGATCCTGGAAGACCTATACATTGAACTCCACATGCTTTCCCTTCATGAAGAAACCCCCATTATGTTCCTCTTCATGAGCAGATCAATTCCCTTTTGCACTATTTCCCCTGAAACTTTGGTTTTGCCTAGTTGACAAGACCGATGCTAATGACCTTTGCCTCTCCTATGCTAATGTGCAGATATTAGAACTATCCATAGCACCGATCGGAGTGACTAAGCTATGTTCCAGTCGCACCAGTCCTGTTATGGAATTTTTTTTAAATTAGGAGCCAAAGCTTCTAGCTCTAGAAGCTTTGGAATAGAAGTCTGGTAAATGGTTTGGTCGGATGGGGTCAAGGATCTCAATTTGGGCTCCCTTCCCCTATAATGATGGAACTACCTCAAGGGATAAGACCTTCTCCCATGATAAGAGGATCCATCTCCCATCCATTCATCCTATATAAACCTCCCTTCTTCCCAAGCACAAGCTAGCATTAATGTTGGTGTGCTAGTGCTATTTTAGTTTAGAGTAAACAACAAGCTATTCCTAGTTGTAGCTATCTAGTTGTGTGAGGGAGAAGTATGATTTGGTTTGGAGTGAAGCCTAAAGGGAAGATCCTTAAAAATATTGTGGATTGAGGCCATCATGGAATGCTAGCAGAAGTGTGTGGGAACCTGGTCTTGTCAGAGGAGAACTGCAACGTCAAGACAATGGTTGTAATCTCTCTTTGATATTAATATATGCAACTATAGATGATTTCCTACATGATTTGTCATCTTAAATATTCATGGCTTAATATTTATTGACTTGTTAAGTAGGTTGAATTACAATTTGTCTGTTATCACGTTTGATGTCTGCTATTGTTTACTTGTTTCAGGTGCTTGAAGAAGGAAGCGAGAGATAGCTGGAGCAAGCAAGAAAGGACATCATCAAACGGGATAAGTGTACTAAGAGGTAGGCCCTCTTAATTGGTTCTAACCTAAGGAAATCTTCAATAGAATGTACTTGTTGTGGCTAGACCCATTATCAGGCTAGAGGAATTTGTTTGTGTCTGCATTTATAATTTTACTTCACCACAGTAGCCCAGGAGGGGTGAACTCCTTTATCATGTGCTGGTTGTAATGTGTTTTTGATTATGCTTTGTACATGTTTATGCTGTTGTTCAGTTTCTGGTTATGTTAAATTTCTCATAAAATTAACATAAAGAATCTTCATTTTACTTGCAAAAATTGATGAATACTTAAGCACAATGAAAGCATTTTGTTAATAATATGAGGAAGATCTTAGCACTACAAACTAATATTCTAAATCAAATCAAATATCCATAGAAAATTCTACCATTCAACGATGTATAATAGACAAAGGCGTCTTCACTTGTGTGATAACCACTAATGTCTGGAAGCAACTTGGTTCCCCTGACCTGTCACCTTCCACTATCACTCTAAATGCTTGGGATGATCACCCCTTGCAAACCCTCAGTTTGTATCAAAATTTCCCCATCATTGTTGCTGGAAAGGAAATATTGATTGGTATCAAATTCATTGATTCCCATTTAGATTATAAAATCTTGTTGGGTCATAGTTACACATACACGATGTCGGCTATCGCATTGATCATCACTATCAATTAGTTGACTTACTATGATCCTCAGTCTCAGACCTATCCTCATAGCACTATCTCATTAATGAATTGAAATAAGACCACCCCTACCCTTACCGATGTTTCCCTTGGAGTCTATAAAGATTCCATGATGCTCAAGGCTTATTATGGCCTATTGCCTACTCCTTCTAAGCATATCTCTTCATGTGTTTTCACACTTCAACTATCACGAGCCGATGGAAAGAGGTTTCGTCCATATTCCCAACAACCAACTCCTCTGCAACCCCCTACTCAAGATTCAACTTGTCCTTCAGGAACTATTCCTCCAGGCCCATTCCCTTCAAATAATGTCCCCCCAGGTCTTTTCCAACGAGGAACAGTTCCTCTAGGTCCTTCCCACCTAGGAGCAGTTCCTCCAGGTCATTACCCCTTTGGTATGACACCTTTCTTATTCCCACCACCAGGAACATTTTCCACTCTTGTAATGGCCATGTTGAGTCTTCCTAATATCACCTTGGGGATCCTAGTTTGGTACATTGATCCTTCTACAAACACTCCCCCTGATGAACTTAAACCTTACACATATTTGACTCCAGTTCAACCTATTCCTACCACCCCTTCTTGCTTCAGTTCAATAGAAACCTCAACAAGAATCCACTGTTGTTGCGAAAACATCTGGCGAGGGGAGAAATCCAAAAAAAGGGAAGGAAAGGAAAGGTAACCCAAGGAACTCACACTCCTCCTAAAACTCCAAATCCTTCTCCTCCATGTGATTTGCATGATGTTGTTGGGCATGCCACCAACAACATCACACCTTGGCAAGGTTAGTTTTGTGACACTTAGAGAGGGTGATTTTGATGTAATGATATAAGGTTATGCATGACATACTTAGTACATGCTTATATGTTATAGACCTAGTTTGGGTCACCTGGTTTCTATGTGCTTATGATAATATCTATGGTTGTGTGTATAAGAACCAATTTTGGTTAAGAGTATATTATCGATGTTTTCTCTTTTGGTATCCTAGTTTGGACATATATGTATGACATGGATGGTCTTCCAATATTGAGACACATAGATCCATGAATGATCATGGTTATGTGGAACATATGGTTAATTATGATTAATGGATGATATATGATTTGTATGATTATATAGGCATACTATTCTACTAAACAGGATGTGGCAGGGGACCTGGTTACTTGTAAACCAGGAGACTCAAATTATAAATGACTGTGGAAGTCACAAGGCATGATTTGTATGATTATATCTGCTTAATCTTGTATTGAGCAAGATGTGTCAGGGGACATGATTATTTGCAAACGAGGATGCTCAAATTATAAATGACTGTGGAAGTCATGATACATTATTTTTATGATTATATATGCTTAATATTGTATTGAGGAGGATGTAACAGGGGATATGGTTATTTGCAAATAATGATGTTTAAATTATAAATGGTTGCAAAAGTCATTTCTCTAGAACCAAAATGACTGTGGAAGTCATGCACAATATTTGGTAAAATGTGAATAAGTTAATTATGAAATTCATTTGATTCTTTTGATCTATGAGATTGTGATGTGTGAAGTTCTTGGAACAAGGCCTTACCAATGAACCATCAGATGGGTATGAGCTCACAATCAATACCTTAAGGTGAAGCGCAAAGTTTCAAAGTAGAGTATATGATAAGCCATGAAATTAGGGCGCAGAGTCCTAAATCCATGAAATATAAAGACGTGGAGCATTGGATCTATAATAGAAGGATTGAGACATGGAGTCCTAAATCCATGAAATATAAATATGTGGAGCCTTGGATCTATAATAAAAGGATTGAGACATGCAGTCCTAAATATTTAAAAGATCAAGGTGTGGAATCTTGGATCCTTGGATCCTTGGAGTAGAACAGGGCGCAAAGTCCTCAATCTACTAAGGCACAAAGATGTATGCAATAGGGATGTAGAATCCCTATTCTTTGGAAGAAAAATACCACTCATGGGCAATTCAGGGATGAATTTCCTTAATATAATCTCATTTCTAAAAAATCTGGAGTGACTTTCGAAAAATAGAAAGTCATGTCTAACATCTCAAGTATGACTTTCCAAAAATAGTAAGTCACCTTCAATCAATGGGTAATCAAGTATAGTTGAAGGAAAATCACTTAACTTATCATTACTCAATCCTAATAGTTCAATCTCAACTTAATCCTCAATATTATTAATATTAATATTAATATTATTACCTTTTATGAGACTATGATATTATTATTAAAAGGGAATTACAAGTCACCTTCATCTCCTCAATCAATTAACACCTCGATCCTTGATGACTCTCATAGATCTATGTAAATATATCTCTTTTAATAATACATTACACTCTTTTATGCTCTCAACAAAGGATGGAATATTCCTCTTACACTCATTAAAGGCACATCATAAAAGATTCCTCTTATGCTCTCTTTAATGCATATGTTACACTCTTCTTAACTAAGATATGCATACCTCTCCTTAATGGCACGAGTTACACTCCTCTAAATGGAATACAAGGCATGCATATTGCTCCTCCTTTATGACAAGAATTTGTTGCTCCTCCTATATATGTGTCTCATGTATTCTCACTTGGGGGAGGTGCATGGTGATACCAAGAGTTTGAGAGATTTGAAGAAGATTGTGAGAGGGAGAGATTTAGAGAGTAGCCAAATTCTAATCTAAATTACTAAGTATCTCTACCCAATGGAGTTGAACATGAGTGGTATTGAGAGGAAGTAAAACTTATCTTCCTCAACTTGCCTTGTATATCTCTCTACTGCTATATTTTGGTACTGCTTGTGAGCTCTTACAACTTGGGGGTTCTAGGGGGAGAAGTTCTCCCTAGATATGGTTGGGTGGAAAACTAGATGGTTCACAATGAGTTGGTAAGGGAATTGGAGTTGGAGCATACTCTCATCTTTTTTGAGTTATATATATACACATTGTCAGGTATATCTATAAATGCTCTTGAAATTTTGGTTTCTTATTAGTTTTAAAGTGTGGATATTTTAAATTTATTATTGCTACTTTAAATTATTACAAAATTATGAATATTTATAAAATATTTAGAAATTTATTTCCGAGCTAACAGTTTCTTGGCAGGTATGTATTTATGAGTTAACAATTTCTTGGCAGCTATGTATGAGAATTTACATGCAGGGAATGAAAAGAAGAATGTGTTTCCAATGATTTCAAATTCTTCTTATAATGAAATTTTGTCCATAGTAGGTCATGTCTATTATATAAAACTATTATTATATGTTTGATATCATTTCATTGTCCCTTTTAGCAATTTAATACATGGTTCTTGCTTCCTTTGAATTGGATTGTTGGTTGAAACTTAGATCTAAAAAAAAAGGGGTTGCACACTAAATGTTTGAAGAAACTTCTCAATGGATGTAGTTTATTGCATGTAAGCTTTTATTGTTGTTATGTTGAAAATTAATGGACAAAAGATATTAACGGCTAGAGCATTCAGGGCTGCCATGTGTTTTCTAAATTGTAGCAGTGGCTGTAATAAGTTTGTCAACTTATGTAAAGGGAAGTAGCTTTGCAACTTGTAAAATGTTTGATTAATTAATTGTATCAAGAATTCATGTAGTGAGCACATAAATTCTTAAATTCACTGAAAAACTCATAGTAGCATAATTTTGGGTTATCTTTCTTCATGTGGAGATGTAGATAAAATTTTGCATGTTATGTGTTTGACAAAAGTGGTAAATGAGATCCAATTTTTTTGTTGTTTTAAAGAATTGAATCTCTCAGATTTTTTATTGTGATTCAACTCAACACCAGGGGGTATCCATGCCTAATGGCCATGTAACCCATGATTTCATTCCAAAATACATACTTTTCAGAACCTAGATCATAAATATGGGAAATTTTTCATATTGCTTTGTCAATTATGTCTGTATGTTGTCGAGTTTTTGATGAAAAACTAAGATTGTTTAGTCCCTGTTTTAAGATGCCAACATTTGAAGTTTCAATTTTTATTTTTATTTTTATGAGCTAAATAGGTTGAAAAATAATCTCAAATTCATTGTTGCCAAGTGTTTGACAAAATGCCTCAATGGCTGTAGATTTCATGTTTGAAAAGTGTTTATCAAAATGCCCCAATGGATTTAGATTTCATGTTTGCAAAGTGTTTGTCAAAATTCCTTAATGGCTATAGCTTTTGTGCATATAAATTGTTAGAGTAAAAGTCTTGCTTACAGTAGTTTTTATGCACTAGAAATTTATGAATAGATTATTTGATGGATGTAGCTTCCTATGTCTGCAAGTTTTTGGTATGAATGTGAAAATTAATTCAATAATTTGTTGAAGTGTGAATATAAAATATTATAGTTGTTAATTTTATTATCTAAAGTTTTCATATAAAAGGGGGTTTTTGTTGGAAACAATTTTACAATGACTAATTCTGTAGGATTTTGTGCAAGTGAGCATAATAAGTTTCGTCTGAGCTGCATGCATTCATGGGTGCATTATTGTGTTTCAATGATTGTAGAAAACAACTAATTGTGCCTAATTTATGCAATTCCATTATTTTACTTGTCACTTTTTATGCTTCTAGATTGGTTACAATAGTTTCTCTTGCTGCAACATTCATTATACAAATCATGATTGAAGCATTGCCTTAATAATTGAGATTGAGAATTTTTAAATGATGAATTTGGAAATGTTGTTGGGTTAATATATTTTGTGATTCCATTTCATAAACATATCATATTTATTAGATTCACTGATGAAGAGAGGAATATTCTTCCCTCAGTTACCTTGCTATAGGTAGGTAAATGCTCATACACTTGTATGTTATTTTTGTAATAGAAACATGGTATTTTTGTATTTGTGATAACAAGAGTCAATAGGTGGATCTTATTTAGCATAATTTAGGAAATCAAATAGGCTGACCTATCTTAATGTTCACGCATGGAATTATGGTGGAATTTATTTCTAGTCTTACGTAGAGATCATGTACAAGTATGAAAAGAGCACATGCTATCATATTTTGAACTTGAGAGGAAATGTGTTTTGGAATTGGTTTAAGGGAAAGCTATCCTTGACTTCTTATGTGATATTGTTATATTGAAATAGATGAAGGGACATGATTACATGAAAACTATATTGAAATAGATGAACGGACATGATTACATGATAACTAAGTCCGTAATGTTAAAAAAAAATAAAAATTGAGTATTAGTGATTAATGTGACCTCTACTTGTCTATATTATTGATGGTTGGTAAGGTGGGACCTTACAACCACTCTTGTTGCGAAAGTATCTGGTGAGGAGAGAAAGCCCGAAAAAAGGGAAGGAAAGACAAGGTAACCCAATCAACTCACACTCCTCCTAAAACTCCAAAGCATTTTCCTCCATGTGATTTGTGTGATGTTGTTGGGCATGCCACCAATAATTGTCCTGAACTTCCCCATATTAAGAATGTGGTCTTTGATATTTTCTCGACCCTAAAATTCCTGAGGTCCATGTTACCTTACTTGAGTTTGCCAAGAAGAAAAAACCTTATGCATAACCACCCTTGTGCTTTGTGCGATAAATATGGACATTATTCCCATCACCATCCCTTAATTTCATGATACACTTTAAGTGCTTCATGAGTTAGATTCTACTTGTAGTGATTCCACTTCCCCTATACCCACACGTCCTGGGTCCAATACTTTACTATGATAGGATGTTTCTCAACCCACCATCGTGATTCCCCCTCCCAATGTCGAGATGATGAATAGTTCAAACCCTATTCTCTACCTATTATCATCCATGGGATAGGTATATTTAGACTCTTTAGGAGTTTCCTATTGTGCTTCTTTCAAACCTTCTTCAGAGGACACTTCAGTTTCAAAATCAGTATATGTCACATCTACTAGTCATTCGTTCAACCTTTATGACGATGCGCATGCGAACCTTGTCTCTCATGATGATGGCTTAGATAGATCTTCTTTATCACGTGGTCCCTCTTCCTCCTATCCTCCTATCTTTCATTTTGATGAAGACATCATAGAAGTTATGACCATCCCTAATTATCCTTGGGATGATATGCACCATCGTGCGTACTTCCTTTTGTAGCAAATCCATGATCAATATGTTGTGGAGTCCAAAGACTTCATCCATGGTGAGGTCGATTGGTTAAAAAATCATATTCATGCATTAAATGCTTTTGAAGAAGGTCATGTGGCCAACATTTTGTCATACCATCAAGATTAACATTTCGAATAAACCAGGGGTTGAAGAAAATATCACCTTGTGAGAAGAATGAACCCCAGAATAAATTGAGCCTTACATTAAGTTATTCAAATAATTTCATAATGTTTTTGCTTGGTATTAATATGAGATTCCTGGACTTGATCCCGCCATTGTTGAACATCATATCGACACATGGCCTGATTCCATTCTTGCCCGCCAATAGGAAAGGCCTATCCATCCTTCCAAGTGCGATGCTATTAAAGCCAAAATTGATAAGCTCAAGCATGTTATATTAATTTATCTCGTTGAGTACACCACATGGGTATCCAAACCTATTCCCATTATAAATAATCAAGGCACCATTCATGTCTATATGGACTTTCATGATCTGAACAAATATTGTGCCAAAGACAATTTCCTCACACCTTTCATCAACCAAATCATTGACGAGTGTTCAGGACATGAGGTTCTTTCCTTTATGGAGGGATTCTCGGGGTACAACTAGGTATTCCTTTGCTTTGCTGATCAACTTAAAACTACTTTTACTAGTCTATGGGGAATGTTTTATTATAGGGTCATGCCTTTCGATTTAAATAACGTTGGGGACACTTTTCAACATGCCATGTCCTATTGCTTTCATGATTTGGATCACCTTATCCTTGTGTATCTCAATGATCTCACAATTGGTTCCAAACTTTGGTCGCAACACCTTAATGATTTGTGTACCATTTTCCTTCTATGTCGCAAGTATAAAATTTTCCTCAATCCCCTTAAGTGTATATTTTGTGTTCCTTTTGAATGAATTTTGGGATTCATTATGTCAAAAGAGGGTATCACCCTTCACCCTCTCAAAGTTCAAAACATTATTGAACTTCCTCCTCCTCACACCCTTTTCCAGCTATAGAGCCTCGAAGGCAAAGCCAACTTTCTTCACTAGTTTGTCCCTGACTATGCCACCATTGCTCAAGGGTTTATCAGACTCCTTCGATCTAACACTCAATTTGTTTGGTATTGTCAAATTAAATAGCCTTTTGATTCCCTCAAATGTGCCCTCACTTCCACTCCCTTGATCAACCCACCAAGCTTTGAAAGGGACTTCATCTTGTATGTTTCAACTTCCACCTATTCAATTACCGGGGTAATAATACAGGACGATAGAACTGGAAATTAGCACATAATCTATTATTTAAGTAAGAACCTTAATGGACCCTTTATGTCCTATTCCCATGAGGAAAAGTTTGCCATGGATTTCGTGTTCTCTATCCAGAAAATCCATCATTATATCATTATGTGAACCACCAAGGTAGTGACTAATTACAACCCCATGGCCTTCTTATTGAGTCGACGGATCATCAATGGGAAGTATGCCCACTGGATCATTATCCTCCAGGAATTTGATTTGGAATTTGTCACACCTAAGAGTAGGAAAGGTTTAGCCCTTGTAGAATTCATCTTTGACTTTCCTACTGGTGCGCTAAATCCTTCGGTAAATGACAACCTTCTAGATGAACACTTGTTTACTATAAGTTTTGATGATCTTTGGTATGGAAACATCCTCACCTATTTGTGAACCAAAAAATTCTCCCCCCATCTCACTTGTGACAATCGATGGCGTATTCGACATCAAGCCTCTCTCTACCTCTTGAGTGGTGATGATCTTTATTGTCATGGTGTTGAAATTGTACTTCATCGTTATCTCACCCATGCTCAAGCTGAGCAAGTTCTCAATGCCATTCATGATGATGCTTGTGGTGGTTATCTCTATGGAATGGCCACTACCCAAAAAGTCATGTGTGCCGGTTATTTTTGGCCTTCTCTCTTTAGTTATTGCATTTATGCAATCAAACACTTTCCTAATGAAAAATTGTACTCCCCGAAGGGGTGAGCTCCACTTGATCCCCTCCATCCTGTCATCGTAGTCAGTCCTTTTTGTAAATGGGCCATTGAATTTATAGAGTGTTAACCCCCATCTGCTAATAACCATAAGTATATTATCATGGCCATTGACTATTTCACCAAATGGGCTAAAGCCATGTCCGAATTCAATAAAATTGTAGCTACTGCAACCCTTTTCTTATTTAACCATGTCATCTCTCAATTCAGGGTTCTGAAGCAATTGGTTTCCAATCATGGCCAAAACTTTGAAGATTATATTTGGCGTGAGCTATCCTAACTTTTGGGCTTTGAAAACCAATATTCATCGTCCTTCTATCCTAGGGAAATGGACAAGTTGAGGCTATCAATAATATTATCAAAAATATGCTTCAATGGATGGTGAATAAACACAAGATCAACTGGAATTTAATTCTCTTCCCTGCGTTGTGGGCCTATAGAAATTTTGTCAAAACCACCACTGGGTTCACTCCTTTCCACCTTGTTTATGGATAAGAGGTAGTCTTACCAATTGAGTATGAAATCCCCTCCCTCCATCTTGCTATCAAACTCCTCCAATATACCCAACCTTTAGAACAAAGAATCACCATGCTAGAATGTGCCAATGAAGACCATCGTGTTTCCTTTGCAAACCATAGAAGTGACCAAAAAGCACACCAAAGCTCAGTCCACCCTCGTACCTGTCATGAAGTGAACCTTGTTCTTGTATATGACCAAGCTCATGATCTCCTGGGTCATGGGAAGTTTGAACCATAATGACATGGTCCTTACATCATTCATAAGTGGTTAGGAAAGGGGGTATACATTTTAGAGGGTCCAAAGGGCAAGATTCTCCCCAACCCTCACAATGCACTCTACCTGAAGAAATTCTACCTATATAATTTCCCATTGAAATATGCGTTATCTTTTTTGTTTTTCATTTTGGTAGCTTGCATCTCCCATCATCTCATTCGTTGTCCACATCGTATATCGGTTATGTTGATGGCGCGAGTCACTTCTCCAAGAATCTAGCCTCGGTAGCTTGGGCCATTTTCTCCCCTTTTCATTTTCTAGTCCACTCCAATGACATCTGCATCAGGTTCTGTAATCAATAATCAGGATGAATATGATGCAGTGATAGGTTTGTTAGCTAATTCCCTTGATCATCGCATCTTTCACCTTCATTTTTGTCTTGATCCCTTACTACTCGTCATGCAATTGAATGACGTTTATCATGTGTGTAATTATGTCCTATTTAGAAAATTTCTATGAGTTAAGCTTTTTTCATGTGAATTTGATTCCATTTCATTCAGTCATGTTCCTAGAGCACAAAATAACTATGTATATACAATTGCAAATAACATTCTAAATTAGCATTTAGCACATGCATATACAAGAAGGCATCCATAAAATAAACAAATGGTGAAACCACATCATCAAAAGGATGCATAACCATATTATGTATCAAAACATCCATCATAGTGTTTGGATTCCACTACTCTAAATACATCTGACATGTCCATAAAATGATATCACCATACATACAAAAATGGGGCCACCCCTAATCACTATCCTCTGGTGGGTACCACGTTAATGGGATTTCTCCCCCAGCTCGTAAGTCTTTGATTGCCTGACTGACCATCACCACACGCCTCATGATATCTCACCACTCATAGGAAAGACTCATACATGCATATGTGTACTAATATTCCAGTTCATTCCATACATGCTCTGTCAGCCTAGTCAATATCAAGTCGAACCTATGACAAAGATCCTCTAAAAATGCACCAATATTTGGCCTTCGCTGTGAGGTCGATACCCTCTAATATGCAGCCCTAGGTGCTACAAATCATCTCGGATATCCTTCTGACTTCACTAGTGCTATATCTGCATGCCACAAGTTTAAAAATCAGTACCACATACATCTATTTTCTGAACTATACATGCAACGAAAATATAACAAATATCACATACCATCTAGTCCCCATGCTTTCCTAGGTGGAAGTGGGAGATAAAGATCCCCGTGGAAGTTCATACCACTGCATGGATAGTCATCTATGTAGAGTGGAATATGATCCCAATGAGCCAAAATATCATGTCTGAACACACATTTGACTGCTCCCCTCTAGCTCATTGCAGTAGTTGTTGGGACAGGGTCCCTTGGGGTAAATTTTGTAATTAATTTTCTTAATTATGTAAATTCTCCGCATTTTTAGGGAGCGAAGCGTGAAGGTCATAGGAGTAAAAGGGGATTTAGTCCCTTAGTTGTTAGAAGATATGATTTTTTGTGACCCGCCCATGGTATTGTAATGGAAAGAACTATATAAAGAAGTCTTAGCGAGTCATATGAGGATATATAGAATTAAAGATCAATGTATGGGCGAGTAGTCTGAGACAGGAAAGTCTGTTTCCTCTACTTAGGCGAAGGGGAAGGCTCCTGCTGCTGAGTGCATGGAGACCTTGGTAAGTCCAATGAATGAGTTCACAGACCCTTGCAACTGTGTGCATAGGGAAGAAGATTCTGTAACAGAAAGAAATACATCTAATAAAGACTGTTTGAGCCATAATTGTGTATATGTGCATTTGTATTTACTTATGAAATTTCTATACATTTGCTCGATTATCTGAATTTATATGAAGAATTATTTAATTAATGCACAAAAATAGTAGATCTACTCATTTACTTGATGTTATGAATGTTTAAAGCACTTCGCGAAGGGTTAGATTTTGTTTTTGTAAGTACTACAATTATCTGTATTTTAAGGGTTAGGGTTCGTCAAGGTTAGAAATAAGCCCTATTAGCCACAAGAACCCATCACACTAACCTCTGGATGCAGAAACCTAGTTTTTTCATCCCCCAATACTACTTTGGGTGAAACTGCAGCCTGCATTATGTAGGTTGTTGCGAAAGGGCCAGCAGTCTAGGGTTTTGTTGGTTGGCACAACTAACTCTGAATCTGGGTCAGGACCCCCCAAGCCAACAAATGGTTATGTTGCCAGAACCGAGATCTGTCTGAGGAATGTGTGATGTCGAATAAGTGGTTCCCCACTAAGAAAGAGATCAAAAAGTGGATAGATCAAAAATTGCACGAGTTTTCAGCCTAGGAAAATAGGAATCCGTGCCTATAAAAAAAAGAGTGGATAAATAGATACTTATTCACACACGAACACGAGATATTCTTCTGCTCTTTTTTGTGCGAATTGCACGAGTGGTTGTCTAAATTGGTGGACAGTCAGGGTACGTGGAAGCTAGAAAACCCTATTGTGTGGACTTCGGAACTGGTAAAGTGCTTGGAGGCTTTAGAAAACAAAATTGCGTGGGCTGTCGATTACTGGATCGATAGTATTCTAGGAGGATTCATCACCAAGTTTGTGATCGATACATCCACCATTTTTAGTGAAGATGAGCACCAATTTTTCAAGGGACCAAGAGGTAAGTATCTGAAATCCTTGAAGACCTGGATTAAAATGTTATTGTGCGAAAAATAGGCGATTGTTGGGCACGTTATCCCCCAAGGGAAGTTTTGGGGCTTAGAGCCCATATTTTGGTCCAAGTTTGTAATACAAATGTAAAGACTCCACATTTTGTGGGCGCGGAGCGCGTAGATGTTAAAGAGTCATAGGGTTGTTTGCCCTTATTTTGATAATGTAATGTCAGCTATAGAAGATCTACCCATGGTTCGCAGACCATGGGATTGTATAAATAGAGCTAAGCTCTAAGTAGTTAGAAGCATAATCGATGGATTAAGATTGATGATGTATGAGAGATAGATATAAAGTGTAAGTCTAAGTTTTGGGTCATACCATAGGTAGAGGCTCTGCAGCTGAATGCACAGGGTGAGTCGAGTCTATAATTATCTGGAAGTATTAATAAAGATAAGTATTCTATCATTTCTGTGTCTTTATTTCCTATTTATGCATATGTTATATTGGGTATGAATTTCACTTCTATGCTTATATGATGTGTGAATGTGTATAACTGTATTGGTTAAGTGAACGCAAGTAAGAAAATCTATTTTCGCGAAGCTAACTAAGATCTGTTAATAAGATAAGTAAGATACTTAGCCTAGTTGGGAAATAGTGCAGTTCTCTGCCCTAACAGCGCGAAAGGACTTTAGCCGCTGGTTAGGGCTACGTGGAAGCTGATTGTAACATTTCACTAAGGTATTGAAGAGTAGAGAAGAGGGATAAGTAACGTGCGTGAAGGTGGGCATAGTTGGAATAAACCGACATCACATCCATCTCAAGGGTGCGAAAACTTGGTTCCAGCATCCCCCCATACTGCTTCGGGTGAGACTTTTGTCTGTGCTCTATGGGATAATGCTGAAAGGGTCAGTAGTGTAGGGATTTGTTTGGCTAAATAACGCTAAACCTGGTGCTAGAGCCTAGATCAACCTCAGGCTGAAAGGAGGCAATCCTAGGATAACCACAAACCAAGCTTAACGTGGTAGCTAGCCCTACCAGGTCGGGAGAGGGCTCTTTCCTTGTCAATCTCAGTTGAGATGACTAAACTAAATATGGATTTTAGGCTAGGTATAGTAGCTCTAGGGTTTTTTTGCTTGATTTTGAAGGTTTTGTTACTGGATCAAATGGAGCAGGCAGTTTTGGGTCCGGGAAATCAAGTCAGCATTGCAGGGTGTTCTGTGGGGTGAGGTAGGCAGGTGTTTTGGCACTTGGAATTGAGTGAGATGGTAGGTCTAAGACTGGTTAGAAGCTAAGGAGGGCATGCAAGGATCATGAGTCCTCTTCAGACAACTGAAAACATCAAAAACTAAATGTATTCCCAAGGCAGAGCACTGTTACCAATATATTCTACCTATCTATATTGATTTCATTTAGTTAAGAAGAATGAAAGAGATTTTGGCACATATAACACATGAGAAAAAATAAATGACTAAAGGAGAAACAATGCAAAAACACATTACCACAAGAATCCCACAAAAATAGCTACAAATCCTGGTTTATTTCCTTGCCAAACTGCTGTAGAGATGTACAATGTAGCTCAAAGCATCCACAAGAGTCCAACCTTTGCTAATGACTGAAAAAATACATAATATAGACATCAAACCACCTATGCTAGCCATCAGGGGTTGAATCCATGAGAAAAGGGGTGGTTTCAACCATTTCTAAACTAAGAATAGGAATATAGGCAGTGGAACAGCTTGCCTCTAAAACCATGGAAACTGATTCATTCAACCCCAAACCACCTCAAAATGATGAATATACCCTCTAGAGTCATTTTACAATTACATTTACATAACATAACATAATTTACATTCATAAATTCATCAAAAATGAGCATAAAAGTCAACTTGTAGAAAAACTAGGCAAAATTTTGATTTTTGAGCAAAACTGGCAAAATTCATCCTATGCGCAGTGCCACTGATCCTATGTGCAACACCTTTTCAAACCCAGTTTTGGAGGCCTTTACCTTGACCAAATTGAGCCCAAGATAGCTCCTTAGAACGGTCTTCCTATCTAGTTTCTGGAACATCTTGAATTTTTGCATTTGGAGGTCATTTGTCCCCTCAAAAGTGGAATCTCCCAAGATTTCTTCCTGTGTGTCCAAAAAGTGGCAGAGAGGGCATTTTTTGATGGTTTTTTGACCTTTAGGTGACCTAGATTTGCTCCAAATTTACTAAATTTTTTTGGGTTTTCTTATTTTTTCATGCTGAATCCAAATATGCAAGCTATTCTTCCAACAAGTTCCCATTGCAATTTCCTGTGTTGCAAAATTTAAAATTTGAAAATTACAAAATTTTACTAGAATTTTCCCAAAATTGGCACAAGGTACCCTCATCCATTGATTTGATGAGCTAATGAGGCATCAACTAGGATTTCCAATTTGTCTTGCTCCTCATTGGCCATTAAGGCCTTCCTCAACCTAGCCTTAAGCTTCCTCATTCTTATGTTGCAGATTTTGTTTCGGGTCATGCAGTGATAGGCCATGTGGCGAAGCATCATTTTGTCTCTGTTAACCCTCTCAATCAACTTCTCCAGGTGTATGTTAACCGCTCAAGACAAATCTCCCTAGGATTCTCAATTTCCTTTTCCTTTTGTCTTCTAACCTTGCCTCTTCGCTGCCTAGTCACCTGGCCTTTTTCATTGTTTGTGAACACTTGTGGTGAATGATGAGATAGGGTGGATGGATGAAAGATGAGTATGAAGAGATTTTAGGATGAGTAGGTGAGGGTGAATGGGAGTGTGAATGGGATTTAGGGAGTGAGTAGGGTTTTCTATGTAGGGTATAGGGTTTCATATGGAGGGTAGGATTTAGGAGTTTATGTGTGGGAATGGGATGTATAGAGGATAGGGTTTTAATATGTAGTGTATGAGGTTTTAGGAATCAACAACAAAGATAAATTAGTGAACCTTGAACAATTATGGTGAACAATGAATACTAGGGTTTTGTTTTTATGGGTAAAAGACCAACAAGATTTCATGCAAGAACACTCTTCAACAAGGAGGATCAATGTACTTACTTGTAAAGAGGAGGAAATTGGAGTTTTGAATAAGTTTGAAGTGATTTGGAGCAATTTGAGTGTATCTAAAAAGTGTGTAGTGCCCTCACATAGGTGTGCAACACCTTTTCTATGCGCAGCGCCAGTGTAATTTTCCACTGCCCAAACTTCCCAGGTGTGCAATGCCTTTTCTATGTGCAACGCATTTTTGTAGACAAATTTTGAAGGCCTTCCCGGTGTCAAAATTGGGTGTGTGATAGCTTTTTGGAACGATTTTCGAGTATACTTTCTAGAACATCTTGAATTTTTCAATTTGGAGTTCATGTGCCCTATCAAAAGTAAAATCTCCCAAGACTGGTCAAAATGTGCAGAATGAGGCTGCCAAAATGCAGAGTGCTGTTGCAGTCAACGTTTGAAGGTCTTCCTCAACTCCAAATTGAGCTCATGATAGCTCATTGGAAATATCTATGTGTCTAGTTAGCATTTGATTCATCAAGAAAGTCATTTGGCCAACACGGCTAGGATAAATCTTGATTTTCCAAAGGTCACTCCAGAGGTGTATTAACTCTCCTGAGGTAACTGTATTTTTGAAATTTCTCTAAAACCATGACACCTATGTAAAAACGGAAAGAGGATTTTATTCTTGAGTCAATTATGGACAAAAACCTCTCTCACTTTTGTCAAATTCATCTTTTATTGCTCAGAAACACAGTTTGAAGAAAAACCAACCCTTATGTATGATGAATGGCTTGTTCCTTGGAATGACTTCTCGACAAATGATGGAGACTTGATGTTTGATGATATGAAATGGGATCATTCCTTTTGATATCTCTTATGCCTCCTCTTCTCAGATATCTCTACTCCCATAGCCAACCCTAGCTCAGTAGGAGAGGAATTTAGGGTTTTAGTGCTTGTATCTCTTTTGTTTTGATAGGTGGACTGATGCTTAAATTCTTTGAATTTTGCAGTGGCAGGTACTTGGCAATAGCACCAGGTGACCAGGAGCAGCATGGAACCAGTTATTACATATGAGAATGATAAAATTACATCAAATTTAAATATGAAATACAAATGCTCTGTTTTCACCTCAAAACTAGTTTTGAGGTGAGAACTTCATTAAGCTTACAAATTAACAAATTTTGACTTTTCTGGTCATTATTAACCTCCTCATGTCTTTGATGACCATTATTAGCAATAATCACTGAAGTCTGACCATGGAGGAAACATTAGACCTAATGAGACCAAAGGCCTATGTAATTAATGAAATAGGCTGAAAATGAGCATAAACCATTGACTGAAAGGTATGAAAGGAGGTCAGCAGGTACATATCATGAGGGAAAAACTGAAATGAACCCTACCATCAATAGATCCATGAACTAATGGAATGCAACCTCATCAGAATGGGACTCCTAGTATGAAATGTAAAAGAGTAATTTTGATCACTGATGGCAGTGGTGAAGACACTGACACTAACATTGGCTCCAATGGGGATAGTAGTTCCTTGGAGGTGCCAAAAACACCGTAGACCAAGTAGCCTTATCCATTGGGCATGGAGTCAAAAACTCAAACTGAAATTACATAACTAGTAAATACTGATGACTCAAATACCCAAACTGACTTGAAACTGACTCAATACTAAAACACAATTGACAAACTGGAAAATATGCTCAAAATGGAGCTTATTCAGTAAAACCTACTCTAACTTTCCATTTATCACCTGATCAAGTGAAATGAAACAACCAATGCAACCAAGTAAGTATTTTGGCTGTTATTTGAATTCTTCGCAAGCGCTTTCTTATGAAAAACAAGAGAGAACTACTGAAAGGCAACTTCCATGAAAACTTGTAAACTGATCCGTTGAATAATATGGAATCTCTATCTGCCTCCAAAAATATTGCATAAGGATCTTGAAATTCATGTGCACTGGGACTTAGCTCATCCAATGGATTACTTTTCTTCTCCTCATACCATGAATGCAAACTTTCATTTGAGCTTTGTGACGAGACTCTTGCTGAAAATGACAAAGAAACCGGATGCCGGATCAAATTTGTATCAATACTTGTTTCAAGCTCACAGTTAGCTAATGGAGAAAAGCTATGACTACAGACATCATCCAACACATCAGCTATTGGATTGTGAAAAACTTGAAAAGACTGTTGCAACCCATTTTCTATTGATTCCAATGAGATTGCATGGTTTTCTATAGGCTGCTCATTTGAATATATACTATGTGAATGACCATTCAAAAACTGAAATGATTCAAAACAAAATGGCATGAAATCATCTTGCATCCTTTGATCATATGTTCCAGCTTCCAAGTCTTCATCTACGACCTCACATTCAATGGAATTCAGGGGTTGCAAATCTGGATATGAGAAGTCTTGAACAAGGATTTCATTGCCCTCTAGATGGTCAAGATCGAAACTTATTGACGGTTGATTTCTGATTGCATGAAAGTTGTCTCTGATGATATGAAACGAAGTAAAACAAAAAGGAAAAGATCATTCACTTACTTCAAAATTTGCTGCACTTTCCTCTTCACTTCCATAGCTGATATGCATCAGTTGATCACTGTATTCGAGCTGCTGAAAGTGAACTTCCTCCTTCCACAAACCAGCTACTGATTTGTCTGCAAGACTAGCTTCTGTTTGGAGAACATAATCATCATCATACTGATCAAACTTAGGGAAATCATCAGTATAAAACACATCATCAAGCATACATGTCAGGTCAACAACTCTCTCTTCTGCAAGATGATCTATAAAACAATCACTATCAGATATATGACAACTAGGATAAGAAAGAAAATGTTTTGGATCAACCACTTGTTTTTGTTCAATCAGCGAGCCATGATCTTGAAAATCATACTCATTCCTTGTGGTGATCTTTTGCATCATCTCTTCCACTGCACTTACCAAAATGTCGAGCTTTACCCCTAAATATGTCGATTCCTCTGGATCTATGTTCTTCCTCTCTTCTTCCTTCAACTTTGCCCTTCTGATCAACAAATTAGCCTCTACATCTACTGCATTGTTCTGCATCGCTTCAAGTGTTTCAAGGTTCCTCTCTCTCAGCTGAAACTCCATTTCCAGATCAAAGGCTTCTGGGTAGTGCAAGAGAGCGGATCTAAGAGGAGGTCTTATAGTAATAGGCATCGAACAATAAACTTCGTTAAATTTGGCAAAAAACTGTTGTACTGTCTCCTCTGGCAGTCTTTTCAGCTGGTTATACTCTTCTAGAATCAAGAAAGGGTTCTGTCTGACCACCCACTTGTCGAGGAACACTTTGACGAACTACTGGAAATCTGAGTTGCTCGCATCAGGCAGGGTTTTGAACCAACTCTTGACTTTGGCTTGCAAAGAAAGAGAAAAAAGCCTAATACTAACATCTTCTTCATCAACTTCAAAAAGGTCAAGAAAAGACTCAAAATTCAGTACATGTCACTTGGTAGTGATGTTGTCACATTCACCATCAAATCTTGGTAGATATAGGTCATGATTTTTAGGGAAAGCATGGGATATAAGAGGTAAAATCAGAGGTTTGTATCGATCTGGAATTTTACAAGGTGTAGGAGTATATACAAAAGCTGCATAATCAGTCTTGGTCTCTAGAGGTTCATTAGTTTGACGACGGTCATCATAAGATTTAGAAGAAAGTTCTTTATAAAGATCAAAGGCATGTGAATGTTTTGTATTCACAATCTTCAAAGGGAAAGAATCAAATGCAAGTCTGGGATCTTTTCTCAAACACAGTATACTTCGTAAAGCCTTCTTGACATTCTCGGGAAACGAGAAGAAATAATTTATAACAAATAACATAATGTCTTGGATGAAATTCCAAATTGAATACCTGACCTTTCCATATTTTCCTTTCATGTTTCTGCTGGTCAGGTTCATCCTTTACTGGAGTCCTTGGATCTGATCTCGAAACTAATTTAGAGTCACCAGGTGAATGATTTCAGCCTTTCGGTGTTTGATCATTGTCCACCATCAAAAATCAGATCTAAACTTGATAAATTTTATTGAGGAACATAAAACTACGTTTCCCTAGTATGGTCGCCACTATGTTAGAGCCTAGATCGACCTCAGGCTGAAAGGAGACAATCCTAGGATAACCACAAACCAAGCTTAATCTGGTAGCTAGCCCTACCAGGTCGGGAGAGGGCTCTCTCCTTGTCAATCTCAGCTGAGATGACTGAATCAAATATGGATTTTAGGCTAGGTATAGTAGCTCTAGGGTTTTTTGTTTGATTTTGAAGGTTTTGTTGTTGGATCAAATGGAGTAGGCAATTTTGGGTCCGAGAAATCAAGTCAGAATTGTAGGGTGTTCTGTGGGGCGAGGTAGGCAGGTGTTTTGGCACTTGGAATTGAGTGAGATGGTAGGTCTAAGACTGGTGAGAACCTAAGGAGGGCATGCAAGGATCATGAGTCCTCTTCAGACAACTGAAAACATCAAAAACTAAATGTATTCCCAAGGCAAAGCACTGTTACCAATATATTCTACCTATCTATATTGATATCATTTAGTTAAGAAGAATGAAAGAGATTTTGGCACATATAACACATGAGAAAATCTAAATTACTGAAGGAGAAACAATGCAAAAACACATTACCACAAGAATCCCACAAAATAGCTGCAAATCCTGGTTTATATCCTTGCCAAACTGCTGTAGAGATGTACAATGTAGCTCAAAGCATCCACAAGAGACCAACCTTTGCTAATGTCTGAAAAAATACATAATATAGACATCAAACCACGTATGCTAGCCATCAGGGGTTGAATCCATGAGAAAAGGGGTGGTTTCAACCATTTCTAAACTAAGAATAGGAATATAGGCAGTGGAACAGCTTGCCTCTAAAACCATGGAAACTGATTCATTCAACCCCAAACCACCTCAAAATGATGAATCTACCCTCTAGATGTTGGCATTATGATTCAGGTGTTGTCCTTGATGGAAAACTCTTGTAAATCAAGAAGGACGCAGGCAATTTGTTCAGCAAGTGCGTCCCCGCAGGTATACCATACAGAACCCGCGTCCAGGGACGCTGGCCAGCCGTTCAGAAGGTGCGTCCGCCCAGTGCACACATTTCAAGGTAGAGAAAAGCTCGTGGGGGTTTCTTGTGTGGTATCTAGCCGACGGTTGTGTGTTTCTATGGTGTCGGCTCGTGGTATTGTTCCACGCTTTGGGGAGAAGCTTGCCTATATAAAGCAAAGGAGTTCATTTGGATTAGGCATCATCTTGGTTGATCATCTCTTGGTGAGATCTAGTCCATATCTTTAAGGGTAAATCTTCTAATGGACTACGATCTATATGGCGCATGATCAGATCTGTGGATCTGAGTGTTTGGGTTGGTTCTGAAGTCCTCTTATTTTCTATATCTAAAGGGACGCAGATTCAGTGAAGGGAAAGTGCGCCGGGACGCAGTACAGTAAAGGATCAGGTGCGTCTCTGAAGCGAAGGACGCGGCGCGACTGTGGTATTGGGTGCGTCTCTGAAGCGAAAGACGCGGCGCGATAGTGTTGATGTGTGCGTCGGTCGCAGACAAGCAAAAAGGAACAGTGCGTCTGCACGCAGAACAGCATAAGGTATACTGCGTCCAGTCGCAGGCCACAGAAAGAAAATATGCGTCCCTGTCTTAAGATGATCTGTTAACTGTATATTTCTGTTCATAAGGTGTTCTGGGTTGTTTCTGTAATAACTGATCTGATATCTGTAGTAGATTGTATCTGTTGTATACTTGTTGATCATTTGATTCTTCATGAAAAGAAGTAGGGGGTTGTAGCTCCCTTCCAGGAGAAGTCTGGAAAACGAGAAAGAGTTGTAGCTCTTTGCAGGTTGCAGCCTGCGTGCTGGTAAAGGACTGCACCAGTACAAAATCATTGTAAAAAGAATTTCTTGAAAGAAGATAGAGACATTATTGCAGCAGGTGGTTTTTCTCCCGCATTGGGTTTCCACCTTACATCTTGTGTTCTTCGGTGTGACTGTCTATTTTCTTTATTCATGCTCATTGTTTTATGGTACTGATATGCAAGAATATTTCAAAAGATCAAATAAGGAAGATTTGGTAAATTGCTAGATAATACTGATTCACCCCCCCTCTCAGTATTATTTCCAACAATTGGTATCAGAGCAGGTCCTTCAGAACAGCTTGATCGCTTGAAGGTAGATCGATCATCATGAGCAACTACGAGAGAGAAGCATCAATCAGGCCACCCGTCTTCGATGGAACAAACTTCAATTATTGGAAGGTAAGAGTTACTGCATATCTTCAATCTCTTGGTACAGAAGTTTGGAACATTGTAGAATCAGGCTATGCCTTTCCTTCAGTTACTCCTACAGATCCAGCTGAGAAAAAGCAGTATGAAACAAATGCAAAAGCAGTCAGTACTCTATTAGGAAGTATATCTCAAACAGAGTTCATGAAGGTCATGCACTTCAAATCAGCAAAAGAGATATGGGACAAAATGATCACCAGCTATGAAGGAGATGAACAGGTAAAAGAAGCTAAACTTCAAACTCTCAGGATTCAATATGAGACTCTCAAGATGTATAATGATGAAAGTGTGGCTAATTATTTTCTTCGGGTAGATGAGATTGTTAATTGTATGAAAAATTTGGGTGAAGAAATAAAAGAGACTATAGTAGTTCAAAAGATTCTAAGATCTTTATCTCCCAAGTTTGAATCTAAAGTATCTGCAGTAGAAGAAAAGGAAAATCTCCGTGTTCTCACTATGTCTCAGCTGCATGGAATTCTAACTGCTTATGAAATGAGAAAGGGAGGGCCATCAGACAGAAGGGAAGCTGCTTTTAAAGCATCAGGCAAAGAAGATCACTATGAAGCAAGTCATGTTCCAGAAGAAGAAGAAGAAGAATCAAACTTTGTCAGAAATCTTCAAAGGGGTTCTGGAAGGTTCAGAGGTAAGCTACCTTTCAAATGTTTTGCTTGTGGAAGAGTAGGTCATTATGCTGCAAAATGCTCTTATAAGGATAAAGGAAAGGAACCAGTTAGATGGAACAAGAAACAGGGTACAAATAAGAAAAGCTACTACACCCATGAAGATAGCGATGGCTTATCAAACAGTGATGAAGATGAACAAGGTAACAAATATAGATTGTTAATGGCATTTGAAGATGATAATTATGAGGATGCTATAGATGTGGATAACCTTTATGATGAAATTACTAGACTCAAGAGATGTATAGAAGAAAAGAACATGATTATTGATACTCTACAATTTCAGATTGATGAAAAGGAAAAACATCTTGAAAAATTAGAAGGTGAAATTGTTGGTCTTAGAAAAGAAATTGAGAAAACAAAAACTATTAATCTCAAGTTTGTCAAAGGATCTGAAACGTTGAATGAGATTATCAGTGTGCAGCGGTCTCCACTAAATAAGACAGGTCTGGGCTACAATGGAGAAACTTCTCAAGCTTCCACTTCAAAAAGTTATCTTGATGCTGCAAGAAGAAATGAGAAAGAACACAAGGAAGATCATCAGGTAAAGCAGGGACAAACTTCAAACTATCAGGGGCAATCCAGCTTAAGGGTGAACAAAAGCCAGCCACAGGTAAAATCTTCTCAATTTGGTTCAAGAATAGATGAAAATAGAAATTACAATCAGTCGGCTGGTAGATTCAATAATCGCAGAAACTTCTTCAATGGACAATGCTTTTCTTGCCATAACTTTGGTCACAAAGTAGCCCAATGTGTTGCGTATAAAACAATCATGACTAGGGAAGCTCAAAAACAAAGAAGCATGACAGGGATTACAAAAAGGACCTATAACAATTTTTCAGCTCTTGAAAATGAAGTTGAATGCTCTATTTGCAATAATTTTGGACATGAAGATGTTGAATGCAGAAGCAGGTTTCCGAAAAAAAAGGTACAAGAACAAAAAAGGGAACAAACCTCAGGCACCAAAACATGGAAAATAAAGGAACCTCAAACAGAAAGATGTGGGATAGCATTCTATGCAGAAGGACAAGAAAATCTATGGTACATTGACAGTGGATGTTCAAAGCACATGACAGGTGATAAAGAAAAACTTGAATCTTATTCTAATTTAGAAAAGGGAAAGAAAGTCTCTTTTGGAAATGATACTCCTGCAACTATAAAAGGAAAAGGTATTGCTCCTTTAAAAGAAGATGTTAAGGCTGGAAATGTTTTGTTTGTTGATGGACTAAAGCATAATCTTCTAAGTGTAAGCCAGATGTGTGATCAAAGAACCGAGGTTATATTCAGATCAAATGGATGTCTTGTTCGTGATCTTGATACAGGTAAAACAGTTCTCAAAGGAAAAAGAACTTCAAATAATCTATACATTTTTGATGAAGAACAACAACAATGCTATCTAAGCAAGGATGAAGAGCACTGGTTATGGCATCGAAGGTTGGGACATCTAAGCTTCTCACAAATAAGGAAAGCTTGCAAATATCAGGCAGTTCGCGATCTTCCAGATATCAAAATTCCTGACAACACCATGTGCAGATCATGTCAGTTTGGAAAACAGACTAGAACTAACTTTCCAGAAAAAGAAGGATCAGCCAGCATGCCTCTTGAGCTAGTTCATACAGATGTATGTGGACCATTCAGAAAAAGAACACCTAGAGGAGAGGAATACTTGATATTATTTATTGACGATTTCTCCAGGTTTGTTTGGTTAGGACTTATGAAGCACAAAGATGAAGCTTTCGAAAAATTCAAATCCTTCAAAGCCTTGGCTGAAAATGAATCAGGTCACAAGATTAAGTGCCTCAGATCCGACAGAGGTGGAGAATTTACTTCAAATGAATTTTTCGATTTCTGTGATGAACATGGAATAAGGAGAGAATTTTCTACAGCTAGAACTCCTCAGCAAAATGGAGTAGTGGAAAGAATGAACAGAACAATCCAGCAAATGGCTCGTGCTATGCTTGATGAATCAGGAACTCCTGCAACCTTCTGGGGTGAAGCTGCACATGCGGCAGTTATTATTCTCAACAAGACAAATGTCCGAGTGAACAGCACTCAAACTCCTCATGAGCTCTGGAGTGGTAAAACTCCTTCGGTAAAGCACTTCAAAATCTTTGGGAGCAAATGCTATATCAAAAATACTGAGGAGCAGCTTGGCAAACTTGATCCTAGAGCAGATGAAGGAATTCTTCTTGGCTACTCTCCACATAGCAAAGCATACAAATGCTACAATAAAAGACTTGGCAGAATTGTTGAAAGCATTGATGTAGTGGTTGATGAGAAAGGATACATTCCTAGGCAAATACATCGTGAAGACATTGAAGAAGATGAAAGCTACCCTCAAAGACAGAATGATGAAGAAGAAGAACCGCAAGAACAATTTCAAGACGGACCTCACGAAGAAGCAGAAGAAAGAACAAGAATAGAAGAAAAGACTCCATCCAGATATGTTCAAAAGAACCATCCAGAATCTCAGATCATGGGACAAAAAGAAGCAGGTATACAAACTAGAAGAACTGTTGCAGAAGCTTCAAGTTATTTGGCATTACTCTCCTCTACTGAACCACAAAATGTGAAAGAAGCATGCAAAGATGAATGTTGGGTGAAAGCAATGGATGAAGAACTTGAGCAAATCGAAAAGAACAACACTTGGGAGCTGGTTCCTAGACCAAAGGATAAGAATGTTATCGGAACAAAATGGGTTTTCAAAAATAAATTGAATGAAAATGGAGAAGTAATTAGAAACAAAGCCAGACTTGTTTGTAAAGGGTATGCACAGCAAGAAGGAATAGACTTTGAAGAAACTTTTGCTCCTGTTGCAAGACTTGAGGCCATCCGAATGTTTCTTGCTCTCTCAAGTTGTCAGAACTTCAAAGTATTTCAAATGGATGTGAAATCAGCTTTTCTAAATGGAGATTTGGATGAAGAAGTGTACATTGAACAGCCAGATGGTTTCATTCTTGGAAACGATCCAAATCTTGTATGCCGATTAAAAAAGGCTCTCTATGGTCTCAAACAAGCTCCAAGGGCTTGGTACTACCGGTTGGACAAATATCTTCATCAACAAGGTTTTTCAAAAGGTTCAGCAGATAGCAATCTTTATATAAAAGTTGAAAATGACAAATTACTAATACTTGTTGTGTATGTAGATGACATTATTTTTGGCAGTAATGAAGAAGCTATGAGTCAAAGCTTTGCCTCAGTCATGCAGAAAGAATTTGAGATGTCCTTGCTAGGAGAACTGACATACTTCCTTGGTTTGCAAATCCAACAAAAGAAAGGAGGAATCCTTTTATCTCAAACCAAGTATCTCAAGCAGATTTTGAAGAAATATGGCATGGAAGATGCAAAACCAGTATGTACACCCATGGTTACAGGATGTAGTCTCAGTGCAAATGACGAATCTGCAGCAGTTCATCAACCAACCTACAGATCTATGATTGGAAGTCTTCTATATTTGACAGGTACCCGACCAGACATCATGCATGCAGTTGGAATAGTTGGAAGGTTTCAGGCAAATCCAAAGGAGACTCATCTTCAAGCAGTAAAGAGAATCTTCAAATATCTTCAAGGGACTCAAAATTATGGCCTATGGTATCCTAGAGATACAGATCTCACTCTTCATGCTTATACAGATGCAGATTGGGCCGGAAGCGTGGATGACAGGAAAAGCACAAGTGGTGGTGCATTCTTTATGGGTCCCAGACTGGTATCTTGGTTCAGCAAGAAACAGAGTTCAATTGCCTTGTCTACAGCTGAAGCGGAATATGTTGCAGCTGCATCTTGTTGCACCCAACTTCTTTGGATGATGCAGACTTTGCAGGATTATCAAATCACTTGTACACCTCCTATTCCTATCTTATGTGACAACACAAGTGCAATCAGCATCTCAAAGAATCCGGTTATGCATTCAAAAACCAAGCACATACCAATCAAGTACCATTTTCTCCGGGAACAAGTACTTGAACAGAAGGTCAAGTTGGAGTATGTTCCTTCTAAGGAACAAGTTGCTGATATTTTCACCAAACCATTGCCCAGGGACACTTTTGAATACCTCAGGCAAAAGCTGGGGGTTGTTGATGCATCATCTCACTATTGATCATCTTCCTATTGATGGTATTGGCTCAGGGGGAGCACATAATGCATTGTTGGCATTATGGAGTAGGAGATCTTTGAAATAAGCTGCAATATGTCTCTGTCTCCTTCATGATGGATTTCTGGTTACAGATCTGGAGAAGCATGAGCATAGGGGGAGCATACCCTTTGCCCTTGATGTCAAAGGGGGAGAATGATGAAGCTGAAGATTATGTGGAATGATGAAGCTGAAGATTATGTGGTTGCCATCAAGTCCAAAGGGGGAGTTTGTTGGCATTATGATTCAGGTGTTGTCCTTGATGGCAAACTCTTGTAAATCAAGAAGGACGCAGGCAATTTGTTCAGCAAGTGCGTCCCCGCAGGTATACCATACAGAACCCGCGTCCAGGGACGCTGGCCAGCCGTTCAGAAGGTGCGTCCGCCCAGTGCACACATTTCAAGGTAGAGAAAAGCTCGTGGGGGTTTCTTGTGTGGTATCTAGCCGACGGTTGTGTGTTTCTATGGTGTCGGCTCGTGGTATTGTTCCACGCTTTGGGGAGAAGCTTGCCTATATAAAGCAAAGGAGTTCATTTGGATTAGGCATCATCTTGGTTGATCATCTCTTGGTGTGATCTAGTCCATATCTTTAAGGGTAAATCTTCTAATGGACTACGATCTATATGGCGCATGATCAGATCTGTGGATCTGAGTGTTTGGGTTGGTTCTGAAGTCCTCTTATTTTCTATATCTAAAGGGACGCAGATTCAGTGAAGGGAAAGTGCACCGGGACGCAGTACAGTAAAGGATCAGGTGCGTCTCTGAAGCGAAGGACGCGGCGCGACTGTGGTATTGGGTGCGTCTCTGAAGCGAAAGACGCGGCGCGATAGTGTTGATGTGTGCGTCGGTCGCAGACAAGCAAAAAGGAACAGTGCGTCTGCACGCAGAACAGCATAAGGTATACTGCGTCCAGTCGCAGGCCACAGAAAGAAAATATGCGTCCCTGTCTTAAGATGATCTGTTAACTGTATATTTCTGTTCATAAGGTGTTCTGGGTTGTTTCTGTAATAACTGATCTGATATCTGTAGTAGATTGTATCTGTTGTATACTTGTTGATCATTTGATTCTTCATGAAAAGAAGTAGGGGGTTGTAGCTCCCTTCCAGGAGAAGTCTGGAAAACGAGAAAGAGTTGTAGCTCTTTGCAGGTTGCAGCCTGCGTGCTGGTAAAGGACTGCACCAGTACAAAATCATTGTAAAAAGAATTTCTTGAAAGAAGATAGAGACATTATTGCAGCAGGTGGTTTTTCTCCCGCATTGGGTTTCCACCTTACATCTTGTGTTCTTCGGTGTGACTGTCTATTTTCTTTATTCATGCTCATTGTTTTATGGTACTGATATGCAAGAATATTTCAAAAGATCAAATAAGGAAGATTTGGTAAATTGCTAGATAATACTGATTCACCCCCCCTCTCAGTATTATTTCCAACACTAGAGTCATTTTAAAATTAAATTTACATAACATAACATAATTTACATTCATAAATTCATCCAAAATGAGCATAAAAGTCAACTTGTAGAAAAACTAGGCAAAATTTTGATTTTTGAGCAAAACTGGCAAAATTCATCCTATGCGCAGTGCCACTGATCCTATCCGCAACACCTTTTCAAACCTAGTTTTGGACGCCTTTCCCTTTACCAAATTGAGCCCAAGATAGCTTGTTAGAAAGGTATTCCTATTTAGTTTCTGGAACATCTTGAATTTTTGCATTTGGAGGTCATTTCCCCCCTTAAAAGTGGAATCTCCCAAGAGAGGGCATTTTTTGATGGTTTTTTGACCTTTAGGTGACCTAGATTTGCTCCAAATTTGTTGAAACTTTCTGGGTTTGCTTATTTTTTCATTCTAAATCCAAATATTCAAGCCATTCTTCCAACAAGTGCTCCAATCAAAAGCGCAGCGCCGGTGGCGCTGCACACCTATTGCAATTTCCTGTGTTGCAAAATTTAAAATTTGAAAATTACAAAATTTTACCAGAATTTTCCCAAAATTGGCACAAGGCACCCTCGTCCACTACTTTGATGAGCTAATGAGGCATCAGCTAGGATTTCCAATTTGTCTTTCTCCTCATTGGCCATTAAGGCCTTCCTCAACCTAGCCTTAAGCTTCCTCATTCTTATGTTGCAGATTTTGTTCCGGGTCATGCAGTGATAGGCCATGTGGCGAAGCATCTTTTTGTCTTCGTTAACCCTCTCAATAAACTTCTCCAAGTGTATGTTAACCACGCTGACAAATCTCCCTAGGATTCTCAATTTCCTTTCCCTTTTGTCTTCTAGCCTTGCCTCTTCGCTGCCTAGTCACTTGGCCTTTTTCATTGTTTGTGAACACTTGCGGTGAATGATGAGATAGGGTGGATGGATGAAAGATGAGTATGAAGAGCTTTTAGGATGAGTAGGTGAGGGTGAATGGGAGTGTGAATTGAATTTAGGGAGTGAGTAGGGTTTAGGGGAGTGAGTAGGGTTTTGTATGTAGGGTATAGGGTTTCATATGGAGGGTAGGGTTTAGGAGTTTATGTGTGGGAATGGGATGTATATAGGATAGGGTTTTAATATGTAGTGTATTAGGTTTTAGGAACTAGAAACAAAGATAAATGAGTGAACCTTGAACAATTATGGTGAACAATGAATACTAGGGTTTTGTTCTTATGGGTTAAAGACTAACAAGATTTCATGCAAGAACACTCTTCAACAAGGAGGATCAATGTACTTACTTGTAAAGAGGAGGAAATTAGAGTTTTGAGGCAGTTTGAAGTGATTTGGAGCAATTTGAGTGTGTCTGACAGGTGCGCATCACCCTCACACAGATGCGCAGTGCCAGTGTAATTTTCCTTTGCCCAAACTTCCCAGGTGCGCAGCACCTTTTCTAAGCGCAGCGCCGGCTGCAAGGTGCACAACGCCTTTTGGTAGAACACTTTTGAAGGCCTTCCCAGTGTCAAAATTGGGCATGTGATAGCTCATTGGAAATCTTGTCAGGTTTACTTTCCAGAACATCTTGAATTTTTTTTAATTTGGAGTTCATTTGCCCTATCAAAATTCAAATCTCCCAAGACTAGTTAAAATGTGCAGAATGAGGCTGCCAAAATGCATAGTGTTGTTGCAGTCAAATTTTGAAGGTCTTCCTCAACTAAAAATTGAGCTCATGATAGCTCATTGGAAATATCTATGTGTTTAGTTATCATTTGACTCATCAAGAAAGTAATTTGGCCAACCAGGCTAGGAGAAATCTTGATTTTCCCAAGGTCACTCCAGAGGTGCATTAACCCTCCTGAGGCAACTGTATTTTTGAAATTTCTCTAAAACCATGATACCCATGTACAAAATTAAAGAGGCTTTTCTTCTTGAGTCAATTATGGACAAAAACCTCTCTCACTTTTGTCAAATTCAACTTTTATTGCTCAGAAACATAGTTTGAAGAAAAATCGATCCTTATGTATGATGAATGGCTTGTTCTTTGGAATGACTTCTCGACAAATGATGGAGACCTGATGTTTGATGATATGAAATGGGCTCATTCCTTCTAATATCTCTCATGCCTCCTCTGCTCAGATATCTTTGCTCCCATAGCCAACCCTAGCTCAGTAGGAGAGGAATTTAGGGTTTTAGTGCTTGTATCTCTTTTGTTTTGATAGGTGGACTGATGCTTAAATTCTTTGACTTTTGCAGTGGCAGGTACTTGGCAATAGCAGCGGGTGACCAGGAGCAACATGGAACCAGTTATTACATATGAGAATGATAAAATTACATCAAATTTAAATATGAAATACAAATGCTCTGTTTTCACCTCAAAAGTAATTTTTAGGTGAGAACTTAATTAAGCTTACAAATTAACAAATTTTGACTTTTCTGGTCGTTATTAACCTCCTCATGTCTTTGTTGACCATTATTAGAAATAATCACTGAAATCTGACCATGGAGGAAATCCTAGACCTAATGAGACCAAAACCCTATGTAATTAATGAAATAGACTGAAAATGAGCATAAACCATTGATTGAAAGGTATGAAAGGAGGCCAGCAAGTACATATCATGAGGGAAAAACTGAAATGAACCCTACCATCAATAGATCCATGACCTAATGGAATGCAACCTCATCAGAATGGGACTCCTAGTATGAAATGCAAAAGAGTAATTTTGATCACTGATGGCAGTGGCAAAGACACTGACACTAACACCTGGGTCAGGCCCCCTCAAGCTAACAAATGGTTCCGTTGCCGGGACCAGGATCTGCATAAGAGATGTGTGATTTCGTATCATTAGAATCCAAGTAAGAAAGAAATTTAAGGTTGGTTGGATAGAACAATTCACGAGTTTGCGGCGCAGGAGAATAGAAACCCGCGACTGTCAAAAGAACGGTGGCCAGAAAGCTACCTGTATATAGAGATCCCCAAAATATTTTTCGCCTCATTCCCTACTAAGCTATACGAGTGGATCGCGAAGCTAGTAGATAGCCAAGGAAGGTGGAAACTTGATGATCCTATTGTGTGAATCCCAGATCGAGTGCGAAGGTTGGAAGCATCGAAGGATAAGATCGTGTGTGCTGTCGATCATTGGCTCAATCGCATTATAGGAGGATTTGTTATTGAGTTCGCGGTCGACACCTCAGTCATCTAGAGCGAGGCAGAGCGACGCTTTTTCAAAGGACCGTGAGGTAAATGTGTAAAATGTTTGAATACTTGGATTAAAATGTTGTTGTGTGAAAAGCGAGTTATGCAGTTACCTTGATGTTCGGGTCTACGTGAAGCGGAAGAATTTACAGAAACAAAGGAAATAAGGGTCCAGAGCATAGCCCCTTGATTTCACCTCCATGAGGGGATGAGGAAGGGATTGCAAAGGTCTCTCGGCGAAGTGCTATTCATCTGATAAGAAAAGGATTTCGGTGAATACCACCTCCGCCCACACCACCTCCAGCTTCACTGCCATCACCTCCAACTTCGCTTGTACCACCTCCACCACCACCGCGATTCAATATGGCAAACAAAGTGAAGTTGCCTTTGTTCAAATGCTTGGGAAATGAGGACTCGGACCAATGCTGGTTCGTAGTGAAGGCTATATTGGAAGCTCAAGGTGTTATAGATGACCATATAAAGAAAGAAACGCTAGTTAGTGGCCTGCAGGATCGCACGCTGAATTGGTATATTAAGTACTCCAACAATAACCCAAATGTGAGAGTAGCAGACATCAAAGCAACATTGAATAGGGAATTTAGCAAGCCTAAATTTGAAGCACAGTCGATTATTGGATTCAAAGAAATCATGATGCTACCAGGTGAGACGCCTTGGGAACTAGATTAGAGGCTGAAATGTACGATCCGTGAAGTCAACATGAATTTGATAGATTGACAACATTGTGAATGGTTTGTAGCTTCACTACTACCACACTTAAGGAGTGTGCTATCACAACAAAAGATAACAACTCAGGCAGAGGCCTAGGAGATTGCCATGAGACTACATGAGACCCCGATGCAAGATCCTAATATAGGAGTTCATCAGATTCATGCGCAGCTGAAGAATTTGTGCCTTGAGATGCAAAGCTTGAAGCAGGATAGGATTGTTTGGCCAGAAGTGCGCGAGGAAGTATGGTGCTTGAAATGCAAGAGTCAAGGTCATGTCAAAGACCATTTCCTGGTCTTCACAAATTACATTGTAGGAGGAGGACTGATGCCTTTAAGGTCGGAAGCCGAAGCAGGACCTAGTGCAGTGCCTTCTTTGTGGCACACTATCTGTCAAATAGCCGAAAAACATGTCACAGATAACTACCACTTGTTATAAAAGTATACACAAACTCCACAACAGTTGTTATGCAACTTTTGTAGATCAGTGGGACATGATGAGAATACTTGCAGGAGATATGAATTGATGATGGATAGAAAACTCGCCTACAAAGTTCAGGCCAAAACACGGCCCCTTGACCACAATGCAGGGGTGGTGTGGACAGGATTTCAGGGGCACGGAAGAGGCCGAGGCAGAGGACGACCTGGTAGAGGTCGTGGACAGTTGATTTACTAGAATTGCGAAGGGCTAAGACACTATGCCCGCGATTGCACTAATCTAATGCACCCATCATACAAGTATTGCACCCTGTTTGATCATGAAATAGAATATTGTCCTAGGCTGATAGCTAGGATACGTGACAAAGGAGCACTACCACCTCCCCCGACTTAGAACCTATAGATGATGAGGTCTGAGTTGCACGAGGAAGATCTGAACATAAATATAGTTCTCCGAAGTGGAATTGCGACAGGAGATGACAAGGGGAAACAACTGGAAGACAGTACTTGGGTTCACAAAGCCCCGATGAAGGAAGCTGAGTTTGATTTGGAGCGCACTTAGGAAACCTTCATGGAAGCTAAGAAGAGCTTTGCTGAGGCCTCCAATTCAGGAAGCAAAGATAAGCCTGAGCCAGAGATGTACCCCTCCATGCTCACAACTTTCTTGGAAACCTGTATGAAGTTACTGTGCGACAGTAAGGCTGTGAAAGGGTTACAGGAACTCATCAACAAATGTGCTGGTACCGTGCCAGGAGAACCATGTGTAGTCTGAAAGATCGGAAAGCATAAAAAAAGGATGGGGCATGAAATGAGATTGACCACGTAGATCAGAGAATACAAGACGGATCAAGTAATTCTGGATTTGGGATCAGATGTGAATGTTTTACCGAAATAGACGTGGGAGTGAATGGGGAGAACTGCGCTGCAATGGTCTCCGATTCAACTGAGAATGGCGAATCAATAGAAAATCATACCCATGGGGTGATTTCAGGGAGTAACCGTGGATATCGAGGGAGCAAGCGCGCTGGCAGATTTTGAAGTAATAAAGATTGTTGATGACAAAAATCCCTACCCTGTGCTCCTAGGAATTGACTGGGCTACTGATATAAATGGGGTAATTAATCTAAAGAAGCGAAAGATGATCTTCAAGAAAAAGTCACTACGCGTAATAATACCCTTGGATCCCGCTAAAAGATTGTGCTATACGAAACCAGTCTGTGACTATGAGAGTGATGATGATATGGACTGCATCTATAAGATAACAATGCGAGACCAAGACTAGGTGAATCCCACCGCGGATGGGCGGATTACATGGGAGTGCGAGAGTTTCTGCACTTCAGATTCCGACGAAGAAGTAGAACGATGGCAGAATCGGTTACATGAAGTAACTACGTTGAATTGCAATATGATGACCCGGTCGTTGCACTGCGTGTCGACAAAAGAAACAAATCTACCTACTCATGATGGTCTAAATGAGGTAGATACCTTCTTGGATGCATTTAAAAGTGAGGTGTTAGAAAAGCAACGCTTCCAGGCCTTGGATTGGGTACTACGCGCTACGCCTACAAGATGGTGGGGTCACAAAGGAAGTTTTGATGATTGTCACGAATGTAGGAGAATGATGCGAGCACGATTTGGGAAGCCTAAGATGCGACTGACAGATAGGTATGATGGACAGGATGATCCGCGCGTGCATCTAGCTAAGTGGACAGAGGCCTATGGAGAAAAGCCACAACTTGAGTAGATGCACATGTACTCCACGCTAAAGTACTTGGTCAATAAGCTTGTGTTGGGGGGGCACATTTGTAGATGGCTTTTATTGTTCTAGGAATACGATTTTGAAGTTGTTGTGAAGCCTGGATGATTGAACGTGGGACCAAATCATCTGTCGCACATCGAGACAGGGGAGGAACCTACTAATTTGGACGAAGAATTACCTGACGCGCAACTCTTTTCCGTACGTGTCGTAGACGGACATTTCGAGGATATAATACACTTTCTAACAATTGGAACTGTGTCGAAAGGATACTCTGTTCAGCAAAAGAAGCAATTAGTGGTGCATGCGGTAGATTTCTTTGCCATTGCTGGGAATCTATACAAGATGGGGAACCATGAAATACTATGAAGGTATGCACTTGAGTTTGAATGAAGCAGCATCCTTGCGGACGCTCATGGGGGAATCGCGGGAGGACATTATGGAGGAAGAGAAACCGCGCAGAAGATTCTACGCGCAGGGTTGTGGTGGCCAACCCTTCATCAGGATTAAAAAGCATATTGCAAGGCATGTGATGTATGTCAAAGAATAGGAAGGCCATTGCAAAGGGATGAAATGCCTTTGAATCGAAAAATGATGTTGCAACCTTTGGAAAAGTGGGCAATAGATTTTGTAGGACCTATTAAACCTTAAGGAAAGACATGAACGAGGTATATTATCATGGCAACAGAATATTGACTCAATGGGCAGAAGCGTAGCTGGTGAAGGATTGCATGGGCACGACTGACGCGAAGTTTCTATTTGAACATGTACTGATGCGATTTAGATGTCTAAAGATTTTGATGAGCGATTGCGGTACACACTTCCTGAACGAGACGATCAATGCACTAACAGATGAATTTCAGGTGTATCATTAAAAGAGCTCACCTTAGCACCCACAGGCTAACAGGACAGTGGAAATGTCCAACAAAGTGCTTGAAAACACGCTGACCAAGGTATGCAATGCTCAACGAAGTGATTGGGACCTACGCATACCTGTAGTGTTATGGGCTTATCAAACGACATGCAAGAAAATGATGGGACATACACCTTTTAGGCTTTTCTATGGAGTGGAAGCCATAATGCCTATGGAATAAATCATGCCTAGTCTATGTATAGCAGCACTCATAGGAATGATGGATTGTAGAGCCCTAGAAGAGAGGCTCGCATAGCTGGATGAGCTTGAAGAAGAACGATTTTTGGCAGGATTTCACCAGCAGGTCCAAAAGTAGCGTGAAAAGGCATGGCACGATTGACACATCAAGATGCACACATTCAAAGTAAATGATATGGTTTTTTTGTATGATAGTAAGTTTGATAAATTCCCCGGAAAGTTCAGGATGCACTGGTTAGGGCCGTATATTATTAAGGAGATTACCAATAGAGGCACGGTATAGCTGGTCAAGTTAAATGGAGAACCCTTCCCAGGAAATGTGAATGGCAGTCATTTGAAGCCATACACCAGCGATCCAGAAATGTGACTATATGAAAGTGTCACAGTCTTAGCATCCCAAGAAGCTGAAAGGAGGCACGAGACTATAAACTACACTTCCCGGGAGGTGCGCGATATCAAGACTACGCGAAGAAACGAAGTGTCACAGGGTCCGCAACAACGCGAAGACAACTGTGCTGGTGCGTAGGTCTATGGGAAAGTGATCGTTAAAGTCACTATTCACGATTTGATGGTTGGTTTCAGGCCAAATGGAGTGGGCGGCAGGAATTTAAGGTGCACTTTATGGGTTAGATTCTTGGAAATCTACCTCCAATCTAGCATTAATGGGTTGAATGTGGGGAGAACGATCGAATTCAAATTCAAAAGGCCCTATAAATTACAGTGGTTGTCCAGTGAAAAAAAACTTGGCATTTTGAGAACTGAGTTGTTGCGCTATCAAGTGTATATGGACCTATCGAACTTTGAGGCTTTGAGAGCAAGTTCAGTGTTTGAAACATTTCCAAAGGAGATGCAGGACCTTCTAACAAGACTGATGTTGACACCCATGGAAGCCACGCAAGAAATTGTGGAGGTATAAGCCCGATAGAGCGCCGGAGTGATAGTAGAGGTCCCTAATCACCCCGCACACCGCGACCTAAGAAGGAGAAGCAGGCCATGATCTTGGTTCATGTCCCACCCAGAAATCCACAGAGGACCAAGCTCACCTTGCAGGAAAAGGGAAAGGCCATTAATCTAGATGCCGACAAGGAGGAATCTGAAGAAATCCTAGTAGAAGAGGAGGATGTAGAGATGGAAGTTGAAACCTAGGGTGCAAACCCTATTACGTGGTTACCTTAATATGTGCCTCCGTGTAAGGGTACAACCAAGGTGCCGAAGGATATAGATGAGAGCAAGAGCTGTCTACAAACTCCGCTACTACTAGACAATATTTTGTTTGAGGGACCACACTTGGGGTGGGTTCTTGTGTTGAAATTTTGAAGATTGGGACTGCATAGATGGTTTCCCTTACATAAAGGATTGCATGGATGCAGCAGGCAAAGGCGCTCAAGGAACAGGTGGATGCCACTTGGCACGAAGAAGTGGTCTTAAAAGTAAACCCACAACCATGAATCGATGGGGCTTATACAATTACAACCTCTATTGAAGCAAAGCTCTCGCAACTGCAATCAACTTAGCAGAGGATTCAGGGCAGCAGTTCAAAAGCAGCAGTCACCGAACAACGTGTGTAAGAAGTCCAGCAGGCGGCCGCTCAGTGCGTTGCCAAAGTTGTAGCGATCCAAATAGAGCTTGGAGGTCTTTGCGCTAAGATCTCCACACTTGTAGAGTGACTCGAGGGTGAGTCACGATGTTTTTGTTGGGGGCCTGTTGGGCGCAGGATTCCCCAAGGCCAGTTTTGGGGCTTAGAGCCCATATTTTGGTTCAAATTTGTAATACAAATGTAAAGACTCTGCATTTTGTGTGCGCGGAGTGCATAGATGTTAAAGAGTCATAGGGTTCACCCTTATTTTGATAATGTAATGTCAGCTATAGAAGATCTACCCATGGTCCACGAACCATGGGATTGTATAAATAGAGTTAAGCTCTAAGTAGTTAGAAGCATAATCAATGGATTAAGATCGATGATGTATGAGAGATAACTATGAAGTGTAAGTCTAAGTTTTGGGTCGTAGCATAGGTAGAGGCTCTGCAGCTGAGTGCACAGACCCCTACAGCTAAGTGTGCAGGGCAAGTCGAGTATGTAATTATCTGGAAGTATTAATAAAGAGAAGTATTCTATAATTTATGCGTCTTTATTTCCTGTTTATGCATCTACTATATTGGGTATGAATTTCACTTATAATTCTTATATTATGTGTGAATGTGAATAACTTTATTGGTTAAGTGAACGCAAGTAAGAACATCTATTTTTGCGAATCTAATTAAGATCTGTTAATAAGATAAGTAAGATACTTAGCCTAGTTGGGAAATAGCGCAGTTCGGTACCCTAGTAGTGCGAAAGGACTTAAACCCTTGGTTATGGTTGTGTAGAAGCCGATTGTAACATTTCATGAAGGTATTGAAGGGTAGAGCAGAGGGATAAGCAACCTGCACGAAGGCATGTATAGTTGGAATAAACTGACATCACATCCATCTCAAGGGTACGGAAACTTGGTTCCAGCATCCCCCATACTGCTTCGGGTGAGACTTCAATCCATGCTTCGCGAGCTGATGCCGAAAGGGCTAGTAGTGTAGGGATTTGTTTGGCTAACTAACGTTGAACCTGGGTCAGGCCCCCTCAAGCCAACATTGATTCCCTTGAATTGATGTTCGGGACTACGCAAAGTGGAAGAGTGTTTAGAAGGAATCTAGATTCAAGTGTTGAATACAACCCTCTGTTGGGATCGTCTGATAGTGATGACAAAAGTAGTATTCTGAAGACACGACAAGGTGCATTGTAGACTGTAAGTTAGGGTATCATGGGAATACCACTTCCATTCACTCCACCTCCACCTCCACCTTTGCCTCATGCACATGCACCTCTGCCTCCACCTCCACCTCCACCATTCAACATGGAAAACACAATGAATATGCATGTGTTTAAGGGTCTGGGGACTGAACACCATGAAAAATTCTGGTCTGTAGCAGATGCTGTATGGAAGTCACAGTAGATTACAAATGATGACATGAAGAAAGTGCAACTGGTTACAATACTATAGGACAGAGCGTTGAGTTGGTATATTAAGTTTTGTTCGACTAAACCAAATGCGACTATGCTGGAAACACAAGAAGTGTTGAATATTGAGTTTAAGAAGCCTAAATCGCAAGCCCAGTCAGTAACGGAGTTTAAATAGATCCAACAGAAGGTAAATGAGTCTGCATGGGACTTTGATCGGAGGTTGAAGTTTCTGCTCTAGCAGGCTAAGATGAGGATCTCGGATGATCAACACAGAGATTGGTACATTTCTTCGCTATTGCCTCATCTGAGGTTGCCGCTGTCAAAATAGAAAATAGGGGTGCAAGATAAAGCCTTAGAGATTGCTATGATATTGGAGGCTTCACCCATTCAGGATATGAATCTGGGGGTGCAACACATTCAGTTGCAGTTGGCTTGCCTGCATATGGAGTTGTAGAGCCCGAAGAAGGGAAAAGAAACCTAGACTGAGGTTTGTGCAGAAGTTTGGTACTTGAAATGCAAGGGCCATGGTCATGATAATGACCATTTCCTGGTCTATCATAATTATCTTATCGTGGGAGACCCTGTCCCCCTGAAACCAGAAAATACCACTTGGACAAGTGCAAGAGTAACATTATGGTGCACTATTTGTCAAATTTTTGGAAAGCACACGACAAATAATTGTCATCTTCTGCAGAAGTTTGTACAAAATCCACAACAATTGTTTTGCACCTTCTGCAAATTGGTAGGTCATGATGAGCGTAATTGCCAAAGTTATGAATTAACGATGGAGAGGACCCTTACGTATAGGATGAATGTAGAGAATCAACCTCAATATCAGGGCACAACTATGGCGCATGGAGGATTCTAAGGCCGAGGAAGAGGACGAGGAGGAATTGGAAGGGGTCGTGGACAGGTTATCTATTACAACTGTGGGGAAGCAGGTCATTTTTCACGTGATTGTCAGAATCTGACACCCCTCCTGCCAATATTGTAGGCAGTTTGACCATGTCATAGAAGGTTGCCCGATACTTATAACAAAGATGCAAGAAAAAAAGACTGATACCTAAAAACTTACGTAGAATATCTAAATGATGAGGTCTGAGCTTAGTGTCAACATTGTTACATGAAGTGGTATAACTATCAGCAAAGACAAGGGGAAGTAACCAGAAGCAGATGGATGGGTACACAAGGATATTGAGAAGGAAGTTGGATTTGATTTAAGTAAAGCATAGGAAACCTTTATGGAGGCTACAAAGAGCTTCACGAAGGCTTCTACATCAGGAATCCAGGAGAAATCTGGAGGAATCAATACTGTTGAGGAAGTAGAACCTTCATTATTAGCATCGTTTTAAAGAATTTCATGAAGTTTCTAAGAGATAGGAAGGTAGTAGAGGGGCTACAGGAGATGATAGATGACTGTACTGGCAAAAGTAAACCTCTGCTTGAACAACACATGGTACGTAAGGTGGGAAAAATAAAGAAGAGAGGTGGTCACGAGATGAGACTGATCACGAAAATTGGAGAATACGAGATGGATCAGGTAATTCTTGATTTGGGTCTGATGCAAACGTTTTGCCGAAGCAAAATTGGAAGAGAATGGGGAGGCCCGCATTGCAGTGGTATCTGATCCATCTACAAATTGTGAACCAATAGAAGATCATTCCTATGGGGCGCCTATATGGGGTAATGGTAGATATTGAAGGAGCAATTAGCATCCTAGTTGATTTTGAAGTGATCGAGATAGTCAATGATAGTAACCCTTATGCAATTATACTTGGCATTGATTGGGCCTTTGATATGGATGCAGTAATCAATCTCAAAAAGTGCATAATGACATTCGAAAGAAAGGATCTTACTGTTATCTTTTCATTGGATCCGACTAAAGGTGCATGGTATACTAAACTGGTCTGCGATTATGAAGAAGAGGATGATATTGATCAAATCCACGAGATCACTTCCAAGATGAGGACTGGATTAAACCTACTGTGGATGGACGGATCGCATGGGATAGGGATAGTTCCTTCACTTCAGATTCTGATGAGGAACTTGAGCATTGGAAAAATTGATTGTATGAGGTTTCATCGCTATGCTGCAGCAAGATTACAAAGTCGCTTTGATGTATATCCACTGAGGTACAAAATTTATCTTATTATGATTGTTTAGAATATGTTAATTTGGTTCTAGATAAATTTGAAAGAGATGTCCTGGAGGAGCATCGGTTCCAAGCTCTTGATATTGCATTGCGAGCTACGCTTGTGTTGACGGTGCTGTACCCACCAAAATTCAGGGGATCACCCTGGTATGAAGTCCCAACTAGACCTCACACTATTTGGTGTGGGATTCCCATCCGATATGATGTCCTTGTTGCCATTATCTTAAAGGTTTGTCTCAACTCATGCTTGTCAGCATAGGAGAGTGGTCTGATTTGTCTTCAAGAAGTGAGGTTTGTGTGCCTGGTGATTGTTATTGTTACTTGTGTCAATGGTTCTTTCACTATAGAGGGAGAGGGTGGGAGTGAGTCCCAAGTTGGTTGGGAGGAAGCCCCAACGTTGTTAGGAACAAACAACACAACAAGATGTGCACAACTTCTGGAAGAACAATCCACACGAATGCAGTAGTCAGAACACACAAGGGAAGATAACACGTACAACACTCAGCGGATGAGTCCACGCGAGTGCAATGGTTGTTATAGAAAGTTTTATGTGAAAGGTCTGCCTAATGTCCAGGGAGATAGCCACCACGGGCAGGACAACGTTAACAACATATAAAACATATTTTCATTAATAGATATGTATTACAACAAGCGAATGAGTTCAAGTTTTCAACACAGGTTAAAGCAACATGCATTACAAGTGTTCAAGATTAGCAGTGGGAGTTTGGCAACCAAAACTATGCAATTCCTGGAAGGAACTGGCAGCTGACATCCAGGACACTGGCAACAAAAATTGCACAACTCATGCAGGGAACTGGTAGTCAGTTGATGGGTCACTGGCAGCAAAAAATGCACAATTCCTGAGGGGAACTGGCAGTCAGTTGTTGGAGCATGGCAATAAAAACTGCACAATTCCTAGAGGGAATCGACAGTCAACTGTCGGGAGCTTCTGGTAGGAAAAACTGCGTTGATGCCGGGAGGCTAGCCTAATGATCACCTCTGCGCAATTTCTGAGCTGAGTGGATTGGTGGGCAACAAAGGACTTCCTCATTAAAACTTCACAATTTTCTTGGTGAGAAGCAGGTCAACTGTTAAGAGGCCTGACTTGGAAAAACTGCGCAATTTTCTGAGGGAGACAAGGACGAGCACTGGGTGTCTATCCAGCTTTTCTGTGCAATTTTCCCAGTCAACACAGCGGGCAAGGTTTGCAGCCTCTGTGAAATTTTTTGGGGGAGTGAGTCCTAGGATGGCTGCGGGTCAAACTCTTTGGTTGACCAGCATGAAGGCTGATTGATTTTCTTGCGGGAAACACATTTTAAAATGACTTGCTTGGTGCCTTTGCATTGTTCTGGGTGACAGTTGATCGATTTTATGGTAGGGTGATGGTCCGGCTATTAGAGGGGTGTCTAGGCGTAAGAACTTCAGAAAAATGACTAAGTGTATGAATGAGTGAAAGATGCATATGTGATCTTGCAAACACACACTTACATGTCTCGACAACGAGACGAATCAAACCATACAAACAGACATGTTCAACATGACTGACTGATGGTGTAAGCGACAAGCATGATACTTGTGATTGATCATTGATCGACTGTGATGACGCTTGTGTGACAATGAATGTGACTCCATCTGTGAGTGCGACAAATGTTTGCATAGTGAACACAACATGTACCCACGAAGCGAAGACCTTGAGCATGAACAGAACATGGTCATAAGCATGACATTGACATAAACATGCAAAAAATTAGATGCAATGAACAAGCAAGGTGGATGCGAAGACTCACACAAGCTCATGGAGTGAACCTGAGTGTGTGCAGTCATCAAGTGAAACTCTCAAGGGAGGCTTCGAAATTGGGTACAGGCTGAAATTTTGGAGGGTGGTTGTAGCCGCTACAACACTTGGCGACACACTAGTAGAACTCCCGCTTCTCTGTTTTGGTTCATTGATAGAATAGGGCCTTGGTCTTTTGGGGAGTATTGAATCACTATGTGGGCTACTTTGGCTTCCCCACTTACCCCATGGACATACGTGGTTCACCTTTTGCCAACTCAGTCAAACACAATCAAAAGTTCAACTTGATCACAATGTTTCGAATTCGAGAAGGTTAGTTTAGCTCGCGAGTTGAAGATTTTCAGAGTATAAGTTTTCATCTCTGGTGTTGCTCCACTGCCAGTAGGCCTGGACAATACCCCGATAGAGTCACGCAGTAACACATGTATTTCTCCACTGCCAGCGAGCCTGGTCAGTACCCGAGTGGAGTTGCATGCTTCACCTCTCTGTGCAGGAAGCCTTTCTCTTCTTTCACCTTTATATTTTTTCAATAGGACTATGCATAGGCACTTATTTATTATTGGGGCAGAAGAGGGATCCTAACTTATTGAGAGCAGAAGAGGTTGTTCCTTCAGAGAAGCATGTAAGACCTCTATCATAGGTTTTCTCATTTGGATTTCCCCTTCTCTGTTTCTACTAGTTGGATGAGCTTGAACACACAGAGCAGAAGGTTGAGTATAGGCATGGGGCTTCCCAGTGTGGACATAGGTTCATGGTTGGACAAAAAATTCCCTTATAGACGGTTCGTATTTTCTGTTAATACTTCATTGACCGAAGGTTATAGCTAAGCACAGAGAAGACGGACACAATAGTGGACAAGTGCTACATCGTCACAAGTCTCTTCAAATCTAAGCCACATACTCTATTCAAAAGCGAGAATGTAGTAGTTGGAAACACTTATTTCTAGAAACAAAAATAGTAAGGTGTCAAGAAAACAAAACAAACATAAACAAAAATAGTAAGAAGAATAAACAAAATAAAAACAAAGATAGTAAGAAAAGAAAACAAGATGAAAACAACAAGAAACAAGTAGACTATGTACATGGCACGGGCGTGACCTAACCTACTGGAAGTAATGCTTGAGATCTTAGCCATTGACAGGAAGGTTTTCAATCCTCCCGTCAAGTGATTGCAGATGGTACGTGTGTGGGCCAAGTTTCTCATGGACTGTATATAGACCAATCCACAGGGACTGGAACTTCGTATGTTTACCTTTGTCTTCATGGGACTTATCCCATTTCAGAACTAAGTCACCAACATCGAAGTTCGATTTCCCTACAGACTTCTTATTAAACCATCTCTTGATATGGTTTTGGTGGAGTGTGAATTTTTCTTTTGCTTTCATCCTTCCTAAATCTTATGGAGAGAATTCATCCTACGCTGAAATAGCTGGAGAGACTTGCCTTGGGATTCTTGGGAAAGATGAAGTGCAGGCAAGTATATGTTTGGTGGAAGGATGGCTTCTTTACTATAAACCGGGAAGTACACTTAGGTATTCAGAGAGGGCTTGGGTGTTACATGGTCATCCAATAATGCATTCGTCAAGGTGGTATGCCAGTTGTGCTTCTCAGAGAAAATGATCTTCTTGATTATGCAGATGAGGTTTTTATTCGTGGATTTTGCGAGACCATTTCCTTGCGGGTAATAGTTAGATGAATGTTTTAGCACAATACCATTCTGTAATGCAAAATCATAGAGTTTCAAAGATGAAAATTACGTTGCATTATAAAAAATAAGTGATACCGGAATGCCAAAGTGTGAGATGATGTTCTGCTGGAGGAAGTTGATGACCTCCTGGTTGTTCACTTGTTTGAGCGGAACTGCTTCTGTCCACCACATGAAGTAGTCAGTTATTGTTAGGATGTAGTGGTGTTTCTTTGATGAATGTGGGAAAATTTCCCTGATGATGTCCAGGCCTATTACACAGTAATTTGTTACCGACCCCGCATTCCCTGATTCTGGACACTGCCAGTTCGTGTTATTGACATCTACCTTGTGTCATGTTTCAAATTATGTGTCAATGTATTCCTTGTCATCTCAGGGAGAATACCTAAATTCACTACTCCTAGAGCATGCCCTTTTTACTATGTTTTTGGGTCGTCACAGGACAAAAGTTATTCCACCGACGAAGATGGCCAAGATTGCACTAGCCCTAGCGAAGTCTTCGCTCTTTCTCTCTGTTGCATTCATGACAAGCTATTTTTGGCAAGTTTTTTAAACAACTCGTCGAAGCTTTAAAGTGTAACACCTTCATGGGTGGTCCTAGGGTTGGTTGTTGGGTCAGATGAGCTCGCTTCTCTCCTTTGGGATGGCTATTCCAGCTTTTGTGAAACCTCTCAAAGAGATAAGCTCTTTCTCCCATATTTTATGGAAGATCCTCCTCTTATAAATACTTCCTCCATGACTAAGATAAGCTAGCTCCAGAGTTCAAGAATTCAATAGTAAAAGTAGAGAGTTTTGCTAGAGTTTGGAAGTAGCCTACCATGTAACTTAGCTTGGGATGGTTTTGAATGGAGTTAACTTGATTATAAGAGTATACTAGCATTAGCCTTTTGGGTAGGAGAGGCAGTTATTTGTCTTTTTGGAGACAATTTACGAGTGAATTCTTGTGGAGACATGCTGACAGGACCCTTCAAGGAGGCTTACAACGTCAAGGCTTGGTTGTAAGTTCTACTTTAATTTACATCAATACAAATCAAAAACTTATTTCCTATATCATGTGTCAAATTTCATAATGATATCTTGAAGCTCCTTGACTCTTTAAGTAGATAGTTTTTTTTGTACTCTATTATGTTCATGGTTGGGCTCTGTATGTTGTTTTCAGGTACAAGTGATTAGAAGAACGAGAGCTGGAGCAACACAACAGGGACTTCATCGAATGACTGTTTGAAGGTAAGCCTTCATGGCATCAACCTTCTAAGGAAATTTTCTTTGGTATTGTCTTTGCTGTGACTAGACCCACTCTAGGGCTAGAGGGGTTGCCTCTGTTCGTAGAGGGAACTTACCTGTGTCACAAGTTGGCGAATCCACTGGGGATCTTTGTCTTTTGTATTTTGATTTGATTTAATTTTGTTTGTTTTTGTGTCCTTTACATTTGGGATGAATTTTTCATGTTATGGGTTGTTTTGACTACTCCTGGTAGTCTTCCCTCTGTTATGAAGTGATAGGTCTGGCCTTACCTCTGTTATAGACATATTCAGGCACTGCAACCCCAATCACATATGTCCATAAACCAAGGGCTTCTAAACCCCTAAAAGTGTTGTTTCATACCCTAAGGGAACAAGGTCAGCTGATTACATCATCTCCCAGAATTTCTCCATGAAAAACTACTAAGAACTGGTCAAAACAGGACCATATATACTTGTCCATGCATAGGGTACGATGCATCTCACCTATTACACACGGGGGGTGCGATGCATACTAGAAATCCCTTCTGTAGGGTGTGATGAGCAAGAGCAGACAAATGGCAGAAGCAATGTGCTAGGTGGAAACCCAAAGAATCTTCTAGAAACTGCTCATATGACACTTGCCTCTCTGAATTCGCCCAAGGATGAGTAAGAGATCTGAAATCTCCAAGTGGAACCAAGAACTATCAGTGAAATGACACTAATCAAAATCCTAGAAGCTGACTCACTCTCCTGTAAACATCTATATATGGATCCCTCATCCAAGAGATCCAGAGGCTAGAATTTTGTAATTTGCAAGGAAGTGCTATTGGTTTCTCTTTGAAGACATTGTTGGGTGATATTTCTTTGTATGAGGTGAAGAGGGCTTTCATGCTGGGAGGATGATGCTGGATCAGACAACCTGGTTGTAATCATCTCTTTTACTACTTCTATCAATAAAGATATTTGAGTTTTCCTCCATATGCTTCTATATCTCTGGATCTTGTTTGTGTATGCATTTATATGGTTAATGTACATCTGATCCTACATTATTTATGGTTATATATCTCTATGCTTTGATGGTATTTTTCTACCTTGGCTCTATAGGGGTTCTTTGAAGCAGGACAAGTGAGGAAGGAGTGGTGAAAGCTCTATCAAAGGAGAGAGAAAACAAGCAAGGAGACTAGCGAAAGACCGAGGTTGGTGCTCTCTGCTTCTCTCTCATCTATCTCTCATAAAGGAAAATACAAGTAACTTTAATCTATTTGTTTCTAAGATAGCTACCCGTCTTAGTGGGTCTAGCAGCTCTGAATAAACACTAGTTTTCCTGATAACAAAATGGAGACTCCATTGGGGAAGGAATAGTTTGTTTGTTTCGTTACTGCTGTTTGCTTTATAAACCACAGACGGAGCCTGAAGTTAAGCTAGCTAGCCTTCGAACTACTTTTTCTATGCAACTGCAAAGTAGATCAACGCTGCTTCAGTCAATCTCCTGGTTGGTTTATGGACTGAACATCTATCTTGCAAACATCCTAAGTGCCCTGGTGGTAGCTCAAATAACCTCATTAGATCAACCCCTATACTTTGTGTTTACTGAAAATCATTAGCTCAGCCTAAATCCCCGAACTTCGCTGCAAACTGTGAGCAAAAATCAAGCTCAATCTCGTCCCTGGACCATCACACTGTCTTTTCTTGGCAGTCTGGATGCATCGCACCTCCCGTGTGCTGTAGGTGAGATGCATCCCTATTTCCCTGTGTTACAGGTGCGATGATCAGATGAGACTGTTTCTGCCTCCAGATTTTGGTTTTTTCTTCATTGTCTTCAGCTTTATTCAGTAGTTTTGCTGTCTGTGATTAATATATCTCTGTTGAAACCATCTTCCTTTGCATTATTCATCCTCCATCGATAAAGAATTGTGAATGTCTTTTTTATGTATTTTTCGTCATTTACAGTTCTCTTGTGCAAATAATAGCTTAATCGAACTGTCGTCTTTTGATTTGAAAGTGTCGCAAGTGTCGTTTTCAGTCAAGAAAAAGAGTATTACAAAGCATTACTCTTTTAGACAGTTGATTACACTTTTGCCATTGTATTTGATTTGAATCATTAGTATTTCAAGTGTCGAAAGCAATTTTGAATTCGAAATCACAAAGTGTCGTCTTGGCTTTACTTTCGTTTTTTGAAAAGAAAATTGTTAGTATTGTTGCTTTGAAAGAAGATAGCTAAGATCTATACTTTGTTTTCCTTTTGTCATTTTCACATTAAGGACTGAAAAACAATATATGCATGTGCATTTGCATTAAGACTGCATGCTGAAGTTTATTTGGGAAAAGTGCATCTAGTGTGTGCTCTCTGCTCTATGTTGAAAGAATTTCATTTCTCTTTCCTTAGTAGCTAGGATTTTCATTGCAAAAAGAAAATAAATGACTGTTTATCATCTTAGATTGCATATTTAGGAATTATATATCTACATCACGCGGTGAACCTTAAAGGAAAACTTCTTAAGAAAGATCAATTGTAAAATAAACCTCAATGAACATAAAAACGCTTTGGAACCTAACGCACAACATTTAGAAGTCTAGGCTAGAGACGTATTCCAGCGTCGTAAAGCCTGGTAACTATCGCTTTCATCGTAGGTTGGGTGAATCCTCCTCTTTGAGATGACAAGTGCCAGTATGGACTTGTGCTCCCACCTACCATCTAGTATATATTGGGAAACCACAATAGGATACATCCTTTATCCTTAGGAAGCCATGTCTGCCACCCTATCAATCGCAATGCACTGAACACAACATTTGGGAAGATTGTGTTGGCATTATGATACAAGTGTTGTCCTTGATGGCAACTCACTCAGAGGCAAGTACAGGTGATGGCAACTTAATCAGAGGACAGATCTTAGTACAGCAGGACAAGAAAGCGATATACGCAGGTTCATTAAGGAAAATCAGCGTGTACACGCAGGTTGGCTTCAGTAAAAGCGGGTACATGTGGAAAACTTATCTTTGGTCCGTGGCGGTTAGTCCTTGGAAGTTGTGCCTATGGTTTTGGACCATGGTGTCTCGACGGACGTGTTGATCCCTAGTTTTGAAGTTGATGGTATTGTGTTACTATGGTTTTGGTCCGTGGTATTGTGAAGAGTCTAAGCCTATATAAGGAGAAGATCATTAGGCCAGACATATAGCAAGAGTGTGTGAGTGATGAAGATCTGAGGAAGTGTGAGATCCAAGTGCTGGTTATGGGTTGGTGATCTGAACCAAGGTTTCACTCATGTGGAGGATGATGAATGATGGAACAAGATCTCAAGGCTTGGAATGATTATCTTCATATGGTATGACTGTGGATAGACCATATCTATTGACGCATGTTTATTGTTATGATCTGGGTATGTTTTGATGTCTGATATAGCTGCGTAGTTATAAGTTAGAATTTGCAGATCTGTACGCGGGTTGGTTTTGGTGAAAGAGCGTATACACGCAGGTTGGGTTTGTCGAAGTTGCGTATACAATGTGAAGTATGATATTTGAAGATGGAGTTGGATCTGGTTGTTGTTATGTTGTCTGGTTGTTGTTGACAGGGTTTCAGTGATTCAGTATTGGGTGATTCAGAGATTGATGATGCAGGTTGTACTACAATGGTGATAGTTTCATGGATCCAATATGAAAATGTATGAAACGTGGTCCCGGGAAGATCGTAGGCCAGCACCTACGTACTGGTGAACATATCAGCCAGTACAAGAGCCAGGGGGTTGTAGCTCCCTTCCAGGAGCGGCTGGAAAACGAGTGAAGGTTGTAGCCTTCTGTAGGGTTGGCACCTACGTATTAGTAAATGGATCGGCTAGTACAAGAGCTATGAGGGTTGTAGCCCTCTGCAGGTTGTAGCCTGAGTGCTGGTAAAGGACTGCACCAGTACAATGTAAAAGAAGTTTCTTATTAAAGAAGAAAGAGACGAATTGCAGTAGGTGGTTTTCACCCACATTGGGTTTCCACCTTATATCATGGTGTTCATGTGTGTGGCTTTTGTGTGATGATCTGTTCTGTTATACTGCACCTGTTTACTGTTAATATGGTTAATAATGTTTTGATGCATTTACTGAAGATAAGCTAACTGAATCATAAGATTTCTGGATATACGCTAGTTGCTTTAGACACAGTAGCGTGTACATGCGGGTTCACTTAACTGAAGTAGCGTATATGTTTCTGAGTATGAAATTGTAAAGGTTTTACTGATCTGATAATACTGATTCACCCCCCCCCTCTCAGTATTATTTCCAACAGATTGATTGCAGTACCGTAAAAAGTATTCTGTAGTTTTGCGATTGGTTTGGTAATCCCTCTGTCTAGATTTCTAGAGTAGTCACTTTTGTTCCTTTTCAGACTCCTTAAAAGAAAAGTTCCATCTGAGCACTTGTCACTTCAGGCTAATTAAAAATCAAAGGTGACTAGAGTCATCTTTAGCTTTTCTCGACTCTTAAAAATTGAAAAAGCAAGTTGTGTCAAAGCGTCGTAAAATTTATTTTAATCGGAATAACATCATTGTTCCCTCGTTGGTCTTTAGGTTGAGAAATGGAGTCTACCAATCAAGGATTTTCCCTTGGGGGAAATCCTAGTCCCTTCTCCTCTTGGGGGGATGTTGGTGCTCCACACATGGCCACATTGTCCCTTCCAGGACTCACAATTGGCCTGCCCGTATGGCTTTTCTCGACCTCTGTCGTTCAAAACACCACAATTCCTCAGTAATCAAATCAGCAACGAGATGATACTGAATTTTCTCCCCCACCTTCTACTTCATTTATTTCTCCCTCTCCTTCTTCCTCTTTGCTTGGTGAAGCTAGTAACACTAAAAACCAAGTAACTGAGAAGAAGAAGAAAGAGAAGGGAAAGAAGAAGAAGAAGCCAACAACGAAAAAGGGCAACCATGCATCGTCTGGTGAAAATCCACACACTGCACAATCCAAACCTAAATCTCCATGTGTCATTTGCAAGGGAGACCACTATCATCGAGATTGTCCCTGCATCCCACAGATATTGAGGGATTGGTCTTCCTGCTTGCACAATCCGGTGTCTTCAATCGCTAATGATCATGTTGAAAGCACACCATCAACTAGTGAAAAGGAAGTCAATGGACAAAAAGGAAGATCCAAATTTCCTTGGAGACTCTGTGAAGGTGATCATGCCCTCCACCATTGTACCTTCTTAGACGAAGCTAAAAGAGTCTTAGATAACTGTCCTACATCATCGTAGCAACTTCCTCCTGGATACAAGAAACTCTTGCCGAGTCCATCGCTAGTTGAAAATCTGATTGACACACCATTTTTGTCGGTCGAAGCACCTATCATTGAAGAAAGACCCTCTGAGTCCACACTGGACCAAAGTCAACAGGTTGAGACGGTAGTCGACCCAATCTTGTCTTCAGAGGACCCACCTTCAGATGATACTGTCACTAAAGAGAATAAGAACGTCACCATTCAAATTCTCTTCGTAAACACAGACTCCTATGAACATGGGGGAAATCTACCCATTCCTTTACCACAGGAAGGAAGTTCATCAGAGATGTATCCAATCGTTTATTTGGTCCCACCTCCAAGCAATCTAGTCGTTTCCTTCGATTGGAATCTTCTGGGCAGACCCCGCCTACCATCTAATGTACCATTCCGAATCATAGTACAAGCTTACAGGATGATCATGGTCGGAACTATTATAGATGAAGGGGCTTCTGTGAGTATCCTTTCCTCAACTGCTTGGAAAGTGCTTGGTTTGCCATCGCTTCTGCTTAAGATTCGAAATCTGACAGGCTTCAACAAAGGAACCAATCGACCATTAGGGATCCTTCCAAATTTGCCTATAACTTTGAGAAGGAAAACCATTTATCTGAACGTGATGGTAGTCCAAGGACCTATAGATTACAATATACTCCTTGGGCGTGACTACATTTATAGTATGGGAGCTATCGTTTCCTCACTCTTCCGAGTGATGTGTTTTCCACATGAAGGCAGAGTGGTCCACCTAGTTGACTAGCTTTCATTCCCTGGTTCAAACATAGCTATTAGTCAAATGCCATCCCTAAATGGTCTTTTTGAACAAGGAATGTCTAATCAATCTCCAGTCCGTCCACCTGATGATCGCGAGTGATTTGGTGATCATGATTGAAAACCCAGGAGGCATGTGCCCTAGTTTGCTTCGGCAAGAAAACCCTAGATATAAGATAGGTTTCGTGTAGGAATATGACTAGTCTGATACCCTTGTCTATTTAGGAAAATGGATTTGGACTGGAAAAAGATTCCCCTGTCAAATGTTATGTGATTGGGACTAACAACAGTCACCTTTGTCCATTTCGATGGACATCACCAAGGAAGGTTTTGTCTGTGACGTGGATGGAACAATCTTGCTAACGCGAGAACTTCCATATGGTGACCTGGAAACTCTACTTCATACCTGGGGGCATGCAAACCTTTTTGTATGCAAGTGAAAAGTGACCAGCGTAACTCTAACCTCGTAGTTTTTCTAAATTCAACTGCTTAAGTTAGGTGATTGGTCTGATCCACTATTCACCTTTGCCAGGACCAATGGAAATGGAAAAGTAAAGGAGATGTTTCCCACGAGAAGCTATCCTACCTAACCTTAGTGGTTCTTTAACCCCTAGTACAGTAGTTGGTCATTCCTAGCTTGCATGTAAAGAGTCTCTGGAGCAAAGTTGCGCATGGGGCAAGCTAACTAAAAAATGAACCTACTGATGAGACATCCTTATTATACGACTGGCACGAGTAGTTTTACGCAAAGTTCAAGCTCGTTAAAAAATAAACCTCGCCATGAGAAGTTTTATGCAAAGTTCAAGCTCGTTAAAAAATAAACCTCACCATGAGTAGTTTTACGTGAAGTTCAAGCTTGCCAAAAAATAAACCTAGTAATGAGCAAATGTTTCCATAGAGTTCAAGCTCATTAAAAAATGAACCCCACCTCTGGTAAATAACCATTTTGATTGCATGACTATCAACTTTTGTACCTTGGTCATGTTCTTACCATCACCTCCACTCTTTTTAGCCGATCATACTCCTCCATTTGATTGTTTACCATTTTGAGGAACATCTACGATGAGTGATTCTATTAGCAACATTCTTTACACTGCCATGATTGGAATGTTCCAAACCTTACCTGGAACTAGTTGCTATCCAAAACATCACTTGTTACTAAAAAAACGAGTCTCCTTTAAGCTCTTTTTCATCTGACTCGTAAAATATGAAAAGATTGCCGAGCAATTGGCCTCTCCAGCTCGTTAAAGTGACCGGAAGTGCCATCCCTCCTCTAGATTTTAATCTTTTTGGACCTGAGGGATTATTACACAAAAAGATTGAGTGCTTGTCTTGTTTGGCTTGTTAAAACTATCGAAAAGTCATCCCTTGCGTATTATTTTACACTTTTTCGGACTTAAGGGATTACATTACGAAAAAGGACCAATGGAGTTGCATTTCCGTCCCTTTTAGACTCTCTAAAATTGAAAAGGACAGAGTTATATTTGTCGTTAAACTCGTTAAAACAATAGCGACAAACTTGTCCATGCAGACAAGAGCGAGTTTCATTGTCACTAGGTTCGTTAAAACATAGCGACAGGTTTGCCTGAAGGGAAAATTATAGAACAAGCATATGTTATCCTCCTCAAGCTTGAAAAAATAAAGAGGTACTGGTCAGCAATGATTGGGGAAAAAGGGAAGAAAACTTGAATAACTTCATTGGTAGCAGGTCGCTCTTGAACATGACACTTTCACTCTGTCACCATGATTGAGTCGGGTTGGGTTATTCCGTTCACCGGTCATATCACCATTGGTCCACCATACCATCCACCTTGGGGTTAATGCTACCAATCCACCTTGTACATGAATATGAATTTATAAAGTTGAGCATGGGAATGCCCGCCTCAGCTAGATAATGAAAACATTGTGAAGATAATGTATTGTATTGTATCTTATTACAGGTCACCTTCTAGTTCGAAAAACCTCAGATCCTCATTATAAAGCATTTCACCCGACATCAAAAGGATTTACGACCTCATGCTTTAGGGGGCAACTGTTATAGACATATTTGGGCACTGCAACCCCAATCACATATGTCCATAAATGAAGGGCTTCTAAACCCCTAAAAGTGTTGTTTCATACCCTAAAGGAACAAGGTCAGCTGATTACATCATCTCCCATAAGTTCTCCATGAAAAACTACTCAGAACTGGTCAAAACAGGACCATACAGACTGCTCCATGCATAGGGTGCGATGCATCTCACCTATTACACACGGGGGGTGCAATGCATACTAGAAAGCCCTTTTGTAGGGTGCGATGAGTGAGAGCAGACAAATGGCAGAAGTAGTGTGCTAGGTGGAAACCCAAAGAATCTTCTAGAAACTGCTCATATGACACTTGCCTCTCTGAACTCGCCTAGGGATGAGTAAGAGATCTGAAATCTCCAAGTGGAACCAAGAACTATCAGTGAAATGACACTAATCAAAATCCTAGAAGCTGACTCACTCTCTTGTAAACTTCTATATATGGATCCCTCATCCGATCCAGAGGTTGGAATTTTGTAATTTGCAAGGAAGTGTTGTTGGTTTCTCTTTGAAGACATTGTTGGGTGATCTTGCTTTGTATGAGGTGAAGAGGGCTTTCATGCTGGGAGGATGATACTGGATCAGACAGCCTGGTTGTAATCCTCTCTTCTACTACTTCTATCAATAAATCTATTTGAGTTTTCCTCCATATGCTTGTATATCTCTGAATCTTGTTTGTGTATGCATTTATATGGTTAATGTACATTTGATCCTACATTATTTATGGTTATAGATCTCTATGATTTGATGGTATTTTGCTGCCTTGGCTCTACAAGTGTTCTTTGAAGTGGGACAGGTGAGGAAGGAGTGGTGAAAGCTCTATCAAAGGAGAGAGGAAACAAGCAAGGAGACTAGCGAAAGACCGAGGTTGGTGCTCTCTGCTTCTCTCTCATCTATCTCTCATAAAGGAAAATACAAGTAAATTTAATCCGTTTGTTTCTAAGATAGCTACCCATCTTCGTGGGACTAGCAGCTCTGAATAGACACTAGTTTTCCCAATAGCACCCTTAACCAGTTTTTGAAAATTTTCCTTTGTTTTAGGGTTGTCGCAGTTTATTTTGTGATAGTAACGAAGATAGTCATGCTTGCGCTATCTGATTAGTTGTGCCTTCTGTTGTTTGGCCTAATTAAATCACCTCACAGTCGTGCAAAGCTCTGAAATCAACTCGACACTGTTAACTGGTGTACTTCGGCGATGATGTCACAAAGTTGCTGGTTAGGGAGGTGTGATGTTTCATTGTCGGTGCCTGTTGTCAGTTTTATGCTCGCGAAGATTCCTGTAGGTTTCAATTTTCAGGTTTTGCTTGTTGATTGGCCAGTGTATCCTATCCTTTTTAGCTTCTCTTTTGCCTCTTTACTGTGGTCAAATTATTGATTGCTAGAATATTTTATTTCAAGTTTCATTCCCTTGAAACTTCTCCTTTCGAACTGTGTAACTTGTTTACCTTAGGGTTTCTTGAAACATTAGTTTTTCTTGGGTTACTTGTTCATTTGATCTTTGGGCTATGTTTGGCATGATCCCTTGCTTTGTTTGAGGCTTCTCTTTATTAATTGTTTTTTCATCTTCCTGATCGGTATATGATGTTTGGCTACCAAAGCTTTCAAGTCTTGTTCGTTTGGTTTCCTTCCTTCACTTGGAATAGATCACATTGCTTCCCGGTCAGTGAGAAAAGCTTTCTAGTTTTGCAAAAAAGAAACATCTTCTTGGTTTTGAGTCTTTGATTCATTTTAGAGTAAAATATTTCTCTTCATTCATTGAGTGATTTCATTCGAAAAAGGCTTAAAAATAGTATGGTTTTGAGTTTTTCATTTGGTTGCTTGTCATTTATTTGAAAAATCAAAATATTGCATTCATCTTGTGTTAGGAAATATGAACAATCTTTTGCATTAGTAAGTTCTTTCCATTTAGAAATTGAAAAGTGAAGGATGTGTTGTTCATTTTCTTAATTAGGTTGCTTGCATTTCTCTTTCCTCTTGGTTGGTTTGCTTGCATTTGCTTGCTTGTCACTTTGGTTGCTTTGAAATGAACCTCTCACTTTGCTTTAGTTAGTTGTTCATTGAAAAGAAATGGTTTCTTCACTCATTTAGTTGCATTCTAGGAGCTTTTGAAGATACATTCAGTAGGGCCTTGAAACTGAAATTTAATTCAAGATTAACAACTAAAATTCATTGAATTAATCTAAAAACGCATTGGAACTTAACACTTATATCTAGAGGTCTAGGCTAGAGACGTGTTCCGGCGTCGTTAAACCTAGTGGCTATTGTTTTCACTAAGGTTGGGTGATTCCTCCTTTTGTGATTCGATAAGTACTAGTATGGACTTGTGCTCCCTATACCATCACGTATATGATGGGAGACCCCACTAGGTTGTAATCCTATTATCCATAGGAAGCTGAGTCGGCCGCCTTGCAGACGTGATACACCAAACACAACATTCGGGGAGATAGCTTGCTCGTACTTCTTGGTTCGCCGGGAGGTATTCTGCAGTTCACGCTTGCTTGGTAAACCCTTTTGCCTAGAATTCCAGAGTAGTCACTTTCATTCCTTTTTGACTCTTTAAAAGTAAAAGGATCATCTGAGCACTTGTCCTTTCAGGCTCATTAAAATTCGAAGGAGACTAGAGTCATATTTTGTCCTTTTTCTCGACTCTATAAACATGAAAAGGCAAAGTTTTGTTCCAGTGTCATAAAATTTATTTGCCCACGATAACATCCTACCTATTAATTTTGGCCACATCGTGAGTAATACCTTTGAAAATAATTTAAAGCCCTCTTAATTACATCTTCCCTCCTGGTCTTTTGAGTTTAGGCCATCCTAGTGGACTCATCTGTTCCATCGTCATTACCAAGTGACGAAGAGCCTTCTTCCCCCGTCCCATCTGAGGTACCATCTGTTAGTGGCTCTCTTTCTATTGTTCCAAGTGTTCAACCTCTTGCCTCTTGAGCTCTGAGTGGGGAACCTTTTGATATCAATTGGACTCCTCCCAACATTTGGGAATTTTTAGACGAGGATCTTCCATCTACTCCCCCTAGTGCTTTGGTTCCTATGGCCTCTTCCGACATGGATGAGTCAAGTCCTGTTAGCATTCAAGAGAGCCTTGTGTCGACTGGTGAATATTGGTTTCCTTTTGAAGGTTTCCCTTTCCACACCTCTCCGTATGTTTCATTACTGCTTTGCTATCATGCTTTGGCCGACATCCTTGGTTCTACATCTCTACACCAGAGCTCTATATGGTCTCGTACAACGTTTTTGACTTCAGGGCCATTCGTGTCTACTCAGTCGGCTTTGACCTCCATTCCTCAAATGCAACTTACATTGGTTACATCTATTCCATCAATTCCAACTGTTTATGTGGCATCTTCGGCTCCTCCTGTTAGTGCGGTTACCACATCCTTGGTGGTCACCACTGTTATTGCGATATCTTCCGGACCCACTGATGGTGGTCCTTCACTTCTGGCGTCTGGAGTCAGTCAACCTATGGGTAACGTACCTATCTCCTCAAATTCCATTCCTAGCGGATTTTCGTATGATCATATTTGTTTTTCTTCAAAACCCGACTTATAACTGTCTAGGTTCTCAACAGATGTCCGTTCCTCATAACCCTCCACACTATTACAATCACCGTGGAGTCCATATGTATTATACTGGCCCTCTTCCTCAGACAACTCTAGTTAACAGTCAAATTCCACCTTCGGTTTCCTGGAATCACACTACTTGCTGCGGCTTGCAAGGAAAACCTGTTTAGGGACAACCTTATGCCTCGATAGGTCAGTCTTATAGTCAACAGAGGCAACATTTGGGCTCGCAAGGACAACCCTTTTAGGGACAACCTTTAGCCAAAAAGAGGTTCATCCTTTTCCTATTCAGGACAACCTCCTTTATCTCAAGGACCTCCTTCTCATCAGTTAGGTCAGCCTCACTTCCAACAAGGCCAACCTGCTACCTAGCAAGGACAACCTTCTGGTCAATTAGGTCAGCCTCAATTCCAACAAGGTCAACCTGTTGCTCAAAAATGAATTTTTGCTTCGCAGGAGTCGTCGAAGACTTTCGAGAAGATTGAGTGACAGAACCAATAACACCATCGATTGAAGGTGTCGGTGGAGCTTTAGAAGTTCCAGGTCGCATAGCATTGGGTAAGGTGTCATAAAGTGTACAGAGGCAACCCCTCTAGCCCTAGAGTGGGTCTAGTCCCAACAAAGAAAATACCAAAGCAAATTTCCTTAGAAAGTTGATGCCATGAAGGCTTACATTCAAACTATCATTCGATGAAGTCCCCGTTGTGTTGCTCCAGCTCTCGTTCTTCTAATCACTTGTACCTGAAAATAACATATAGAGTGCAACCACGAACATAATAAAGTACGACAAAAACTATCTACTTAAAGAGTCAAGGAGCTTCAAGCTATCATTATGCAATTTGACACATGATATAAGAAATAATTTGTTGATTTGTATTGATGTAAATTAAAGTAGAACTTACAACGAAGCCTTGACATCATAAGCCTCCTTGAAGGGTCCTGTCAGCTGTTGCACAAAATATTGTCACCATGACATTCTGCAATCAGTGTGAGTCTATCACCACTTACACTTTCCTCCTTTGCAAGTCTTAAACCTCAACTCTTCATGTCAAACCTTGAAAAATGAGAGAAAGTCCTTAAAAATCTCTAAAACTCTGGTTCCGCACTTTCTCTTAGCATTACCTGTGGTCCCGCACCTACTGGTCATGTCCCCTGCAGACCTGCCTGCTCTGTTTCTATGTAATGGGTGCGGACCCCTATAAAAGTAAAAAAAGCACAAGTACATTCTTAAAAACTCACTTTGGGTTATTTCTGGAAGCTTCCAGAGGGAATCTTGAGGTGGCAAGTTCACTCCTTTGAGGTTCATGCATCCCATAACTAAAGGAGCTAACCCCTTGATGTGAGGAGCTTATCCCTTTGAAGGAGGACTCTATCCCTTCATAGGTGGACCTGTAACTTCCTTCCTTTGCACTATAAAATGAGGCATTGGGTTGGTTACTAAGGAGGTTAAAAGCTGAATATTTTTGAGGGTAAATGCTGTTGGAATTTAGACTTCCTAATTGAGCTTGAGAGGAGAGATTACATACCTTTTTTGATCTCATTGGGAAGAGTGTGAGGCTTGTCAAAGTAGAGGAGATTCTTTCTTGGACCCTGGGAGGAGCTTGTACAACATCAAGGCACCAAGGTTGTAAAGTTCTTCTTTGTTTAAAGTTAGTACAATCAAGTTTATTTTTCTCAATAAGCTATCTTTTATGGTTTATTTCATGGATTCCTTGATCACCATGATGAATATGATTTATTATATTGGCTATGTAGGTGTTATTTGATGTGTGCTTGTTTGTGATTGCAGGTTCTCAAAAGGAAACTCATTCGGACTGTCGAAGCATGGCTGCCACAAACTAGCGTTGGACTTAAGGTAGGGTCTAAAACACCTCTTGGCTTTTATTTATAAATTGCAATATTTAGAGAAAGGTAGATTTGCTTGTTTTGCTTGTCGCTAGATATCAGTTGATACTAGGGAGATTGGTCTTGTCCGCAAGAGCGATTTATCCAGCCGACAAAATGGCGACTCCGCTGGGGACTTGAATTTTGGTTTTTTCCTTCACTTTTACTTTGAATTGAGAAACTTTTTCTCTGTTTCTTGTTTTTGCTTGATGTGTGTGGGATTGGGTAGTTTTTTAGATTCTGAATTGCTTTTTGTTTTTTCACGCTTTTGAAAGAGGACCGCACGTTCTGTTTGTAACACAGTGCAGACATCCTCGCACTGTTGCTTTACTACACAGAGCGGTACCGCATCTGGTTATACCGAAAGCCTGTGGACCCTGTCAAATTTTTGAAAAACCTAAAATATTTTCATCCAATTAAGCTTAGGATTTATTTACATTTTTAGCCTCTGCCCAGATCTGCATGTGTCCTGTCAGAAACTTCTTGTAAGTGAGTTCCATTGGCATTTTGGTTTTAGGTGATTTTCTAGAAGTTTTGCGTGCCTGGTTTGATTTTCGCTTGGTCTTTGTAGTAACTCAGAGATTAGAAGCCTAAGAATCCTCAGATCACCCTGGTCTTTTTGGTCTTCTTGATGAGTCTGAACGATTTGTGAAATCTACCCTTGGTGAGAAATAGATCTCGTTTTCTCTTTGCAAAGCTTTGAATGAACTTGTTGGAAAGTTTTGAATTTCATTTTTAAAAAAGAAAACATAGCTGGGTGTTTTTGATTAATTTGTTATTCTGAATTAATTAGTCCTTAGTTTTCTGAATAACTAAGTAAAACGTCCTCAAAAAGAAATTTTGTAAGCTTTTACTTCAATTAGGTTTTTAGAAATTTTTAGATCTCAAGCATAGTTTTTTATAGTTTTGAGTGTTTTCTAGAAATTTTAGAATCTCTTTTGAAAGAAATTGTTTTTTGTAGTTTTTGAGTGTTGAAAAGAAAGGGATATTTTTCGTGAGCATAAATAGTAGTCTCGTTTTTTATTTTATTGAAAAAGACAAAAAAGATTTTTTTTTCGTTTATATGTTAAGGAAAGATTTGTTTTTCAAGTAATTGCATTCTCAACTCTTTCTTTAGCTACAAATTCATTGAAGAAATTTTTTTTTTATCATCTTAGGTGCATTTTTAGTGTTTTGGAGTCGAGTCTTCACACCATAAAGTTTCATCTCCATACCTTTTGACTTAAGAAACAACCATAAAAATAATGCTTAAAGTAAAATTGATCTAGCAATATTTTTATTTCTAGATTTTTGATCACCAACATAGCTTAGGCTAGTATCTTGGAGTAGGGAGTAATTAACTCTCCAAGATAGTTAAAACAAACAAGTAGCTATATCTTGCGGCAGGAGATAAATTCCAATTGTTACATCTATGCTCTGGGAATCTCCTCTTAAAGGAGTCAAGCACGAGATCATATCTGAACCAGTGGGGTAATCAATCCTTCCTCATTGGGAACGATAGCAGATATACACGTATTAAAAACGGTAAACCTCGGATTGACCATTGCCGAGGAGCCTGGGGTCACTTGTTGGTAAACCTTGGATTATTTCAAGGAGCCTTCAAGGGGATTGAGCTTTTTACTTTGCCCTTGCGTGTGTATCAGATCGTATAATGTTCCCCCAGGTATATTTGTTTATGTTGGTAACCATAGTGACCATACTTTATAGGATTCTTTCCTAAGGTGACGGTGGAGGGAAGATCCCACTGTACCTGGAGTAGACGTCGAATAGACTCACTTGGACTCTCTGGGGGTTTCTCTTCACTTGAGATGGTTTAGTGAAGAAAATTGTGCCAGTCTGTTTCATTAAGCGGGTTGTCAGGGTAACTGTTCCAACCGACCTTTCTGTATTGAATTCTGCGACATTGGATTTCATCACCAACTAGTGTTTTTGGTACAGAAAGTTACTGTTTGTGTGTTGTTTGAACTCCTAGATTTTTTAGGCGTGTGATTCAAATTGTTTGTTTCTTTAGAGACTTTAGGTGGTTTTATTGAGATTTTCTTTGTTTGCGTGTGAAGTAATTAAAATTTTTAATTGTGGCTGAATTATCGAGACAATCCTGTAGACTTCGGGGGCAACCTCCCGAGTATTCACCAAGCCAGCTTGAAGGGCTATGAGCTCTTGTAACTCCTAGTGATAGTAGAGTTGGGTCACCGGAAGAAAGAGAATCTTCTTTAGTCGTTCACCCTGATTATCAAGTTCAAGCAACAGAGTATATTTCCGAACCAATTTCATTTTCCAAAGTTACTGCTAGTGTTTCTTCTACTAGTGAATTAGCTGAAGAACTTGAAATTTCTGAGCCTGAAACTGAACCTGCTACTACTCCATCCTCAGGATTTTCTTCTCCAACTTCCAGTGGTCCTGGTTCACCCAGGGTAGGAAGGATCATTACCCAAAATATTCCTTCAGGACTTATTTCTATTGAAGAACTTGTTAGTCCAGAAGAAGATATAAGTCTCCCTAAAAATCAACCAACTTTAGAACTTAGGGAGCGTGAATCAATTTTCTACAGTCCTCCTAGGAGGGACGCTTGGTATCTTTCATTGACCAACTTTTTAGAAAATCCAGGTCTTAGTTTTTCACCACCTCGTATTCCTTTTCACCCAACACCTATAGGTTATTATCCTCCTTTGAATATGTCAAGACAGTCATCCATGTTTTCCCAATCACCGAAATCATTTTTATATGGCGGTCCTTCTGTTCCTTCTGGGTATTAGTCACTCACTGGTAGGAGAATCTCCTCAACCCATTGAACATGGGCTATCACCTGGTAATAACGAAACTAAATCGTTGAGCGTAGAAGAAATTATTATGATGTCTGGTACTATTCCAAATCCGCAACCTCAAGGTAGCCAGTTACCGCCTGGGGGGCAACCTCAAGGTACTCAATTATCGCCTGGGGGGCAACCTCAAGGTACTCAGTTACCGCCTAGGGGGCAACCTCAAGGACAATACATACCTTCAGGATAGTACATTCCTCAAGGTCAACCCCAGACTCAGTACGTACCTCAAGGTCAACCCCAGTATCAATATATGCCTCAAGGTCAAACCTAGTTTCAGTATGTGCCTCAAGGTTATCAACCTCAAGGTCAGTACCCAACCCAAGGTTTCCAACCACCTTCAGGTCAATCATTTCTTCAAGGAGCTGGAAATGTACCTTTGAATTATTAGCCCTATGCTCAACCCAGTTATGGTCCTCAATATGCTCAACCTTCTATGGGTCCATTCCCCGAAATGAACATGGTGTGGGATCCATCTCAATCTCAATAGATTTTGCAACCTAATGTGCAGTTGTCATCTCAATCTGGACAACCTTTGGTTTCTGGTTCAACTCAACAACCTATCCAGCCTACTATTCAAACTTCTGCACTTGGTGTAGCTCATTAGTCTGGGCCTAGTTCGCCTCGAACTCCGCCTCAAATGACTGCTGCAACTACTGCAACATCTGTTCAATCTACCCCACCTACTTCTGAAGTATCAACAACTCCGGATTCTACTGTTCCTGCATCAACTCCTCAAGCATCTTTACCTCAGTCCGAACCTACAATTTAGACTTCGGTTCAGATGCCTGTACGACAACCTGGTCCAAGTACGGTTGTCACAAGTCAACCACAATTCACTTATCAACTGTACCAGGGACAGTACCAATTTGGTCCTGCTGTGCAAAGCCCAATTTACTAGTATCAACCGTACCCTGGATATACTTGTCAGCAACCTCAACAACCCCAGTACGGTCCAGTTAATCCTGGTTTTCCAGGAGGATATAATATCCCAAATGCAATTCCAATTCCAAGTTATCTTGGATATCCTCCTCTTGGGGCTGGTTTAATGACCCAGAGTTTTCATGACCCTAACCATCAGTTACCATTTATTGCAACTTTGGACTTGCCTGATTTGTCGCGCCTTACGGACGATCCAATTAATTATCTTCCGTTTTGGCCGCCAATGCCGAATAAGTTGCCTAGTGATATCCCAAAGTCAGGAGAGGATCCGTCAAACCATGTGATGACTTATCACCTCTGGTGTGCATCTAATTCCATTATAGATGATTCAATTCGCTTACGTCTTTTTCAATGCACTCTGATTGGTCTTGCGGCCAAGTGGTACATTGAGTTACTGCGAGCCTCTTTTTATAATTTTAGTCAGTTAGCCACTTCGTTCTTAACTCATTTTTAGTTACCTATCAGATATGAAAATGGCACGGAATTATTAACTTCATTAAAACAGTCAATGTCTACATATATTTCGGATCATATTCATGAATGGCGACATCGACGACGTTTAGTGAAAGTTTTTATCCCGGATCAAATTTTAGCAGAATGGTTTGTTAAATCATTATTACCTAAAATCACTGAGGATGTAGCTAAGGCATGAGTTGTTACTGAAGAGAAAGTAATTTCTCAAGCTCAATACCTTGATCTCGTTTATATGCAATCAGGTACTTTACACGATAAAATCCCTGACCTTCCAAAACAAAATCAAATAACTGCAGCTCCTTCAGGGTCTCATGCCACTGATGGTATGACTGGTTCAGTTAACACCAAAAGTAAGAAGAAATCTTCAAAGAATTTGTTAAACACACATGGGAGCAAGAACAATATGAATGAAAAATCATGCAAGTACAATTTTTATTGACAAATGATATACATTTATAGTACATTATGTGACCGTTGGGTTCCACATCCCAAGGTCTCTTGGACTCCTTTTGTCCATTCGGCTTCCACACTAACCCATTGAGGATTAGGTGTCCAACATTCCCCCCCTTAATCTGAAGGGTTATGTATGAGTCCAAGAAGAGAGCTGTAATACAAAATGTGCAAATATGCATGGCAGCACTAGGCTGAATGTGCTCTCTGAAATGTTGGTATAAAGGGCGGTGGTTTAAGGATGACCACCAACACCGGAACGCTTAGTGCAGTTCCCGGAACTCTTCCAAAACTGGCAAGAAGCTGAAGTCTTCTGCTAGAGGAAGTGCTCCTATTGTTTTGAAGAGGGAAACCTTCAACCAATAAAGGGAGGTCTCAACCCACATAAAAGGGAGAACTTCAACCTGTGATGGTTTAAGGATGACCAACAACTCTGGAATGCTTAATGCAATTCCTGGAACTCTTCCAAAACTGGAAAGAAGCTGGAGTCTTCTGCTAGAGGAAGTGTTCTCAATTTTGTTCCTGGAATTCTTCCAAAGCTAGCAAGAAGCTGAAGTCTTCTGCTAGAGGAAGTGTCCCAGATTGCCAACTAAAGGCATGTTCACGGGCATCTTTGTCTCTGGCTACAACTTTGAAACTGGTGTGGCAGGTTGTGGCTCAGGCTCGCTTGATGTGGCTTTGAAGCTTGTAGATGACCATCATTTCCCCCCCTGTCAGATACAAGGTGAGATGATGGAGAAAACTCAACTGCAAGACTGTTCAATACTCTAGAACAAGTTCTGACATGTGATTGGAATATATTCTTGGTTGTTGATGCCCATTGCCAAGAAGCGATCCATCCAAGATGAATCTTTGTTCTTGCAGGACGTTTGTTTCTGAAGCATCTGTGTGAAGAATGACTAGTTTTATGACAGTGCTTACATGGATGAAGATCAAAACAGTGATCTTTCATATGGCCAAATCGGTCACAGTGTTGGCATTTTACAATCTGTGGTTGTTGTTGTTGCTGTGGAAGAGGAGTAGAATCTGGAACAGCTGGGGGTGAACTGTCATGAGGAGCAGGTGAACTATCATGAATGAATCCAACACTCTGAAACTGAATGGGCTTTGAGTAGTTTGGAATATGAAAGGACAAGTCCTTGTCATATCCAAGACCAGTTCTATGCTTGTTGTGGACAAGCTGTTCCCAAGGTCTGATGATGGGCTTGGGAAGTGCAGACTGAGTTTCTGCATCTGCGTGTACAACTGCTGCTTTATCTAAATGCACTGTAACATTATTGTCTCGCTGTTTATGGGAGTCTGTTTCAATCTTCTGAACAGAAACAGGTTCAGAATGATGACTCCATTGCTGTAGTTCTTCTTGCTGCAGCTTTGTCTCAAGCTGCAAAAACTCAATATTCTCATGTGCATTTTGGAGACAAATTTTAATATTGGAAAGAGAGGTTTTGTTGATCTTAACCATCTCATCAACAGTGGAAAGTATTAAATTATTCAGTAGTTTCAATACATCATCTATTCTATCCATTTTAGACCAATATAATTAGAGAACTGATGTTATCTTCAGCTACAAATTGGTCTATAAATAATTGCAACTATTAGATGAATAGTAGGATGCCAATATCACAGTCACTGTAGCAGACAACACAGTATCAATTTCAATGTAGCAAATGACTCGCTGCTTTAATGTACTTCTCAAATTATTCAAACTACTCACACTGTGAAAAAAAAGAGTCAATCTTTGACTTTCTTTGCAAATGAAATTTGTCGACAGTCTTAGTAGAGAAATCTCAACCATGTTCTGTCCATTGCAACATTGCCATAGCAATGATCAAACCAACAGTGGTAAAAATATAGCAGTGTATCAAGGCTTGTCAAGCTCTCTGACATAACACTTAGCCCGTCAATTCAACATCATCATCGGAGTCTATCCATCAGCGTATTCAGTCAATAATACTTGGTAATGCAAGACTTATCTCTGAAACCCTAGAATGTGAAATCATACTCCACTTCATCAATACATGTCTATAGATCAACAATGTCAACAGTACCAACTCAATAGTTGCTTTATCATAGGCATTTACAAAGAATAATGTGTCAATACTGTCATATCAAATCTCTAAATCTAATCTCTATTTAATGCAAACAGTCAACAACACTCCTTGCATCAAATTAATAGATTACATCAATTCATAGACAAGTTCACACAAAACTTTGCCCTTGGTTGCTGTAGATGACACTGGCATACGTCGACCCCACAACCACACAATTTCTGGAAGAGTCTCTCCGCAGAAATTTAACACAAAACAGATTCTATAGTTCTTTACATGAATGGGTGGATTTCTTGAGAAAAAGAGAGCCTTGTGGGTGGATTTCTCAAACAGAGAAAACTTTGGATGCACAGAACGAACTGACCTCTATATAAATATATAGCCGAGAATACCCATAAAAATGGTATTATTCGTTGTTGAGTAGATTACGGATGAAGCCACATCTCTGGTTGATTTCTTCCATGCATAAACAACACTCCTTTGCAAGAAAAAATGAATGTCTTCCACAATCTGCAGTTGAAGTACAAACAGTTCGAGCACTCCTGAAGGTAGAACCAACACGCTAGTGAAGAATGAGTTCAGCTCACTTACATAATGCACAATTCATGTGTTAACTTCACCATCTACGTTGGACCGCTACAAGCAGCTGACATATGGGTAAAAATGATACATAATTCAGGGTTCAATAGAACTCTACAACCAACTATCATATGGAAAAACGTGATGCACAATTATGGTTTAACTTGATCACATATGTTAGACCTCTACCGGTCTTAAATGGCTCTATCAACCTCTCTTGAGAAGAGCTTTATCAAAAGCATCACTGTAAAATACATACATCCCAGCTCAAATTATAGTTGCGGCTTGTGAGTGAAAGGATCTTTTATCTATGTTACCAGAAAATTCTCATTTCGATCCAACCCCCATTCTCTTTCCAATCCCCTCTTGACACTACATCAGTACATCACTAAACGATTTTATATGCATAACATTTGCTGGGAGGAAGGCGGTGGATTCAAGTTTCTTATACCATTGAAATGAAAATAGATATGTGTAGGATTAACACACCATATAAAAACATATATACCACAAAGCCCTTCCGTGTGCAGTGGTACCATGAAGTTCCAGCGTCTCCTTTGCAGAGACCGACAGTTATATGATTTAAATGCACTGTTCAAAAATATACCAATCGATACCAGGAGAGACCACCGTGAATCAAGGAATGCCAAGTGGAGATTCTCAAGTGAGGCATGCGCATGCTAACAAGTAGCTCCACGGCAGAACAGATCTACCCCGAACGAATGCGTGCCAAATCCCATTTCATATTCAGGAGCTTATCTTTGTAAAGGGTGTCGTGGACTCTAAAGACCTTCCTCTGAATATTTCTCGCGAAACTCTCCAACAAAACAAAATATTAAAAGTTATTAGGAATAGTTATGGAGTCTTGTGAACAAACAGAAGCCTATCCGGATGAGAAAACCAGAGGATATCACGAAGGAAGAATATGCGGCATTTTACAAGAGTCTGACAAATGACTGGGAAGAACATTTGAGAGGCGTATTGAACAGTCGGAACAATGAGAGGCGATCCTTCTCCCTTGTTTGAAATTTTGTTAAAATTGTAGACTCCAGATCTTTTGCGTCATGAATAGCTGCATGGACAAAGTCTGCAGCAAGAATGCTTGACTATTCAGTTTCAGATGCGGTCAATGATACACAAGACAGGCCATGACAGATGCGTTAATTATGGACAGAGCCCAGTGGCGCAGGAATATGGACAGATGCGTTAATTATGGACAGAGCCCAGTTTGCAGAGAATATGAAACGGTTTTGAAGTCTGAGCGTATTCAACTGAACAGGGCGCAGGAATTATAAATAGAATATGTCAGGGCAGCGCAGGTGTGGCAGACAGAGTGCAAGTATGGCAGACAAAATTAATGGAGCGTCACAGGTAATGGGCAGAACTGGCAGGTCTGCACACAGTAAAACGCTTTACAAGGTGACAATTCTGCTCAATTTTGATTAGGAAAAAGGCAGAACTGACATATATATAGAGACCACAAAACAAGTGGCTCAAATTGGAGCAGGACCAGCAATCGCCCGCTCTGATACCATGTTAAACACACATGGGAGCAAGAACAATATGAATGATAAATCATGCAAGTACAATTTTTATTGACAAATGATATACATTTATAGTACATTATGTGACCATTGGGTTCCACATCCCAAGGTCTCTTGGACTCCTTTTGTCCATTTGGCTTCCACACTAACCCATTGAGGATTAGGTGTCCAACAGAATTCTTCTCCTATTATAACTTTACCAGATTCCCTGACAGGAGACTCTTTCGCTGAAATTCCTACCGATATTCATGTCGTAGAATCATCTACGACCAAATCAAAATCACGTCGTAAAAATAAGAGGAAGAAGAAAAATAAGCAAAATTCGAAAGACAAATTAGATAAAATGGAAAATATTGATGAGAAACGTAAACCTCGATATCCTTGTCTCATTTGTGATGAAGAGCATTTTACAAGAGACTACCCTCATCGCGCTGAGGTTGCAAAAATCGTTAAAGGTTCTCAAACACCTGCTGTCTTGAAGGATCCTTTTCCTAGTCAAGATAGTAAGATGATTGGTTCTTCCTCAAATGCCTCAAAAGAACCCATAATGATGATGTCTCATGTTAGGATTGCGACGCAATTGCAAGATTATGGCAATAAAAGCCCTGTTGGTGGTAAGGAAGCAGAGTCTTCTAATTCAAACCCATCAACATCAACTCCTGGTTCTGATCCGCTACAGATCGAGAAACCTAATCCACACTTAGTAATCAAACCACCTGTTAAAGGTATACTTTGGAAGTTAGTTTTCAATCCGCATGCGAGAGCTGCTCAGAACTATAACATTGTTGAAGATTTAGCTGTTTCCCCTTCAACAATGTCGGCTTTGGAGGTGCTGTAATCATGTCCAGCACAACGTAAATTGCTATTGTCGGCTATAAGAGCTGTTGATATTCAGGACTCGAACCTTATAATCTTCGATTGAGAAAATAGTACACCTCGCCTACCTCATCAAATGGCTTTCCAGATTCTAGTGTTAGTAAAAAACAAACCTTGCTTTAGGACTGTAATTGATGATGGAGCTTCTACGTATATTATGTTGATTCAGTGTTGGAGATCGCTTGGTTCTCCTACACTCAATCAATCCCCAATGATTCTAAAGGCTTTTGATGGCCATGGGTTCCATCCTTTTGGAATTCTACAGGATTTACCTATAGGGGTTGAAGGCAAAACTATTAATCTAGATGTGGAAGTGGTTGATGCCCCTCTAGATTACAACCTTCTCTTGGGTCGTAGTTGGTCTTACGCTATGATTACTGTTGTTTCAACGGTCTTTCGGCTTATAAAGTTTCCTCATAATGGAAAGATCGTAACTATAGACCAGCAAACTTACTTTTCATCCGACTCAGCCTCTTCTGAAAGTATCCAGCATGTCGGCAAAACAACTATCACTTATAAGGATGTTCGGGTAGGATTAGTTAAAGATTCTAGTTTACTAGGAACTTTTTCCTTTCCTCCTCCTAACGTATCACCTTCTACTGCAACCATTCATATGATTTCATCAAACACCATTGTTTATGATGATCCTTAGATCATACCTTCCGAGTCTGAGGTGGATTCATTTGGTGATTCGATGCCTTTGAGTCCCTATGAAATTACGTATCAGGCTGTACAGTCGTTTTTCAACCCTTCTTCAACCAAAATTGATCTAATGAATGTGGTCCATGGAAAATCACTTTCAATATCAAACTCAGATTCAACAATTTTTTCTGAGCTTGTTCATACTGATGAGAAGATTCATGAAATTTTGTCTGTTGATGATTTACGATGGGAAGATCTTCATCATCGATCTTCGTTTTTACCTGAGATTGATCAATTTGAAAATGATTTTTCATCTATTTTTACTACTTATTATGTCAAAGAACCTCAGAATCCATTGCAACATCCCGATTCTGAATTAAATTTTGGAAATATTTCTCGAACGGTTCTTATTGACATTTCAATTAAACCTGGAATTGTTGAAAACATTCATATAGGTGCTTCCTGTACGGAAAATGAACTCCAAACTTATAAAGCCCTATTTCAAGAATTTCGTGACGTGTTTGCCTGGTCATACGAAGAGATGCCAGGAATCGATCCAAGAATTGTTGTTCATGAAATCAAAACTTACCCGGATTCTAAATCCGTCTGGCATTTGTGTCAGATACATCCGCGAAAAGCTGCTGCTATTAAAGCAGAAGTTGAGAAATTACTTAAAGCAGGTTTCATTTATCCAATTCCCTTAACGGATTGGGTATCAAATATTGTTCCTGTTAACAAAAAGCAAGGAACGATAAGAATATGTATCGATTATAGGGATATTAATCGAGCTTGTCCCAAAGACAATTATCCAACCCCCTATATCGATAAAATCATTGATGATTGTGATGGCAGTGAAATTTTCTCCTTTATGGATGGTTTTTCCGATTACAATAAAATTAACATACTCCCTACCGATCAACCAAAAACGGCTTTCATTTGCCCATGGGGGACATTTGCTTATTGCAAATTACCTTTTGGATTAAAGAACGCCGGAGCAACTTTTCAAAGAGCTATGTCTTACGCGTTTCATGACATCAAGCACATTGTGCAACCTTATCTCGATGATTTACCTGCCCATTCATTACGTAGAGCCGATCATCTCACTCATTTATGAGCAATCTTTATGAGATGTAGGCATTATCGAATTAGGTTGAATCCACACAAATGTGTTTTCTGTATAGAAACGAGTCGTTTACTGGGGTTTGTTGTTTCAAAAGCCGGCATTCGTGTCGATCCCTCGAAGGTTGAAGCTATTGTCAAAATGCCTCCTCCTTCAACTCTTTGCCAACTCCAAAGTTTGCAAGGGAAAGCAAACTTTTTACGTCGTTTCATTCCTAACTACGCCGAGATAACAAAGGGTTTTACCAGGTTATTGAAAGAAAATACTCCATTCTTTTGGGATGAGATAGTTGACAAATCTTTTGATGCACTTAAACATGTGTTAACCCATGCACCATTATTGCATCGTCCCAACTACAACCAGAATTACTTCTTGTACCTCGCCACCTCTCTTTCCACCATTGGGATGGTTTTAGTTTAGGAAGATGAATTCGATAGTGAACATGGGATTTACTATCTTAGTCAAACTTTGAATCTGATTGAGCCTAAATATTCGCATGTGGAGAAATTGGCCTTGGCAGCTGTCCAAGCTGTCCAAAGATTTCGTCATTACATCTTACTACGCAAAACTACAATAATTTCTGACTGTAACCCTATGATCTATATTTTGACCAAACAATTGCTAGGGGGCAAGTATTCCAAATGGATTGTTATCCTGCAGGAATTTGACTTGGAATTTGAAAAATACAAGTCAAAGAAATCTTTGGTATTTGTGGAACTGATGTGTGACTTTCCGCGTGCTGATACTGAAACCGTGGCAGAAGAGCCCATTGCGGATGAATCCTTGTTTCTTATCTATACTCTTGATCCATGGTATGGAGATATCATTGTTTATCTCCAAACCCAATCTTTTCGGCCTGAAATTTCACAATCTCAGCGATGGAAAATACATTTCCAATCCCAACAATACAAAATCATTAGAGATACACTCTATCATCGTGGGGTAGATTCTGTTTTCCGACGTTGTTTAACTCATGAGGAAGCTGAAAAGGTTCTAAATGACTGTCACTCTCGAGCATGTGGCGGTCATATGTCTGGGTATGCCATAGCCCAAAAGATATTGCGCACTGGTTATTTCTGGCCATCTTTATTTAAAGATTGTATTTACGCGGTCCGAAAATGCCCCAATTGTCAAATTTTTGATCGAAATATGCGTGCTCCACCTGCTCCTCTCCACCATATAATTGTCGTTGGTCCTTTTGCAAAGTGGGGTATCGACTTTATTACATGTAAACCTCACTCGGCCAGGGGGCATGTGTATATCATCCTTGCGGTAGATTATTTTACCACGTGGGCCAAGGCGATGCCTACATTTTTGGCAGATGGTAAAACTGTTGCAATTTTCGTTTTCAATCATATAATTACTAGGTTTGGTGTTCCTCAAGCAATTATTACCGATCATGGGAGTCATTTTCAAAACATCATGATGACTGAACTAACAGATCAACTTGGCCTGCGTCACGATAGTTCTACTCCATATTACCCATAGGCTAATGATCTGGTTGAATCTATCAACAAAGTTCTAGTCATTATGATCCGACGAATCATTGGTATTCATAGGTCGAATTGGCATAACATGTTATTTTCAGTGCTTTGTGTGTATCAAACCTTAGTAAAAACATCAACTGGTTTCACTTCTTTTCAACTGATTTACGGTTTAGAAGATGTGTTACCCATTGAATGCGAAATTCCGTTGTTGCAAATAGCCATAGAGTTACTCCCAACCACTTCTGAAGAGGAGAAACGTTTGTTGTACTTAGCTTAGCTAGATGAGAATCTACGTGATGCTCCATTAGCAATTGAAACTCATGCCAAACGAATTAAAGCTCAGTACGATCGAAATGTTACACCTCATAATTTTTCGGAAGGGGACCTAGTCTTATTATACGATCAAGCAAACGATAAGCTAGGGGCTAGAAAATTTGTACCTATGTGGCATGGTCCTTATGTTGTTAAGCGAAAGCTGGAAAAAGGGGCCTATGAATTGGTATATTTTGACGGTGTCTCTTGGGGAAAACCCATAAATGGTCTTTATCTAAAGAGATATTATGCTTAAATCTGGGTGTGAAGATTTTAGTTAGATTAGTTTTCTTTCTAGCTGGTGTGTTTTAGATTAGAAAAGTGTGCTTAGCTTAGAGAGTGTTTTTATCATTATTCTTGCTTATCTTGATTTTACTCTTGATATTGCAAACGTCGACGTCTCTTCAAACATACATTGATTTCGCTGATGGTGCTTGTCATAATACATGGAACATTTCTTCCGCAGCTTGGGTTATCTATTCACCCTCTGATGAGTTGGTATCTATGCATGGGGTAAGCCTCAGTCAAACAACGAACAACATTGCAGAGTATAATGCAGTGACTAAGTTAATATCTGTGTTAGCCTCCTGTTGCAACAGGGTATCATTTTTCATGATTGACATTTTTACATGCCAAATATGTCATACTTTGCAAGCTGCAGTGTTCCATATTTCCAGAACAGGCCAAAGAAGAAAGCCATGAAGTGTGCTGGTCCAAATGCCACTGCTGATTCCATTTTTGAGGAGTTGTCCTAGTTTTGAAGAGTTTTCATTTAAGGGAGGTCCAAACAATCTAATCTTGGTCTCCCTAGGTTTCAATTTCCTGTTGTAGAATATAGAGAATGCATCTGTCCAAACAGTTTAACCTTGGCAGATTTTGTAGATAGGTAGAGAATCAAAGGGACCCAACTGTTTAATCTGGGCCCTGGCAGAAATAAGTGCAGATTTAGATAGGAAACATTCAAAAGAAAAATTGTAATTCTGGGTCTGCAAGTCTAAGTGCACCCTAATCAGAAAAGAAGAAAAAATGTTAGGAAAGTAGGATGGGTAGGTAGCTGTGGTTGCAGAAAGCTGATTCATGATCAATTTTGTGTTTCAAACTGTGTTTTATCTTTACAGATCACATTGTAGGCAGTTTCCATTCAGAAAGAGATCAAAGCTGGACATCACTAACTTCCCCTTCTTCTAATTCCCCAAGTCACTTACTAATTTCCCCAAAGAGGTCAAGATCTGCTTGAGCCTCTTAGTTTCATCATCATCCATATCAGTCACCTTGGTGAAGATCTGCTTCACTCAAGGACTTCATCTCTTTGCAAATTCTTTTCCCCAAAATTTAGCCTAAGGTCCCTGACCTTAGCGCTTGCTGGTCACCTTCATATTAACTATTAACAATATTATATAACTCCCTATCAGTTTTCCCATCCCCCTATTAAACTATGTATATAAACTTCCCTATGTAAATATCCCCACCCTGGCAATATAGCCATATTTTTATAAGTCCGGGGAAAAAATAGTCCATCTGGGGCTGTTTTTAGCCCATCCGAGTCATAATAGGGATTAATCTGACACCTGGTCAGACTAATAACCTCTCCCCTAGCCCTAAAACCCTCGAAAAACCCCCTACTTCGCCCCCAAACCAAAGTTCTGTACATAAAATCCTAAACCCGCGCGCATTTAACCCATATTTTACCCTTTACCCTAAGTCCCAACTGTGAATATTAATCGCGCCCGTTTCAAAACCCCGAACCCACATTCCTATAGTTTAAACCCACCCGCGCATATATTAAAAACAGAATATTCCTATGAATATTCCCTGCCCTAACTACCCGCCACCTCACGTCTGCCGCCGACCGTTGGATCGCCCACCCCATAGATCAACGGTGGGCGGGCCGTCCCATATCCTAAGCGCTCGAGCTTTAGCGTCCACGAGATGGGCGGTATTACCACCGTACCTCCCGCCACGCGTCAAGCATTGGGCTGTGGCGGAGGCCCCCCTCACGAAACCACCATCCCCAAAAAGCGATGCGCCACAATACCGCTTACCACCTCCTGCCTTATGACGTCGCCGCTTACGTCACTCCCTGCACAGTCGCTGCTTACGTCACCCCCTTGCCCAGTCACCGCGACACGTCAACCGCCTGCGTGGCCTCCTGCCACCATGTCGCCGAGTCATCTGCCTGCGTGGCCCCTTGCCACGTGTCATGCCACATCACCGTCTGTATAGGATGACGTCATGTTGACGTCATCCCGCCACATCACCATGCTGACGTCACCCGCCGTACAACGTCACATCATGCTGACGTCATCAGCACTGTTTTTGGCGCGAAGGAGCAAAAGTCGCACTTCGGAACCCCGGAATCCAATTCTGAGGCAGTTTTTGATGAGCGATTTGCGCTATTTGCGCTCATTGCAGGATTTTTTAGATCGAAATGGAGAATCTTCAGGGAATCTTCAGGGAATCTTTCCATTATGCAGCTCCCAGGAAGCCCAAAAGGCGCAAAAATGACATGTTTTCTTCGCAGAGCATACCGAAAGGAGCAGAAGACGATTCCAGAGGGTACAGAGGTCGAACAATAGCCATCAATGCGTGGTTAGACCCACAACACATTAGAATAACAGTCCAAATTTTGTCAAAAGAGTATCAGAAGAAAGAAAAGACGCCAAAGAGTATCAGCAAAGATTTTTTTTAGGGGCTCGAAGCACCTGTACATTAATGAAGCCCCCAGAAAGTCAAATCAGGCATCATCAACCCATCCTTACCTTCAAATCACAATTAAGGCATTCAAAGCCACAGGACAGCAAAGAAGCAGAAACCCATGCACATTTATTTCAGAAGCACCTGCACCAAGCCACCAAGGACTACATAAATTATTCAGTTTTAATACGCCTGCCCCAACGCAGCCTGAGATATTTTCATGCATTTATTTCAGATAGGAGTAGGTAAATTAATTATTCTTTATGACCTAATTAGGTCAAGATGTAATAAATAACTCTGTAGATAGTTTTGCCCTATATATACCACCCTCAGCATTGTTTTAAGGGTTGGTCGATTGAGAATTTTCACTAGAGACTCGCACTGTATACCTGACTGTTTCTATAATCAAAGATTGCAGAAAGCTTGGAGAACAGACTGTCTGTTGTAAATGAAAGTTTTGGAGATATGAAGATGGAATTCTTGTGTTGCAGCCTGAAGCAATAAGTGCATCTTACCTCTGTTTTATTGTTGTCACTATCTAAATAGCAGAAAGAAAGAATAGCCTAGAATTAGTTTAAATACTCTCTATGCTCAATTTCTGCTATTTCTTTATGTTTTCCTCTGACTGAATTGGTTATGAATATGAATTCCTTTTGGCTCATGTTTACCTCGATTCACCTGTGTTCGCCAATTATCTAGGGATTCTTAACTGCCCCTAGGTAGCGCCTTGTCATTTTCCCTTGCTAACCATAATTGAGAGATTCTTAATTGCCTTTCATTACTTAGCACTTCTTTCCATCCCTTAAGCCTAAAACATTGTTTCATGCTCAGTTATCTTGCTCCATTTTCCCTCACTATTTTTAAGGAAAAGCACCAGCAGTTTTTCTCCTTGACTCCATGCCCAATGGTTTGAAACTTCCAGACTATGCCTTGCCTCTCTGTCTGAAAACATCAATTTTCCCACCAAAAAAAAAACAAAAACCCTCTGAACTCGAGACCTAGCCTAAAATCATTTTAAACAAAGCTAAATCTGAAAGAGAGAGCCCTCTCTAATTGCAGGTGGGCTAGAACCTGCAGTCCAAAGTTGGTTTGTGGTTACCTCGGCCGTATCCTTTTCCGGAGCTTAAGGACAACCTGAGTGATAACAATCTGAATCCATCTCATTTGGGATTCAGAGTTTGATTGTTAGGTTAGATTCTGAACTCGTTGTATTGCAGTTTAATAGAGTTTATGCCATTAGAAATCTAGTGTTATTAAGATTATTTTTTAGAGTTCGTCTCTTGGAACATGAATTTGACTATATTGAATATCAGCATATTCCAAGATATGTAAATACATTAGTAGATGCAATTGCTTCTCGAATTTTAAATAGACATTTGCAATAATCAAACAGTAAATTTAAAAACATTCCATAACATGTTTTACAAGATAGCCAGTAATAGTGATATAGCATAGCATAGAAGTGTGTCAAATATACATCGTCTTCGATCATAGGTTGAAAAACACCTTATGATCGGCAAAAATGATAGCACAAAAAGCAAAAATGTTGTATCAAGTCTACAAAGGCGATCATCCTATCACTGGTGATGATCACGATAAGAAACCACTGCTCGAGCCACCCTGCAAAGGAACCTCCTGAAAGGTTCTGGGACCCCAATCACATAGCGCTGTAACCTAAGTGGAATATCATCTATGCTAGTCTTTGGAATATCTGCTGTCAAACGCTCTAGATAATTTTCCAATTCGGTCAGGGTCTCTGTAGATTCGTCTCGTCGGGCCGGTATTGCTGCAGCTGGGTGTCTCCTCTCATAGGGCCGGAGAGTGGCTGGTCACCGTGGACCCACATCTTCATTTGAAACTTTTTACTATCAATTTTGGACGATTTTAAAAACAAAAAAATTAAAACTTAGAAAATGTTGAGAATGATTTTACCTGAATCATCCCATTGCTCTCCTGGTGGAAGAGTCATGTATGGATCACCACGATAATCCATCCAGCATAAGGAAAATCCTGAATAATGAAAAGTTGGTTTTCCAACCAACGAAAATACTCAGGAGGAAATCAAACAACCTCTAAACCCTCCTCAGGATGACGGGCCATAATTGCGACCGAACGCATCAGCTTAGGCTCTCGGGGAAGTCCAACTTCAACGGAAAGATGCTGTGGGACAAACATTGGGACCCTCTCTAGACCAAAGCTCACAACTAAGAAACCATATCCAAAGTTTTTTAGTTGTCCATTCTTTGCTCTAATCAGTTGGCCTTTTACATTCGCCAACACAGCTTCGCACCAGTTGAAGATGGTGACTCGATAACAGTGTACTGCCATTTGCATTTGGGATCCGGTAGCTACATGCAATGTTGTGCTTCCGCAGAGTCTGGTGACAGTAAATGCAATCACTTTGAGTTCAGGACGGGAAATGGTTTTGATATCAATCCCTTGGTCCTTTGTTTGGTCATTACAAAACTCTAGTCGGAGACTATTGACAGATTGGCCACCTGGCCTAGTCCCGAATAGAGATAATCATTCACCTCTCTTGGGAAAACCACTCAAGAAGTAAATGTCCTTTGGCTCCATTTCAAGCCGGTGGCCACCAATAATGAAACACTGGTCCTGTATATTCCATCTGTCCACCAGCCACTGCAAAAAGTCTACTTGGGCCCTCATGCCAGGTATGGCCCAAAATTTAAATAGCCCACATGCCCTCAGTGCATCTATGGAGGGTTGATGATTAATTGCGGCAAGGTCCACATCTTTGTGCTCTCGTTCCCGCCAACTGAGCATTGTGTATATCCTACATTATAAAAAGGCAGATTATAACATTTTAGTTTAAAATTTTTGGGCGGAAAATGAAAAATGGCAGTTTCAAAACCTATGGCGCGGGGTCTGCACTCTCCAGTTAGGGACAGTGCATAGGTCCACACTCTACCCAAGCAACAGGTGCGGGCCTCGAGCTCTTTCCTTTGTAGAAAAAGTCAGGGTCCGCAGGTTTCGCATGTTGTGCCTGTAGACCCCCACGAGCAGTCTTTTAAACTAATTTTTCTCTAAAAAATCAAAATGGAAGCCTAAAAACAAAATTCAAAAGGTTGAAATGCAAGATTAAAGTGATGTGGATTACTTGGAGGTGATGGTTTTCAATTCCAATGGATGGATTTTCTGCAATCTTCACAGGAAGTTTCTTACCCAAAAGCTCTCTTTTCTCACTCTGAAGTCAAACGGTAAAAATGAATTTACAAAAGCCCTTTTTATAAGATTTTTTGAATAAATGGATTTTTAATTTGTTTATTTTTCACTTTAAAAAGGTAACTTTTTTGCTGCATTTTTATTTATTTTAAACAGGTATGAGTAATGTTTGAGTTTTTGTGCAGAATATTCATTTTTCAGGCAAAATTGATCATTTTCAACAAAAAACATTAGAGTCCTCTCTAAGCTCTTTTATGACTTGTAAAATATGAAAATATTGCGAAGTTTTTCTTTTTAAGCTCGTTAAAACAGAATTAAAAGGACGGTCCACTTACAACTCTTTTCTGACTATATAAACATGAAAAGATTGCCGAGCTTTTGTCGTTTCAAGTTCGATATTGGTTATAAAATGATGTGTCCTTGATCGCTTTTTTACTTTTTCAGATCAAAGACACTAATTATGAAAAGTACTCCTTGATTGTAATGGTCAAGCGGTTCTCTCAAGTATTATTTTATACTTTTTCGGGCTTGGGAGACACAAATTTACGGAAAAGGACAACCATGGAGTTTTCTTAAGTTTTTCTTCTGACTCCCTAAAATTGAAAAACTCCGAGTTTCTCCTATACTGGACTCGTTAAAATTTAACAGTAAAGGACCTGTTCAATTACAAACAGGAACGAACCACTCCTTCTTAGGGTTCGAATTTTAAACTAAGTTGGACTCATCCGAAGGATGAGCTTATAACCAAGCAAATGTTATCCTCCTCAAGCTTGTCAAAAATAAAGAGGTACTTGCCAGAAATGGTGGGGGAAAAGAGAGAAAAATGAACCTGTTTGTTATACTTTATGTCTTAGAAAAGCATTCAACCACTCTTGAACATGACACTTTTTGTTCACCTGGATTGGGAAATCCTTTGCCTAACAGTTAATCAAACCATATTGAAAGTCTTCAGCCAGTTTCTGGGTATTAGCTTTGGGTCAATTGTCACCAAACCATCTGCAGTGTCGTTATGTGTTCAAGAGGTCAGTACAAATAAACCATTCATCTGAAAAATATCTGTCATCCATCTTGACCATCCCTGAGTTAGTCCTTGCAAATATATTTCTTGAAACTTGATCTATGATTTCGTGTTGTAGGCTTGCCTACGACGGATCGCTTTCTATCGACTTCAACTCATTATCTAGAAAGATGATCTAGAAATTGTCAGTACCTTGGAATCTGCATGCCTCAATGGCAGGTTTCTCACCTTCGACGACAGGTTGCATCATTGACCTTCGATCAAAGGATTCTGTGACATGTTTGACATCAACTCATCTATTCAAATTTCATGGATTGTACTGGGTACTTTAAGAGCCATTGACATTACTGGTGGTTTCTCTCACACTTGTTAACAATTTACATCATTGATTGGTAATCATGTGGTTTCTACCATGTTCGACTTCGACACATTCATATACATGGATAGAATCGTACTAGTTCGGGAAGCAGAAATCAAGACCCTGGATCTAGTTTCCACCATCCAGGCTGCGAGGAATTTTGTTATTCATTATACAGTGGACTATTCATGAATAGATGGCTGCACCCATACTGTGTCTACATGTGTCTATACTTGTGATGTATTACAAAATCATTCCTATATCAGAGCAGTTTAGTTAGTTCTCTAGTTAGTTTTGATCTGAGTATGGGGATGCCTACCTTAGCGATGATATGTTCATATATATATATTTTGGATTGAATGTTTTTACAGGTCCCAACCAGGCTGTCCATAGGATGATCCTCGAAATGATAAAGTACTTCACTCTTCTTAGATGAAAAATACTATCCTCATCTATTACAGACTTCTCAATTTAGGGGAAATCTGTTGCACAAAATATTGTCACCATGACATTCTGCAATCAGTATGAGTCTATCACCACTCATACTTTCCTCCTTTGCAAGTCTTAAACCTCAGCTCTTCATGTCAAGCCTTGAAAAATGAGATAAAGTCCTTAAAAATCTCTAAAACTCTAGTTCTGCACTTTCTCTTAGCATTACCTACGGTCCCGCACCCACTGGTCATGTCCCCTGCGGACTTGCCCGCTCTGTTTCTGTGTAATGTGTGCGGACCCCTATAAAAGTAAAAAAGGCGCAAGTACATTCTCAAAAACTCACTTTGGGTTATTTATGGAAGCTTCTAGAGGGAATCTTGAGGTGGAAATTTCACTCCTTTAAGGTGCATGCATCCCATACCTAAAGGAGCTAACCCCTTGATGTGAGGAGTTTATCCCTTTGAAGGAGGACTCTATCTCTTCATAGGTGGACCTGTAACTTCCTTCCTCTGCACTATAAAATGAGGCATTGGGCTGGTTACTAAGGAGGTTGAAAGCTAAATATTTTTGAGGGTAAATGATATTGGAATTTAGACTTCCTAATTGAGCTTGAGAGGAGAGATTACATACCTTTTGATCTTATTGGGAAGAGTGTGAGGCTTGTCAAAGTAGAGGAGATTCTTGCTTGGACCCTAGGAGGAGCTTGTACAACATCAAGGCACCAAGGTTGTAAAGTTCTTCTTTGTTTAAAGTTAATACAATCAAGTTTATTTTTCTCAATAAGCTATCTCTTATGGTTTATTTCATGGATTCCTTGATCACCATGATGAATATGATTTATTATATTGGCTATGCAGGTGTTATTTGATGTGTGCTTGTTTGTGTTTGCAGGTTCTTAAAAGGAAACTCATTCGGACAGTTGAAGCGTGGTTGCCACAAACTAACGTTGGACTTAAGGTAGGGTCTAAAACACCCCTTGGTTTTTATTTATAAATCACAATATTTAGAGAAAGATAGATTTGGTTGTTCTGCTTGTCGCTAGATATCAGTTGATACTAGGGAGATCGGTCTTGTTTGCAAGAACGATTTATCTGGCTGACAGTATTCTCCACCATATCAAACCTAAATATTTTGATCTTATTCCCTGTTTGATTTTCAACCAATGCTTTAAACTCCTAAAATGTTTTGAAGGCTTCATCCTTATGCTTCAAATAGTATATCCATGTCTTCCTTGAAAAGTCATCGATGAATGTGATCTAGTAGAGATATCCACTACTAGAGGGTGTGGGCATCAGACAGATATGTTAAAATGAAATAGATGGAGGATATCAGTGGTATTTATTTCACTAGAGGGGAATGGTCCCCTTGTCATATTTCCACTAGCACATCCTGGACATACTCCATCATGTTGAGCTTGAACTTTTGGAATCCCCGAGACCAAATTCTCTAATTTCGGAAGAGCATCATAATGAAGATGAGCCAACCAGTGCCATAATTTTCTTACATGATTTGTATTATGAACCAATGCTAGTAGTGGTCTTCTAGTGACCTTGTAGAGTCCTTTATATCCTGTTCCCAATGTGAATGAATCTCCCATAAGTGATCCAATAGGCCAAGTAAGAACCTTTCCTTCGATGAAAGAAACCATCCTCCCTTTGTCTTCCAAAGTGGGTATTGATACCAAATTATTCTTTAACCCAGGTACATACATTACATCATGTAGTACAATAGATTCCCCAAAATTCAAATGAAAATTGACAGATCCAAAACCTTTAACGAGATGAGTGGAGTTGTCTCCAGCAATGATTTTCAAATTTGACCCCCTCTATACCAAAGTAGAGAGAACTTCCTTGTAACCAGAGAAGTGATGAGTGGCACCACTATCAACCAACCAACTATCCAATGAATCCAAAGGAGGTGAACTAGTAAGAGCGGAAATAAGAATATATTTAGGTTGATTCGCAACATTACTTTCATACCTGGGGAGTTTTGACTTCTGTTGTGGAAGACGACCTTCTGCATGGTCACTTGGAGCATCTTTTCTTCTTCTATTGTTTCTTCCATTGTGATCATTCCTTTGGTCATCTCTCCTTATTTGATCATTGAACATGTTGTTGCTTCTAGTATTATAATGTGGTCCATTTTTCTTCTCGGGGAAATATCGTGCGTAGTGCCCTTTCTTATGACAATTGTAGCATTCAATGTTCAAATATTCCTTTCTTCCACTAGGATTTCGAGGAGGAGGCTTTCTTGATGGACCTCCTTTTCCTTTCTTCTCCTTCTTGTCATGGCCGATGTATGCAATGGGTTCTCCTTCTTCATGCTTTTGAATCCTTCCTCTTGTAATCATCCTTGACTCTTCTTGAGTGAGTTTTCCAACAATTTCATCAAATGAAGGGAGGACATTTGTGTTTCTTCTAGTAGCGATGAATGTTTCCCAAATAGGAGGGAGACCTCTTAGAGCCATGATCACTGGTTCCCTATCAGGCACAACTTCTCCAACTCTTAGAAATTGATCTCTAATACAAGAGATCCTCATTATGTAGGATTGTATGGACTCTCCTTTATTCATATTGGTTTCTTTGAGTTGATATTTCAAGGTGAGGATTTCATTCAAATTTTTGACCTCATACATGTTGGTTACCTTATTTGTTAGGTCCCTATACTACTAGTGTAACCCCTTATTGTTATTAGTGCAACTACATTATTAAATTGTTGTGCCCATGTAGCCCCCATATTGTTATTATTGTGCCCCATAGAAGCCCACTATTGTTATTGTTGTGCCCTTACATTATTATTGTTATGTCAGCTCTGATTATATTATCACCCCTTAGACTCCTATATATAGAAAGGAGGTGTTTTCATTTGTATCATCCAATAATTGTTCATTTCTGTAATGTAAAGGAGGTTCCCCCCTCGAAGAGGTTGATTTCTAAGGTCTTGATATTTTTTTCTATATTTTTGTGAGTTGGTTTCATAACATTTGGTATCAGAGCTTTGGATTCTAGGGTTTCGTTCCTCCAAACAGTTCATCATGGAATTTTCACTATAAAGTTTTCTCTACAAAGTTTCAGAATCTAAAAGAAAAACTCATTTGAACCTTAATCATTCTACACCTTGGGTCTAAATTTCAGATCTTGTATCGCTATATGTTCGGAGATATGATCTGAGGAAGTTAGGGCTTTTCCAAGCTCCAAATTTCCATCTCAAATAGGTCATCATGGAATTTTCGCTATAATTTTGCTTCGACGAAGGTTCTGACTCTAAAATTAAAACCCATTTGAGCCGCAATATTTTTGAATCTTGGATCTGAATTTCAGATCTTGTATCTCTGCATTTTCGGATATATGATCTAAGGAAGTTAGGATTTTTACAGACTCCAAAATTACATTCCAAACATGTGACCTTGGGAAAATCGTCATAACTTTCTATCTGAGAATCAGAATGAAATTTCGTCAGAAGTTATAGAAATAGGAAGGAATGTGGTTTTGTTTTTATATTTTTCATATCCAAAGGTCGAAATAGTGACATGTGGAACTTCATATAATTAGATCTACTAAGAAAGTATATAATTAGGACATCTTGGCATATTGGGCATAACTCTTTCTTGGAGAATCCAATTTTGATCATACTGGTGGCATTCTAAAGAGGACACAGAGTGCTACCATAGGTCACAATTTCAGAATTCAAAGATTTGAAACTATAGAGTTACATTCGTTTCAAGATCGAGCTCCTAAAAGAAATAAAAAGAGATATGAGGAAGTTTGATGGCAAGGATCCGGTAACATGGATACTACAGATGGAGCAATATTTTGATCTACATGATGCAGAACTATTACAAAAAGGTATGTATTGCATATTTATATTTAGAACCTAACCAATTTATATGGTATGGGCTTTGTTCTTGTAAAGCACTTGTCATCTGATCAATTTTCACAAAGGAAATGATAGCACATTATGAGGAGACAAAGAGCAACACCTCCTTTAGCTAATTGATAAATCTCAAGCAAAAGGGTTCAATGGTAGAACAAATTAAGTAATTCCAAAAATTGAATATAAGGGTAAATGATATTCCAGAGAAGCAGAGGATTGATGTATTCATAGGGAATTGAAAAGATACCATCGAACATGAGTTTCGCCTTTGGGAACCTGATTCATTGGAGAAGGCATACAGGTTGGCAAGAAAAGTGGAAAGAAAAATTATGGCAACAAGGAAGTCTACCAATCACAACTATAAAGATGGAAGTGTTGTTTCTCCTAGCCTTCCACAACCTACAAGGTTTACACCACAACAATTGGAAGAAAAAAGAGCAAAGGGTTTGTTAAAATTGTGATAGCAAATACATTAAATTTCATAAGTGTGCTAAGAAGAAATTATTTTACGTAGATTGTGAAGAGGAGGAAGAAAAGGATCAAGAAACGTCAAAAGAAGAGGATATACATCGGGAACCAACCGTAGAGAGAGAAGAAATGAATCTGACCATATCTTGTATGACATTGGTAAGAATTAACACTCCTCAAACTCTCAAGATAGAATGACATATCAAGAAGAAGAAGGTTCAAGCAGTGAAATATCAGGAAGAAAAGGATCAAGAAATGTCAAAAGAAAAGGATACTCACCAGGAACCAACCCCAGAGAAAGAATAAATGAATTTGACCATATCTTGTAATGCATTGCTAGGAATTACCACTCAAACTCTCAAGATAGAAGGACATATCAAGAAGAAAAAGGTTCAAGCAGTGAAAGATCACATCGAGCATCAACAACAAGTTCTCCAACTTTTAAAGTATAACCTCACTTTGGCACAAAATCAAATGAAACAACAGGCAGATCAATATTGCAGCGAAAGAAGTTTTGATGTAGGTGATTGGGTATTTCTACGACTACAACCGTACAAATGATTGTCCCTCAAGCAAGCTAAGAAGGATAATAAATTATCACCAAAGTACTATGGTCCTTACAAGGTGCTGCAAAATATTGGTACTATGGCATACAAATCGGAGCTTCCTACATCTTCCCGAGTTCGCCCAATTTTTCATGTTTCATGCTTAAAGAAGGTTATAGGTGACAATCTTCTCGTTCAAATAATATTGTTAGAACTTGACGAGGAAGCAAAAATCATATTGGAACTTGAAGCAGTCACAGAAACAAGCACCCGACAACTATGAAATCAATCAATTTTAGAGTATGTAATCAAGTGGAAGAACTTACCCGTTGAAGATTCCACATGGGAGGACAAGAATTTTATACAGAAGCATCCATAGCTACTCAAGCATTGAGGAAAACACTTTTTGAAGAAGAGGGGCATGTTAGGTCCCTATACTACTAGTGTAATCCCTTATTTTTATTAGTGCAACCCCCTTATTATATTGTTGTGCCCATGTAGTACCCATATTGTTATTATTGTGCCCCATAAAAGCCCACTATTGTTATTTTTGTGCCCTTATATTATTATTTTTATGTCAGTTTTGATATATTATGACCCCTTAGACTCTTATATATAGAGAGGAGGTCTTGCCATTTGTATCATCCAAGAATTGTTCATTTGTGTAATGTAAAGGAGGTTTCCCCCTTGAAGAGGCTTATTTATAAGGTGTTGATATTTTTTTTTCTATCTTTTTGTGAGCTGGTTTCATAACATTATCATTCATGTCTTTAGACCTTCTCAAGTTTCCAACATATGCAAGTAGATTGTCTTGTAATCCATCAGCTATAATTTGTTTTTCTTTCAACTCATCTTTCTTGTGCTTGTTCTTGACAACAACGGATGCATTCTATGGAGGCTTAGTTACCTTTCCTTGAATGTAGTCCAAAACATCATTGTTATTAGCTATGATCTCCAACCTAACTTTTCATGTAGAAAAATTAGATGAGTCACCCAATTTCTCATCACTCTTGAAGGAGGAATTCATCTTGACTTTGACTGGACTAGTTCTTTCAACTTTCCAAAGATGAGTTCTTCAAGGCTTGTCTCCTTTTAGGCTTGTCCCTCACCTTAAATATGATAACATGTTACTTTTCATGTTGTTCTATGTTGTATCAATTACTTTAGCCCAATTCCAAACTTCAATTAGCAATAGTTCCAATTACAATTAGTCTTTCCATTCATCAACAATAATTGAATATAGAACAATATATGCAATGACAAAGAAGACAATCAACACATCAACAAGAGACGCAAGATTTGGTCAAAGACTAGGGAAAAAGCCCACTAGGGGGGAACCCTTTCAAAATTTCTTTTATTAGATTTTCATAAAATGTTTAGTAGAGAGTATAATGAGCCCAATACAATATGATCAACAATACAACCCAATAAATTTAGAAACTAGTTTATAGTGGTAGAATATATCATAGAGAACTTTATTCAGACTTCAAACAACTTTAGAAAGCTTCAGATGATGGTCAACTGTAGTCAAAACCCTAGATGATCCCTCCAGGTTAGCGTGCATGCGTTTGTAGCTCCTTCAACATTATATTGGCTGAAACATGCATGCATATGTGGATGAAACTTCCCAGTGTTGTGTGTGTGTGCCGAACATAAACCCTAATTTTGTGCAAACTTTAGACCTGTGACTTTGAACCCTTGTACGACCTTTTCCTTCCCCAATGTGTCGAACCAAATCAGATAGAAGAGAAGAATATGCTTGATGTGATGATGTCCAAATGAAATTCTAGGTCACTTGTATTTATAGGCTTGCAGGTGGTGTCTAACAATTTCAATTTGATGTTGAGGTCAACCTGATCCAATATCCATGAGTGGGTGTACAAAATCAAAAACCAACTTCTTCTTGTCTGAAAAAGGTGATATTTAGGTCAATTTTTGTCCTCTCGAAAAGAGGAACTTAATTCCATCATCATCTCAATCAAATGAGAAGTCAAAAGTGGAATTTGACTGCAATTGGAATTTTATGTGGGGTGGATTTATCCAAGTCAAATAACATTAAACAAGAATTGGTAGGATTGATTGCTCCTAATGTGGAAATTAAGGCTTTCCCTTGGGTTGGGATGATTGCAAAATTTCTAATGCTGATATAGTTGAAGGAGTTTGGGCTCAGTCATCGACTATGCTATAGCTGTGAGCAATGCTTGAGTTATTTATAGATCACCATAAAGGACCCTTAACCATCTTTTGCATGGGCTTAATGGCATATCGAGGGATCAACAAAGGTGTTGTAGGTGTTGTAGTAGTCGAGGTGGAAGGGTTGGTTTCTGGTGGAGTTTCTTACTCTCAGTTGCACGTCTGCAAGAGAACATCTTCCGTTGCCATATAAATGTCATGGTTTGAGGCACTTTTGGAACTTCCTCCAGAAGGGTTCTAGTGTTGTTGTGAGTGTTCCTACTAGGTATTTACCACTCCTTTATGGGGGAAGAGATGTTGCATCACTGTAGGTTGTTGTTTTTTCCTTCCTTATCCTCCACTATATTTCATCCTTTCAACTCAGGGAGTTGAGGATAGTTATGGGTGTAATGACCATACTCACCACAAATGGCACAAGTGTTATTAGTCCGTAGATTTGTACTCTTGTTTTACCTTTTTGAGTTGTTATTGGCTGGTCCCTGGTTTTGGTTTTGGTTGGGGTTGCTCCTAATCGGTGCCCATGGAGGTTTTTGTTGATTGCTGCCCCATTGGCCAGGCTATCCCTTTGGATTTCTCTTTGGTTTTTTCTTAGCAATGTTAAGTGGGTTAGTTGTGTTTAGTTTTCACTACAAGAAAAAGGGACATTGGTGAGGGGTGAAAAATATCAACATAAGCTCATTGGTGACATTCAAAAGAGCCTTTGTCACAAAAAACTGAATGTCACCAAAGGTGGTGTCGCCAAAAGTATAGGTGTTGTAGTGAAATTAAAATTCTGTCATCAATAATGATCTATAATGATGGATAGCGACCGTCACCATTTCATATGAGCAATGGTGATGAACCATAACCTCCTTCACCAAAGGTGGCATCGTCAAAAGTATAGGTGTTGTAGTGACATTCAAAGTTCATCACCAATAATGATTTATAATGAGGGATTAGCGACCATCACCATTTCATATGAGCAATGGTGATGGACCATAGCCTCCGTCACCAAAAACTGAACGCCACCAAAGGTGGCATCCCCAAAAGTATAGGTGTTATGGTGACATTCAAGGTCCGTCACAAATATTGATTATAATGACGGATAGTGACCATCACCATTTCATATGAACACCAAAAATTTATTGTGATGGATCTTTCATGGCCATCACTATTGGTGCATATATATGGTGTAGTTCATTTACCATCACCAAAAGCCGCATTACCAGAAATATAGGTGTTGTGGTGACATTCAAGGTCTGTCACGAATAATGGCTATAATGACAGACATCGACTGTCACCATTTCATATCAACAACAATGATTTATGGTTACAGACCTTTGAGGGTCGTCATTATTGATGCGTATATATGGTGGCGTTCATTGACCGTCACCATTTCATATTTGATGGGGGTCTAAAAATGTCACCAAAGCTCATTATTGATGGTCAAATGTGCCTTCGTCACCAAAAATTGGTCATCGCCATTCCATATGGATGTCAGGGAACGATGGAATCGAACCACCAACCTCTTGCTTGTAAAGCAGGTTCTCTTCCATTGAGCTAGCACTCTTTAAAGAATTAGACTTAAAGTCTAGGTAATACTTTACTAAACAAGAAAATAAACATTGAAGTTGCAGGTTCCTACCTAATGGTTATAGAAGTTATGAAAAGTGGGTGGAGGGAAAAATAATTATGTATAAGAGAATCAATATGTTCAGTTGAATGCTCAATTAGACGTGAAACTCTTAAGACATTTATAATCTATAAATGACCTATAACTAGAAAATGCACCAAATATTGCAAAGGAAATGTCATAAGTGAATAGCATATGGAATAAGAATATTGATGAAGACAGATGCAATATGTTATATGTTGAGTTAAAGAAAAATCTCAATGTTATTGTTTGGTGTTTAGATATCTGAATGATATCTAAACTTTTGTGCAAATGTAACAAGGATCTCCGGGAACCATGAACGACATATGATAAAAAAATTTATATATATATATATATATATATATATATATATATAGATATATATATATTTCCGTTTACATAAACCAACATGCAAATTGAAATTTCACAAGTTCGCACTCAAAACATGGCAGCAACCAACAAATAAAAGAAATTAACTTAGACAGAAAGTAATAGCTTCACCTTCATTCTTGAGTTGCTTCTGTTTATTTGAATTTGACTTGTGACATTCTTTATCTGACAAGGAATCAAAATCGTCACTAGTATTAAATTCATCCAACACGGACTTTGGAGATCCCACTGAAATCTGCGTTTTTGTTGTCATACCTGAAACTCATGGAGATCCATGTTGATAGAAGAATAATAAGTGTGTTTACTACTTAAGAACACATTCCTTATTAACCATTGTTACCTGACAGAAACCAAAGAGACAAATCAATATCAACGTACACGAAATCCCCTATTGAAATATAATCATAACTTAGCTAAGAAGTCTAAAAGATGTTCTTAATTAATAAACTTTGTATTTGGAAATTTTGTTTCTTTATATTTAAAAAAGACTATGTTGTACAACACTTCTGTTTATTTATCCAGGCAATTATATCATAGCATATGTCACATGGTAGAAATCTACAATACCTAAAGTAAAAAGACAAATTTTCTCAAGAAAATAGATTTAGAAAAGAGCTTTGAAAACTATAAGTTTGTCATCAAAGCTTTAATTAGTTTAACAACAAACTAGTTGGAGTTTGAAAACCAAAACCATTCATAGGAAACGAACAAGACAATGGCCAAAGTCGCTTTCATACAAATAAAGCTAGAGTCACTATTGTCATTGTAGATAACTGAAATTTGGGCAGTTGTCTAACCGTTAGAGCTTATTTGCAGGGAAAACTCGTCAATACCATAATTTTTTTTTCGACGGTCTATTGTGTCTTTATATCTAGATTAGAGAGATTTTTATTCTCAAGTTCTACCTTTCAAGTGTTGATTTCTGGCTCACCCTTTAAAACACAATTCTACCACTCCATTTGATTTTGTTTTGTCAAGAGAATTGGTAGGACCTTCCCATCCTCTATTTTACATCAATCAATAACCATCCATCAATGATATAAATAATAACAGATACACAACAAAGGCAAAAGATGCACTTGTTGTATACCTATGTTCTAGGAATCATCTGACCTTACTGGTGCAAAGAGCTCACCCTGAAAAAATAGCATCCATGTGGAATTTACAAAACCAATCAAAATATGAACATCCTTTTAATCAATAAAATCTTTGACTTAAAATAAAAGTGGCCTATAATTGAATGTTATATCAAACATGTCAAGTAAATAATGTCAGGTGAGAAATACAGGCCATGCATATTGGATTAGCGAAATAATTGATGTGATAACGCTCAGAATCAAACAAATGACTTACAACTAAGAAACACAAATAAATGACTTAAAACTAAGACATGAGGTTGCCCTTTCAACCCTATCATTAAATAACTCTTCTTTATGTCACAGACCATTAAACTTTTTCTGATACCAGGTGGAAGTGGTATTGTAACATTAACCTCTGATAGAGTCTATGTCCATGACTACTTCTCAAGATCTGCTCCATTACCAACATTTGGGGCTAGATAAGATACATGCAAAACCCATCAACATGAAAATGAAATCTACATCCTTGTAAAAAAATGGGAGGAAAAAAAAATCCACAAATTGAAACAGACTGTAGGATAACTCATTCCTACAACATGATTATCCTGTCATGAACAATAAAAAAGGAAATCAAGAGAAATATAATTTTTGCCACATTTTGACAATCATTTCCTTTTGCATATTCTATGAGCAATTGATGAAAAAAGTCAGCTAAAGCTTGTCAACATCAAGATTATAGTAAAACATAAAGGAACTGCTCCAACACATATAATCCTAAACATAAGTATCTATACATATAAGTATTTATTTAGGAAATTGTATTTTGTGAAAATATGGAAGTCAAATCTTTGAAATAACACAATTTATGGTAACACTACCTTACGAAATCCATTCATTCAAGTATTTACGAAGTCCATTCAAGAATTTCTTCAAAGTTCAAAATTCAAACTATTAACATGTAGCCTAAAAAAACTCAGATTTGAAAAAGAGATAACCCAAATATGTAGAGTATATATCTAATATTTATATATCCTAATTTCCAAACATTGAAATGACACTTGTTAGCATACTATTGTGAATTCAACCCAAAATGCGAGAAAAAAATATTGATGGTTATTTTTGTTAAAAATGGAAACTAGGTCCAAATTCCACTTTGAACAACTCCTTTGGGGAATATAATTGTGACATTGAATTCCTCTTTTTGAGAGGACCAAAATCAATCTAAATATCATCAAATTTGGATAAGTAGAAGTGGAATTTTGAATTTATGTTTCTCTCATGTAAATTATTTAGGTCGGCCTCAACTATATGTCAGGTTAAGAAGATCAAAAGTCATGTCCCCTCAACTCCACTGAATTTTATATATAGAGGGGCATTCTCTCTCATTTGGGACACATCAATCAAAATAAAGGATATCTTTGTGGCAGCGAAGATTAAGGAGGATAAATTCTGGTTATTGTTGGGACTGTTTTGGTTAGGGGTTTGTCATAACAAATCCGAGTTTGGAAGCACTGCTTCGCTATCATTAAGGACAATCTTATATATGGGTTGTGACTTGTTTTGTATGGGACTTCTTCCTGTAGTTTGGCTGCAACTAGAAGATATTCTCATAGGTTGACTGCAGGGCTTAAATCACTTGCCCAAGAAGCTGAAATACAATAGAAATTCATTGAACTTATATGATAATGTTCATGTGCTCGTTGAGGATGACATGGAAACTTAAAAACATGCTAGGAATACTACAAATAATAGAGCCTTTGTAAGAAGAAAAATATCACACTGTTTACAAAATTCAAGGGTTGGAGCAGCATGCTTCAGAAGCCCTAATCCACAACCATAGAGATAATATCAACAGTGACGTTAATGTGGTCATAAACCAACTCCTTAAGCCAATGAAAGGGAGCATCATGTGAAATAAGGAAGGTCGCAATAGAAAGGAGGATTTTTGGATCAGTCAACTAAGAAAGCAGTGGATTATTGTTGCCCTAACCAGATTGATCTTGTACAATAATATGATTTGTCCTCCATGAACAAACTACCTAGATTATAGGATTGAATGGATCTAAGAGAAGTGATGTTTGATCTTCATATTGGCAAGTTATTTTATATCATTTTACTCTCTCTCTTTCTCTACTGAACATTTGATGATAATAATAAGAAGATTTGATCAAGGGTTTTCCCCATCTTGGGGTTTTTCCCTAGCTTGAGCCATATTCTCATGTCTTTCTATCTTGGCTTGTCTTCTGCATCTATCATTTATGTTATTTCATCAGTTACTGTTATATAATGTCTAATGTGATTGGTAAATGGATTAATGGGCATATGGTTGAATGAAGTATCTAACCTAAGCAAAGAACATGTTAACTGAAAATTAACATGGTATCAGAGCTCGGGTGATGTTTCTGGGAAAACTAGTGTCTTTTCAATCTGCTAGTCCCACTAGGATTGGTAGCTATCCTAGAAACAAACAATCAAAGAAATTTGCAATTTCCTTTATGTATGATAGATAAGAGAGAAGCAAAGGGACCAACTTGGATCTTTCGCTTGACTCCTTGCTTGATTTCTCTCTCCCTTGATAGAGCTTGTGCCTCTTCTCCTACTTATCTCGCTTAGTGAATACCTATAGAGACGAAGTAACAAAACACCATCAAAGCATATTGATCTATTATATCATAAACAATGCAGAATCAAAAATACATTGAACATAAATGACACTCATAAATAACAACATTCACAAATACACGATTGTATGAAGGAAAACTCAAATAACTTTATTAATAATAGAAGGGAAAATTACAACCCAGCTATCTGATCCAGCATCATCCTCCCAGAATCAAAGCCCTCTTCACCTCATGAAAAGCAAGATCACCCAACAATACAATACCTTTTCTCAAAGACAAACTATCAACACTTCCTTACAAATTACGAAATTCCAGCCTCTAGATCTCTCAGATGAGGGATCCATTTATAGATGTCGGCAAGGGTGTGACTCATCTCTGGGTTTTTTATTAGTGTCATTCCACTTGTTCTTCTTGGTTCCACTTGGAGATTTTTTGGATCTCTTATTCATCCCTAGGTGAATTCAGAGAGGCAAGTGTCATAGGAGAAGTTTCTGTAAGATTCCATGAGCATCCACCTAGCAAACTGTCTCGGACATTTGTCCATCCTCGCTCATCGTACCCTACAGAAGGCCTCTTCAGTATGCATTGCACCTGGCTAGTGTAGAAGTCAGTATGCATCGCACCCTAATAGTGGAGCAGTCAGTATGCTTCAGTTTTGGCCAGTTTTGAGTGGTTTTTCAGGTGGAACTTTTGGGGAATGATGTAATCAGTTGACCATGATCCTTTAGGGTATGAAACAACACTTTTAGGGGTTAAAGAGCCCTTGGTTTATCGGCATATAAGATTGGGGTTGCAATGCCCAAATATGTCTATAACAGTTTCCCCCTAAAGCATGAAGTCGTAAATCTTTTGATGTCAGGTGAAATGCTTTATCATGAGGATTCGAGGTATTCGAACTAGAAGGTGACCTGTATAAGATACAATACAATACATCATCATCATATTATTTTCATGATCTAGCTGAGGCAGGCATTCCCATGCTCAGCTTTATAAATTCATTTTCTTGTACATAGGACAGATAATCGTCTATAGTTGCAGACTGGTGATTCTTCATATGAAGAGTCATCTTCCCTGGCTTAGATGACTATCTATGCAACTTTTGTGTACATTTGATGTCTTTATATGACTGAATATATCACAGCTTGAATGGATGAAACTAGATCTGGGGTCTTCAAACTCGTTCAATCTTTGCCGGATGTACAAGTCGATCCATGTGAAAAGATGTCCTGAGGTCGAACATGGAAAGACATCACCTGATTACCAGCCAATAATGTACACTGTTAACAGGTGTGATAGGAATCACTGATGATGATAATGACCCTCAAGGTACCACAGTACAATTCACATGGTGTGAATATATGATCCGATGTCGAACACCATGCAAAATCTTTCGGTTGAAGGTCATTGATGTAAACCTATCATCGGAAGTGAGAAACTTGCCATTGAGGCGTGTAAGCTTCAAAGTACTGAAAGGGTTGTTTCTAAGTCAACTTCTTGGATAATGAGCTAATGTCGACAAGAAGTGGCCCATCATAGGAGGGCCTTAATGTATCACAAATCTACGACATGAAATGAAGCAAATGATTTTCTGGAGGTGAAAACAATTTGATGATACAAGGTTCAGGAATGGCAGCCATGAAAAATGGAGGGCGAAGGTATTGCAGTGGATGAGGCATTAACTGGATGGTGAATTCTCTGAATGACTTCTCTTGAACATATCGACAACACTGAGATGGATTGGTAGCGTTAACCCCAAAATATGGATGGTATGAAGGACCAATGGTGATATGAACGGTGAACGGAATAACCCAACCCGACTCAATCATGTTGATGGAGTGAAAGTGTCATGTTCAAGAGCGACCTGCTACCATAAAATTCTTTAAGTTTTCTTCCCTTTTTCCCCAATCATTGCTGACCAGTACCTCTTTATTTTTGTCAAGCTTGAGGAGGATAACATATACTTGTTCTATAATTTTCCCTTCGGGAAAACCTGTCGCTATGTTTTAGCGAGTTTAACGATAGTGAAACTCATTCTTATCTAGGTGGACAAGTTTTTCGCTATTGTTTTTATGAGTTTAATGACAAAGATAACTTGGTCCTTTTCATGTTTAGAGACTTTGAAAAGGGATGAAAAGAAAACTCCAGCAATTCTTTTTTGTAGCATAATCCCTTAAGTCCGAAAAATATTAAAATAATACAAAAGGGATGAATTTTCCAATCACTTTAGTGAGCTGAAAAAGAAAAGCGCTCAAACTTTTTCATGAGATAATCCCTCAGGTTTGAAAAGTTTAAAATATACAGGAGGGATGGCACTTCTAATCACTTTAGCGAGCTGGAGAGGCCAATTGCTCGACAATATTTTCATATTTAATGAGTTTGAAAAGGGTTTAAAGTGGACTCGTTTTTTGAGGAACGAGTGGTGTTTAGGGTAGCAACTGGTTCTGGGTAATCTTGGATCTTCTCAGAACATGGTGATGTGAAGAGTGTGGCTAACAAGACCACCCATTGCAGATGTTCCTAAAAAAGGTAAACAATCAAGTGGAAGCATATGATCGGTCAAAAGAATGGAGGTGATGGAAAGAACACAACCAAGGCTCAAAAGGCTGATAGCAGGGTAATTACAAAGGTTATTTACAGAAGGTGGGTTCATTTTTTAATGAAATTGAACTCTGGGGGAACATATGCTCAGTTGGCAGGTTCATTTTTTAACGAGCTTGAACCTTGCAGAAAAGTTTCTCATTTTCCTTTTCATGTAGGCTAGAAATGACCAAACTACAAAGCTAAAACAACACTAAAAAGCTAAGGAACTATTGAGGTTAGGTAGGATGGCTTCATTAGCAGTTCAGGAAAATCCCTTCCTTTGCTTCGTCCATAGAATAGATGAAGGTGAATGGTGTGTTGCACCAATCACTTAACCTAAGGAGTTAAAAAACTAAAAAAGCTATAAAATCTAAAAAAATAAAAAGTGAAATTGGTCATTTTTAGCTTGCATAAAAAGTTTTGCATGCCCCCAGCATGATGAAGAAAAAGTCTTCAGTAACCATATGGAAACTTACTATGGTTAGGTAAGATGGTTTCATTCAAGGAACAAACAAAACAATTCCTGCACTTCGTCTACCAAATAGATAAAGGTGAAAGGTCATCGAGACCGATCACATAACCTACAGGGAAACTTATCTCTACAGTTGGGTTCGTCCACAAAATAGACAAGGGTGCATACCTCCTTGTTATAGACATTTTTGGCCACTGCAACCCCAAGCATAAAATTTCCATAAACCAAGGGCTCCTAAGTCCTTAAAATTGTTATTCCAGCCCCTAAAGGAACAAGGTCATCTGATTACAGCTTCTCCCAGAAGTTCTCCATGAAAAACTACTCAGAACTGGTCAAAACAGGATCATTTCACCTGCTCCATAGGCAAAGTGCGTTGCATCTCACCTAAGTACACTCAGTGGGTGCGTTGCATTTCAAAAAGCCCTTCTATGGGGTGCGATGGGTGAGAAGAGACAAATGGCAGTGTCAATCTGCGAAGTGGAGAAGCATGGAATCTTCCAGAAACTTCTCCTGTGACACTTGCCTTTCTGAATTCGACCAAGGATGAGTAAGAGATCGTCAATCTCCAAGTGGAAGAAAGAACTATCAGAGGGAAGACACTAATCAAATCACAAGCTGAATCATCTCCCTTACAGATATCTATATATGGATCCCTCATCCCAGAGATCCAGGGGCTGGAATTTTGCATCTTGTAAGGAATTGTTGTTGGTTTCTTGAGGCAACATCATAGTGTTGGGTGATCTAAGCTTTGCACGAGGTGAAGAAGGGCTTACTTGCTGAGAGGATGATGCTGGGTCAGAACCACTGGTTGTAACTCTCTTGGCTCTTTCTTGATTATCAATAAAGCTATTCAAGTTTTCCTCCATACTCTTGTGTAATCTATGTTTTGTGCATTTTTATGGTCAATTTACATCTGATCCTAGATTGTTTGTGATAATAGATCCATTTTCTCGTATAGTGTTATGCTGCTTTGATTCTACAGGTACTCTGTGAAGCTGGGTATACAAGGAAGCAAGTAGCAAAGGACTTTAAGAAGAGAGCAGAATCAAGCAAGGAACCAAGTGCAAGACAGAGGTTGGTCTCCTTTGTTCTTCTCTCATCTATCTTTCATAAAGTAAAACGAAAGTAGTTTTACTTTGTTTGTTTCTAAGGTAGCTACCACACCTTAGTGGGATTAGTAGTTCTACATAGACACTTTTCCCTGTAACAAAATGGCGACTCCACTGGGGAGCAACTAGGTTGTTTTTTTATCTACATTTTTTTACTTTATAAACTTACAGACGGAGCCTGAAGTTGAGCCAGGTTGCTTTGGAACTGCATTTGCTATGCAAATGCAAAATAGATAAATGTCGCTTCAATCAATCTCTGGGTTTTGTTTATGAGTTAAACAACTGATTTACAAACTCTCTAATTGCCCTTGTGGTGGCTCTAGTAACCTCCTTAGATCTACCCCTGTTGTTGATTTACTGATTGCCACTTGCTCGGCCAAAATCCCTGAACTGAACTGCAAACTGTGACCCGGAACCCAAGCAAAGTCTCGTCCCTGGCCCATCGCACTCTCTGTTCTGTGAATCTGAAATTCAGCGCACTTCCCGAGTGTAGTAGGTGCGCTGCATTTCAAATTCACTATGTTGTAGGTGCGCTGATCAAACTAGGCATTGTTCCTAGATTTTGGTTTCTGTGTTCACTCTTTTCAGATATATTCAAGAATTTTGCTGCCTGTAGTCAGTACAACTCTGTTTGAAACCCCTTTCCTTGCTGTTATTCTGCCTCCATTGTGCAAAGAACTGTAAATGTTTTTGTGTATTTGTTGAGTCATTTTCATTTCTACTTTGCAAAAAAGTAACGTAATTGTACTGTTGTTTCTTGATTTGAAAGTGTCGCAAGTGTCGTTTTCAGTCATAGAAGAGAGTTTGATTGCTCTTGATAGTCGATTACCTTGTTACTGTTGTATTTGATCTGAATTAGTAGTTTTTCTAGTGTCGAAAGCAAGTCTTCATTTCCAAATTGCAAAATGTTGTCATTGTCTTCATTTTGATTTTGAAAAGAAACTTGTTAGTAATTGTCGCTTGAAAAGTAATTCAGATTTTCGCATTAGCTTTCTTTTTATCATTCACATATTAAGAAGGTTGAAAACAAATACATGCATGTGCATTTGCATTTAGACTGTTTGATTGGTTTGATTTAGGACAGTGCATATAGTGTGTGCTCTTTGCTCTTTGTTGAAAGAATTCTGTCTTTCTTTCCTTAGTAGCTAGGATTTTCATTGCACAAATAAGATAAAAGACTGTTTATCATCTTAGATTGCATTCTAGGAATTGTACATCTACATCACGCGGTGAACCTGAAAGGAAAATTTCTTAAGCAAGATCAACTATAAAATAAATTTAATGAATCTAACAACGCTTTGGAACCTAACGCACAACATCTAGAAGTCTAGGCGAGAGATGTATTCCGGTGTCGTAAAGCTTGGTAACTGTTGTTCTCCCTGTTGGTTGGGTGATTCCTCCACTTTGAGACAATAAGTGCCAGTACGGACTTGTGCTCCCACGTACCATCGAGTATATTTTGGGAGACCACAATAGGCTCAATCCTTTATCCATAGGAAGCGTGTCTGCCGCCCTATCGATCGCAATGCACTGAACACAACATTCGGGAAGATTGACTACCGTACCGTAAAAGGTATTCTGCAGTTTTGTGATTGGTTTGGTAATCCCTCTGCCTAGATTTCCAGAGCAATACCTTTCGTTCCTTTTCAGACTCCTTAACAGAAAAGGTCCATCTGAGCACTTGTCACTTTAGGCTCATTAAAAATCGAAGGCGACTAGAGTCATCTTTTGTTTTTTCTCGACTCTTTAAAATTGAAAAAACAAGTTGTGTCAAAGCGTCTAAAATTTATTTTAAACGGAGTAATCGTCACCCTTCCTACGTTGGTCTTAGGTTGAGAAAATGGAGTCTACCAACCAAGGAGTTCCCCTTGGAGGAAATCCTAGTCCCTTCTCCTCTTGGGGAGATGTTGGTTCACCCCACATGGCCACATTGTCACTTCCAGGATTGACGATTAGCTTTCCCATATGGCTTTTCTCAACCTCCGTCATTCAGAACACCGCGATCCCTGAACAATCGAGTCAGCAACTAGACAATTCCAGAGTTACCCTCCAACCCTCTACTTCGTCCAATTATTCCTCTCCTCCTTCCTCTTCGCTTGATGGGGCTTGTAAAGCTAAAGATCAAGTATCTGAGAAGAAGAAGGAAAAGAAGAAGAAAGAGAAGAAGAAGAAGGAGCCAAAGGCGAAAGGGGGTAACCAAGCGTCGTCTAGTGAAAATCCACACACTGCACCGACCAGGCCTAAATCACCATGTGTCATTTGCAAAGGAGACCACTATCATAGAGATTGTCCCTGCATCCCTCGGATCTTAAGGGACTGGTCTCCTTGTTTGCACAACCTGGTGTCGTCAACCTTTGATGATCATGTTGAAAACACACCGTCGACTAGTGAAAGTGAAGCCCCTGGACAAAAAGGAAAGTGCAAATTTCCTTGTAAACTGTGTGAAGGCAATCACACCATCCACCGTTGTCCCTTCTTAGACGAGGCTAAAAGAGTTTTGGACGATCGTCCGATTTCACCGTTATGACTTCCTCCTGGATATAAAAACTCTTGCCGAGTCCGTCGCTAGTTGAAAATCCGGCTGACCTGCCCAGGTGGTCGGTCGAAACATCTATCATTGAAGAAAACCATCTAAACCCATACCAGACGAAAGTCAAAAGGTCAAGGCGGCAGTTGACCCGGTCTTGCCTTCAAAGGTCTTATCTTCAGATGATACAGTCACCGAAGAGAACAAGGATGACACTGTCTAAATTCTTTTCGTAAACACAGTCTCCGATGAACATGGGGGCAATTTACTCATTCCTTTACCACAGGAAGGAAGTTCGTCAGAGTCATACCCGGCCGTCTATTCGGTCCCACCTCCAAGCAACCTAGTTGTTTCCTTCGACTGAAATCAACTAGGCAAACCCCGTTTACTGGCTAGTATACCATTCCGAATCATTGCTCAAGTATATATAATGGTCATGGCCGGTACCATCATAGATGAAGGGGCTTCTGTGAGTATCCTTTCCTCGACTTCTTGGAAAGCGCTTGGTTCGCCATCGCTTTTGCCTGAGATGAGAAATCTAACAGGCTTTGATAAAGGAACCAGTCGACCGTTAGGGATCCTTCCCAATGTGCCCATAACATTGAGAGGAAAAACTGTTCATATGAACGTAATGGTAGTCCAAGGTGTTGGAAATAATACTGAGAGGGGGGGGGGTGAATCAGTATTATCTAGCAATTTAATAAATCTTCCTTATTTGATCTTTGAATTATTTTTGCATGTCAGTACCATAAAATAATGAGCATGAACAAAGAAAACAGATAGTCACACCAAAGAACACAAGATGTAAGGTGGAAACCCAATGTGGGTGAAAACCACCTGCTGCAATATGTCTCTATCTTCTTTCAAATTAGAAACTTCTTTTACAATGATTTTGTACTGGTGCAATCCTTTACCAGTACGCAGGCTGCAACCTGCAGAGAGCTACAACTCTCTCTCTCTCTCGTTTTCCAGTCTACTCCTGGAAGGGAGCTACAACCCCCTACTTCTTTTCATAAAGCATCAGATGATCAACAAGTACATAACAGTTACAGTCCACTACAGATATCAGATCAATAACAGAACTAACCCAGAACACTTTATCAACAGAGAAATTCAATCAACAGAACATCTTAAGATAGAGACGCAGTTTTTCCTTCTGTGGCCTGCGACCAGACACAGTTAACCTTCTGCTACCCTGCGTCCACACGCAGATATCCTTCTGCTGCGCTGCGTGCCCACACACTGTTCCTTTAACTGCTCAGCGTTCTGTTGCTTCAGGGACGCAACCAGAAACACTATCGCGCCGCGTCTTTTTGCTACAGGGACGCACCCAAAAACACTATTGCGCCGCGTCCTTTTGCTATAGGGACGCACCCAAAAACACAATCGCGCCGCGTCCTTTTGCTTCAGAGACGCACCTGAACCTTGATCTCTCTGCGTCCCCACGCAGGTCTCTAGTCACTCAGCGGCGTCCAGACGCACCTGAACTTCGTCTGTCCTGCGTCCCCACGCAGATCTCCAGATTCTGCACTGCGTTCCGGCGTGCTTTCCTTTCACTGTACCTGCGTCCCTTCGGGTATGAAAGATTTCAAGACTTTAAGTGTAACCCAAACAGTCAGATCTACAGATCTGATCTTGCGCCAAAGGGATCTCAGTCCTTTAGTAGATTCGCCTTTTAGATCTAGACCAGATCTCACCCAATAAGATATTCAACCAAAGACCTTCATAAACCAAATGATCTCCTTTGCTTTATATAGGCAAGCTCCTCCTCAAATCATGGAACAATACCACGAGCCGACACCACAATAACACAATACCGTCGGCTAGATACCAAGAGTAAAACACAAGAAACCCCCACGTGTGCTTTTCTCTGCCTTAAAATGTGTGCACTGGGTAGACGCACCTCCTGAACGGCTGGCCTGCGTCTCTGGACGCGGATTCTGCATGGTGTACCTGCGGGTACGCACTTTCTGTAAGGTATACCTGCGTCCTCCTTATTTCCTTCAATATTTGATAGCTGATCATCAACTTCTGCTGCTGACTCGAAGAACAGTGACCTGTCACCTGAATGGGTTGCCATCAAGGACAACACTTTAGTCATAATGCCAACAATCTCCCCCTTTGGACTTGATGGCAACCTCACAAACTTCAGCTTCATTCTCCCCCTTTGACATCAAGGGCAAAAGGGGTATGCTCCCCCTAAGAACATGCTCCCCCTGAATATGAACCAGATCTGCAACAAAGAACCATAATCCACCATGAAAGAGATAGAGACATATTGCAGCTATTTCCAAGACCTCCTTCTGACCATCCTCCATAATGCCAACAATGCATTATATGCTCCCCCTGAACCTGTACCATCAATCAAGGAAGATTCAACAACAAGATGATGCATCAACAACCCCCAGCTTTTGCCTGAGGTACTCAAAGGTGTCCCTGGGCAATGGTTTGGTGAGAATATCAGCAACTTGTTCCTTAGAAGGAACATACTCCAACTTGACCTTCTGTTCAAGCACTTGTTCCCAGAGAAAATGATACTTGATTGGTATGTGCTTGGTTTTTGAATGCATAACCGGATTCTTTGAGATGCTGATTGCACTTGTGTTATCACATAAGATGGGGATAGGTGGTGTACAAGTGATTTGAAAATCCTGCAAAGTCTGCATCATCCAAAGAAGTTGGGTGCAACAAGATGCAGCAGCAACATATTCCGCTTCAGCTGTAGACAAGGCAATCGAACTCTGTTTCTTGCTGAACCAAGATACCAGTCTGGAACCCATAAAGAACGCACCACCACTTGTGCTTTTCCTGTCATCCACGCTTCCGGCCCAATCTGCATCTGTATAAGCATGAAGAGTAAGATCTGTATCTCTAGGATACCATAAGCCATAATTTTGAGTCCCTTGAAGATATTTGAAAATTCTCTTCACTGCCTGAAGATGAGTCTCCTTCGGATTTGCCTGAAATCTTCCAACTATTCCAACTGCATGCATGATGTCCGGTCGGGTACCTGTCAAATATAGTAAACTTCCAATCATAGATCCGTAGGTTGGTTGATGTACTGCTGCAGATTCGTCATTTGCACTGAGACTACATCCTGTGACCATGGGTGTACATATAGGTTTTGCATCTTCCATGCCATATTTCTTCAAAATCTGTTTGAGATATTTGGTTTGAGATAAAAAGATTCCTCCTTCTTTTTGTTGGATTTGCAAACCAAGGAAATATGTCAGTTCTCCTAGCAAGGACATTTCAAATTCTTTCTGCATGACCGAGGCAAAGCTTTGACTCATAGCTTCTTCATTGCTGCCAAAAATAATGTCATCTACATACACAACAAGTATTAGCAATTTGTCATTTTCAACTTTTATATACAGATTGCTATCTGCTGAACCTTTTGAAAAACCTTGTTGATGAAGATATTTGTCCAACCGGTAGTACCAAGCCCTTGGAGCTTGTTTGAGACCATAGAGAGCCTTTTTCAATCTGCATACAAGATTTGGATCATTTCCAAGAATGAACCCATCTGGCTGTTCAATGTACACTTCTTCTTCCAAGTCTCCATTCAGAAAGGCTGATTTCACGTCCATTTGAAATACTTTGAAGTTTTGAAAACTTGAGAGAGCAAGGAACATTCGGATGGCCTCAAGTCTTGCAACAGGAGCAAAAGTTTCTTCAAAGTCTATTCCTTCTTGCTGCGCATACCCTTTACAAACAAGTCTGGCTTTGTTTCTAATTACTTCTCCATTTTCATTCAATTTATTTTTGAAGACCCATTTTGTTCCGATAACATTCTTATCCTTTGGTCTAGGAACCAGCTCCCAAGTGTTGTTCTTTTCGATTTGCTCAAGTTCTTCATCCATTGCTTTCACCCAACATTCATCTTTGCATGCTTCTTTCACATTTTGTGGTTCAGTAGAGGAGAGTAATGCCAAATAGCTTGAGGCTTCTGCAACTGTTCTTCTTGTTTGTACACCTGCTTCTTTCTGCCCCACAATCTGAGATTCTGGATGATTCTTCTGAACATATCTGGATGGAGTCTTTTCTTCTATTCTTGTTTGCTCCTCTGGCTCTTCTTGAGGTTCTTCTTGAGGTTCTTCTTCTTCATCATTCTGTCTTTGAGGGTAGCCTTCATCTTCTTCGATGTCTTCATGATGGACTTGCCTAGGAATGTATCCCTTCTCATCAACCACTACATCAATGCTGTCAACAATTCTGCCAAGTCTTTTATTGTAGCACTTGTATGCTTTGCTATATGGAGAGTAACCAAGAAGAATGCCTTCATCTGCTCTAGGTTCAAGTTTGCCAAGCTGCTCATCAGTATTCTTGATATAGCATTTGCTCCCAAAAATTTTGAAGTGCTTTACCGAAGGAGTCCTGCCACTCCAAAGCTCATGAGGAGTTTGAGTGCTGTTCATCCGGACATTTGTTTTGTTGAGAATAACAACCGCAGCATGTGCAGCTTCACCCCAGAAAGTTGCGGGAGTTCCTGATTCATCAAGCATAGCACGAGCCATTTGTTGGATTGTTCTGTTCATTCTTTCAACAACTCCATTTTGCTGAGGAGTTCTAGCTGTAGAGAATTCTCTCCTTATCCCATGTTCATCACAGAAATCGAAAAATTCATTTGAAGTAAATTCCCCACCTCTGTCAGATCTGAGGCACTTAATTTTGTGACCTGATTCATTTTCAACCAAGGCTTTGAAGGATTTGAATTTTTCGAATGCTTCATCTTTGTGCTTCATAAGTCCTAACCAGACAAACCTGGAGAAATCGTCAATAAATAATATCAAGTATTCCTCTCCTCTAGGTGTTCTTTTCCTGAATGGACCACATGTATCTGTATGTACTAGCTCAAGAGGCATGCTAGCTGATCCTTCTTTCTCTGGAAAGTTAGTTCTGGTTTGTTTTCCAAACTGACATGATCTGCATATGGTGTTGTCAGGAATTTTGATATCTGGAAGATCGCGAACTGCCTGATATTTGCATGCTTTCCTTATTTGTGAGAAGCTTAGATGTCCCAACCTTCGATGCCATAACCAGTGCTCTTCATCCTTGCTCAGATAGCATTGTTGTTGTCCTTCTTCAAATATGTACAGATTATTTGGAGTTCTTTTGCCTTTGAGTACTGTTTTACCTGTATCAAGATCACGAACAAGACATCCATTCGATCTGAAAATAACCTCGGTTCTTTGATCACACATCTGGCTAACACTTAGAAGATTATGCTTCAATCCATCAACATACAAAACATTTCCAGCTTTGACCTTTTCTTTTAACTGAGCAATGCCTTTTCCTTTTATAGTTGCAGGAGTATCATTTCCAAAAGAGACTTTCTTTCCCTTTTCTAGAGCAGAATAAGATTCAAGTTTTTCTTTATCACCTGTCATATGCTTCGAACATCCACTGTCAATGTACCATAGATTTTCCTGTCCCTCTGCATAAAAAGCTATTCCACATCTTTCTGTTTGAGGTTCCTTTATTCTCCATGTTTTGGTGCTTGAGGCTTGCTCCTTTTTCTGCTGAAACCTGCTCCTGCATTCAGATTCTTCATGACCAAAGTTATTGCAAATAGAACATTCGACTTCATTTTCAAGAACCGAAAAGTTGTTATAGGTCCTTTTTGTAATCCCTGTCATACTTCTTTGTTTTTGAGCTTCCCTAGTCATGATTGTTTTATATGCAACACATTGAGCTGCTTTGTGACCAAAGTTATGACAAGAAAAGCATTGTCCATTGAAGAAACTTCTGCGGTTATCGAATCTACCAGCCAACTGATTGTAATTTCTATTTTCATCTATTCTTGGACCAAATTGAGAAGATTTTACCTGTGGCTGGTTCATCCTTAAGATGGATTGCCCTTGATAGTTTCTGTTTGTAATTCGTCCCTGCTTTACCTGATGATCTTCATTGTTCTTTTGCTCATTTCTTCTTGCTGCATCAAGATAACTCTTTGAGGTGGATGCTTGAGAGGTTTCTCCATTGTAGCCCAGACCTGTCTTGTTTAGAGGAGATCGCTGCACATTGATAATCTTATCCAAAGTTTCAGATCCTTTGACAAACTTAAGATTAATAGCTTTTGTTTTCTCAATCTCTTTTCTAAGACCAACAATTTCTCCTTCTAGTTTTTCAAGATGTTTTTCCTTTTCATCAATTTGAAATTGTAGAGTATCAATGATCACATTCTTTTCTTCTATACATCTCTTGAGTCTAGTGATTTCATCATAAAGGTTATCCACATCTATAGCATCCATATAATCATCATCTTCAAATGCCATTAATAACTTATATTCATTACCTCGTTCATCTTCATCACTGTTTGATAGACCATCACTATCTTCATGGGTGTAGTAGCTTTTCTTATTTGCATTTTGTTTCTTGTTCCATCTAGCAGGTTCCTTTCCTTTATCCTTATAAGGACATTTTGCAGCATAATGACCTACTCTTCCACAAGCAAAGCATTTGAAAGGTAGCTTACCTCTGAACCTTCCAGAACCCCTTTGAAGATTTCTGACAAAATTTGATTCTTCTTCCTCTTCTTCTGGAACATGGCTTGCTTCATAGTAATCTTCTTTGCCTGATGCCTTGAAAGCAGCTTCCCTTCTGTCTGATGGACCTCCCTTTCTCATTTCATAAGCAGTTAGAATTCCATGTAGCTGAGACATAGTGAGAATTCGGAGATTTTCTTTTTCTTCTATTGCAGATACTTTAGATTCAAACTTGGGGGATAATGATCTTAGAATCTTTTCAACTACTATGGCCTCTTTTATTTCTTCACCCAAATTTTTCATACAATTAACAATCTCATCTACCCGAAGAAAATAATTAGCCACACTTTCATCATTATACATCTTGAGAGTCTCATACTGAATCCTGAGAGTTTGAAGTTTAGCTCGCTTTACCTGTTCATCTCCTTCATAGCTCGTGACCATTTTGTCCCATATCTCTTTTGCTGATTTGAAGTGCATTACCTTCATGAATTCCGTTTGGGATATACTTCCTAATAGAGTACTGACTGCTTTTGCATTTGTTTCATACTTCTTTTTCTCAGCTGGATCGGTAGGAGTAGCTGAAGGAAAAGCATAGCCTGTTTCTACAATGTCCCAAACTTCTGTACCAAGAGATTGAAGATATGCAGTAACTCTTACCTTCCAATAATTTAAGTTTGTCCCATCAAAAACCGGTGGCCTGATTGATGCTTCTCTCTCGTAGTTGCTCATGATGAACGATCTACCTTCAAGCGATCAAGCTTCTCTGAAGGACCTGCTCTGATACCAATTGTTGGAAATAATACTGAGAGGGGGGGTGAATCAGTATTATCTAGCAATTTAATAAATCTTCCTTATTTGATCTTTGAATTATTTTTGCATGTCAGTACCATAAAATAATGAGCATGAACAAAGAAAACAGATAGTCACACCAAAGAACACAAGATGTAAGGTGGAAACCCAATGTGGGTGAAAACCACCTGCTGCAATATGTCTCTATCTTCTTTCAAATTAGAAACTTCTTTTACAATGATTTTGTACTGGTGCAGTCCTTTACCAGTACGCAGGCTGCAACCTGCAGAGAGCTACAACTCTCTCTCTCTCTCTCGTTTTCCAGTCTACTCCTGGAAGGGAGCTACAACCCCCTACTTCTTTTCATAAAGCATCAGATGATCAACAAGTACATAACAGTTACAGTCCACTACAGATATCAGATCAATAACAGAACTAACCCAGAACACTTTATCAACAGAGAAATTCAATCAACAGAACATCTTAAGACAGAGACGCAGTTTTTCCTTCTGTGGCCTGCGACCAGACGCAGTTAACCTTCTGCTACCCTGCGTCCACACGCAGATATCCTTCTGCTGCGCTGCGTGCCCACGCACTGTTCCTTTAACTGCTCAGCGTTCTGTTGCTTCAGGGACGCAACCAGAAACACTATCGCGCCGCGTCTTTTTGCTACAGGGACGCACCCAAAAACACTATTGTGCCGCGTCCTTTTGCTACAGGGACGCACCCAAAAACACAATCGCGCCGCGTCCTTTTGCTTCAGAGATGCACCTGAACCTTGATCTCTCTGCGTCCCCACGCAGGTCTCTAGTCACTCAGCGGCGTCCAGATGCACCTGAACTTCGTCTGTCCTGCGTCCCCACGCAGATCTCCAGATTCTGCACTGCGTCCCGGCGCGCTTTCCTTTCACTGTACCTGCGTCCCTTCGGGTATGAAAGATTTCAAGACTTTAAGTGTAACCCAAACAATCAGATCTACAGATCTGATCTTGCGCCAAAGGGATCTCAGTCCTTCAGTAGATTCGCCTTTTAGATCTAGACCAGATCTCACCCAATAAGATATTCAACCAAAGACCTTCATAAACCAAATGATCTCCTTTGCTTTATATAGGCAAGCTCCTCCTCAAATCATGGAACAATACCACGAGCCGACACCACAATAACACAATACCGTCGGCTAGATACCAAGAGTAAAACACAAGAAACCCCCACGTGTGCTTTTCTCTGCCTTAAAATGTGTGCACTGGGTAGACGCACCTCCTGAACGGCTGGCCTGCATCTCTGGACGCGGATTCTGCATGGTGTACCTGCAGGTACACACTTTCTGTAAGGTATACCTGCGTCCTCCTTATTTCCTTCAATATTTGATAGCTGATCATCAACTTCTGCTGCTGACTCGAAGAACAGTGACCTGTCACCTGAATGGGTTGCCATCAAGGACAACAATTTAGTCATAATGCCAACACAAGGACCCCTGGATTATAATCTACTCCTTGGACGAGACTATATTTATTGCATGGGAGCCATCGTCTCATCACTCTTTAGAGTAATGTGTTTTCCGCAAGAAGGAAGATTGGTCAAGCTCGTAGACCAGCTTTCATTTCCTGGTTCACGCATAGCAAATAGTCATATACCATCCCTAAATGGTATTTTCACGCAAGGAATGTCTCATCAATCCCTAGTCCGTCAACCTGATGAGCACGAGTGATTCAGGGGGCATGACTGAAACCCAGGGGGCATGCACCCTAGTCTGCTTCGGCAGGAAAACTTCAGGTATAGGGTAGGTTTCTGCGAGGGATATATGACTAGTCTGACACACCCGTCCGCTTAGGAAAATGGGATTAGAATGGAATAAGATTCCCTCATCAAAGTTATGTGGGTGGAGGCGTCTGCCCCACTCACCTTTGTCTATTTCAGTAGGCATCGCCGAAGAAGTGTTTTATTTGCAGGACAGATAAAACAATCTTTGGTAACCTGAAAGAGGTAGACCTTTCCCGACAAAACGAATGTCTTGTCGGTAGAATAAAAGGTGACCTTGAAACTCTATTTTATACCTGGGGGCATGCAAACCTTTTGGTGTGCAAGGGAAGAGCGACCATTTATTTTTTAAATTTGTAGGTCCTCTAACCCTTTAAACTCGTAGGATTGGTCGTTTCTTAACTTGCATAAAGAAAGGATGTGGGGCAAAACTTTAAAAATTGCCGTTTTCATATATGAGACATTCTTATTATACGATTGGATTAATCGAGAAGTTTTAACGCGGACTTCATGCTCGTTAAAAAATAAACATAAGCAATGAGCAAATGTTTCCCCCAGCATTTAAGCTCAATAAAAAATGAACCAATTCCCGGTAAATAATCATCGTGAATGTAGTACTTCAGCCTTTAAAGCCTTGGTCGTGTTCCCATCATCACCTCCACTCTGTGTTGGCCGATCATTCACCTCCATTTGATTGTTTACCCCTTTTGAGGAACATCTGTGAAGAGTGATCCCGCTAGCCATCCTTGTAACACTGCCGTGATTGGAAAATTCCAAACCTTACCTAGAATCAGCTGCTACCCAATTTTATCACTCATTCCTCAAAGACGAGTCTCCTTTAAGCTCTTTTCAATTGACTCGTAAAATATGAAAAGATTGCCGAGCCATTGGCCTCTCCAGCTCGTTAAAGGGACCGGAAGTGCTATCCCTCCTTTAGATTTTAATCTTTTTGGACCTGAGGGATTATTACACAAAAAGATCGAGCGCTTGTTTTATTTGGCTCGTTAAAAGTATCAAAAATTCATCCCTTCTGTATTGTTTTATACTTTTTTGGACTTAAGGGATTAGATAACGAAAAAGGATTTTTGGAGTTTCCTTTACGTCCCTTTTCAGACTCTCTAAAATTGAAAAGGACTGAGTTATATTTGTCGTTAAACTCATTAAAACCTAATAGCGACAAACTTGTCCATAGCAGACAAGAACGAGTTTCACTATCGCTAGGCTCGTTAAAACATAGCGATGGGTTTTCCCAAAGGGAAAATTATAGAACAAGCATATGTTATCCTCCTCAAGCTTGAAAAAAATAAAGAGGTACTAGTCAGCAATGACTGGGGAAAAATTGGGAAGAAAAATTGAAGAAACTTTGTTGGTAGCAAGTCGCTCTTGAACATGACACTTTCACTCTGCATCCAAGTCGGGTTGGGTTGTTTCATTCACCGGTCACATCACCATGGTCCCATCATGCCATCCACATTTGGGGTTAATGCTACCAATCCATCACATCAGTGTCGCCGATATGTTCAAGAGAAGTCACTCAGAGAATTCACCTATGTCTCACCCGCTGCAATACATTTACGCTCCATTATTTCATGACCGCCACCCTGAACCTTATATCACCAGATCGTTTTCACCTCCATTAAAATCATTTGCTCCATTCCGTGTCATTGATGTGGGATTCATTAAGGCCCTCCTATGACGGATCACTTCTTGTCGACATCAGCTCATTATCCAAGAAGTCGATCTAGGAACACCCCTTTCAGTACTTTGAAGCTTGCATGCCTCAATGGCAAGTTTCTCACTTCTGGCGACAGGTTTACAATCAATGGCCTTCGACCAAAAGATTTTGTGTGGTGTTCGACGTCAAGTCCTTTATTCACACCACGTGAATTGTACTGCAGTACCTTGAGGGTCATTATCATTATCGGTGATTCCTCTCGCACCTGTTAACAGCTTACATCATTGGCTGGTAATCAGGCGATGTCTTTCCATGTTCGACTCCAGAACATCTCTCACATGGATCGAATTGTACTTTGAGTGAAGATCGAATGAGATTGAAGACCCCGGATCTAGTTTCATACATCCGGGCTGCGATATATATTTAGGAAAATAAAGACATCAAATGTACATCATTGCTGCATAGATAATCATCCAATCAAAGGGATGATGGCTCTGCCAGAATCATCAGTCTACAATCAGACGATTGTCTGTCCTATGTACATGAAAATGAATTTATAAAGCTGAGCATGGGAATGCCCGCCTCAACTAGATCATGAAAATATTATGAAGATAATGTATTGTATTATATCATATTACAGGTCTCCTCCCAGCTTGAAATAACTTTGGATCCTCATGATAAAGCATTTCACCCGACATCAAAAAAGATTAACGACCTCATGCTTTAGGGGGCAACTATTATAGACATTTTTGGGCACTGCAACCCCAAGCATAAAATTTCCATAAACCAAGGGCTCCTAAGTCCCTAACAGTGTTGTTCCATCCCCTAAAGGAACAAGGTCATCTGATTACAGCTTCTCCCAGAAGTTCTCCATGAAAAACTACTCAGAACTGGTCAAAACAGGATCATTTCACTTGCTCCATAGGCAAAGTGCGTTGCATCTCACCTAAGTACACTCAATGGGTGCGTTGCATTTCAAAAATCCCTTCTATGGGGTGTGATGGGCGAGAAGAGACAAATGGTAGTGTCAATCCGCAAGGTGGAGAAGCATGGAATCTTCCAGAAACTGCTCCTGTGACACTTGCCTTTCTGAATTCGACCAAAGATGAGTAAGAGATCATCAATCTCCAAGTGGAAGCAAGAACTATCATAGGGAAGACACTAGTCAAATCACAAGCTGACTCATCTCCCTTACAGATATCTATATATGGATCCCTCATCCCAGAGACCCAGGGGCTGGAATTTTGCATCTTGTAAGGAATTGCTGTTGGTTTCTTGAGGCAACATCGTAGTGTTGGGTGATATAAGCTTTGCATGAGGTGAAGAAGGGCTTACTTGCTGAGAGGATGATGCTGGGTCAGAACCACTGGTTGTAACTCTCTTGGCTCTTTCTTGATTATCAATAAAGCTATTCAAGTTTTCCTCCATACTCTTGTGTAATCTATGTTTTGTGCATTTTTATGGTCAATTTACATCTGATCCTAGATTGTTTATGATAATAGATCCATGTTCTCATTAGTGTTATGCTGCTTTGATTCTACAGGTACACTGTGAAGCTGGGTATACAAGGAAGCAAGTAGCAAAGGACTTTCAGAAGAGAGAGGAATCGAGTAAGGAACCAAGCGCAAGACAGAGGTTGGTCTCCTTTATTCTTCTCTCATCTATCTTTCATAAAGGAAAACGAAAGTAGTTTTACTTTGTTTGTTTCTAAGGTAGCTACCACACCTTAGTGGTATTAGCAGTTCTGCATAGACACTTTTCCCTGTAACACCCCTAAGCTTCGTTACATTCACCAGACTACTCACGGTAATTAGGTGGATGGAATGAAGGTTGAAGAGACACTCTTGATGTAAAAAGACCATTTAGGGATGATGATCAACTTGGAGCTATGCTTGAGCTTGGAAATGAAAGTTGGTCAATAAGTTGGACAATTTTGCCTTCATGTGGGAAACACATCACTCGAAAGAGCATTGAGACAATAGCTTCCATGTTGTAAACATAGTCACATCCAAGGAGTAGATTTTAATCTAATGGTCCTTGGACTACCATCATGTTCAGGTGAATGGTTTTCCTTCTCAAAGTTATCAGCAACTTAGTAAGGATCCCTAATGGTCGAGTGGTTCCTTTGTTAAAGCCTGACAAATTTTGTGTAATAGGCATAAGTAAGGGCGATCCAAGCGCTTTCCAAGTAGTTGAGGAAATGATACTCACTGAAGCCCCTTCATCTATGATAGTGCTAGACACGATCATTTTGTAAACTTGTACTATGATCTAGAATGGTACATTAGAAGGAAGGCAGGATCTTGCTAGTCGATTCCAATCAAAGGAAGTAACCAGACTGCTTGGAGGGGGTACCAAATAAATGGTTGAATTAACCCCTAGAGTCACGAGAACTGGGAGATTCTCTTCCTGTTGTGAAGGAACAGGTGGATTGCCCCCAAGTTCATCGGACTCTGAAGTAACTAAAAGAATTTGAACAGTGTCATTCTCACTCTCTTTAGGAATGATATCATCTGAAGGTGGACCTTCTGAAGGAAAGACTGGGTCGACTGCTATTTTGACCTATTGACTTTGGTTCGATATGGACTCAAAAGATTCACTTTCAACGATAGGTGTTTCGACCAACAGTTCAGTTAAGTCAGTTGGATTTTCAACTAGTAAAGGACTAGGGGAGAGTTTCTTGTATCCAGGTGGAAGTTGTTGCAGTGAAGCAGGATGGTTATCCAAGACTCTTTTGGCTTCATCCAAAAAGGGACAATGGTGAAGAGAATGACTACCTTCACATAACCTACATGGAACTTTGACCTTTCCTTTTTGTCCATTGACTTCATTATTACTAGTTGATGGTGTGTTGTCAACATGATCACCAGAGGTTGATGACACCTGATGGTGTGAATGGGGAGACTATTCTCTCAAGATCTGAGGGATGCACGAACATTCTTGATGAAAATGGTCTCCTTTGCAAATTATGCATGGATGTCTGGGTTAGGAAAGTTTAGTGTGCGGATTTTCATCAGATGCTACATGGTTTCCCCCATGATTAATTGACTTCTTCTTCTTCTCCTTCCCTTTCTTCTTCTTCTCATGCACTTGGTTACTACCATCACTATTTTCACCAAACGAAGATGAAGAAGGGGAGGGATAAACAAACAAAGAGGAAGGTGAAGGGTCAACTTGAGTATCAACTGGATGCTGATTCGATTGCTGAGGAATCACATTATTTTGAACCACAGAGGTTAAGAATAGACATATTGGCAGGCCAATAGTAAGTCCTGGAAGGGACAAAGTGGCCATATGAGGTGCACCAATATTTCCCCAAGATGTAAAAGGAATAGGAATCCCCTCAAAAGGGATTCCTTGATTGGTGGGCTCCATTATCTCAACCTAAGACCAACGAAGGAATAGGGATGTTATTCCGAATTTAAATAAATTTTAATGATGCTTTGACACAACTTTTTCTTTTTCAATTTTTAAGAGTCGAGAAAAAGCTAAAGATGACTCTAGTCCCCTTCAATTTTTAATGAGCCTGAAGTGACAAGTGCTCAAATGGACCTTTTCTTTTAAGGAGTCAAAAAGGAACGAAAGTGACTACTCTAGAGATCTAGACAGAGGGATTACCAAACCAATCACAAAACTGCAAAATACACCTTGGTGATAAATTAAAGAGAAATTACCAAGGACTTATGTACGACAGTCAATCTTCCTGAATGTTGTGTTCAGTGCATTGCGATCGATAGGGCGGCAGACATGGCTTCCTATGGATAAAGGATATAAGCCTATTGTGGTCTCCCAATATATACTCGACGGTATGGGGAGCACAAGTCCGTGCTAGCACTTGTCGTATCAAAGAGGAGGAATCACCCAACCTTCGATGAAAACGATAGTTACTAGATTTTACGACGCCGGAACACGTCTCTAGCCTAGACCTCTAGATGTGTTGCGTTAGGTTCCAAAGCGTTGTTAAGTTCATTGAAAATTATTTTAGATTTTATCTTGTTTAGAAGTTTGCCTTTCAAGGTTCACCGTGTGATGTAGATGTAAAATTCCTAAATATGCAATCTAAAATGATAAACAATCATTGTTTATTTTTAGCAATGAAAATCCTAGCTACTAAGGAAAGAAGATTACGATTCTTTCAAACAAAGAGCAAAGAGCACACACTAAATGCACTTTTCCTAAATCATTTTTCACACATAGTCTAAATGCAAATGCAAATGCATGTATTTTTTTTTCATTCCCCTTAATGTAAGAATGCTAAAAGGAAAACTAAGTATAGATCTGAAATATTTTCTTCAAAGTGAAACTTCGACAATTTCTTTTCAAAATGAAAGGAAGACTAAACGAAACTTTTCGATTTCGAATAGAGAATGCTTTTGACACTTCAAAATATCAATAAATCAAATCAAATACATGAAAAAAATTTCAATCAACTATCCAAGGAAGGACGACTCAATGACACTTCTCTTTTTTGATACAAAACGACAGCTACGACACTTTTTTGCACCAAAACGACAGTTCGATTTAAGAAACTTTTCAACAAAAGATTAAAAATGATGGACAAATACATAAAAACATTTTCTAATCCTAATCAGTGGAGGATTTAACAATGAGATACTGTTCATAAGCAGCAAAACAATTGAACAGAGCTGAAAACAAGGACAAAAAACCCAAATTTCAAGGAGAGAAATAGGATTACTCAGTCATCGCACCTGTACTTCATAGAAACAGGGATGCATCTCACCTACTACACTCAGGAAGTGTGATGCATACTAGCTTCCAGTGACAGATAGTGCGATGGGCCAGGGAGTGCAACTGAGGTGGGTTTTGGCTCAAATTTGCAGTTGAATTCAGTGAGTTAAGCTGAGCAATTATGGATAGTAAAGAAAAAAGTACAGGGGTATGATCTTGGAAGATTATTGAGCTACCAACAGGGAATATAAAATTCTTGTAAGTCAGATGTTCAAATCATAAACTAAACTGGAGATTGGCTGAAGCAGCATTCATCTACTTTGCAATTGCAAAGCAAGAGAAGTTCGAAGGCTATCTGGCTAACTTCAGGATCCGTCTATAGTTTATAAAACAAACAATCAATAACAAACAATCAAACTATTCGTTCCCCAATGGATTCGCCATTTTGTTTCCGGGAAAACTAATGTCTTTTCGATCTGCTAGTCCCACTAGGATTGGTAGCTATCTTAGAAACAAACAATCAAAGCAATTTGTGATTTCCTTTATGTATGATAGATAAGAGAGAAGAAAAGGGACCAACCTGGATCTTTCGCTTGACTCCTTGCTTGATTCATCTCTCTGTTGATAGACCTTGCACCTTTTCTCCTACTTATCCCGCTCAATGAATACCTGTAGAGACAAAGTAACAAAACACCATCAAATCATGTTGATCTATTATATCATAAACAATGAAGAACCAGAAATACATTGAACATACAGTGACATTCATAAATAACAACATTCACAAATACACAATTGTATGGAGGAAAACTCGAAGAACTTTATTAATAATATAAGGGAGAATTACAACCCAACTGTCTAATTCAGCATCATCCTCCCAGAATCAAAGCCCTATTCACCTCATGAAAAGCAAGATCACCCAAAAATAAAATTCCTTTTCTCAAAGACAAAGTATCAGCACTTCCTTACAAATTACCAAATTCCAGCCTCTAGATCTCTCAGATGAGGGATCCATTTATAGATGTCTCCAAGGGCATGAGTCATCTCTGGGTATTTGATTAGTGTCATTCCACTTGTTGTTCTTGGTTCCACTTGGAGATTTTTTGGATCTCTTACTCATCCCTAGGCGAATTCAGAGAGGTAAGTGTCATAGAAGAAGTTTATGGAAGATTCCATGAGCATTGACTTAGCAAACTGTCTCAGAAATTTTTCCATCCTCGCTCATTGCACCCTACAAAAGGCCTCTTCAGTATGCATCGCACCTAGCTAGTGTAGAAGTCAGTATGCATCGCACCCTAACAGTGGAGCAGTCAGTATGCTCCAGTTTTGGCCAGTTTTGAGTGGTTTTTCAGGTGGAACTTTTGGGGAATGATGTAGTTAGTTGATGATCCTTTAGGGTATGAAACAACACTTTTAGGGGTTAAAGAGTCCTTGGTTTATCGACATATAAGATTGGGGTTGCAGTGCCCAAATATGTCCATAACAGGTGAGGACAAGCCCAAGCTTAAAGAGATTGCAATCACTAAAGAATTTCATTAATGCCTCCAGCTCTCTGTGGTAAATCAAGTTAGAGTTCAAATCTAGGTTATTTCTCAAGGCCTTCTTCAAGCCCTAATCAGTAAACATGGGCACCAATCCTAAATATATCCAACTATCATGAGCAAAAGTTGGAAGACAACAAGGTATGTTCTGTACTTTATAATAGTCCTACTCACCAAGATTAACACTGTATCATCATCATAAGCTTATGGAAAGATATTTTCTATGATCCCTGGAGGTAAGGTCAATCCTCTACAAATATTTGTTTGAAATACTATTCTCATCTCTAGAGGACTGATCAAGTGTAGCATATATCTATCTAAGATATATCGAATACTTCAGATAACAAGTATAGGCTTGCATTCATTCTATCATTACTTTTGAAGCTAAGATTCTTTCCTAAGAAGTTATAGTCCTGGACATCGATAAAGTGTATTAAATCCTAGACCAAAACATATTACAGAAGGGTCTCAGAATCTAAAATTACTCCATCAAATTCTGAGCATGATCACCATGATCATTGATTAGTATCACTTGTTCAACACCTATTCTCTCTATCAGTGCCTCTAGTTTTGGAAGGATATTTCGCTTTGAAGATATAGTTTTTTTGCGATAGGGTCAAGTCACTATGATGCCTTTCTTGAAGGATCGAATCATCTAACTTGTTGCAGGAATAAGGCTGAGGGATTGTGTAAGAGAAAAGTTAAAGAAGGATCATATTGATCTCAAGAGACATATTATGGTTATGTTGGAGGTATCCCTAAAACAAGGTTATCGATAATCTGAGCACAGGAAGGTTCGATTAGTCAACACTGGGAACTCGATGGTCATTTTACACAATCTCTCAGCCTCCTTGAAGGTCATTGTTGTAGTGAAATTATAGTATATTCATGTTGGTGAAAGCTACAGTGACTATGCAGACTTGGTTATTATTATTTGGAAGGCTCATATCTGAACCCTGTGGCATATTGAACTTGCTCACTGACTGAAGCATGATAACCTTGTCATTAACATAACTCCATGGCCTCCTTGAGAGAGAACTGATTCATTATACCATCCTACAACTCACAAGTTGATTGGCTATTAACTTTAGATATATGTGAGCATGAAAGTTTAAATAAGTCATCTTTGTCAAGATTTTGACAAAGGTAAACTGTAGTAGCAAGACCAAGATGACTCTATCTAATGGAAAACAATAATACAAATGAGACTAAATGAACACAGTCCACATAAAAATGGTTTTAAACTTTTATTTTTGAAAATCTTACAATTGTGTTAATTATCATCAACACATGTATCTATTGTCGTTTGATAACACTATAGTTTGATAACTTAAAAGAAATACAGCTGAAACACAAACAAAAAATTTACTACATGTAGAATTACTTGCCAAGACTCTCATCAGATTTTTAGTCATGTGTTTGTGATTTATTGTTTTGAAACTCACTATTTCCAAACTAAGGAAAACATGGACAGAGATAAAAACAACTTGGCAAAGTTGAAGGCACTATTTTTCTTATTAACATCTTCCTTTGACAAGGATATTGGTAATCTATAAGTCTTTGGGAACTCAACATTGGATGTTAATTGGATGAATGCACAAGGTTAGATTCAGGATACTTCCTTATCTCCATTAGCTACTCAGATGAAAGAGCTCTCTAGGCAGTTCCAGATGATCATAACCTCTCATGTGTTCAGAGAACATAATAGCATAACATACACTCTCTCAAAGGAAGGACCGCATTTGTAGGAGAACTAAGTTATAGAGAAGGAATTCATTGGTGGTCATTTATCTTATTTAAGAGAAAATCATAATAGGTTCCACAACATGGATACCTTCCTTTAGAGCATTCATATCAAACTACAATTGTTTAACATTTTTAATTTGCAGTAAGCAAAGAAAGGTAATCTTATTGATGTCCAACAAATAACAAAAAAAATATGCCAATCAAAATAGAATGTACAATCAGTAATTACCAATATGTATGGGTGTCTTGGGCTACCCTGAAAGCATAAAGAGAAACTTGTTTAGTTTTGTTAGAGTGCACTTGTGCCAAATTTTTAATTCTAAATTTGGATTCTCTTTACAGACAACTTCCACACAAGTCTCCCTAAGATCCCACTTTTATCAATAAATGATATCCACATTTAGTGCAAAAACCACTAATGGAGTTTTAAGGCCTCCTAGTCATAAGGGAAGTTGATTATTAGGATTACTTGTGACATCCTATGTATTTTTCAAATTCCAATACACCATATATAATTCTTACGTATTTTAGAAACTCCAATACAAAATCAATATTACTATGAGCCATCAAGGCCAACAAATATATCTTCAACCATATACATAGTGAAGACATACTTGTTTAATAGGATGGAGCTACCATTTTCCGGGATTTAGAGAGTGATTGGGAAAAAAAACTAAGGCAGATGAACAACTAGGGTTTACAGGATTTAGCAGGTGTTGAACTCCATGGAAGGGCACAAAGGAGGGAGCTCCACTCCCTCCTACAAGTAAGCCATGGCCAATTGAGGTAAGAAACCAATAGAAAATGTCATAGGTCCTACAGAAGAAGGGAAGAGGAGCATGGAAGAGGAGCAAGAGGTAAACAAATCAAGGGAGTATAATAGCACAAAAGAAAATGAGGAAGAAGACAAGGAATAAGGAGCGGAAAACAAAGCACAAAAGGGACCATGTAAACCCAAAGCTGAGGTCACACCCAGAGTAGTTCTGAATGATCCTGCTCTGCAGGCACATAGGGACCACATGCAGACATATGTTATCATTTGTAAATTAATGGGATTATGGCCCACTAAAAAGGCATTACAGACATGGATTAAATACCATTGGAAACCAAAAGGAAGCATCGACCTACATCTTAGGTCAAAGGGATTCTTTACTATGGTGTTCACAAATATTGAGGATAAAGACAGGGTGTTTGAAGGAGGACCCTACTTCTATGCAGCAACAGGCCTCTACATGCGGCCGTGGATGATGAAATTTGTTCCAGAGTGAGAGACTTTCACTTCGGTCCCACTCTGGGTAAGACTCTACTCCCTCCCTCTTGATTATTGGCAAACGAAATCATTAACTACCATAGGAAATAAATTAGAGTGTTTTGTCAAAGCTTTTGAGGCCACCAGAAGGGGAAAATACATGTCCTTTGCACGAATTTGTGTGGAGATGGATCTCTCCGGAGCTCTACCGGATGAGGTTATCTTGGAAGTTTTTGATGAAGAATGGGTGCAAATAGTAGATTATGAACATATTCCATTCAGATGTCACATATGCCATGAGCATGGGAACCTATTTAGGGACTGCCCTCTCAGTAAAATAGAGAACAAGAGTAAAGCTACCACAATGAAAGATACTGAGAGCTTTCACAAAGTGAGTCATAGAGGAAAAGGGGGCAAAAAGGGACTAAGGCAACATCAAATAGAAGGGATACAGGCTAGTCTGAACAGGTACCAAGTACTTGAAGAAGAAGAAGATATGCCAAAAGTAGATCGGGGAATGGAGGGAAGTCTAGTGGGGAAGGAGAAAGAAGAAGATAACGATCAAACAAAGGATATTAATAAACAGAAAGAGATTATGATAAGTGATGTAGAACTAGAAGTGGACCAGGAAATTACCTAGAGTGAGATGGAAACAGAGTACCATGAACTATAGGAGATTCTTGATAGAGAACATCTAGATCTAAAAGGGTTCTTGAAATAGGGAACCATGGGAGGGGTAGACTCGTTACCTCAAGAAGAGTTCAATAGAGTACAATAGCTATACATATTAAAAAATAGGCTAAAGGGCTGGATAGGTAAAGAAACACTGAAGGACGGGGTAACGAAGGTGTGAATACTATGAAAAACACACCAGGATTAGCACCTAGAAACCCAGGAAAGAAAAGAGGCAGGAAAAAGTAGAATGAGCTATTGATGGAATGTGGAAAGCTAATGATAGATTCAGGTAAGATGAAATACCTAACCAGCTACTCCTTTACGAATCTTTAATGATGAAGTTCACTTCTTGGAATATCAGAGGTCTAGGTAGTAAAGGAAAACAAAGATTACTTAGTAATAGAATGAAACAAGAAGCTCCGGATATGATCTTCATCCAAGAAACTAAATGTTCCATTCAAAAAATAAAAGAATTATATAGAAAATGGATCAATCGATTTGAGTTTCTAGAAGTCAAAGCAGACAATAAAGCAGGAGGCATACTAACTCTTTGGAACCCCCAAAAGATTGGCATAATAGATGCTGAGGCTTCTAGGAATTATTTATCAGTGGTTATTCAGCCTGTGGGAGATAGGGAGACCTATCTGGTCACGAATGTTTATGGCCCTCAAAGAATGGATGATAAACTCAGGTTTCTAGATTCTCTTGTGGATCTCAGAGACAGACACGTAGGAATATAATGGATCATGGGTGGGGACTTCAACATGATCAAATCACTTTCAGAGAAAAAAGGGGGAACCATAACTCTAAACAAAGACTCTTTAGCATTTCTAACTTTTATGGATAATTTGAAGCTAGTTGACATTGATACAAGTAATGGTCTCTTTACTTGGAACAATAAAAGAGGAGGAGAGTCTCAAGTAGCCTTAAAGTTAGACAGATTTATAATCTCAAAGGACCTTATGCTCATCAATAAGGAAATGGTAGCGAGAATTCTCCCCTTTGGAGGCTCAGATCACTGGTCGGTTCAACTGGAGGTTCAAGGCATTGGTACCCCCAGGAATAGACCTTTTAGATTTGAGAACATCTGGCTCACCCATCAAGATTTCATCAGCAACATTACAAATTGGTGGTATGAATATTTACATATTCAGGGTACAAGAATGTTCCTTCTACACAAAAGACTAAAGCACATCAAGCTCAGGCTTAAAGATTAGAACAAGAATGAATTTGGAAATATTTTTGAAGGAAAAAGATTTGTTGAAGATAAATTGTAGGAACTCAACCAAGCCCTTATCACGGTTGGCTTTGATAAATTCAGAAATGATCAAGCCACCAAATATCAGCAAGACTGGGAGAATTTATGTAAGCAAGAGGAAATATTTTGGAGACAAAAATCTAGAGTTCAATGGCTAAAAGAAGGAGAGCGAAACACTAGATTTTTCCATAGATCCACCATGGAAAACAGAGCTCATAACAGAATCTCTTCGATCAAGGATGAGGGAGGGAAACTTCTTAATTCCCACGAAGACATGGAATATGTATTGGTTCAGCACTTTCGTCGTATAGCAAAGGGAACCATTTCAGATAGAGAACATTTCATCAAGGACTTAACAAGACATATACTAGAGAGAATAATTTCAACCTCAATAGGCCATTGTCTGAAGAGGAGGTTAGTGAGGTCCTCAAAGAAATGCAGAATGGTAAAGCGTTAGGCCCTGATGGTTTCAATGTTGATTTATTTAAAGCTTGCTTGAATATTGTTAAACAGGATATTCTGAATGTCATAGAAGATTCCAGGATGAATAGAACTATTTTGAAGGTGCTCAACACCTCCATCTCCCTGATCCCTAAACAGGACATTGTTCAAACTCCAGATAGGTTTAGACCCATAGCTTTATGCAATGTGGTTTACAAGATAATATCCAAGGTTGTTGCCAATAGACTTAAACCTCTTCTTCATACTCTAGTTTCTGGGGAACAATATGGCTATGTGGAAGGCAGGAAAATTCTCAATAATATCATTCAAATGCATGAGGTGGTGCACTCACTGACTAGCAATAGGAAGGCTAGAATGATCATGCAATTGGACCTTGCCAAAGCAAATGATAAGTTGAATTGGACCTATATCAGGAGGGTTCTTATTGCTTTTGGGTTTGATCATAACTGGGTTAGATGGGTCATGGCCCTGGTAACTTCTTCCAGGTTTTCAATATTGGTTAACGGTTCTCCCTCCGAGACTTTTATTCCTTCAAGAGGCCTTAAGCAGGGAGATCCGCTCTCTCCCTTTCTCTTCATCCTCATGATGGAAGGACTTGGTCGGTCTATCAAGCATGCAAAAGAAGTTAGCAGAATCAAGGGTCTCCAACTTTCTAAGAATGGACAGGCCTTGACTCATCAACAATTTGTTGATGATACCATGCTGCAGGGAATCCCCACGGTCAAAGAAGCTCTTGCATACAAACAAATCCTGAGTGACTTTGTCATGGCTACAGGTATGGAGGTTAATCTTTCCAAATCTAATATTTTTTTCTTTAATACCAATATTGCTATTCCAAGGAATATCTCAAGAATTTTGGGCTTTCAAAGGGAGATCCTCCCTTAAAAATATTTGGGAGTTCCTCTAACTACTAAACCTTTGCACAAGAGCATATTGGAGCCAGTGATTAATAAGATGCAGGATAAAATCAGGAACTAGACTATTAGATCTTTAAACTTGGCTGGCAGGTTGGTGCTTACAAAGGCTGTTCTTCAATCAATCCCAGTTTTCATGCTTTCAGTGCTCCCAGCACCAAAAGGAGTCTTGCATCAATTTAGAACCATCCAAAGAGACTTTCTTTGGGGTAAGGGGGAGGAAAGAAAGAAATGGGCCTTGGTAGCCTCGGAAAAAATTTTCAAACCTAAAAGTCATGGGGGTCTTGGATTGGATGATCCAAAGGTTCTAAGTAGAGCTTTAGGGGAAAAATTATGGTGGCATTGGGTAAAAGACCCAAAGGCTTAGTGGGCTAGTATCTGGAAAGAAAAATATGCCGGCTCTTGGAAAATTAATAATCACATAAGGATGTGTGGAAGTATAAAGGGTTCTCACATCTGGAATAAGGCCTGGGAGAACAGAGGCTTAGTACAAAAGAACAACTTCTGGGAAATCAGAGAAGGAGATCTTGCTTTATTTTGGGAGGATAAATGGCAAAAAGAACCTATACGATCAAAAGAGGATTTTTTGGACCTCAAGAAAGAGACAAACACCATAGGGTTATCTAAGGTAAAATATTTTTGGGATCAAACCATTAGTGCAGGAAAATGGAGAACCTAGAGGAACATTGATTACAGGGATGAAAACCCCTTGAAAGCAAAAGAAGAGGCTCTTATGAAAATGTTGGAACAAAGGAAGATTCTCGTTACAAGGGGGCATGAACAAATTAGATGGGGCAACAATAATGAAGGTATATTTAATATTAAGGAGGCAAAACACATACTCCTTGAGTTGGATTCTCATGTTCCGGATAGGATTTGGTAGAACCTATGGAGTCATCAAGGTTGGATGAAGATTAAACTCTTCATGTGGCTGGTTCAACATAAGAAAATTCTAACTTGGGATAACATTTGGAAGGGGGGTGTTCTGGGGCCTTCCAGATGACAACTCTATGAGGCCCAAGAGGAAACTATGGAGCACCTTCTCAATAATTACATCTTCACCTCCTAGTTGTGAGATTCTTTTGCCACCATTTTCCAATAGACCGATAGGGACAGAGGGAGTATTATCAATACCCTAAACAACTAGAGGCGAAATTTTTCTGATAATGAATTTTTTGGCTCAGCTTGTGCTCTCACACCAAGCTTCATTATATGGAATGTCTGGAAAGAAAGGAACAACAGAATCTTCAAAAATGAAAAGAGACCCTCCCAATGTCTCTTTAAGTAGATCTTAAAACAGCTTAAGGAGACAGTTGGCACTTTAGTGCAAAATACCCCTAAGAATCCACCTTCAGATGTTGAAATGAGGATACTCCGACAGTTGAGTATGCAGGGGCTTATTCCTCAGGGCCTGGACAGGAAGGTAGTGAAAATGGATACTGTGCAGGATTACTAGTATCCTCCCCCTCAGGGTTTTTTGAAATACAACATTGATGGGGCTTCAAAAGGCAACCTGGGCATTGCTGGCTTTGGAGGGGTGTTAAGGGATGAAAATGGAAATATCCTTTTCATCTTCCATTGCCATTTAGGAAGAGCCACTAACAATATGGAGGAATTAATGGCTCTGGAGCAATGTTTAGAATTCTTGGAACAGGATAATTGCCAAAATGTGATTGTCGAAGCTGATTTTGAGTTAATCATTAACTCGGTTAAGAGAATTAGCTGTGGTACGGAGCTGGAGAAGGTCTCCAAACACTGGAGGCTGATCCAGGTCTTTCAACAGATCTAGCTCCACCTCCTGTGCCTTCACATAGTAAGTTTTATCCATGTGAGAAGGACGGCCAACAAACTGGCGGATATTCTGGCCAATCAAGGAGTGCACTGTACTGTTAGCAAGGTCGCGATGGGCTGGCAAGGGATGCCTCAGAACAAACTTAAGGCACAATGTCACGACCAGGCGGATGAAGATATGATGGTGTTTCGAAATAGAGCCCTGGAGGCAGGGTCTAGATGATTTGGAATCATTATGATTAGCTATTTTTTCCACAGTCTGGTTTTCAGTGGGTTGCTCAACAGACTCTACTTCTAGGGTAGGTGGCCGAAGGGATGGAGCATCATTTTACATGGGTCCATGAACTGGCACAGAGGAGATGGAGCGAGAGGCTGGAATCCAGGCTTTCTCGGTGGCCTGAATACCCCCAGATTTTATTCATATGGACACAGCACCACTTGCGGGGTGGTATTCAGTTTATCGCAAGCCTTTCAAGCTGGAAGAAGTTTTTCTGAAATGGGAGCGATTCCATTTACCATCCTATGTGCCTGCAGAGAAGGATCATGCATAACTACTCTGGGTGTGACCTCAGCTTTGGGTTTACATGGTCCCTTTTGTGCTTTGTTTTCCGCTCCTTATTCCTTGTCTTCTTCCTCATTTTCTTTTGTGCTATTATACTCCCTTGATTTGTTTACCTCTTGCTCCTCTTCCATGCTCCTCTTCCCTTCTTCTGTAGGACCTCTGACATTTTCTATTGGTTTCTTACCTCAATTGGCCACGGCTTACTTGTAGGAGGGAGTGGAGCTCCCTCCTTTGTGCCCTTCCATGGAGTTCAACGCCTGCTAAAGCCTGTAAACCCTAGTTGTTCGTTTGCCTTAGTTTTTTTTCCCAATCACTCTTTAAATCCCAGAAAATGGTAGCTCCATCCTATTAAACAAGTATGTCTTCACTATGTATATGGTTGAAGATATATTTGTTGGCCTTGATGGCTCATAGTAATATTGATTTTGTATTGGAGTTTCTAAAATACGTAAGAATTATATATGGTGTATTGGCATTTGAAAAATACATAGGATGTCACAAGTAATCCTAATAATCAACTTCCCTAATGACTAGGAGGCCTTAAAACTCCATTAGTGGTTTTTGCACTAAATGTGGGTATCATTTATTGATAAAAGTGGGATCTCAGGGAGACTTGTGTGGAAGTTGTCTGTAAAGAGAATCCAAATTTAGAATTAAAAATTTGGCACAAGTGCACTCTAACAAAACTAAACAAGTTTCTCTTTATGCTTTCAGGGTAGCCCAAGACACCCATACATATTGGTAATTACTGATTGTACATTCTATTTTGATTGGCATATTTTTTTTGTTATTTGTTGGACATCAATAAGATTACCTTTCTTTGCTTACTGCAAATTAAAAATGTTAAAAAATTGTAGTTTGATATGAATGCTCTGAAGGAAGGTATCCATGTTGTGGAACCTATTATGATTTTCTCTTAAATAAGATAAATGACCACCAATTAATTCCTTCTCTAGAACTTAATTCTCCTACAACTGCAGTCCTTCCTTTGAGAGAGTTTATGTTGTGCTATTATGTTCTCTGAACACATGAGAGGTTATGATCATCTGGAACTGCCTAGAGAGCTCTTTCATCTGAGTAGCTAATGGAGATAAGGAAGTATCCTGAATCTAACCTTGTGCATTCATCCAATTAACATCCAATGTTGAGTACCCAAAGACTTAT